>JAVANC010000023.1:15813832-17033309 GCA_033319125.1 Parnassius glacialis | reverse complement strand
TACAGGAATTAAAATATATTCCGGGGTAATTCACTGGCTAGATTTGAAGTTGATAGTATGCCTGTTACCCGAGTTCAGTCACTAGATTTCCCTGAAATTGTTAATTGTGATTATAAATTTTGATTTGTACGTACATTTAACTTATAATTTAAAATTAAAAATTTTGTACAACCAACTTCAATATTAATTATTAAGAATAACTCAAAAACGATTGGTCAGACCTTGATCAAATTTATATGGGACCACATGTGAAGCACCAGCTTTCAAATAAAAAAAGAATCATCGAAATCGGTTCACCCAGCAAAAAGTTATGAGGTAACACACATAAAAAAACATACAGTCGGATTTGAGTATTGTCTCCTTTTTGAAGTAGGTAGAAAATATGTTTCATTTAAAGATTTCTTACAGTATAACTGGTTCCGTTATATTATATATATTTGATTGATTTGATTGTTGTATCAATTAGCTAGTTTTGATCTACAAATGAGAGATCTTAGTCTGGCCGTTCCGTTGCAATATAAGTGAATAGAGGGTGACACTGAAAGCTCTTAGAAAATCAAAAAGTGAACAAACTAGCAAGTTTTATTATATATTTTCAAAATAGTGTCTATTTAAATCAATTAAATAATAACTAAATACATCGCTGCATCCGATGGGGCCACTGAGAAAAGCACTTTGCCCACTTGTCCTTACGGGTCTCTTCGACGGCATTTTGAAATGCAGCCACTGCTTTCTCGACGTCCATAAAACGTTTTTCTCGAAGTTTTTCTTTTATTTTTGGAAATAAACAAAAATCGCAAGGTTTCAAGGTTCGGCGGCTTGAAGCGCCATTCGCTGTGGTGTCTGTGCTACGATTGGACGTCAGTAAACACGACTAACCGTGACGAATTCAGCAATATTTTCATATATTTTGTTTATAATCGTAATGCTTTTGTAATCACGTTGCGAATTATCATATAGTACTGGATAATTTTGCAGTTTCTATTAAAATCTCTGAATTTAGCACCATTTTTCACGCGGTACACGCGGCTTGTTGTAAAATTTTGCAACTGACCGCGCTGCGGCCACCGATTGACCGCGTACTCGCTAATGCACACGCGTTGGCGGAAAGGGCGGAGCATGCGGCCGCGGCCAGCCGCTCGCAGATCGCGACCTGGCCGCACGGGTTTGCAGACTCACTTACATTGCAAGCGAATACAACTGGCCGCCACCGCAAGCCGCTTGTGTGTGGGAGACGCTTTAACCGATTCGTTGCGACACCAATTTTCGACAATTTTTAGAGCTGTACCAGCGAACAAATATTGTGTGACACGCCTGTCGTGTCAAGCGCCATATTACTAAGCCGCTGCCGCCGCGTCGTGTGCTCTTCATCGCATCATTTTTTTCGGTACCAAAATTATTTCGATATTGGTATTTGTAATATATAGGTATAACGATACCGTAAAAAAATATGTGTATAATTATTTTTTAACGGTACCACTACAGTAATACTCAACCGTTTTTGTTCTACCTTTAAGTCGAAGCTGTATCGTAATTCTATACCAGTACCATACCCTTATACCTTTACCGCTTTCAACCCCTGCTCAGCAGTAACCGTTTTTCGATCCTTTAAAACAATTGTTGCGTAATGACCATAGATATTAACATCCAACTTAAGGCTATAAGTGTATTGTTTGTGAACCGACTTCAAAAAGGAGGAGGTACTCACTTCGACTGTAATTTTTTTTATTTGTAAACTGGTGCTTCTCATCTGCTCGCAAATATAAATTTTATCAAGGTCTGACCAATACTTTTTGAGTCATCCTTAATAATTTATATTGAAGTCGATTGTACAAAATTTTGAATGTTACCACTTGTTGTGGGTTTAGATGAACAGGCTCCACAACCTGTAATTATATTGTCTTTCTATATTCTGCAGACTGGAATACATAGTATTGCATTTATTTAGCGACAAAAATAAATAAGAGGGTGGTTCTTGCTCAGATGGATGGATAATTTTTGTATGATATACAAATAATTATTTCGGGTCTGGATGTGTACTTATGCAATTTACGTATATTGTTTCCATAATACAGGAGATAATACAATTATTGATGTTTTTGATACGTTATTTCCACTTTGGGATTTTCTCCTGTATTGTGGAGGCAGTTTTCAGAAACAATTATTTGACCATACAAATGCTTCTCCCGTGCGGGATTTGAATCCGCGAGCCTCAGCATCACAACTCGATGCTAAGCGACTGCGTTACGGAGCTGTCGACGATGTAATTTTTTTTAATGGGATTCGTAGACAGTAAATAACTAAAGTTAAAAAATGTGAAAATCACCGAAACAAAAAGAGCTTGAAACCTACGCTTCTTTATAGCGTTAGGGTTGACAGTCTCCATTTCTGTAAACTTGGAAGTCCTCATATTTATTATGGCATTAATTTAAGTCTTAGAGTATTGAAATAAATAAAATTATGTAACTTCAAAATAAGGCTAATCGAAACTAAATAAACTATACTTGTTCTTTTAATATGAGTAAAGAATAGTGTTGTTCTCTGACTAGTATACAGTTATCTGTGGTGTTGTTTCTAGACCGATTACTTTTAAAATCTTTATATCTATACAAATAAATAAAATTGAAGTGTCTGTTTGTAATGTAAAAAAACAGCTTTTTACTAAATGCATATGAATGGATATACGGTACTTATAACAAAAACACAATTTTTAAAATTTTTGTCTGTCTGTCGGTCTGTCTGTCTGTCTGTTTGTTCCGGCTAATCTCCGAAACGGCTAGACCGATTTTGACGGCAGATAGCTGATGTTCTAAGGAGTAACTTAGGCTACTTATATTTGAGAAAAAGAATTAGGGTTCTGAGCAATGTAATTAAAACCCTAAATTACACGCGGGCGAAGTCGCGGGGAACAGCTAGTCTGTAATATACAGAAAGCTACGTGGTTTATGAATATGAATTCGGCGTCAAAACTAATAACTTAAATTAAAAAATCGGGAAACAGACCTAACGATCTTCAAACGGATGAACAGATTGTTTTTTGAAATATAGCTAAGAATACTCTCGAATTGATACATGTTTCATAGGAAAAAAAAACTTAGTTAACATCAGTTCATCCGTTCAGGAGCTATGACGCCACAGACAGACATAAAAATACACATATACACATAAACATAGATACACACACACATAAACATAGATACACACTCACAAATGTATAATACCCCTCTGTTTTCGTCGGGGGTTCGAGAGGTGATTATCTCGTGTGTAGTGTTGTATTAAGACGGTGTTAAGGCTGGGGAGAACGTTGCTTGGTTCGGTGTGGGTTCGGGTGTCTTGTTCAGCGGTGGGAGTGGGCTTGTTCTGAGATCAAAAATAATGTACGGGCCACAGTTTGCGATTCGTGTAGCTTCTTTGATAATTTAGTTAATATATAGTTATGTACTTTTAAGTTAGTTTAAGAGGATAGTGAGTCAGTATGAGTGGCGCATTTAGGCCCTCACGACACAGGCATGCCTAGTGTGAGAACCACAGAACTATACATACACCCTTGTTTACACACTCCAGCTTAGTTGGTGTGATAAGATCATAGTTTATAATTATATACTAGAGAATTAAGACTACTTATATTACATTATATGTTACAATCTGTACCACTTTAGATGAAACTAAATATTTTGAGTTTTGGCGCGAACTTGAACGGTGGAGGATTGCTGCTCTTGTGTTATTCTTTAAATAATGGTTTGAAGTGGATTTTGATATGTAAAAGTGGTGTGATTATGTGTATTAAGTGTCTGCGCATGTGAACTTGGAAACTATGAAATAAGTGCTCTGATGGAGATGTGATTCTTAAAATAAGGTGTCTGTCTGCTTAGGACGCCTAAGCAGACAGACACCTTATTTTCAGAATCAAATTCAGATACCATCGCCAACTGTCAGCTGTCTGCTGGCTCAAGTTGCCGTCAAAATCTCCCAAGGGCTGCACAATGTGACACATCAACACATTGTGAAGTAGTGTACTATGAAGGATAATTATACACTGTAACTTCAGGCTCGGAAGGGCTAGAATTCGGAGCCGTAGTCAGTTACAAAAAGAATATTTTTGAATGTTTAATTTTGGCGCGCGTGCAGGGCTGAGCGGCGTGGGCGGGGTGGGCGGGGCGGGCGGCGCGGGCGGCGGCGGCATGTCTGCGGCGGCGGCGGCCGCCATGATGCAGTTCTCGCCGCTGCTCTACACCTACCAGCTGGCCATGGCGCAGGCCTCCGCGCTAGGTAAGCGTTGTACGTATTCACACGCATCTTTTTTTTTTACGCTACCCTCTCATTTTGTACCCCATGATCATCTGCCGTTGTCGTAGAATGAAGAAGAACCCACTATGTATGTTATGGACTAAATTTATCAAGGTACTATTTATAACACCTGGGTCATATGAATAATGACAAGTCAAATCGGGCTACGTAATTAATACTAATTTAAACTTCATTATTTATTACATTCTATGGTTTTTATCATATAACCTTCTCATATTGAACATTCTTCAAATTATCGGAATATTACGAATAACACCCTTTTAAACACTTGGTCCATAACGTATCTCTTATACCATAGAGCCGTGCTCAGTCAAAGAATAAGCACTCGCCGTATTTTACAATAATTTTAATTGCATTTTAAGTCTTAATTTATCACCTACTCAATGGCGATAGAAAACATCCTTAGAAAATCTGCATATTATCTGAAAAAAAAAATCGCAATTACACTGACCGGCACAAAAAACAACTCACTTTGAATTTTAAGTAATTAATTGTCTTAGAATTTTTTTCTTGATATCATATCTTATTGATAAGTGTTATTTAAGTTATCCTCTGGCAAAGAATATCTGACAAAGAAAACTCGTAAGCAAAAGCGGGACTCATCTGTGAACAGTACCTGGCTCCACTGTTTCATATCCCAATTCACATGTTCATGAGCGAACACAAGTCTGATGACTCATGCTGCCTGCTAAACTCTGAGCCAAGTGCAGGTCTTCTGGCCATTATATCAGTTTCATTGAGGCGTCTCTTGACAGTCCTGTCACTTACATGCACATCTCAAACTTCAGCAAGGCGATTTCTGACTTCAACAGCAGTCATGACCCTGTTACGTAGTATTGCTAGGAAAGGAGTAGGGTCTTTGGCGGCCTGTTCCTGGCCGAAAATAAAAACAAATATAATTTCAAGATTATTTATTTAAAGAAATCATAGTGAGTCGTTTTTTGTGCCGGTCAGTATATATGAATTCCGCCTCGCATAAGGTCAGCGCGACGGACACTATCTTGCCTTAATATACCCTCTTAGAAATAAGAGAAAATTTGTGCTAAGCAATGAAACGTAACGTAAACGTATGTATCCTGTAACTTTATATTCCGTGAGTACTATAAAAGACAAAAAGAAATGAAACAGGAGATGGGGAGCGACATTCACATGATAACTACTCTTTATAAAAACTGCGGTTGCTAACGCGCCCATACTCCAATCCATAAGGGAAGCTTACCTACTCATGGAAAGTGAAAGCTTGTTACATATTATACAACGTGTCCCAAAATTCAACGATAAGCCTACACCGGAGGATAGACCTGCCCCGGACTAATGGGGGAAAAAAAGAAAAAAAAATATATCCCAACTATATCCTTAAGTTATATAAAAAAAATGAAATTCTTCAGAAATTGAGACCGTTTATGATATTTTTCACTACCATGACCACAATTTATTAAATATTTTTTCTTTTTTTTTTATAGGCAACCTGAATAGTACTGCTATCTACCACAATTCTTAAAAACTCCAGAATAACTCTTGTTTTATCACGAAATTTAATGAAACTTATTTTATTCCCTAAATTTTTTGAAGACTTTTACTTTTCATCATCATCATTATTACAGCCCTTCACAAGTCCACTGCTGAACATAGGCCTCCCCCAAGGAATGCCACAAAGCACGGTCCCGAGCCACCTGCATCCATCGACTTCCTGCATGTCTTACCAGGTCGTCACTCCATCTTGTGGTGGGACGCCCTACACTTCGCCTACCGGTACGAGGCTGCCACTCGAGAACCTTTCTTCCCCATCGGTTGTCGGTTCTTCGAGCTATATGGCCGGCCCACTGCCACTTCAGCTTACTAATCCGTTGGGCTATGTCGGTTACTCTGGTTCTACTGCGGATATCCTCATTCCTAAGTTTATCACGCAGAGAAACTCCGAGCATAGCCCTCTCCATAGCTCGCTGAGCGACCTTGAGCTTCCTCATACGGCCAGCAGTGAAGGACCACGTCTCAGTTCCGTAAGTCATCACTGGCAACACGCACTGGTTGTACAATTTTGTTTTAAGGTTTTGAGGTATTTCTGACGAGAAGATGTGTTGTAGCTTCCCGAACGCTGCCCAGCCGAGTTGAATCCGTCGATTGACCTCTCGGTCGAAGTTGGACTTACCTAGTCGGACTATTTGTCCCAGGTAAACATACTCGTCAACAACTTCGAGCTTAGTGCTCCCAACAACTACCGGCATAGGTGTGACATGGACATTAAACATAATCTTTGTTTTGTCCATGTTCATCTTAAGACCTATCCGTTGGGAGACACTATTGAGGTCATTGAGCATAGTGCTTAGATCCTCCAGCGATTCTGCCATGAGGACTATATCGTCGGCAAATCGAAGGTGAGTGATGTACTCGCCATTGATGTTAATTCCGTATCCTTTCCAGTCCAGAAGCTTGAAAACGTCTTCCAATGCAGCGGTGAAGAGTTTCGGGGATATAACGTCACCCTGTCTTACACCTCTCTGCAATTGGATAGGTTTCGTACTCTGGTTCTGTACTCGGATAGCCATCGTAGCTCTATTGTACAAACACTTCAGCACTTCCATATACCGACAGTCAACTTGGCACCGGTGAAGCACCGCCCAAATTTCGACGGAATCAAAGGCTTTCTCATAGTCCACATACGCCAGACATAGTGGCAAATTGTACTCTTCGGACTTCTGTACAATTTGCCGTAGGGTATGTATGTGGTCTATGGTGCTAAAGCCCTTTCGGAAACCGGCTTGTTCGGGAGGCTGGAAGTCGTCAAGTCTGCGCGCGAGACGATTCGTAATGACTCTCGAAAACAGCACGTAGACGCGGCTCAGAAGGGAAATCGGTCTGTAGTTCTTCAAGAGAGCGTTGTCACCTTTCTTGAAGAACAAGACCACCGCACTTCTGCTCCACGCCTCCGGTGTAATGCCACCATGGAGGACGGAATTAAAGAGCTTCTGAAGGACTTCAAGTACCGGTCTTCCACCCGCTTTCAGAAGCTCCGCTGTAATTCCATCCTCGCCTGGGGCCTTGCCGTTTTTAAGGTGCTGGAGAGCCATTCTAATCTCGCTCAGACTGACGTCCGGGATATCTTCGGAATAGTGTCGAATAAGACTCGCTCTTGGATCGTTACTCACACTTGCGTGTGGCTCCAACGATGACGTGTACAGCTGCCCATAAAACCTCTCAATCTCACTCAAAATCTCAGGTGCCCCGGAAACGATGCTGCCACATTCGGTCTTCAGCTTTGACAGTTGGCTCTTTCTGGCAGACAGATCTCTGGCAAAGACTTTGGAGCCTTGGTTCCGCTCGATCGCTTCTTCAATACGAGCTGTATTGAAGTTGCGTAAGTCTCGCCGCATGCATTTGGAGATCTGTCTGTTCAGTTGCCTGTATGCTGTCAAATCTGTTGAAGAATGTAGCATCATCTCCCGTCTAACAGCCATGAGATTAAGAGTGTGATCGGAGAGTTTTTGTGTTCTTCTGCGGCGGGTCTTGCAGAACTTAGCTCCGACCGCATGGACAGTTTCCACGAGCTTGTCATTCATATCGTCCACTTCATTGCAGTCTTCTAGGCACTGAAAACGGTTTTGTAACTCGAGCTGAAAGGTTTCGGGACTTTGGATTAGAGCACGAGGGGGACGGAGCGTTGACTTCATCAGACGAGACCTCTCCAACTTAACATTTAGGTTCAGTGTGCCTCTAACCATTCGGTGATCGCTGCCGGTTTTCACCCTCGCGATCACTGAGACATCACTGAACAGTTGTCGTCTGGTCGTCATAATGAAGTCAATCTCATTTTTTGTCGAACCGTCGGGGCTCGACCAGGTCCACTTCCTGTGGGGCCGCTTCTTGAAGAAAGAGTTCATCATAAAGAGTCCCTCTTTCTCCGTGAAGTCGGCCAGCTGCTGGCCCCTTGGGTTCCGTTGCCCTATTCCAAATTTCCCTACTTTCAGCTCACCGTTCTCTCTTGTGCCTAGTTTTGCATTGAAGTCTCCCATTAACACCGTATATTGGGTTTTGGAGGAATGCATGGCTCTAGAGATATCCTCATACATTTCCTCCACCTCCTCATCGGGGTATGCCGAAGTTGGTGCGTAAACCTGTATGACCTTCAGCGAATACCGTTTGGTGATTCTGAGTATAAGGTACGCAACCCTCGTCGACACACTCCCGATCTTTACAACGTTGTTAACGAGAGACTTTTGGACGATAAATCCGACACCTCCTTGGGACAGATGGTCACCCTCCCGGTGATAGAGCAAGTTGCCGGATTCGAGGATTACCGTGTCCTCCCCCTCTCTTCGGACTTCGGATAATCCTATAATATGCCAGCGCAACTTGTCTATCTCTTCTTCCCGCTCCACGAGCTTCTCGTCAGTCCTCAGGGTGCGCGCGTTGTACGTTGCCAGGTCGAGTGGTCGTAGGTGGCAACCGAATCTCCACCGGAGATTCTTAGCACCCCCTGCCCCGCCGTTACCATGGTCGCCACCGTAGCCAGGAATAGCGGGGCCGCCGGGGACTGGGGGCCGTCTCTTTGTTAATCTCGTCATTGGGGGGTATTTGCCATAGTTGCCACGCTTGGCGAGCGAGTTGGCAACCGCAGTTTTTTTATTGTAACTTTGGCTATTATCAGGAAGATGCTGCTGCCCATCTCCCGCCTGTTTCCCTTTGTCGCCTTTTACGACACCCACGGGAGGATATGGGGTAGTGGATATTCTTGACCGCCACTACACGGCAACTTTTTTACTTTTAACCAAATTTAACTTATCGTGGTGTAAAAAAAAAGTATGAACACTAGTATGGCAAGTTTTTTTAAAAATGGACGCAACTAACCAACATTCCAAAATGGTATAATACTCTAGGAAAACAAGTTATAAAAAAATATAAAGATATTTCTTAACAGGGGCCAAATGACGGTCGGGTGTAATAAAAGTATTAGTTCTTGAAAAATGTTTAATATTTCAAAACAAATGGTACAAACAGTTTCACGTGTAATTTAAGTTATTAACATTATAGCAAATGTTCGAACTGTTTGCCACCAGCATTAATACATGCACGACATCGCCTTAAAAATGATCGTGTTATTTGTCTTGCATCTTCTGCTATTAATGTAATCAGCAGCCTGAGTGATATTTCGACGAAGCTCGTCCAATGTCACAATGGGTTTTGAGTAGACCCTGTTTTTAAGACAACCCCAATAGAAGAAGTCCAGGGGGTTCAAATCGGGTGAACGGGGTGGCCATAAGATAGGACCAAGTCGCCCGATCCAACGCCCTGGATACTCTTGATTTAAATATTCTCGCACAGGACGGGCATAATGTGCTGGGCAACCATCATTTTGGAACCACATGTTTTGAAGATCACTTAAGGGCACGTCGTTTAACAATTCTTGCAAGTCATTTTGTAAAAAGTTAAAATAACTATTGCCATCTAAGTTTCCTTGTAACTCAAAGGGCCCAATTACTTTTCCATTTAATATGCCGGTCCATAGGTTAACCTTGAATTGATATTGGGATTTGTCTTGTCTCATCAAATGCCAGGGGGTTTCTATGCTGGTCTACCTTTCCGGTGATCCTGTTATGGAATACGGGTACGCGACCCCGGCTCCCCGAGCTACTGTTATTCTCATACCTTTCCTGCCGAGATAACAGTATCCTTACACCTATGCTCCTACCCCCAAACTTCTTTTTCCTTTTCCCAAAATGGTAGCTTCCTCTACCAACAATAGCATACCCAAAGAGGGTTGGTGTCAGGCAGGCGGCCGACTGTAAAACTTCTGCCAAATCCCATGCAGTAAATGAATAGTACGAGTTGTGGGATATATGACAGGGCTAGGGCGTACCCCGCAGGCGACGCGCAGAGGCAGCACCCGGCTCCTGTGGGAAGTGGGCAAGGGTTGTCGCACCTTACGGAGCGGGTGCGACGTAAGAGGCGAGCCCGGAGAGAGAAGAATGTCAGAGTGAGGTTTGCAAGCTGGAATCTAGGTACGATGACTGGAAGAGGAAGAGAGTTAGCAGATGTTTTGAAACGACGAAGAGTGAATGTTGCCTGTTTGCAGGAAACAAAATGGAAGGGCAATAAAGCAAGAGAGATTGGGGAGGGATACAAGTTTTATTATTGTGGAAGTGATGGGAAGCGAAATGGAGTAGGAGTTGTGTTAGATAGTGGAATGAAAGAACGAGTGACAGATGTGAAAAGAGTAAATGACAGAATGATAGTTGTTAAATTAATGATTGAAAACAAAGTAGTGAATGTTGTAAGTGTGTATGCTCCGCAAACAGGCTGTGAAGAGAGTGTGAAAGAGAAGTTTTGGGAGGAATTTGATTGTATGATGATGGGAATACCTGAGCGTGAGGATGTTTATATGGGAGGAGATTTTAATGGACATGTAGGGAGAGTGAATGACGGGTATGAAAGAGTACACGGTGGATGGGGGTACGGAATGCGGAACCGTGAGGGGGAAGTTCTTCTGCAAGCAGCATGTGCTTTCGACCTGGCTGTAGTAAACACGTGGTTCCAAAAACGAGATCAGCATCTTGTTACTTATAAAAGTGGCCACCACGCGACACAGATCGACTATCTTCTGATAAGACGGAACCAAATCAAGAGTGTAAAAAACTGCAAAGTGCTTCCAGGTGAAGACTTAGTATCCCAGCACCGAATTCTGCTGGCTGACATCTGCTTAACTGTTCGCCTCAACAAACATAAGGATCGTCCCCCACCCAAAATAAAGTGGCATTTGTTGCATAAGGAGGGGTATGCAAGTGAATTTAGAGAGCTAGTTGTAAACAAGATGATAGAGATGGGTGATATGGAAGGAATGAGTGTGAATGAGTGCTGGAAGGAAATGGCTGATTATATCCGAAGTGTGGCAAGGAAGGTGTTAGGAGAAACAAAAGGGAAGCGTATGATAGATAAGGATGGGTGGTGGTGGAGTGAAAGTATTAGAGAAGTTTTGAGAGAAAAGAAAAATGCCTTTAAAGAATGGCAGAGCGTAGAAGACCAGAATGAATCCATAAAAGAAAGTAAGAGAGGGGCGTATAAAGAATGTAAGAAGAGAGCGAAGAAGGAAGTTGCTATTTGTAGGGCAGAGGCGCAAGATAAATTATATCGGTCCCTTGAAAGCCCCGAAGGTCAAAAACGACTTTTTCAAATTGCAAGAGCGAGAGAAAGGAATGGAAGAGATGTTTCACATGTAAAATGTATAAAAGATGATTCTGGAAGGATTTTGACTGACGATGAAAGTATAAAGAAGCGATGGAAGGAGTATTTTGAGAAATTGATGAATGAGGAGAATGAATGGAATGGTATGCTTGAAAACCCACCAGTGAATATGGGCTTAGTGAGAGAAATTAGTGTGGAAGAAGTAAAACTGGCTGTTAGGAATATGAAGAATGGGAAGGCGGTCGGCCCAGATGGAATACCAGTAGAAGTGTGGAAGTTGCTGAGGGCGGATGGATGGAAGTGGTTGAGTTTATTTTTCGGTAAATTGTTGCAGGAAGAACAAATACCTGAGGAATGGTGCAGTAGTATACTGGTCCCCATTTTTAAAAACAAAGGAGACGTCCAAAACTGCAGCAGTTACCGGGGAATAAAACTCATGTCACATACGATGAAAGTCTGGGAAAGAATAATAGAGAGAAGAATGAGAGAAGAGTGTGAGATAACACAAAACCAGTTCGGATTCATGCCCGGTCGAGGTACGACAGATGCCATTTTCGCATTACGCCAATTATGCGAAAAGTACAAGCGCGTGCATAAAGATCTGCACATGGTTTTTGTCGACCTTGAAAAGGCGTATGATCGGGTTCCCCGTGAGGTTTTGTGGTGGGCGTTAAAGATGAAAGGTATGCCTGGGAAGTATGTGAGGTTAGTCCGTGCTATGTACAGAGCATCCCGTACATGTGTACGATCTGCCGCGGGAACTACGGGCAGTATCGATGTGGCGGTAGGGCTGCACCAAGGGTCGGCATTGAGCCCTTACCTCTTCCTACTGATTATGGACGCTTTGACGTCGGACCTGCAGGATGAGGCACCCTGGTGCATGCTCTTTGCCGATGACATCGTGCTTGTCGGGGAAGAAGGCATCGAGGTACAGAGCAGACTGACGGGGTGGCAACGGAGGCTGGAAAGTGTTGGCTTGAAGATCAGCAGATCCAAAACCGAATATCTGTGCTGTGATTTCGGCGGTCTTTCCAGTCCTGTACCCATGTCGTTGGATGGCGCTATACTGCCTATCTGCTCAGATGTCAAGTACCTCGGTTCCCTCATTCAAGGCGACGGCGGAATAGATAGAGCTGTGCAGCATAGGATTAACGCAGGGTGGATGAAATGGCGACAGGTCACAGCCACAACGTGCGATCCCCGAATGCCAATAAGGCTGAAGGGGAAAATTTACAAATCGATCATCCGACCTGTCGTCATGTATGGAAGTGAATGCTGGGCCGTCAAGAAGAAGGATGAAAATAGACTGCATGCGAATGAAATGAGAATGTTACGATGGATGTGTGGTGTGACAAGGATGGATAAGATAAGGAATGAGTATATAAGAGGAAGCCTGAAAGTAGCGCCAGTGGTAGAAAAGGTGAGAGGAAGCAGATTGGCATGGTTTGGGCATGTGATGCGGAGGAATGAAAGTCATGTCACAAAACGAGTGTTGAATATGAATGTGGAGGGACACACGGGCAGAGGAAGGCCGAATAAAAGATGGATCGATTGTGTGAAGAGTGATATGAGAATGAAAGGAGTAAGTATGGAAATGACGGCTGATAGAGAGGAATGGAACAAAAAGATTTACTGCGCCGACCCCAGATAATGGGAAATGGTTTAGAGAATGATGATGATTTGTCTTGTCTCATCAAGTGTGGATTTTCATTACTCCAACTATGTAGGTTGTGAAGATTTAAATACCCATCTTTCTTGCACGTTTGGATGAAACCAACCATAGAATTTTGTCTAGGAAGTGGGGATCTTCACTGTGCCTTTGCAGCATTACACGGCAAAATGTGACCCGTAGCGGATAGTCCCGCGGTAATAACGTCTGCACACGCCTGTAGTGATATGGGTGAAGCTTATGACGTTTTAATATTCGATGTGCAGAACTTTTCGGGATTCCTGTAGCTTCTTCTATGGCACGTACCGAAGTAGTCGAGTCATTTTCTATCTCATTGAGAACTTCTTCATCACGATCCAATCTAGGTCTTCCAGCGCTTCTCCTATTGGATGGCATACGACCCTCCGAAAACGCTTGATGCACATTAATAAACACTCGATAATCAGGATATTTTTGAGCATTTGGGTATCTTTCTCGATACAGTCTGCTAGCAGCGTTAGCATTACATCGGCATTCTCCATAGATTAAATGCATATTAGCGTATTCCTGTGGTGTGTACGGTTGCGGCATGTTAAACGCCAAACAGTCCAAAATGCGCCAGAACTCTAAATCACAAAACACACAATCGTAGTCCGAGATAATGCCAGGTCGGTTCAGTTTGCAGATCACTTCCAGTCCAAATAATGCCAGGTCAGTTAAGTTTGCAGGTCGATTCCAGTCCAAAAAGCCAAGCCAAAAGTCGATAGTATGTTCGTACGTCGCCCTCGTGGGCCACGTAAGTTGAATTGGGAACGGTGCGCAGTAAACAAAGGAGCAGAGCGTACTGAACCGACTTGCTGGGAATAATAACAGCTTCTCTACCTGCCCTGTTGTTGTCTCTTTTTAAAGTAAATATCTCTATCTATCTATCTATCTCTCTCTAACATCTAAGGTATTAATGCCCCATTCGAATTCATAGAAATTGTAACAGGAACCCATTTTGGGCATGTAGTAAAAGTGATTACTGACAATTACAATTTAAGGAATTTGGCCCCTGTTTAGAAATAATAGGCCCATATTTTTTATAACTTGTTTTCCTAGAGTATTATACCATTTTGGAATGTTGGTTAGTTGCGTCAATTTTTAAAAAAACTTGCCATACTAGTGTTCATACTTTTTTTTTACACCACGGTAAGTTAAATTTGGTTAAAAGTAAAAGTCTTCAAAAAATTTAGGGAATAAAATAAGTTTCATTAATTTTCGTGATAAAACAAGAGTTATTCTGGAGTTTTTAAGAATTGTGGTAGATAGCAGTACTATTCAGGTTGCCTATAAAAAAAAAAGAAAAAAAATTTAAAAAATTGTGGTCATGGTAGTGAAAAATATCATAAACGGTCTCAATTTCTGAAGAATTTCATTTTTTTATATAACTTAAAATATAATTGGGATATATTTTTTTTCTTTTTTCCCCGATTAGTCCGGGGCAGGTCTATCCTCCGGTGTTGGCTTATCGTTGAATTTTGGGACACGTTGTATACATCTAAATCTATCTTATAAATTATATACGTAGAAATCAAAATGCAGATGTATTTAACACTGATATTCTAAACAAACATGGTCCTCCCTTAGTCAACAAGTTCGTGCTGACGCCATAATTCATTGCACCGTAGCTCTACCACATTTTTTTACCATCCCTTAACAGTCCACAGAAAAACGTGATTACCCTAAACGCCACGCTTTGTTGATAAATTGGTCGCTGTGCCGCTGATCTGAGTACTTCCCATCGCACATATACGAATTGTTTGTATCACCGCCGGTCTGAGATCACATGTGGCCAGTGTTTTTCACTGTTACTAGTATAACGTCTTTGGTGTGAAGCCTCTGTTCAGTAGTGGACTTGTGATAGAATATAATGATGGTGATACTGTATCATAATACTTCCGCTAATAAAAACGAATCGCCAGTTCTAGATAGATGCAACATTCAAAACTTTAATAGTTTTATGAAATGTTCATACTTCAATGATATTAATATAGCAAAATATTTCCTAAATGTTAAAATTCATTCAGAAAATATTCATCATATTCACCAATAATTATGTCATTCATATCACCTTACCAAAACAAACGATCTAAAATTTACATAATTTTCTGGACTAACTTATTTAAAAAGACCACAACTTTTCTACAAGTATTTTGACTACATATTTAAATAGTTATTTGTATAATTTTAAAAGTTTTAATTTTTTTTTAATCTCCGAGTTTCAATTATAATTTTCTAATATATTAGTAAAGTTAGCCAATGAGTCAGCTCATACCTTCAGTAGACATCCTGCCGGAGTACGAAGGACTACGAATCGTCATTCTTAGCTGACGAATTGGCGATAGCAACACTAGCCCACATATATGTGGATATGAATACAAAATGGTTATACTGTCATTTATTGCAATAAACCTCCAGATATCTTATCAAATAGAAGACATTTACTTTAAACATATTTTGAGTGTTACTATTAGTGTTATATACTGTTAGAATTCACATCTCATCGATCATCCGAACATCATATCTGCTTATACTAATATTAATTAGCAGCGGGCAAAAGCGGCAACAGCGGAAGTACTGCGGCGATGGCGGCGGAAATGCAACGCGTGGCTGAGGCACAGAGGCAATATCTTCTTGATATGATACCTGGACAGCACGGCCGCAATCCCTGGACTAAGAACTGAACCGCTGCACAGCTAGGGTAAATTTTTCTTATTGATATTTTTATACACTTAACGGCAATAGTGTTACATTTTTAGACAAGTCATAATTAGCTTAAATCCTAACCCCTACGGAAATATCTCAAATATTAAGACACATAATATGTGCCTATTGTTATTTTTGTTGAAATTTAGTGGTTTCTTTTTATAGAGGATAAGGGCTAGCTAGCGAGCACACACTGACACATTCCATCTGATGGTAAGTGGCTGCTGCGGCCCATAGATATCTACATCTATCCTCGTTTGTGAATCAAAATGCAGATGCGTTGTAACCCGTGCGGACTAAGATGGAATGCCTCGTTTCCAGTAAAAAGGGTTTCCGATTCTCTACACTCACCATACGAAACATAGTAGCATCAAGGTGCCATTTGACGCTGGTATTCTGTGAGAGCCTGGTCCTTCCCCGGTCGAGCCGACCCATTCGTGCTGCAACTATACTATTAACATAGCTGGAGCATGGCTCTACCACGTAAATGTAGGTGGTAGGACGGCTTTTCTGTTTAGGAATCACCCTCTTAACTATGTACGCTGGCAAACAGCACTTCTCCCACCGATGTGCTCCAGTTTGATGTCCTTCAGTAATTTTGAAATAAAAAAATTACTTAGAATCGATTTGTAATTATCATTCTATGTACATTTAAAAAAATCAACCTTCGAAAATAATTGAGTAGAAAAAATAGTCACTTCATGGATTTTAATGTAAAAAAAAACCGGATATTCCTGTGGCTTGGACATGCTGTAGTAACAAATTAATTTATTTAAAAAATTTAAAGAAGTTATGTCTTTATTTGTTATTTGGTTTGTATTAATTTTTAATTGCAGGTGCCGGTAAGAGGAATAAG
Organism: Parnassius glacialis; assembly: GCA_033319125.1. Classification (NCBI taxonomy): domain Eukaryota; kingdom Metazoa; phylum Arthropoda; class Insecta; order Lepidoptera; family Papilionidae; genus Parnassius; species Parnassius glacialis. The sequence goes on along the minus strand of JAVANC010000023.1, from coordinate 17,016,573 downwards.
CATTTGACGCATTACGTTTAGCTCAGAGTTTTAAATAATAAGTTAGATAGGCATTGAAGCTAGGTAATAACATTTTGAACTTATGGTGTGTTGGTACAGTGCAATGTTTTAGCAATTTTCTTTTGTTTATTGTTCGTGGGTAATATAATTTTAAATACGTAAAAAAGTATGAAATCATAACTATGACATCAGGACATCAAAACATTTATTTTTAAGTTTTACACATCAGTTATTTTACTAATTTTAAAGTAAACAATTTAAAAAGGAATATGAAATCAATTATTATTTAAAAGAATGGTTGAATGTTTAAAATTTGACTGGTAGCCAAATTTAAAACTTAACTTCAAATATATAAATAATTTCTACGAACCCAGTTTGAAATCACTGTCGACTTAACAAGGTAACGCAGCCCTCTCTCATTAAATCTGCTTTATTATTTTCATACTGCAGTAGTGAGTGAAGAAAAGCACAATATTAAGACGAAACACTAAAGAATATAATTGTTCCTTTTGTTAAGTTTGCAAATTTAATTTTGTTTGCATTTAAAAAAATGCGTATTTTATATTTTAATGCTATAACTTCTCGTGATTTAAAATTTATGTTCTTTCATATATATAAGCAGTACGTAAATACAAATATAAATTACACTTTTAAATGTAATCAGTAACTTTTATTTTCTTATTGTTAAGCATTTTGAGATCAAATCTTTAATACTGACAAGTCATGTGTAGTAATCTAATTGAGGGTAGTCAATATTGAGAATTCCTGTTCTAGGGACATAAACAAAAATATAAGTTGTTAAAACATTCTCAGTATATCAAAGTTAATAATATATATATTGCACAACATTAAATACGTAAACAGCATAGGGTAAGAGGTAAAGTGGCTAGACATAAATTAAGCCTAGGAGAATAAAATTGTGTGAGAGTTTTACATAATATTATAGTGTAATTTGAATCATTTTGTATGACGATTTTAAGGATAATAATAAACAATTATTGTATGGAAATGTGTTTTATTGGTTTATCGATTTTATATTTGTATATAATATGAAATAAAAAATCACCAAGTGTTTTAATATTGTCAGTCCTTTAACATTATAGAGGAAGTCACCAGCTCCTGTGAAATGGAAATTAATATTAGAATTATATTTTAACAGTGATAGAGCCACGCGGCAGCTTTTGCTTGTTGCACGGATGGGCCGGCTCGAACCGGGGTGGTACCACGACCTCACAGAATACCAGCGTGAAGTAGAGGTTTACCTCTGCGTTTCGCTTGGTGAGTGCAGGTGGCCGGAGGCCCTTTTTACTGGAAATGAGGCATTCCATCTTAGTCCTCACGGGTGACAACGCATCTGCATTTTGATTTGTAATAGAGGATAGATGTAGATGTCTATGGGCCGCAGCAACCACTTACCATCAGGTGGACTGTGTGCTCGTTTGTCACCCTTATCCTATAAAATAAAAACATAACAGCTACATTTTAAGATTACATACATCTAGATTTTTCTAATGATGTCGACCTGGCCGAGATTGACCACGGAAACAACTTCCTCCAATAGTGCCAAAAGATATAGACTGCCCAAGCGGTTTTTTTTGGAGTTTATGGCCTGGTATCTAGACCTTTAGGCCAAGTCTTGATTATTATTATTCGGTTTATTATAATTTCTCCAAGCCTAGTCTTTATGTATTATTATCCTTCATAGTCCACTGCTTCACAATATGTTGATGCGTCACATTGTGCAGCCCTTGGGAGATTTTGACGGCAACTTGAGCCAGCAGGCAGCTGACAGTTGGCGATAGTATCTAAAGGCGCCTATGCAAACAGCATATCTTGAGAATCCATCACCATCAGAGCACTTGTTTCACCGTTTCCACTAATAGTTCACATGCGTAGACAGTTAATACATAAAATCGCACCACTTTACATATCAAAATCCACTTCAAACTATTATTTAAAGTATAATACAGGAGTAGCAAACCGCCGCCGATCAAGTTCCCGCCAAAACATCCCCAAGCGGTATCATTTTATAGTATCACAGGCATGCGAGTAAACAAGAGGCGTTCAACCGTCTTCTTCTTCACGCACCTGCTCTATGGAACCACCCACTACAACGTTCCACATATACACATGCATAAATACTGTTTTTATAAATTATTATGTCCCGAATAGGTCGGTTTCCGAAAAGGCTTTAGTACCATAGGCCACATACATACCCTTCGGCAAATGGTACAGAAGACCGAAGAGTACAATCTGCCACTTTGTCTTGCGTATGTGGACTATAAGAAAGCCTTTGATTTCGTCGAAATTTGGGCGGTACTGCAGTCCCTTCAGCGGTGCCAAGTTGACTGTCGATATATTGAAGTGCTGTACAGTAGGGCTACGATGGCTATCCGAGTACAGAACCAGAGTACGAAACCTATTTCACTGCAGAGAGGTGTAAGACAGGGTGACGTTATATCCCCGAAACTCTTCACCGCTGCATTGGAAGACGTTTTCAAGCTACTGGACTGGAAAGGATACGTCATTAACGTCAATGGCGAGTACATCACTCACCTTCGATTTGCCGACGATATAGTCCTTATGGCAGAATTGCTGGAAGACCTAAGAACTATGTTTCATGATTTAAGATGAACATGGACAAAACGAAGACTATGTATAACGTCCATGTCACCCCTATGCCGGTAGTTGTTGCGAACACTAAGCTCGAAGTTGTTAACGAGTATCTATACCTGGGACAAATAGTCCGACTAGGTAAGTCCAACTTCGACCGAGAGGTCAATCGACGGATTCAACGCAGTTGGGCAGCGTTCGGGAAATTACGAGACATCTCGTCAAGTATACCTGAAAACCAAATTGTACAACCAGTGTGTGTTGCCAGTGATGACTTATGGATCTGAGACGTGGTCCTTTACTGCCTGGCCGTATAAGAACGCTCAAGGTCGCTCAGCGAGCTATGGAGAGGGCTATGCTTGGGGTTTCTTTGCGTGATAAACTTATGAGGATATGCGCAGTAAAACCAGAGTGACCGATATAGCCCAACGGATTAGTAAGATGAAGTGTGCAATCGGCCGGTCATATAGCTCGAAGAATCGATAACAAAAAAAGAAAAAAGTTCTCGAGTGGCAGCCTCGTACCGGTAGGCGAAGTGTAGGGCGACACCCCACTAGATGGAGTGACCACCTGGTAATACATGCAGGCAGTCAATGGATGCAGGTGGCTCAGGACTGTGCTTTGTGGCATTACTTTGGGGAGGTCTATGTTCAGCAGTGGACTAATGAAGGTTGTAATGATGATGATTGTTACGGACGGCGAGGAGAGCCGTCGCCCCGTCGCCGCATCATACCCCGTTGCGCCCCGCGCACCCCGCACACCGGCAGCAGATCACGCGATGTCGTCGACCAATAAGCGCGCGGCATCGCCTCACGACGCTACTCACAAACTGAGACGCTCTCCTGCGAGATATAAGAAGGGCGTTTTGATCTGTGAGCTGTTCATTTCGGAAGCGGCACTCGAAGACAACAGCAAGCGAAGAAATCAAGAGAAGAGTGAAGACTCCCCTCTATATATATAGTTTATTAGTGCCGCACTGTAAATATTTGAATACAGTATAGTCTTACAGTACCATCTTTCCTTTGAGCAGTCCCCTAGTAGTAGTCAGTCATACAGTCCACTTGCAACAGTTAAATTCATACAGTCCACTATAGTCCCTAATAATGATGATGAAATTATTATGTAACAACGCAACGCCTACTAGATCCTTCCGTCACCAGCAACTCTGTAACGTGCCATTACCGGATTTTACGCTGAGAATATTTAGACTGTGAATAAATATGCACATAGACGCCCCATTTACGTGACGCGACGTTGCCAAACCGCTTTATGCAGGCGACCAAACTCAACTGCGTATGCTTACCGTTATCTAAAACTAAAATAATAGCAATCATTGCTAATTCTCTTAAAGATAATGTTATTTATTATAGCCACCGTTTACGTATTTTGATATAAATAATTATAGCAGTGGATTAAGAAAAGTTAAAAGAAGTAGACCGATAGATTCAATCATCTGTAATAGGAATAGTCTTATCACTACCCTTGCTGTCTCAGCTAGCATCGGAATCCTCGGCGTCGATATATCGAATAGTGTGCAGTTTCGTGGTCACTTGGAAGGGAAGGCCAAATTGGCCTCTAAAAAGCTTGGCGTGCTCAGCAGAGCGAGACAGTATTTCATGCCGGCACACCGCCTGCAACTTAACAAAGCGCAAGTTCGGCCCCACATGGATTACTGTTCTCATCTCTTTATCTTGCCGACCCAACAATTGGAGCAGCTGTGCTGAGTCACCTTAGCAATATCATCGGACTCAATGCCACTGGGGTGAACTACGGGCTGCTGCGCGTTTTGCGCATGGGTGTCGCGATCGTGGAATGGGGCAGGAGAGAATGCTGGTAGGAGGGCCCGATGTCGTAGGCGTTATAGTGCCGTCAGCCCCAGAAGGGGGAGATTGACGTAAAATTGGGACAAGGAATAGATGAAATATTTGTAGGGAGCCAAGAAAGTGCGCGCGGGAAAAGAGCCACGTCCAAGTACCGCGCGCATCTCCCGAGATTCGGCCCGTATGACCTGAGGGTCGGTGGGGCCATGGGAGGTGGAGGGTTGTTCTCATCTCTGGGCCGGGGCACCCCAGTACCAGCTCCTTCCACTTGACCGCATCCAGTACAGAGCGGCTCGAATCGTCGACGACCGAGTTCTTTCTGATCGGCTCGATATTGCACCCCTTTGCATTTTCTATCGAATATACCACGGGGAGTGCTCTGAGAAATTGTTCGGATTAATTCCAGCCGCCAAATTTCACGACCGCACATCACGTCAAAATTCACGATACCATCTTTGTTTACCATCGGCGATTTTTCCGGAGCGATACGACTTAAAGACGTTCAAGAAAAGAGCTTACACCTTTGTAAAAGGCCGGCAACTGCAATTCCCCTGGTGTTGCGGTTGTTTATGAGCGACGGTAGTCACTTACCATCAGGTGAGCCGCATGCTCGTTTGCCCTCTCTTCTATAAAAAAAATCACTTGAAAAACTTTGTACTCACCCGATGCGCATTCAAATATTCTAGGTCAGTCTCCGCCCCTAATATCTGCACGGCATCCAAAATAACGTCCGCTGCCTTCTTTACGTTCTGCGCGAACATAGCCAGCACTTCGCTCACTGAAACCTTAGAACATTTAACAAATTATTTCTATTACGAGTTATACCTTACTGCCACGGACTTTTTCTTCCAGTGAAATCCTGCTCGTTATTATTAGTATCGCGTTCACGTGGCGTGCGAGAATAAAAACTGCACTTTTATTTTTTTTTTACAATTTAGTTTGAACATAGTATACTTAATGAAATCATAATTGCATTTCATTTAATGGCAATGTGTTTTCACTCGGATAAGCTCAAACTCCATTTGCTAAGCATTTTCAGAAACTTGCAATATCCTTCGTATACCCTTTAACTTAGATTCCTATCCCTAAAATCAACTTAAGTTAACTTGTTTAAATGAATGAAAATACCATATTAAAATTCTGTGATTAAATTAAAAAAAAAAGGTCAAATCAAATACTTACAGATTTTTCATCTTCTCTCCAGCAATCGTAGTCGGTTATTAAGGCGACCGCGGCATAGCTTAGGCCCGCCTCTTTTGCTAGCACGACCTGAGAATTCATGCATTATAAATTGACTAACAAATTACTGGTTTTACTTGGGATTTCAGATTTAAGAAGGCGGTATTGAATACTTTTGATAGAAACACACACAAGCTTTGTCGTGATTGATTTATGAAAGTAACGTAAGAAATGAATGTACTGAGAATTGTAAATACTAAGTTGAAAAATATCAACAATTTTCAATTGCTAAAAGAATTAGGTATTTTATACTTTTCCTTTCCTAATTAAAAAACTGAACTAGTTTACATATAATTATAAGAATAGAATAAAATATTTTTTTATTCAATATTGATTACAAGTAATTCTTATTGAAAGTCATTTTTTTACTTTACCATTGGTTCGAAAAACATCCTCTGCCCTAGGAAGAACCAACCAGAAACCCAGCGGGACATTTTTTTAAATAAATTTTACAATATAAATGATTACAAACTATTTACAAAATTTATTTTAGAGACAGCTTGGAAGCGACCATCTCATTCCCAGGGGTTATTATCAACCATGTATTCATTTATATTATAATAACCCTTTTGATACAGTTTTTGTTTAATTAAATATTTAAACTTAGTAATAGAGATACCTTGTATATTTTCTGGGACTTTGTTGTAATAACGTATACATTGCCCCAAGAATGAATTACTGACTCTGTGGAGTCGAGAGACTGGTATCACTAGCTTGTGTTTGTTCCTAGTATTTACAGAGTGTATATCACTTTTTTTACTAAAACTATCTTTGTTTCTGTGAACATACATTAAATTTTTGTAAATGTACTGAAAGGCCAAAGTTAATATATTTATTTCTTTAAATTTATCTCTAAGAGACTCTCTCGGTTTTAGATTGTAAATAGCTTTAATGGCCCTCTTCTGTAAAACAAAAATAGTTTCTGAATCAGCCGTATTTCCCCATAGCAAAATCCCATAAGACTTAATGCTAGGAAATAACTGAAATAAACTAATCTAGCTGTCTCGAAACTAGTGACATCTCTAATCTTTTTTACAGCATAAGCTGCAAAGCTTAGTCTGCTTGCTGGTTTGGATATACGGGGGCCCCACTGAAGCTTTGCGTCGAGAGTGATGCCAAGAAAAACAGGATTCTACAGGGCTCAGTTCCTTCCAATTTAAAAACACGTTGGTATTTAGATTTTAAACATTCAGTGTAAATTTAATACATGTAGTTTTATTGCCATTTAAATGCAGATTATTAACGTTAAACCAAAGCACTAATTTTGATATAACATTACACTTCGTCACATTTAAATGATAGACGTTTAAGTTTTAAAATTCAAGGAAGTATCCTCAGCAAATAATACTATATCATGATTATCCTCTACAAGGGAAAGTAAGTCATTAATATACACTAAAAATAGGAAGGGGCCAAGAAACGCGCCCTGAGGGATACCCTTCTTTACGGACGACCCGGAAGAACTTTTACCATTGATAATAACTTTCTGCATTCTATTACTTAAATATAAAATAAAAAGTTTAAGCACTGTGATCTTGACACCATAGTACTGTAGTTTCCTGATTAATGTCTCATGGTGTACACAGTCGAAGGCCATGAAAAGGTCACAAAATACACCTAAAGCATCCTCTGAATTCTCCCATGCACAAAAATATGTTCTATAAGTTCGACTCCGGCGTCGGTAGTTGAGCGACCTCTTGTAAAACCTTTTTATGAAGCAATTTATGTTAAAAAAACTTTACTTAAAAATTTTACTTAATGTAGGTAGTACAGAAATTTGTCTAAAATTAGCGGGGTCCAATGTACTACCAGATTTAAATAAATGTATGATGGTAAAAAAAATATTTTCTGCCGACTTTAAAAAGGAAACGGTACTCAATTCGACTGAGTGTTTTCTTTATGTGTGTTAACTTATAACTTTTGACTGGGTGAACAGATTTCGATGATTCCCTTTTTATTTGAAAGCTGGTGCTTCACATGTGGTCCCATATGAATTTGACCAAGGTCAGACCAATAGTTTTTGAGTTATTCTTAATAATTTATATTGAAGTCGGCTGTACAACATTTTTAATTTTAAATTATTGATATTTTCATTACCAGATCTTATAATTAAAGAGATTACCTCAGGAACCGTGCTCATGTTAACGAGATGCCCGCCCCACTGACGGTGCATGAGGCTCTCAGCGCGACTTGAAAATCTGAAAAGCGTGTTTTATGAAATAAGGGCGATAATCGAGCACACAGTCTACCTGATGGTATGTGAATGCCGTGGCCCATAGATATGGATATAGATATCTATCCTCGATTAAGAAAAATGCAGATGCGTTGTTACTCTTGATGACTAAGATATTACATCTTTATTATCAGCCTCTTTCTAATAAAAATGGTCTTCGGTTCTCTACACTCACCATACGAAACAGCAAATTCGCGAACGTCACAGTCACACTTCACGCCGGTAGTCTGTGAGTGTGTGATGTAGCCGACCCTTTCGGGCTACAACCATAATATAGCTGCAGTGTAACACTACCACGTAAAGTTTGTATTTAACAATGTGTACCTGTTGTCCTATTCAGAGACAAAATTCTAAAATCAGGTCGTTACAACCACAAAGGACTGTCAACTTGTAGAGGATTTGTACGAGTCTTGACGCTGCTCCTCGTCGTATGTATTTCGGATAAGCAACGAAATTATTCTATCATACTGAACCTCATCGCCGCCATTCATGGGTTATATTTACGAGGTGATAGGACTCCTTTCCTGCCTAGGAGCCCGGAGGCGCCTGCGTTGTCTGAAGGACATAGATCCAGTATAATTATAGGCAGCTGTGAGGCATTTCACGTTTAGTCCTCAGGCGTGACAACGCATCTGTAGCTTTTCTTTGTTTGAAATTGGCCGGTGTTCATGGGCTACAGTAATAATAACTCAATCGGATGACAATCTAACACAACCGGACAGAGATTACGCGCAGGACACAAGGGTTTACATGATTTTTTATAGCATAAGGGTGACAAACGAGCACACAGTCCACCTTATGGTAAGTGGTTGCTGTGGCCCATAGACATCTACATTTATCCTCATTTACGAATCAAAATGCAGATGCGTTGTCACCCGTCAGGACTAAGATGGAATGCCTCGGTTTCCAGTAAAAAGGGTCTCCGGTTCTCTATAATCACCATACGAAACACAGCATTAAGCTGCTATTTTACGCTGGTATTCAGTGATATCTCTGTCCTTCCCCGGTCGAGCCGACCCATTCGTGTTACAGCTATATCAGAAATATAGCTGCAGCGTGGCTCTACCACGTACGAAATGCACATATACTTTTCCAAGGCACGAGGGTCAAGCACCACCCACTTTCTGACTCCGTGCTGCTACCGAGAGTTTCTTGACAGGAAAGCCCAATAAATTATTCTGGGTCCGACCCGAGATTCGAACCCGGAACATGGTCAGCAGTCGCGCTTAGGACCACTAGACCAACGAGACAGTTAGTTACTTATCACCATGTGAACAGTAAGTTCGCTTATCACTACAGTTATAGAATAAAAGAATTCGGATCCATAATTCAGTTATTTTAGCAGGTTCGAAGCGCTGGTTGGGACAAAATATCAGTTGAGCTTTTTCTGTTAAGAAATTCTCAGTATTAGCCCGAAGTAAGCGTCTCGGAAAGCGCGTAAAGCTGTTAGTCCTGTGTTTGATCTCTCCGGTCGTACCGAATGACCGTTCCATCGGACTATGAGAGTGATGAATAGAGAGTGCACCTGTACTTGCGCATACACGGTCCTGTCCTGCGCAGATGGCAGCCAATGGCGAAATTCTTTTATAATTTTTTGAACCGTGAGAGTACAGTTGATAGTTCAGGGAGTGGAGGCTCACATTAAATACTCCAACCTGAATGCATTCCTCGTCGTAATCTATAAAATTGTTATTCAATCGTCGTAAACAATGAAAATTTCGTAAGGAAACTTACATGTTTAATAATCTCAAGCACTGGTCAACCGCGGTGCAAGGAGGTTCTTAATTTAACTGTTAGTTTGTTTTTCCTTTTTTTGTGCGATATTTTCGTTATAATTGTGAACCGTTTTTGTGATTATTTTTCTGTTATATAGATATATAACATATATATACAACGTAACATAACATAGATAGATACATATAATCATACTACAGGGGTGGCTTCATTTATATTTGATGAAGAAAAACCACATCTAAGGATGAAAAATAGGAGATGAAGTATTCAATGTAACTGTTTAGAAGATATTCTAGTAGTTGATATCTTGAGATTGCGATTCCTTAGTAACTGCGCAAAATAAGCAAGAAATTAGACGGTGTCAAAACGTAGTGTAGGTATAGAAATATTAAAACATCGACTTCAGCCATTATGTGGTGTGGAGATTATTTTATCTTTTTAGTTTTTGAAGTCGGTTTTTACTTTTTACTAAAAGTTTACTTTTTTTTTACAGTACCTGCACGGATGGTTGTCGCTACAGCCTACTAAAGTCCATTGCTGAACATTGGCCTTCCCCATAAATTGTCTCTTAGAGGGGATATTTGCTTTAGTTGCCACGCTCGGCAAGCGGGTTGACAACCGCCGTTTTTCATTTTTAGTCGTTATTAGGAAGACACTGTTGCCCATCTCCTGATTTGTTTCCCTGTGACGCCTCTTACGACACCCACGGAATGATATGGGGATAGTGGATATTTTAAGATTTTAATTAGTAAGAATATCCACGGATGGTTGGTCTACAATAAATGTCCCGGGTCTAAATGTTTTCCGTGTGCAACTTATGATGTAGTATAGCGCCTCCACAGAAAAGTCCCATTGCGAGGTAACTTTTTTTTATTAAAATATAAAATATTTTTTTATTAATACATAATATATCTACTAATAAATAAAACCTACCTAGGCCCCTCTATAACTACGGCGGTTCCTTTTTCATGACATCTATATCCCCTAGACACCGCGGCATCGAAAAGAGCGCGTCGCGACCTCTCGCAAAACGCCGGACGCATAGGCAGGTGGCACACACCTCTAGGACCGCCTTCAGTTCGGTCGTAGAATGTGCATTTTCGACCCCATGTCCTGATAAATAAAGAAGCTACATAGGTGTGGTATATCGTTACCTGTAACGGCCTATCAAAGTCCACTGCTGAACATACGCCTCCCCCATTGGTTGCCTCATAGGGGGAAAATTTGCCTTAGTTGTCACGCTTAGCAGGCGCAAGCCAGACATCTCCTGGTTGGTTTCTCACTGTCGCCTCTTGCGACACCCACGGGATCCACGGGATAGGAAAATATTCATCATAATCATCAAAATATTTAAAATAATTATTTTATATACTTCGCTGTAAATATTTATACGCGAACAAACTTGGTTTGATCCCCGTCGGCACCGGTGAAGGAAAACACCTTGAGGAATCCTGCATGTCTTTTTTTATAGGATAAGGGTGACAAGCGAGCACACAGTCCACCTCATGGTGATGGTAATGGTGGTTGCTGTGGCCCAAAGACATCTACATCTATCCTCTATTAAAAATTAAACCGCAGATGCGTTGTCACCCGTGAGGACTAAGATGGAATGCCTCATTGCCAGTAAAAAGGGCCTCCGGTTCTATATACTCACCATACGAAACACAGCAGCGTAAAGCTGCTATTTTACGTTGGTATTCTGTGAGAGCGTGGTCCTTCCCCGGTCGAGCCTACCCATTCGTGCTACAACTATACTACTAATATAGCTGCAGCATGGCTCTACCACGTAATAAAATGTCTGAATTAAAAAAATAGTTCAAAGACACGTGAAATCCGCTAACACGCATCCAATTCGCACACGAGACCTGTGACCAGCCTTGAGACTTTTATAGGCTATAACACTTCTTATAACCAATTCCCAATAGATGTGAACATTTTTTTCGACATGATAAATATCCTTTAAAATTTGACTGTGTATTCGAAATATCAAGCCTGAAACTTTCGTTAATACCTGTTGACGAGTAACATGCGCAGGAACGGGTATTTCTAGAAAATATTAATAAAAAAAGAATAGTAAGAGAAAGTTGAAAAAGTGTCCCACTATTTACTGAAAATAGAGGTTCCAAAACCTACCACAATAGCGCTGGCGTCTGAAAATTAACGATATGAAGATAGCTGTTGTGAACGAAGTGAAGTCAGCTGAATTCAAATATTTAAAAAATTTCATGACTAGAGTAGTTAGTAAAATGCCAGTATACAAAATCTCAACTATTTACGTAGTACAAAACCAAGCGGATTGGTCGGTCTTTGTTTATTTCTCCATCTTATTCTAATTACTTTTGGTGCTTTTTTTAGTTTATCCTAATGCTACTGCAGCGTCACCCTTATTGGACGCGTTTTTTGGGACACTTTTCATACATAGAGATGGTGCTCCTTGTACTCTACGCTCCATATTTATAGCTTAACTTTAAAGTTTTACGTTTAAACCCCCACTGCTAAAAATCGCTTTAGCGCTTTAGCACTACCCCGAGCAAAACTGTTTTCCTTCGTTATTTAAAGGCTATTGACTGATTAATTAGGTAAAATAAAAAAATAAAATAAAAAAGTACAAGATTAACGTTTGATATCTTTAAGTCATATTGCATGCTTAATTTATTTATTTTATTGTCTTAAAAATATACCTCTAAAATCTCTATCTACCTGAATGTTATCTCTATGCTATTTACCTACTACTTCTTGTACCATTATTTATTGTGCTACTACCTAATTAAATAAACTATGGATGCTATACAGCACCCGAACCGTCAGAAATTAAAAATTAGTCAAATTTTATTCAATGTGTAGTATTTGTGGTAGTTAGTATATATAAGCAAACATAATACAATTTTGTTTATTATGCTAATTGTGTATTTATTTATATATTGTAATAGCTTGCCAGGGAGACGTTGTTCTGCCCTTTCCAACGACCCTTCATATAAAAATCTTTAAATTCGCAATAAAACAATTTGAGGGTCATTTATCGGGATAAAAACTATCCTATCTCTCAAGTTGGACCAAAATCCACACAGTGAGCAAAATTTCATTGAAATCAATTCAGTAGTTTAGGAGTCCATCGCGGACAAACAACGTGACACGTAATTTTTATATATAAAGAAGATATTGCCTGTCTGTGATGGCATAAAGGTCAAGTGCTGGATTAAGTGGGCTAGTGCTAATGAATATCATGAGTCGATATCACACAGCGAAGTCAATTTAATTTATGTATGATCTCATATATTATTAAGACAAGTAAATGTAAAATATACCTATCAATGAAGTCGTCCAAAATGACGAGATCTCCCGGTTTGTATTCTTCAACCAGCGATCCGGTGGCCGTGGTAGCAAGCACATGTGTACAGCCGGCCTCTTTCAGTGCCCAAATATTGGCTCGGTAGTTGACATCACTTTCAAAATACAAACGTTTATTGAAAAATTTTCGAGTTATAGTTAGAAACAGACATTATCGAATCCTTAGACTAAAAATGTGGATATTAAATAAAACTAATTTTATGGACTATAACGCGTTTAATAATTAATCATTAAAATTAGTTTTACTTATTAAATGAGTAGTTTTTGCGTTAAATATGAAATTCAATAATACGTTACGATAGTTATTTACATATATGTAAATAACTTAAACCATCAATAAGTGACAACAACGTCTAAAACTAAAAGCACAGAATAAATAATAGTCGGTATAAGTCACGGCACGTAAGTCTAGCGGTGACCGTTATTGTGCATAAGTCGCGCTGATTGGCTTATTGCGCATAAGTTACGCTCATTGGTTCGTGCGTATCGTTCGCACGCGCTGATTGGCTCTCCAGTCGCATTCTTGCAATTCAATTCGTGCGCGTCCGCTTCATGTTTCGTTCGGCGCTAGATATATGTGCCGCAACTTGTACTACGTACTAAAAGCTTGTACTATTATTTATTCTGTGCTAAAAGTAAGTTCAAAACCAAAACCCTTCCTACTGAAAAATCACGCTCTAAAAAATATGAAACAAGACGATATTCTCATTTGTAATGTACAAACTATTCAATATTTATTGTCTATAAAATAAACAAATTACACGTAATATATTTTAATTTATTATATTCATATTTATAGTGATGTTCAGAGGATAGCCGTGGTCATATGCCACTTTGCCCTAATGCTTATGATCGCTTACTACTGTTAGAATGTATTGTTTTGTAAGGGTAAGTGACACTTTGTCAATGAAAAGCAATGTATTCCATGTTTCATCCGTTTTTTTTTAATAGGATAAGGGTGACAAACGAGCACACAGTCCACCTGATGGTAAGTAATTGCTGCGGCCCATAGACATCTACATCTATCCTCGATTACGAATCAAAATGCAGATGTTGTTGTCTAAGATGGAATGCCTCGTTTCCAGTAAAAAGGGTCTCCGGTCCTCTACACTCACCACACGAAACACAGCAGCGTTAAGCTTTTATTTTATGCTGGTATTCTGTGAGAGAGTGATCTTTCCCCGGTCGAGCCGACCCATTCGTGCTACAACTAGATACTACTAATATAGCTGAACCGTGGCTCTACCACGTAAAAAAGTGGAGCGTCGTGTAGTGGCGGATTATGAATATTTACTACCCCATACCACCGTGGGTGTTCTAAGAGGCGACAGAGGGAAATAAACCGTAATAATAGTAGTAGGCCGTAGTAAAGAACAATTAAATAAAAGAAGTGTTGCTAACCAGCCTGCCATGGATAATATCCCTTTCCATGAGGTAATCTATGGGTAACGGTATAACTCTGTCCGTCCGTAAATCCGAACGGCGGTCACTTAGGGGTTCCTTCTATTCTACGTATGGTGGGCGTTCAATATACGCTTCATGATCTGGCAGTGTATGGAAGTAATTGAAATTGGCCGATAGTTGGCAGGTTCGGCACGGCTGCCTATTTGAGACACAAGCGGGACATAGGCTAGCTTCCAAGATTTGGGCATTATTCCAGTCATTAATGAAAGGCGGAACAAGCCACGTCAACACAACTCAGGCGCACAAGCCTTTAGAACTATAGTTGGTATACAATCTGATCCACTAGCCTTGTTCACGTCTAGACTCCGCATGGTTTTAAGAACCTCCTTTTCTGGTGATGTATATTAAATATGTATTTAATTATAGTAATGCATTGAAAGTTATTCTAATTTTGAATTTTTCAATTATTTTCAAGTTGCTGATGAGCATGACAAATTTAACTAAAGAAAACACTTTGATTGCCAAATGTTAGGTACTATCTCTATTATTGTTTTAAATTCCAAAAACTTAGTACCTCGGTTGGTACTGGTGTTTGCGTCCATGTCTCGCCAATAGCACGCATGGCACACCTTTTATCTGCCCCTGAAGTAGTGTATCTGAGGGTTTACCAAACGGCGTGTTCACATGCAGCTCAATAGGGTTTTGAAACAATGAGGGATCGTCGAAGCCAGAGCCGCCGATGATACCAATCTGTAAGTTTTTGTGGGTTATTAATTAACTAAATGTTTTTTTTTTATGAATAGCATAAAGTAGAATTAATGATTGTATGAAATTAATAAATTATAGACCTTCTTATTAAAATCAGTTCACAATAAAACTACGAATACATTTGCCAAATAATTTATTTTTTAATGCAAAATATATGTAATATCTAATTTGAATCAACAAAGTATTCTACATTACATAACAAACAAATGCCCAAATACTACAATCACAAAATACATCAACTAATCAGTACAGATCAAATATTACTTTTTATCTTCCAATCCTTGCTGGAACTTGATTTCTTTCGCTGTTTCATGTGCTTTCTTTAAGCTTTGAGCTAGTTCAAAGAATTTTTTCGACTTATCCAAATCCTTTTCGACACCATCGCCTTTTTTATACATCAAGCTCACATTAGCACAAGCATAAATATGACCAAGTTCACATGCTTTATTTGCAAACTGAAATGCTTGCTTAAGATCCGGTTTTATTAAATAGTCTATATTTTTATTTTTCTCTGGATTATGTGGGTTGAAGTCTACTACATTCCTTGGTACTCCAGCAAGATACATTCCAGACAGGTAATGGCATGCCATATCGTCATTGCGATCACAACTTTTCTTAAGGTAGTTGTAGCCTATAATAAAAACATAATAATAATGAAATATATTTCTGACAAACTTTTAATGAACTTAGGAAGAAACACATATTTTATTATCATATATAAACATTTAAAATTCGTTAAACGAGTATCTAGTCCTACAAAATTTAATTAAATTTTTTAAATTAAAATTCTTCGTACCACAAAATCTTTTTAGCAGTAGTTATCATAGCTATGCTTGAAACAAACCTCAAAATTTTAATTGAATAAAACTATTTTTACGGATTTTATCGCGTTTATTTTACTTATTTTTAATTCCCGACGTTTCGGGTGCTTTGCAGCACCCATGGGTAAAATAGTTTTATTCAATATGTTGTTCGCGTAAATAAGAAATCATTATCTATTAAGGTTAAAATTAATGTAAGAGATTTAGGCGCAGAGTAGCCAGTCTCTCGGTATTCTATAGGATGCATTTCGGTGAGTGTTCGCAGGAATTACACGCTTTAATTTCTCCCTCTCCTTCCACCATCGTACAATCAGGCGGTCGGCGGGTATTCAACCCTTTGTTGTCAATATTCCACGCATTAGAATCAAAAGGTTTGCTTCGTCTTTTATAATGCGTACAGCAAAGGAGTGGAATAATTTGCCAGCGTCTATCTTTCCGTCCGAATACAATCTGGGCGTCATTAAGGCAAGAGTGAATAGGCTTGTTATGCTAAGACAGTGCGATTTACCATCAAAGGCTGCATAACCACTCAGGGATGGAAAAAATCATGATTTTTGTAATAAAATCATGATTTTTTTGTTTTTTTTTTTGAATCTTTAGATTTTTTTGTATATTTGGAAATTTACGAATTGGTAACACATTTTGACATAGTAGGATTAAAGTTTATGACTACATATGTATTAGACTGATCAAAAGTAAAATAATTAATACTGTATTAATAACAGTTCTTATCTCAAGGGTGACTTTCTAAAAAAAGTTTATGAGACTGACAGAACTCATCGCTATGTCTTTGTTGATTTTCCAAAGTTTATGAGACTATTGTAGTAGAATAATAAGAATAACATAAAACAATAAAAGATTTTACCTTATTTTAAGCCAGTTTTATTTAATTTTCTGACTATTACATTAATTTATACATGTTGATTTAAATCAATGATTTTTTTAATCAAAATCAAGCGATTTAAATCGTGATTTAAATCATGATTTAAATCAGCCTACCCTGTAACCACTTACCACCAGGTGGGATTGTGGTCAAGCACTGGCTTATATAATAAGTTAGAAAAAAAAGGTTTATTATAACTAATGAAGACAGTAACATTAGTTTAAGGGCTTAGAACTGAGAAAATCCGATACCAAATTTACTGGGGATTCATTATTTTGTAGCAATAAGAGAACTGGGAATTATAAATGGATTCCCAGTTCATTAAATATTTTCAAGAATAAGTATCAATATTATAAAAATTCGTTTTAATTAGCCACAAAAGTCAAATAAATACTTTCTAGGATGTTCAAAATTGATCAAAATCAAAATATATTATTGTAAAACTAGCCATTCAAAAGAAAATCAACAGATATAGGAAATACATGGATTATACAAAGAAGATCGGAAAGAAAGAAGAGTGAAATTCAATTTTTTTTTATTTTTACTTTAAAAGTCTGGGGCTAATAAGTTTATGAGTTCTTGTGAGCGAAAAATTTGTTGAGCAAATAAAAAGGAAATTAAATTAATTTGGCGATCACAGAACAATGATATCATCACTGAGATAACAGATTAATAATGACCAAATCTAACAAGTTTGTGTTGTCCCACAACCAAAAGCATATTGGTAATTCAAGTCAGCTTTAAGAAGAGGGCTTTCAAACAAGCTTTGCAAAGTCCTAAAAAACATTACGGAAAGCCAATTTCAACTGTATCAACCACAACAGCAATGCTCATTTCTTTACCATGGTAGGTAGGTAGGTAGGTAGAGGTATGTCATGACATATGAGACCTTTTTGATTTCTCGCCGAAGTGGTTTAGACAAACTTTTGTCAGACTACAATACAATGCCTCCACTGGAAAAACTGGATGGCACACTAGTACAACTACCTACAGACAAAGAGGACTTTTTCTCATCTCTTTTTGTCTGTAAAAACTTGATCCGACTGTCATAAAGACTGGAATAGTACACAAATTCTAGGAGCAGATTAAGTGGTGCAGCCCAAGCCCAAGAAAGGCAGCTGTGCTGATCATGCTAATTATGAGCCAATCTGAATTACCTCCATACTCTACAAGATTATTAATTGAGTATTAAAAGCACCTTATAGCATACTACCTAGAACAGATAGGCTTTCTCGGAGAGCGACTGTATGGATTCCGCTATAATTGGTCGACAGGGAGTTTTAGTGTATGCTAAACACATATAAAGCAAGGCTACAAAGATTTACTGTTTCTTTTAATGTCTCAAAGACCTTTGACAGGGTCTGGCAAACTAGCTTTTTAGCAAACTTTCAGCATATTATTAGCATGTAGTATTATATTATTCTATGGTCTGATTGGCAGGGTGATGGAATTTTGGAGTGAACGGTCTCTCTGAGTAGTTGTCAAAGTTTCAGAAGAGCAGCTTCCATATGGTGACTACTCTCTGCCATTATTGTGACTACTCTACCATTACGGTGACTAGACTGGCCATGGTAATGACCATTCCCCTATATTCATCACCCCTCCTACTCCCCCTAGAATAAATTTTCCATTTTGCCCCAGACTAAAGTATAACATTCTTTTAGTATATATAGATTTCAGATATGCAATTCTTTGTGCTGCTAATAAGACAATCCTCTTTAAAAACATCCAAAAATAATTATCCTTCCCCTTGGTTTCACTGTTATCTGAGACTCACCCATCTTTGGTCTGGAGAAATATTAAAAATACAAGTGGAAGTGTAATTTCCTTCCCCATGGACAGTCCTGTCTTATAGCAAACATAAATTTCCATTAAAATAAAATAAAAAAATACCCTATTCAGATGTCATCTTAAAGGAACCCATGTTTCAGTAGCCTGGATTCCTGGCCACAGTGGTATCTACGGAAACCACACAGCTGAAGCTTGCTAAAAATGCAATTGCTAATGGCATTCTGCAAAATTTAATTTACTCACATGACCTAATTTTAGTAGCTAAAGGGAAACAAAACAAAATTGGACTAAAATGTGGGAAGTATCCAAAAATGTTAAGGGTAAGCACTATGGTGCCATCAAAGAGATTATTCCATCTTTAGTTTGGTTTGCTCTTGGTTTCCAAATTCAATAAAGCAAATAAACATATCTATATTTCTTCAAATATTTTGAAGATTGAGAATCACATGCAACTGGCAAAAATCAGAGACAGGGATAGCTTATTGTGTGAATGTGGCTTAGATAAAGATTACACAAATCATATTTTTTTAACTGTCCTAAATTATGATGACCTTTCCCATTAATTTACCTCAACCTATAGAGTTTAATTCTCTTTTAACATACACCAATACTTCTTTTGTGTATACTATAAGTCATTTTATTAATACTTATAAAATAAAACTGTAAATCTTTGACACTTTAACATATCAATAAGATTCTAACACTTGTGTTTGTCACTTGTACTAGACAGTTCAACAGGTAGATTTGACAAAATTCTAGAAGGAAAAGCAAACTTGTATTATCAGACTCTTATTTTAATAAAGCTCAGCTTTAATTTTCCACACTTTAATGGCGTCTTTATTGGCGAATTTTACCAAACCACCACAAAACAAAATAAAAACAAAAAACTAATATATAACCTGTTAAGTAGTTTTGCTTTCTGCTTCATTGATTTCACAATCACAGTACAAAAATTAGGCTAGTACCGAAAGAACTGGGAAATTTCAAGAGATATGGTTCTAGAATCAACAGTTGAGGGTTTAAATAAAATACATTTACCTTTAGGTACATCCCTTTGAACTGTGGCATCAGAACCGGTATTTGTGAGTAAAACACCAGCATGTAGACACGATGCAGGATCACTTAGTTCACATCCTTTTTCAAAATATTGCAATGCTTCTTTAGGGTCTGGCTTATCCCGTCCGCGGCCAGTTAAGGCGTAATTCCCGTATTTTAGGCAAGATTTACCATAGTTATAATCTAGACAATTGTTTTTATAGACAACAGCGGCCTTTTTATAATCCTTTTTTATTGCTTCTAAGTAGTCGCCCAAAAGTTGACATACTTCCGGCTTTTTTTCATGATAACAACCGAAGCGATATTCGATACCTAAGTTTTCCACATATTGTTTAACATCCTCTTCCTTTTGTAAGTTATAAGCCATGGTAATTACTTATTTTTATCACTTTTATTGCAAAACACAAGTACAACATCGATACCGAGGTTAGATAACACTCAAATGTCAAAATGATAACGCTTATCAATAGGCAAGTCAACTGACGAACAAATTTATTATTTCACGACAAGTTTTGGATAACCATTTTTAACAAGTCATTATTCCAGTAATCCAAAATATTATTTATTACACTCGTTCAATATTAAAAATAATTCATGTATGAAATAATAACTTTAAGAAATAAAATGCTTTAATATTACCTTTTTCTCACAGTCACCCATCATCAAGTTTCAACTATATAGTCACAGAACACAATTACTCTTGATATAGTAAATAAGGGATAATAGAATTTAATTAAACTATAAATTAAAGTTAATAGTCAATAATTTTAATCAGTTAAATTTTTGTTTCATCTCCTTCTTAATTTCTTAATAACTGGCTTTACGGCTCTGGGATATAGCCCTTCTGAGCCTGAAGTTACAATATATTATAATAATTATCCTTCATAGTATACTGCTTCACATTATGTTGACGCGTCACATTGCTCAGCCCTTGGGAGATTTTGACGGCAACTTGAGCCAGCAGACAGCTGACGGTTGGCGATGGTATCTCAAGGTGCCTAAGCAGACAGACACCTTATTTTGAGAATCACATCACCATCAGTGGCACTTGTTTCACAGTTTCCACTAATAGTTCACATGCGCGGATACTTAATACACAAAATCGCACCACTTTTACATATCAAAGTCCACTTCAAACCATTCTTACGCATACGTATCTATTTCCCTACCACGCGGTCCGCGTACGGTAATGGGACACACTTTCAACAATACGGACGCACTACTATCAACGTTCGACGTGACGAGCACGGTCTCATCCGGTTTTGTCGATGTTTCAGGTGCGCGGGTCTTGCGGGCGTGAAGGAGGGCATGGTAGGGGGCGTTGCAGCCGTCGACGCCGCATTTCTTAGCTTTACATCTAAATCGTCAGTGTTTACTGTTAAAACACCTAAAATACACCCCATCTTCCTTAACCCACTTCCACAGGTCGTCCAAACCCACTTGCGCTAACTTTCTACATTTGGCGATTGAGTGTTCACCCCCACAATACATATATGAGGCACTACCGGTGTCCTCCTGGGCGGTGAACGTCTTTACGTCGCGGGCCCTATCCTCTACGCGGCGTGTCAATATAACCTTTTTCGACGGCGGCGCCTCTCGTCTTACGGGCGATTCCTTAGTCGGCGCTACGGACGTATAGGCATGACTTAACGCACGGTCAGCCTCTCTCATCATGAACCGGGATAGCGTGACGATGTCCGGTTCGTCCGCACTTCCGTAGTGCTCCGCATAATCGCACCAACGCGACCGTAAGTGAGGGCTAAGTTTGCTAGTGACTTCCCTAGTTAGCACCGGATTTTGTAAATACCCTTTGCTGTCGACGTTTTGCAAAATACACACTATATTTTGTAACTTAATCACGAACGAATTTAATTCCTGGGCGGTTTGACCCGGGCGCGGAAGGCGTTTCAATTCCTCTAACGCACGATCTATAATTACTTCCGGGCGGCCGAAACACTGCTCCAGTGTTCGCATAATATCTGCTGGATCCTTTGCGGTAAACAGTAGTACCGATACTACTTCCCTAGCCTCACCGCGTAAACAATTTCTTAACCTTGCCATATTTTCCGTATTTGTGAATCCATATAAACGCGTGGATTCTTTCATCGCGGCTTTAAAAGCTAACCGTTCCGCGGCCGAACCGTTAAAAATAGGCAAGTCCTGCGTCTGCTTCGCGGCGGCGGGCCTGACTCTAATCATGTTTTCTAAAGCTTCCGCTAGTCGATCTATACCCCTCTCTTTCCCTCGCGGAGTAAGCGACCTATCTCTATCCCTATCTCCCTCTAGCCTACGCTGTGACGCTAGCGACCTATGTACACCTACATCCTTATAACACGGCGACGATAATCTACGATCCGCGTGGCGATGTGGCGATGGCGATCTATGTATACCTACATCCCTACTCGGCGACGGTGATCTACGATCCGCGTGGCGATGTGGCGATCTTTGTATAGGCGATAGAGTGCGGCGTTGGACGCGCGACGGCGACGTAACCCGTACACGGCGATCCACCTGGTTCATTTCTACGGCGACTCCACTATCTCTCTGTATCGTTTCTACGCGACGCGGTTGAACATCATTCGCTACCGTCCTCCCCTGGGCATCTTCAGCGTGGTCGCAACCGGTTCCCCTATTCGGTAGGGCCTGCTCTATCTCGATGCGGGGTGCGGGCTGAGACGGCCGGTAGGGCGGCTCCCCCCGTACAGTCTCTACGTTCTCTAACCACCTATCAACGCGTACCCTATTTTCCATTAAATCGTCTTCGTTTAGACTTTCCTTATCTGTTTCTTCCTGCAGTTGAGCGACGTCCCTAGCGTATTTCTTCTTGATGAGAACTTCTTCGAGTTGCAATTGCTTCCTTCTAATTGTAGCTAGTTCCTCCGCGGCGTTATACTCGATTTGTTCGGATGTCCCTATCTGACCGTCCGCTAGCGCTTACGACGTGTAATACGGTCTCGCCGTCTTCCCTACACGTTAACCGCGGCACGGTTCCCTATATTACCCACCCTAATAACGTACGTCCAGCTATAGGCTGCCTTCGACGTCCTATTCTTAAATTACGGGTGATTATTAAATGCCAGGTGTCGGCGCCTAATAATAATCTCGGATTTGCGTCGTCGTAAAAAAACGAACTCGGTAGGTCGCGTAAGTGCTTTAAACGTAAGCACTCCCTACTTACAGACTGCAAACCTATATATATATATTATACACCACACTGCGCGTCTTGCCACGTATGCCTATGTTAACTAACCTACTATCGGCCTCGCGCTGACTATTATTTATGCCTCTAATATTGAGCGGCATTACCAGTCCTTCCGCTCCTAACTCGCGAGCTAAGTCGTCGTCGATTAACGAAATAGTAGAACCTTCGTCAAGCAGCGCATACGTATCTATTTCCCTACCACGCGGTCCGCGTACGGTAATGGGACACACTTTCAACAATACGGACGCACTACTACCAACGTTCGACGTGACGAGCACGGTCTCATCCGGTTTTGTCGATGTTTCAGGTGCGCGGGTCTTGCGGCCGTGAAGGAGGGCATAGTAGGGGGCGTTGCAGCCGTCGAAGCCGCATTTCCTAGCTTTACATCTAAATCGTCGGTGTTTACTGTTAAAACACCTAAAACACAACCTATCTTCCTTAACCCACTTCCACCGGTCGTCCAAACCCACTTGCGCTAACTTCTTACATTTGGCGATTGAGTGTTCACCCCCACAATACATACATGAGGCACTACCGGTGTCCTCCTGGGCGGTGAACGTCTTTACGTCGCGGGCCCTATCCTCTACGCGGCGTGTAAATATAACCTTTTTCGACGGTGGCACCTCTCGTCTTACGGGCGATTCCTTAGTCGGCGCTACGGACGTATAGGCATGACTTAACGCACGGTCAGCCTCTCTCATCATGAACCGGGATAGCGTGACGATGTCCGGTTCGTCCGCACTTCCGTAGTGCTCCGCATAATCGCACCAACGCGACCGTAAGTTAGGGCTAAGTTTGCTAGTGACTTCCCTAGTTAGCACCGGATTTTGTAAATACCCTTTGCCGTCGACGTTTTGCAAAATACACACTATATTTTGTAACTTAATCGCGAACGAATTTAATTCCTGGGCGGTTTGACCCGGGCGCGGAAGGCGTTTCAATTCCTCTAACGCACGATCTATAATTACTTCCGGGCGACGAAAACACTGCTCCAGTGTTCGCATAATATCTGCTGGATCCTTTGCGGTAAATAGCAGTGCAGATACTACTTCCCTAGCCTCATCGCGTAGACAATTTCTTAACCTTGCCATATTTTCCGTATTTGTGAATCCATATAAACGCGTGGATTCTTTCATCGCGGCTTTAAAAGCTAACCGTTCCGCGGCCGAACTGTTAAAAATAGGCAAGCCCTGCGTCTGCTTCGCGGCGGCGGGCCTGACTCTAATCATGTTTTCTAAAGCTTCCGCTAGTCGATCTATACCCCTCTCTTTCCCTCGCAGAGTAAGCGACCTATCTCTATCCCTATCTCCCTCTAGCCTACGCTGTGACGCTCGCGACCTATGTACACCTACATCCTCATAACACGGCTACGATAATCTACGATCCGCGTGGCGATGTGGCGATGGCGATCTATGTATACCTACATCCCTACACGGCGACGGTGATCTACGATCCGCGTGGCGATGTGGCGATCTATGTATAGGCGATAGAGTGCGGCGTTGGACGCGCGACGGCGACGTAACCCGTACACGGCGATCCACCTGGTTCATTTCTACGGCGACTCCAATATCTCTCTGTATCGTTTCTACGCGACGCGGTTGAACATCATTCGCTACCGTCCTCCCCTGGGCATCTTCAGCGTGGTCGTAGCCGGTTCCCCTATTCGGTAGGGCCTGCAACAAGAAATTGTCTGGAAACAGACAATATGACGTATATGACGTAAACCTACTGGACCCTGATTTGCTTAACTATTTATGCTCTGTTCACTGGCTTCTTTTGAGAGAAGTTGTTGTGTACTATTATAATAAAAGGAAGCATTATAAAAAAATCATCCAACCGCTAAACAGTTGTTTTATTTGCCTAAATTATATTATTTGTATACAAAGTAATTTCCAAAAGCCAAATCAATATTAAAATTGTTGCGGACAGCGAGAGACCCGCCGCCCCGTAGCCCCTTCATACCCCGTTGCGCCCCGCACACCCCGCGCACCGGAGCCGAGCGACGACCAATGGGCGTGCAGCATCGTCGCGTGGCATATAAATAAATATAGTCCACTTATATCCATAATATTCTTGGTCCTTCGCCGCCGGATTAGAAGGAAGAATCCATAATATTCTTGGTCCATCGTCGCCGGATTCAAGCCAGAAGATGTAGTGTTATGCTACTTACTTATCATTTTACATTAATTTAAATCCATTTTTCCATTCTGTTTCAATTCTCTGCATTCACTTCAAATCGGGATATTTTACATCACCTTTATTTCCATAGGATCCTGTAACGATTTCAAACCATAAGAACACAATCACAAATCATTTCTACTTCGTATTTCCACATTATCAGCACTTCTAAATTGGTGTCAATGAAGTCTACCTTTTTTCGATCTTTTAGTTAGTTTTCCGTAACTCTACAATTTCGGGCTTTGTGTGGGTAGTTGCGTTACCTTTTTTCCTATTTTAATAATATCTCCTTTTCCACTTAAATCTTTCCATTTTCTTATAACAAGCCTAAAACTAAAATTTGACATGTTCTATTACTGATGTTTATTTGGTCTCCATGGAAATTATATTCAAATTTGTTACCGGTCTGTAGTTTCTATTTCGATAATTCCACATAAATACTTTTTCCTCTTGACCATTTACAAAAAATTTGCGTTTAATTTAAATAATTTTTCCGTTCTCTCTAGAAAGATATAAAAGCCGAACAATCGGTGAAGAAATTCAGTCTCGCTTCAGTTCTCAAATGAGAAACACCTACTAAAGGCCTTATCCCGGGGCCGCTCTGCCCCGGGATCCTGCAAGCCTCCATCTACATCCGGCGCATCCTGAAGTCGTCGGCGCATCCTGCAAGCCAGGCGCTGGGATCCTGCAGGCCAGGCGTCGACTCTGTCTGTGAAGATCCTCAACTCTGTCGGTGTTGAGGCAAACTCCGAGTAACTGAAGAAGGTCATCTCGGAACTTAATGGCAAGAGTGAAGAACTGATCGCGCAGGGTCGTGAGAAGTTGTCGACCATGCCCGTCGGTGGAGCAGCGCCCGTGGCCGCGGTCGCCGCTGCTGCAGCGCCGGCAGCTGAGAAGAAGGAAGAGAGAGTCCAAGAAGGAAGAATCTGAGTCTGACGATGAAGTTATGGGCTTCGGTCTCTTCGACTAAAGCTTGCTTAATTTAATTTTTAATTCTTCACCTTTACTGCGCCTTGTCCATTCCCTTTTGACTTAATTGCTTTCCCTTTCGTTCTTAACTCATTATTCATCATTCATTTATACATCCTTTTCATACCTTCAAAATTCTAAAACAAAACTTCTTCTAGTTTTTCAACTTATTTGGATTATATTTAGGCCTACATATAACACTTCATTTACATTCATCACTCTAAGTTACATTCATCACTCTAATATTTTTTATTCTAGATAACTTAGAGGTACGATTTTTAATAATATTTTTATTTCTTAAACTTAACTTTACACTTTGCACTTTATATAAAATTGTTTTTGAAAGCTGAAGCGAAACAAACCATAACTTTTCTAAGCATTTATTAACTGTTCATTTGTATATATGTATAAATATCACCACTTTCACCTTATTATTTCTATACATTTATTAACTGTTAATTTGTATATATGTATAAATATAACTGTTAATTTGTATATATGTATAAACCTTCACTTGGGAGCAACTGACTACTCCCTTAATTTGCTTTATCTTTATCTTCACTTGGGAGCGGCTCACTACTCCCTTAGTTTTCTTCACCTTTATCTTCACTTGGGAGCAGCTGACTACTCTCTTGATTTTTTATCTTCACTTAGGAGCGGTTGACAACTCCTTAAATAAGCCTGAATGTCCTTTCGAAAACACACTTCTAAGAGTGGTGTTTCTTCGACTAATTTTTTTTTTTCCACACAGGAGCGGTTGACTACTCCTTAAATAAGCCTTAATGTCGTTTCGAAAACACACTTTTAGAGTGGTAGTCATTGAATGTGAACTCCACCCTTACCTGAATGCAGATGATGAATGTAAGAGATAGTATATCTGATTTTGACTGGTGATGTCTGTTTCTGCAAAGCTGTGTTTTTATGGTTTATTTTAGAATGTATATATCAAAATTTTTGCTGAGTCAAAAATTTTCCAGGGTCGGGGGGAAAATGTAGTGTTATGCTACTTACTTATCATTTTACATTAATTTAAATCCATTTTTCCATTCTGTTTCAATTCTCTGCATTCACTTCAAATCGGGATATTTTACATCACCTTTATTTCCATAGGATCCTGTAACGATTTCAAACCATAAGAACACAATCACAAATCATTTCTACTTCGTATTTCCACATTATCAGCACTTCTAAATTGGTGTCAATGAAGTCTACCTTTTTTCGATCTTTTAGTTAGTTTTCCGTAACTCTACAATTTCGGGCTTTGTGTGGGTAGTTGCGTTACCTTTTTTCCTATTTTAATAATATCTCCTTTTCCACTTAAATCTTTCCATTTTCTTATAACAAGCCTAAAACTAAAATTTGACATGTTCTATTACTGATGTTTATTTGGTCTCCATGGAAATTATATTCAAATTTGTTACCGGTCTGTAGTTTCTATTTCGATAATTCCACATAAATACTTTTTCCTCTTGACCATTTACAAAAAATTTGCGTTTAATTTAAATAATTTTTCCGTTCTCTCTAGAAAGATATAAAAGCCGAACAATCGGTGAAGAAATTCAGTCTTGCTTCAGTTCTCGTATCGGAAGCATCTTCTAAAGGCCTTATCCCGGGGCCGCTCAGCCCCGGGATCCTGCAAGCCTCTATCCTGCCTGAAGCCACTGGACTCTACGATCCGTTGCTCTGCCTGAAATCGCCGGATCCTACAAAACGTTGCTCTGCCTGAAGTCGCCGAGATCCCACAAGTCTCTACTCTACCTGGAGTCGCCGGAACCTACAAACCTCTGTTCCGCCCGAAATCGCCGGAACCTACAAACCTCTGTCCCGCCTGCAGTCACCGGATCCTGCAGGCCACTGCGCTGTCTGAAGTCGCTGAGGATCCTGCAAGCTCCTGTCTGGGCTGAAGTCGCCGATCCTGCAATCGCCGCATTCACCTGAGGTCGTCGCCTAGAGACGCCCACGCCTACCCACCTACGCCGTGCGTGCTCGTTCCAGGCGCTGAGAGCACGCTTGGGATTTTCGGACTCAGCTACGACATAAATCTTTTTTTATTACCTTTTTTTTTAAATATAATTTGTAAATCACATCATCCATCATCTTCATATTTCATTTTTTTATAAAATTGTAAATACTCTTTTAAAAACTTAAATATATTATTGTCTTGGTCTATTTGGTTGTTTTGCTGATCGTAGGTTAGGTTTTCCTTCTCTTATAATTGTCGCTTCACGACAAAGATTCAAGCCAGAAGTAAGAAGAAACAAGAAAGAAGGTAATTACAGAAGAGAGAAGATCATTACAGAAGATCTTCAAGGAAGAAAGAAGTTCGTCGACGAAGAGAGAAGATCCTCGGTACTAATTTCTTACCTGTTTCTTATTAAGCCTACGTCATATACGTCATATTGTCTGTTTCCAGACAATTTCTTGTTTCTTAAACCGCGTTTACGCGGCCAGGTGGTTGCTCCCTAACGGTGCCAAACTGTGACCATCTGGTAACGCCCTTGTGGCGGGAACGGCGTCCAATACGTGCGTCTTTTTGAAGACGATCGGAGGTCGCAACGTGGGACGTCATGAGGAAGACACGAAGCCAGAAGACACGGAACGACGACGAAACGCCGGTAGGAATGCGGATATTCGAAGAAGCACCCGCGTCCCCGTCCGGTTATCTCGTGTTGGCACAAGCGCCCTCCGCCGCGCCCCAGACCCCGCTCGCGCCAGCATCTACGCCCGCGCCCGCGCCCCCGCCGCCGCGCCCTGCTATATCCGTGTCTACGACCGATCGTTTGGGAGAGGTTAGCACATCCGCGCCGCGCACAGAGACACTCGCCGCGATTATATAAGATCTTCCGACTACAGAAACCAGTTCGATAGTACGTACCGTCGCGCCTGTAGCAGACGTACATAGACCCGCGCCCCGCGCTCCGTCGGTCCGTTCAGTCCGTTCAGCCCGGTCGACAGTTAGCGCGATAGCAACATTAAAGCAAATCGAGTATAACGCCGCGGAGGAACTAGCTGCAATTAGAAGGAAGCAATTGCAACTCGAAGAAGATCTCATCAAGAAGAAATACGCTAGGGACGTCGCTCAACTGCAAGAAGAAACAGATAGGGAAAGTCTAAACGAAGACGATTTAGTGGAAAATAGGGTACGCGTTGATAGGTGGTTAGAGAACGTAGAGACTGTGCGGCCTACCGTCCTACCACCCGTCTCAGCCCACGCCCCACATCGAGATAGAGCAGGCCCTACCGAATAGGGAAACCGGTTACGACCACGCTGAAGATGCCCAGGGGAGGACGGTAGCGAATGATGTTCAACCGCGTCGCGTAGAAACGATACAGAGAGATAGTGGAGTCGCCGTAGAAATGAACCAGGTGGATCGCCGTGTACGGGTTACGTCGTCGTCGCGCGTCCAACGCCGCACTCTATCGCCTATACATAGTTCGCCACATCGCCACGCGGATCGTAGGTCACCGTCGCCGTGTAGAGATGTAGGTATACATAGATCGCCATCGCCACATCGCCACGCGGATCGTAGATTATCGTCGCCGTGTTATAAGGATGTAGGTGTACATAGGACGCCAGCGCCACAGCGTAGGCTAGAAGGAGATAGGGATAGAGATAGGTCGCTTACTCCGCGAGGGAAAGAGAGGGGTATAGATCGACTAGCGGAAACTCTAGAAAACATAATTAGAGTCATGCCCGCCGCCGCGAAGCAGACGCAGGACTTGCCTATTTTTAACGGTTCGGCCGCGGAATGGTTAGCTTTTAAAGCCGCGATGGAAGAATCCACGTGTTTATATGGATTCACAAATACGGAAAATTTGGCAAGGTTAAGAAATTGTATACGCGGTGAGGCTAGGGAAGTAGTATCGGCACTGCTATTTACCGCAAAGGATCCAGCAGATATTATGCGAACACTGGAGCAGTGTTTCCGTCACCCGGAAGTAATTATAGATCGTGCGTTAGAGGAATTGAAACGCCTTCCGCGCCCGGGTCAAACCGCCCAGGAATTAAATTCGTTCGCGATTAAGTTACAAAATATAGTGTGTATTTTGCAGAACGTCGACGGCAAAGGATATTTACAAAATCCGATGCTAACTAGGGAAGTCACTAGCAAACTTAGCCCTCACTTACGGTCACGTTGGTGCGATTATGCGGAGCACTACGGAAGTGCGGACGAACCGGACATCATCACGCTATCCCGGTTCATGATGAGAGAGGCTGACCGTGCGTTAAGTCATGCCTATACGTCCGTAGCGCTGACTAAGGAATCGCCCGTAAGACGAGAGGCGCCGCCGTCGAAAAAGGTTATATTGACACGCCGCGTAGAGGATAGGGCCCGCGACGTAAAGACGTTCACCGCCCAGGAGGACACCGGTAGTGCCTCATGTATGTGCTGTGGGGGTGAACACTCAATCGCCAAATGTAGGAAGTTAGCGCAAATGGGTTTGGACGACCGGTGGAAGTGGGTTAAGGAAGATGGGGTGTGTTTTAGGTGTTTTAACAGTAAACACCGACGATTTGGATGTAAAGCTAAGAAATGCGGCGTCGACGGCTGCAACGCCCCCCACCATGCCCTCCTTCACGCCCGCAAGGCCCGCGCACCTGAGACATCGGCAAAACCGGATGAGACCGTGCTCGTCGCATCGAACGTTGGTAGTAGTGCGTCCGTATTGTTGAAAGTGTGTCCCATTACCGTACGCGGACCGCGTGGTAGGGAAATAGATACGTATGCGCTGCTTGACGAAGGTTCTACTATTGCGTTAATCGACGACGACTTAACTCACGAGTTAGGAGCGGAATGACTGGTAATGCCGCTCAATATTAGAGGCGTAAATAATAGTCAGCGCGGGGCCGATAGTAGGTAAGTTAACATAGGCATACGTGGCAAGACGCGCAGTGAGGTGTATAATATAAATGCGCGGACAATAGCAAATTTAAAGATAGGTTCGCAGTCTGTAAGTAGGGAGTGCTTACGTTTAAAGCACTTACGCGATCTACCGAGTTCGGTTTGTTACGACGACGCAAAACCGAGATTATTATTAGGCGCCGACAACTGGCATTTAGTAATTACCCGTAATTTGAGAATAGGAGTTCGAAGGCAGCCTATAGCTGCACGTACGTTATTTGGATGGGTAATACAGGTAAACGTGCCACGGCTAACGTGTAGGGAAAACGGCGAGACCGTATTACACGTCGTAAGCACCAGCGGACGGTCGGATGAGGACATCCAGGCGCTCGCCGGTCCGGCTAGGAATTTTTCACGACTGCCGAGACGCTACGCTCCCACGGGGGGAGTAAAAGGGAACCAACCGTGCGACGATAAGGCATATACGCATCGCGACGGTAGGGACAGGCCTACGTTCATAACGGCCAAGGCGAAAGTCGCCCCGGTAAAGGCGCAAAGCATACCGCGTTTAGAGTTGCAGGCGAATTTGATAGGCGCGCGACTCGCGGAATTCGTGCAAGGCGAGCATAGAGTGGTAGCCGATAAGGTAGTGTATTGGACAGACTCCACTACGGCGCTGCACTGGATACAGAACAATACGGCGCGTTACACCCCATACGTGGCTCATAGGTTAAGGGAGATAGCGGAAAAGACGTCACTCGAGCAATGGAGGTGGATACCGACTGCAGAAAATATCGCAGACCAGGCGACGCGCGTAAATTATGTGAACAAGGAAGAGAGCGACAGATGGTTTACGGGACCGCCATTCCTGTACGAGGACGAAGACAGATGGCCTCGCCGTCAGGAAGAGAAGGCAGGGAATGGTGATGAAGAACTGGAGGAAGTCGTGGCGCATCAGAGCGACACCAAGGACGCTCCACACCTGCCAGACATAGAAAGATTCTCTTCCTACGAGAGATTAATCAGGGCCACTGCACGAATACTACAGTTCGTCGATGCCATACGAGGAAGGGCGCACGGACTGACATTGCAGCTCATCCAGAGAGTAGAGCGGATGTGGATAGAGCACAGCCAACATGAAAGCTTCGCTGAAGACATCAGTCGACTTCAGCGGGGGAAGAACCTGGCAACCGGCAGCGCGCTAAGGAAACTCGACCCTATACTAGAAGATGGCGCACTACGCGCCAGGGGAAGAATCGACACAGCCGACGTGGACAGCTAGATGAAGAGGCCCATCATATTAAACGGACGCCACCATTTCGTGAAGCTGCTTGTGGAAAAGGCGCATCAGGAAGCAAGCCACGCCAACAGGGAGAGGAAGGTCAACAACCTACGCACCAGATATCATATCCTCCGATTACGACCAACAGTACGAGAAGTGGAGCGGAGATGTCTGCGATGCAGGGTACGCAAGGCGACACCACGGCCAGCGGTTATAGGAGACCTACCACCTGAACGATTAGGGGCATTCGCGCGACCATTCACCTACACCGGAATCGATTATTTCGGGCCTATAACAGTAACTATAGGACGTCGGCATGAAAAACGGTGGGTAGCGTTATTCACCTGTTTAACGACGCGCGCGGTGCATTTAGAATTAGTGTACTCCCTTACGACGGACTCGGCGATATCGGCATTGCGGCGCATGGCGGCTAGGCGTGGGTGGCCACGGGTCATCTACTCTGACAACGGAACGAATTTTCATGGGGCAGATACCGAACTGCGACGGGCAATGGAAGAGTGGGCACCACAGCTGAAGGACTACGCGCTGACTCGGCGGACAGATTGGAAATTCATCGCACTGGGCGAGCCAAACCAGGGAGGCGCATGGGAGCGTCTCGTGCGCTCAGTGAAGACCGCACTCGAAGCCACTCTGCACCAGAAGAGCCCACGGGAGGAGACGCTAGCAACGCTCCTCACAGAAGCTGAGAACACAGTGAACTCTCGACCGTTGACGCACGTACCGGTCGACATCAACGAGGCAGAGGCGCTGACACCCAACCATTTCCTGCTGTTGGGACCATCGAGCCTACCAGTCACCGCGTCGTGCACACCTAGTGATCGTCGGGCGTGGAGAGCGGCGCAAGGACTCGCCGATGAATACTGGAGGCGCTGGGTTAAAGAGTACCTGCCAACGCTGGTTGCGCGCGGGGACTCCCGGGATGTTCAGCAGCGCCAGATCCAAGAAGATGACCTCGTCGTGGTGGCAGATAGCAACATGCCAAGGAACGTGTGACCGCGGGGAATCGTGACAAGGACCTTTCCCGGACCAGACGGCGTGGTGCGCAACGTGGAGGTGAGGACCAGGGGCGGAGTGCTGCGACGGTCAGTCAGGAAGATCGCCGTCCTCCCGAGGGAAGCTTAGGCTCGCAAGTTACGCCGGGGGGAGGATGTTGCGGACAGCGAGGGACCCGCCGCCCTGTCGCCCCTTCATACCCCGTTGCGCCCCGCACACCCCGCGCACCGGAGCCGAGCGACGACCAATGGGCGTGCAGCATCGACGCGCGGCACTACTCACAGACTAAGACGCTCTCTTGCGGGATATATGTAGGGCGTTTTGGTCTGTGAGCTGTTCATTTTCGGAAGCGGCACAGAAGAAAGAAGACTCAAGACTCCATAAGCGAATATCTCTCTGTACATATTAGCATAGTTAATAATAGTGTCCAATCATTGTAAATAATTGAATACAGTATAGTTCTACAGTACCATCTTCCCCTTCGAGCAGTCCCCTAGCATAGTTTACCTCAGATCAGTCAGTCGTTAGTCAATACAGTCCACTAGCTACAGTAATAAATAAATACAGTCCACTTATATCCCTAATATTCTTGGTCCTTCGCCGCCGGATTAGAAGCAAGAATCCATAATAGGCGAAATCATAATAATTCACTTGAATAAATGTAAAATAAATAAATTACACTAAATATTTAATTACAAATTTGTTTTGTAACAAAATAGTAAGTTAGCAAGATACGTATGTATTCTGAACTATTCATTAATTTGTTTGATTCTTAATGAGGGCATCCACGACTTTTTCTGCCACCAGGGCGGCGCCACTTTACAGTGAGGTAAAATATTTGACAGATTTCATAGCGGGGATGATAATTTCTTAGGAAAATGTAATTTTTAAGGTTTCTTTCTGTATTATTAGTTATATTTTATATTAATTACATTAGAAATGAATAAACCAAACTATAAAATATAACTAAAAGCCGATTTTTTTTAAAAAGATTTATAAAGTGCAAAAAATTAAAAAGCAAACCACTGACGCATTGTCTTGTGTATTGATATAATATTCTAGATAATGATAAACTATTTTCATAAAACTAATTTCTCAATTAACTGACATTGTGTAACAAAAAACTTTACCTCAGTCGCAACTAGCGACATCTGGTGAGTGGAAAATTATTAGCCCTCATTGGCCTAGCATGGCTAAATTAAAAAAGTGACATCTACTGCATCATGGACAAACCGTCATGACATATTAATACCTCTAAGAAAAATTATAGTATGGAGTATGGACCAAAGAGTATAGTAATATATATGGAAGGTATGGACTGTTATGCCACTGATCTATGGTTATTGTCATCACAGAATACTTTACTTCGTTTCTATATAGTTTGTGACTTCTATATATAATGTACTCTGTGCTTTACTTTGTCATTCAATTCAACAATACAATAACAAGAGTGATTGGAGTAAAACCACAGAACACAATTACTACAGTAAAACTTCTAATCTTCTAAATATTTTCTGATAAAAATGTCGGAATATAATGAATTGTTTACCACGCGTGTAAGAAGAGAAACACGTAAGATTCACTCTGTGAGTGATGCATTGGTCAATGCGAAATTTGCTTTATGTAAGGAAATAATTTTTATTTAATTACGAAAACTTATTTTAACAAACATTTTATTAGAAATTCCGATGCTAGTTAACACTGTAAATTTCTTCACTAAGCGTTTAAACGTAACTTATTTGCTAAAATTTAATTTTTCAGCTTTGAGAGATGAAACCGTTTGGTGCGGAGGTTTATTTGCTTTTTACCATATCTTTGCATTTCTAGAGGATGTTAAAGAAAGGCTTCATAAGCCAATGTACAATAAATTATTTGTTAGTAGAATTTTATTCAGGTAAGTGGGTTTTGTTATAAAATAGTATTTGTAAGGAATGCATAAAATCAATAATTGATTTTGTGTTTGTTTTTTGTAATTGAGTTTAGTGTGTTCTTTGTAAGGGTGGTTTAGTGGAATTACCTTGTTAAATCTAATTCGTTATTCTCCATTCTGTCAGCCTAAAGTCTGCAGTCAGTGAACATGTCAACAAAAGGACAATGATTCCTATCAAAGATGATATGCGAGGCTATTGAAATAAAGAAAACAATCCTTAAACAAATTTTATACATGGTAGAGCCATGCTGCAGCTATATTAATAGTATAGTTGTAGCACGAATGGGTCGGCTCGACCGGGGAAGGGCTACGCTCTCATAGAATACCAGTGTAAAATAGCAGCTTAACACTGCTGTGTTTCATATGGTGACTGTAGAGAACCGGAGACTCTTTTTACTGGAAAAGAGGCATTCCATGTTAATCCTCACGACTGACAACATATCTGCATATTGATTTGTAATTGAGGATAGATGTAGATGTCTGTGGGCCACAGCAACCACTTACCATCAGGTGGATTGTGCTCGTTTGTCACCCTATCCTAGAAAAGAAAAATCCTAATTTTAAAGATGGCTGGGTACCAACATTTACTTAGGATCCTTTGATTAATAAAAATAAATCCAAACCCAAGCATACAAGTCAAAATGTCTATTAAGGAATATTTGAACACTATGTTGCTCAATGTGTCTATATCTAAACTGCTCCTTTATTTAATCCTAAAACAAATTTTGTTATAAATAAGAAAAATTATTTGTGATTTTAGAAAAAAGGCATTTGAGGAAGACCTAACACATTACTTAGGAGAGTATTGGCGATCAGCTGAAAAATCACCTGCCTTACAAAATTATTTGGGTCACCTGCAGTTTCTTGAAAATAATAAGTCAATTCTACTCATGGCATATGTGTATCATTTATATTTGGGTCTGCTTAGTGGTGGTCAGATACTTGCCAAGAAGAGAAGAATGTTCTTTAACAGTATGTATCTCTACATAGTATAATATAAAGTTACTTCCTGCCGTCTATAGTCAGTTTGTATGCATAATACATGTATATTATAGTAGATAAAAGGCGAGAATCTATATATAAAAAACAATTCTGTCCGTTAGTCTTGCTAAAACTCAAAAACGGCTTGATCGATTTTGATGAATTTTTTTGTGTGTATTTGAATGAGTTCCTAGATAGTATAGATTCACATTTGGATCTAGTAGGTGCAAAGCCGGGGCGGATCACTATTTTTTAATCATTTGTTTGCACTTCCACTTAGTCTTCATCTGCCTGCAGAAACTCATAAAATAACCCATAAAATTCCAACGCTGGACATAGAGGATTGGTGACGTTTGTCATAATTACCACACTTGATAGTTGCAGTACACATCTCACACATTTGACACTACTTTTGGGAATCTTTACGTCTGGTATAAACGTGATAAATATCATAGCAAAATTTTAATTTTGACGACACTCATAAGATGAAATGTGATGTGATGTGACAAATGAATCTCTAAAGACGGCACTAGTGATAGGTTTTACAAGTTAGTGCCATATAATTGTAGCGTAATAATATCTGCTACTCCATATTATTCCGTGGCATGGGTGTCATAAAAGGCGACAGAGGGAAACTTAATCAAGAGATGGGCAGCAGCATCTTTGACATTAAAAATAAAATATAAGAAGATATATTTTATATATAAATTTTTTATGTATAAATTTTCCCACCATACGTGAGAATTTCAGGTAGTCTGACTATAGATGGAGTTAGTTGGTATATATCACATTTATTAATTTATTTTATTTTATATGAAGTTATCATTCTTCTCCGTTAGGAGTGTTTTGTTATTTTTAGCAACTAAATTGGATAGCAAAAAAAACATGGTTTTAAACAAATCACAAAACATTAAAAACAACAGTGGGAATGCTAATGTTGATAAATCTATAGATAAACAACAAACAAACACAAATCTTAATATCTGTTGAAAATTTTACACAGTTTCTGTGAATGCGAACGCTACCATCAACAGTACATATTTTATGACTTATTTTATGCGATATGTTTCAAAATTTTACATGTGGGATGTTTTTCGGTGCAAATGTAGGGTATGCCTACAAATAATTGTTTCGGGTCTGGATGTTTGCCTTTGTGAAATTTATGTTTGTAAACTGCCCCCATGATACAGGAGAAAATCCTAGTGTGGAAGCTACGTTTTTTAAAACAAAAAATAAAAAGAAAAGAAAAACAAGTCAAGCAAAAGAATGTCATAAAATTTTCGATTCTTTTAATATAGTATAATATATAGCTTTTGTGTAAAACCTTTTTTAAACATGAATCTTGGAGCATGCAGGTTTAATTTTAATTTAAAGTGGCCACTCAATTAAAACGGCAACTTCATATGTTAACCTGTATTAGTTATTCAAGACTAATAATATCTTGTGGTTTTCAGAAAACGCCTCCGATCAGCATGTGTATGTAGATAAAGTAACAGATTTCGGCAATGCAGATATTGGAAAACTGAAAAAAGATTTACATTACGCAATGAATGAGGTAGCAGAACTGATGACTGATTCTGAACAATTATCTTTCATAGAGGAAAGCCATGAAGTGTTCCTGAGGAATAATTCGATAGTCAAATCTATTGGAGGACAAGATAGAGTCATATATAATATGTTGTACAAGACATTTGCAGTACTCTTGTTTGGCGTTGGAGCCATTTTCGCCTATAAAATGTACAAGTAACCATCTTCTTTTTATATCATAATGCAATGAGGTAGATTGTAGATATAAAGAACTTCCCTGTATTATTTCTCGTATTTTATATGATTGTTAAATATTAAGCTGTCTAATCTTAAAATTAAATTTGATAATTATTAAAACAAAGGGAAATGAATATTGACTTAAATGTTTTTAATAATAAAAACAAAATTATACTATATACTAAATTAATTAATTAAAAAAAAAATATTTTAAAAGGTTGATAAAATAGCTCTGCAATCATAAGCTTCACTCAAAAGAAAATAACCTGTACATAAAAGAAAATATTTAGTTATATTTAAAAGAAACGAACATTTGTCATTTTCAACTTGTTGGATACTTGTAGTTTTTAAATATCTTTGTGGTACCTGCTTCAGACAGTAGTAGGTGAAGGTATTAATTTTATAAGTAGCGTATCTTATTAGATTTGATTTAGTTTATGTAGATAGATTATAGTGATTGAGTTTTGAATAAAGGCTGATTTATTTATATTGAATATAATTTGTGATTTCGACATAATTATATCATTAGTTATATCCTTAATTTCTATTGTTAGTTTTGAATCTAAAAATAAAAATAAATCCATATAGGATCACCTCGTTGGCCTGTCCACCACCACCGCGGGTCTGTCCGCCTGTCTAGTTCTTTTTTCGGACATGGATAGAAGCATAAAGTTGAAATTAACAATTCAAGCTTCTAAGTCAACACAATAAAAGATACGGCTGTTTAGTTTAGGTTATTTTAATACTTTCAAACTCATCAAAACATACCTTTAGAGTACTTCTCGTTGACCTAGAATCAGGCAGTTACATAATATAAATTTAAAATATCTTTTGCGGTTACAAACTTAGATTTTTAGTTGAAGCGTAGGCCACAATGTAGACTGATGAATGGGAAAACATATTCTTCAACAGCTAAATTAAGTTTATTGTTCAATCTGACCTTACCTATAATTCCCATGATGGATACGTATTATTTAAGTTGAAACAGAACCCTCAGGGCGCAAGTCTTGCTCTTACTTTCCGTTTTTTTTTTCTATGATGTCTATACATAAGAAAAAAGTATTGTTACGGCCAGCAGCTGCTTATCTAACAGTAGAGTCCCCCGGGCCCGTAGAAGGAGAACCTACAAGCAGATGTTGGTCGGGCCTGCTACAGGCCAAAGGTGGAAAGTTTCTAATTACAATAAACAATCAGGGGGGAACGTTCAATTCTAATAATGGGAGCTTACTTACCTCTATCCAAGGCGACTGGTCCCTCAGGATTCGGTCAGGTCGCATGTGGATGTATAGTGCTAGGAAAGTAAGGGTCAGTGATGTGTATCTGGGTGTGGCTGGTAGTGTTATTGACCTTATTAGACCGTTACCATCTGCAGCAGTTCGGACCTCCGCACCGCTCCCACTGCTCTCCGTCCACAGTCACTTTCTTCATTTCTACGATGACAGTCCCTTCACTCTGTCATACGATTAACTACCTTACAGAAGCCACTAACTCTCGTTTCTTATAAAGCTTAACACGCGAGACCGGATCAACGGTCACTACCGTTTTGCGTGGCCACAGTTATTTCTAGAATATCAAATACCGCACTAGTAACTAATACAGTCGAATCCACTTATACGGACTCAGCGTTAAACCTAAAAGTCCCGGGTGAAGCTCTCAGCAAGGAATACGCGCTACAATTCCCAGTCAGTATATTTACCATACGCGCCTACCATTACGAGTTCCCGACAAAATGGACCGCTTGCTATCTATCGCAGCGATGAATTTGGACTGGCTTGTCCTTGCGTGTCCTTGACACGACGGGACGTCAAAACCGGTATCGTAGAGGCGCGTGCGCCCTCTGACGTCAATTATTGACATTAGCGCTTGGCGCGAACAGTAATGTTACAGCCTATATACGTCCCACTGCTGGGCACAGGTCTCCTGTCATTTCTTAGAGGGTTTAGTTTAGGGGTATTACATAATATTAAGTTAATCATTTAAAAATTGTATAAACGGAATTATTGTTAAGTGAAATATGTTTGGAAAAAAAAGTGCCGCTGGGTTTCTTGCTGCTTCTTCCCAGGACTGAGGTATTTTCCGAACCAGTGGCAAATAAAAAATGACTTTCAATAAATATTATGTAATAATCATAATCAATATTGAATAAAAAATTATTCTATTCTATTCTATAGTATTCCACACGTATTCAATGCAATGTTGAAATATAAATTGCCAATAATACTGCAGTATATTCTTTAGGATATTTTTTTTTTCATAAAAAGAACATTATTTAAACTTACTCGTCTTCACTCATGGGATTTTCTCCTGTATTGTGGAGGTAGTTTATATGAATTGCACAAGAATAAACATCCAGACCCGAAACAATTATTTGTAAGCCATTCAAAAACTTGGTCCCTTCGGGATTCGAACCTGCGTCATGTCGTCAAATAAACGTAAAAAAAAAATAGTAATTGGTCTTAAAAATTTCCCTTCATAACGTCGCTTAGCTAACAATACTGCGCAAGTAGATTTTTGGCGTTTATAAAATGTTATATAAATATAGTTTTCTTTTTGGAATATCTTTCGATTTATCTACTAATAAGGTGGTGCGAATTTGAACTGTAAGTAACTTGTATCTTCTATTAGAAAATGGTATCACCGCGCAATTCCATTAGCTTGACGTCGTCGCTTATGTTGGTTTCCGCCATGCAACTATTGGCGACTATTTGTTGTTTCGCAAAAAATTAAGAACTTCAGGTGGTTTCATCTTTAAAATAGATTTAAAAATAGTTTGGAAGATCCTAAAGTGCACGCCTCATGAGCAGTTAATTTAATTTTGATGAAAAAATAAATAAATTGTATTCCTGACTTAAAATATATTATTTACTTTTAAATTTATACCAGATGGAAGTTAGCGTAGAACATTCTTTTTTTTAACTAAACTGTATGCCAATTAATTGCTCCATAAATGCTCCAGCAGAAACCGAAATTGCTCCAGCTCTATTGTTATTAGTTAATTTATAATTAATTAAAAAAAATTAAGTATAAAAAATTTAATTTTGCAATAAAGTATAAAATATCTACTTTTTTAAATTAAACTGTATGCCAATTAATTGCTCCTTAAATGCTCCAGCGGAATCCGAAATTGCTCCAGCTCTATTGTTATTAGTTAATTTATAACATTTTTTTTAAAAAACATAAAATATCTACGTTTTAAAATTAAACTGTATGCCAATTATTTGCTCCTTAAATGCTCTTGCAGAATCCGAATTTGCTCCACCTCTATTGCTATTAGTTAATTTATAAATAATTTTTAAAAAATGTAAGTATCGAAAATTTAATCTACTATATAAAAATAATTCGGGTTTTCCTTGCTGACGCTATAACTCCAGAACGCACGAACCGATTTCCACGGTTTTGCATTCGTTGGAAAGGTCTCGGGCTCCGTGAGGTTTACAGCAAAGAAAATTCAGGAAAAATTTCAACAGAAAAGCGGGAAAATCTATTTTCACATACATCGCCATCTCTGATACATAGCATGTACTACAAACCAATATTTTAAGTAGATGGCGCCGGTGCGTGATAGATTGTTTGACAGCTACTCATTGTTCTCTGCTCAGTTAATTTCATGTGACAAACCGGTATTGTGTTCACTGTGAAATTGTGAAAAAAAAGTAAAAAAAATAGTTATTCGTTTCCTAACATTTACTATCAAATCAATCACGTGTATTGTGCAAATTTTTATTCAATTTCAACAGCAGGCATTTGTCTTTAAGGTGGTAAGTTGAACTGTGTAAATTATGTGGATCGTGCATTTGAGGTTAGCTTCACCACTCTGTCCATAGTCCAAAATGCCTAGAGGACGACGTGCGAACATCGGCCGCCGCACAAGACATGCAAGCCAGCAACAAGTGTATTCACAGAACTTAAGCGAAGAAAGACAAAATATAATAAGAGAAAATGCCCGATTGAGACAACGCGTGAGCACACGAAGATCATTGGCATCATACAATCGCTTGGCATTCCAATATGATCTCACTGCGAACTACAGTGATGATGAAAATTTAGATATTGGACCAATGACGACTATATGCCGATATTGCAATGCGTTAAAGTTCAAAAGAGAAACGGTTGGATTGTGCTGCGCAAGTGGAAAAGTCAAACTGGATCCAATACTTACACCACCACAGCCACTGAAACCATCGTTCGATGGAAGTGATCCCGATTCCAGCCATTTTCTTCAACACCTGCTTGAATACAATAACTGCTTTCGCATGACTTCCTTTGGAGCTAATATCATTCGAGAAGGCGGCTTCATGCCGACTTGCAAGGTAAAAGATACAACACACATAACCAATCACTCACACCAACACAATGAATTGCAACACATAACAACTACATATACACCACACACTACACCATCACACGATCAGAAGTTACACCGTATTCTTCAACAAATGATTGTTTGCAATTACAGATAGAAGGACAAATATATCATTTGCATGATTCAATGGTGCCAACACCAGATGAACCGCATCAATTTCTGCAAATATATTTCATTTCGTCGATGTTGGATCAGCTGAATGTGCGGTGCAATATACAGGGAACACAACAGTTAAAGAGACGAATTATTTAACAGTTGCAAGCATTTTTTCACGCTAATAATGCTGTGGTTAATATGTTCAAAACAGCATTGGAACGAATGCCATCGGATACGCACAAATTTGTCATAAGAGCTGATTGTACCCCAACAGGTGAACATGTGCGAAGATTCAATGCACCCACCGTTAATGATGTTGCTGCAATTATTGTTGGCGATCCAACTTAATCGCGAGACATTGTCGTTCAGCGAAGAAGCAATATCATGCATCGTGTAAACGAGATACATCGTTTGTACGATGCGTTATAATATCCAATCATTTATTGGCAAGGGCAAGACGGATACGACATCACTTTGAAGATGGTCGATCCAATTACAGGTATTGATTCACACACTAATTATTGCTATTATTGCTATTATTGGTTTCCATTAACAATTCATTTAATTTTGCATTTTGAGGCATATCAACGAATAAAAATCTAAGCGCAATGAATTACTATGCGTACCGTATGATGATTATACACATGAGAAGAATGTCATTCTGAAGTGCCGTCGGCTAATCCAGCAATTCGCTGTCGACAAGTATGTCAAAGTCGAGACCGAACGTTTAGCGTTCATCCGATTCAATCAGGCAAAGCTACGATCTGAGAACTATATACACTTGCGTGATGCTATTCATTCAAATGGTGATGTTCAGAATATTGGACGTCTGACGATTCTCCCATCATCTTATATCGGAAGCCCACGCCACATGCACGAATATGCTCAAGACGCTATGACGTACGTGCGAAATTATGGAACTCCGGATTTATTTATTACATTCACATGCAATCCGAAGTGGACGGAAATTGAGCGTGAGTTGGAACCGGGCCAAAAACCGCAAGATCGCCATGACATAATCGCCAGAGTAATTCAGCAAAAACTCAAGGTTATGATGGATGTGCTTACTAAGTATCGAGTTTTTGGTGACACACGTTTTTATATGTACATATACATAAACACTCACGCCTGTCACCCAGAGGGGTAGGCAGAGACTATGGACTTCCATTTGGCACGATCCTGACAGACCTCTCTCGCTTCCTCCACATCCATATACCTACGCATACACGCTCGTCGGTTAAAGGTACTCTTGATTTGGCCCATTTTCAATATATCGCTAATTTGGTAGATAAACTTTCGCCTAGGGCGACCCTTCCCGATTCTGCCGTTCACCTCTGCAACATAAATTTGCTTTGTCACTCTTTCCTCATTCATTCTTTCTACATGACATGGGGGGATGAGTCGCTCGCGTCCGTAGGCTTCGACCACCTAACCCTAGGCCCACCCTACACGTGTCCCCCGGGTGGTGCTAAACGAGCGACAAAGCCGAAACGACAGACTCGGCTCCTCGCCGTGTGGTAGCGGCGTAAAATCTACCACCCCTTATGTCGCACCATGAGCCAAAAATTGAAAATTTTATATGTACTCGGTGGAATGGTAGAAGCGTGGACTACCGCATGCTCATATCCTAATTTGGTTGCTGAACAAATTACATTCAAATGAAGTGGATGACATCATATCAGCTGAAATTCCTGATCCAGTCACTGATCCCCATCTACACGACATTGTGACGACACAGATGGTGCATGGACCGTGCGGTGCATTAAGTCCATTATCGCCTTGCATGGCTGATGGAAAGTGCACAAAACGATATCCGCGACCGTTAGTTGCTGAAACAGTCACAGGGAACGATGGAAATCCAATTTATCGTCGGCGTTCAAAAGAAGATAATGGTCGAACTATCAAAGTTAAAGTTCAAAATCAAGAGATTGAGATCGGAAATGAATTCATTGTACCATATTGCCCGCTGCTATCACGAATTTTCGAAACACATGCAAACGTTGAGAGTTGTCATTCGGAAAAATCAATCAAATATTTGTGCAAGTACGTCACAAAAGGCAGCAACATGGCTGTGTTTGGTATTGCGTCGGAAAATGCGAATGACGAAATCAGCAACTTCCAAATGGGCAGATACGTCAGTACTAATGAAGCACTGTGGCGATTATTGTCATTTCAAATTCATGAAAGATATCCCACAAAGAGACCACCATCGACAACATTGACTAGCTTCTTTGCAATGTGTGTTTTCCAACATGTTTTCCTTCACAACCAATTCAGTTATGGAACAAATACAAAGACGACATATGTGAAGATATCTTGCATCGCTTGCGCATTCAAACGAATAATGCTGACATCCAAATAACCGATGAAATCTACAATGAAGGATTGATTCTGATTGAGGATCAATGCTTGACTATTGCAAACAAGCTACTGATTGAAGTAGGAATGATTGCGCCAAATCGATCGATGCACGATGCATTCAACCAAGAATTAAATAGAGAGCTGCAATACAATGTTGATACATTGCA
Organism: Parnassius glacialis; assembly: GCA_033319125.1. Taxonomy (NCBI): domain Eukaryota; kingdom Metazoa; phylum Arthropoda; class Insecta; order Lepidoptera; family Papilionidae; genus Parnassius; species Parnassius glacialis. The sequence continues at coordinate 16,971,712 of JAVANC010000023.1, read as the reverse complement.
GGAATTCGTTCGAAATAATGTGCCGTTGCTGAATGAAGCAAAAAAAAGGATACGAAACATTAATGCAAGCGGTGGACTATAATACTGGTGGTCTATTCTTCCTGGACGCACCTGGAGGAACAGGGAAAACATTTGTCATTTCATTGATTTTGGCCACTATTCGATCAAGATGTGACATAGCTTTGGCGTTAGCATCATCTGGAATTGCGGCGACTCTTCTAGATGGCGGTCGTACTGCACATTCTGCGCTTAAGTTGTCACTCAATTTAAACACAATTGATAGTCCAACATGCAATATTTCCCGATCCAGTGCAATGGGAAAATTGTTGATACAATGCAAGCTGGCATGATGAGTGCACAATGGCACATAAGAAATTACTTGAAGCACTTAACTTCACACTGAAGGATCTTCGGCGAAATAACAACATCTTTGGCGGCTTGATGATATTGTTAGCAGGCGATTTCAGGCAGACGTTGCCAGTAATTCCCCGTGGAACGCCTGCAGATGAATTGAATGCTTGCCTGAAGGCATCACCTTTATGGAATAACGTAAAAACATTATAGCTAACCACTAATATGAGAGTTCAACTTCAAAATTATTAAAGTGCTGCACAATTTTCTAAACAATTGTTAGCTGTTGGAAATGGAAAAGTCCCAGTTGATGCGATATCTGAATTAATTACTCTTACCAACGACTTTTGCCGATTTGTAGACTCTCAATTAGCTCTTATTGAAAATGTTTTCCCAAACATTAGTGAGAATTATCAGAATTATGCTTGGTTAAGCCAACGAGCAATTCTTGCCGCAAAGAATAATGATGAACACGCACTGAATTTCACCATTCAATCAAAAATTGCTGGCGATTTGGTGACATACAAATCCGTTGATTCCATAACAAATCCCGATGATGTAGTAAATTATCCAACGGAGTTTTTGAACTCTCTGGAGTTACCAGGATTTCCACCACATAACTTGCAACTCAAAGTTGGTACAGTTATTATGATATTGCGTAATTTGAATCCACCGCGACTTTGAAACGGTACTCGACTTTCGGTAAAAAGACTTACGCCGAATTTGATTGAGGCAACCATTATTAACGGAAAGTACGCAGGTGAAAATGTATGTATTCCTCGAATACCAATGATTCCGACTGATCTTCCGTTTGAATTCAAACGATTGCAATTTCCAGTTCGCCTTGCGTTCGCAATGACAATTAATAAGTCGCAAGGCCAATCGCTTAGTGTTTGCGGGATAAATTTAGAAAATCATTGTTTTTCACATGGGCAGTTATACGTTGCGTGTTCACGAGTTGGGAAACCATTCGCTTTGTTTGTGTTAAGGTCAGACCAAAAAACAAAAAATGTGGTTTACCAAAGATCACTTCAATGAAACGGATAATTTGCGGACACGTATAACGCTTCGATTCAGTATTTACTTTGGATTCACTTTCATCTACTTAGAGAAGTTCAACTAAATAACACTTCATTTTTGTAATCGAAATAAATGCATTACTATTGTGAAATGAAATAAATTTTTTCCTTTTCAAATATAAAACAAAAATAAAATTTTTCTTCATCTTTTAATCACCAAACGAAATGTTACATAAAACGAAGCCATCTGGTGGCGAAACGGAGTTCGCCGGGTTTGCTAGTTTTGCTATAAAACAGAAAATATATAGTTTTTAAAATTAAACTGTATGCCAATTATTTGCTCTTTAAATGCTCCAACTGAATCCAAAATTGCTATACCCCTATTGCTATTAGTTAATTTATAATAAATTTTAAAAAATTAACCAGAAGGAAGTTAGCGTAGAACATTATTTTTTTAAATTAAATTGTATGCCAATTAATTTCTCCTTAAATGCTCCAGCAGAATCCGAAATTGTTCCACCTCTATTGTTATTAGTTAATTCATAATTAATTTTTAAAAAATTAACCAGAAGGAAGTTTGCGTAGAACATTATTTTTTTAAATTAAATTGTATGCTAATTAATTGCTCCTTAAATGCTCCAGCAGAATTCGTAATTGCTCCACATCTTTTGTTATTAGTTAATTTATAATTAATTTTTTTTTAAATTAAGTATCGAAAATTTAATTTTGCTATAAAACAAAAAATATCTACTTATTAAAATTAAACTATACGCCAATTATTTGCCCCTTAAATGCTCCAGCTGAATCCGAAATTGCTATACCTCTGTTGCTATTAGTTAATTTATAATTAATTAAAAAAAAGTTAAGTATCGAAAATTTAATTTTACAATAAAGTATAAAATATCTACTTTTCAAAATTAAACTGTATGCCAATTAATTGCTCCTTAAATGCTCCAGCAGAATCCGAAATTGCTCCACCTCTATTGCTATTAGTTAATTTATAATTAATTTTTAAAAAATTTAAGTATCGGCAATTCAATTTTTTTAAAAAACATAAAATATCTACGTTTTAAAATTAAACTGTATGCCAATTATTTGCTCCTTAAATGCTCCAGCAGAATCCGAATTTGCTCCACCTCTATTGCTATTAGTTAATTTATAAATAATTTTAAAAAAATTTAAGTATCGAAAATTTTATTTTGCTATAAAACAGAAAATATATTGTTTTTTAAATGAAACTGTATGCCAATTATTTGCTCATTAAATACTCCAGCTGAATTCGAAATTGCTATACCTCTATTGCGGCCCCCCCGTGACCATGGGTTCTGTAAAGTGCTCGAAACGTCGGGAATATAAAATAAGTTAATATACGCGATAAAATCCGTAAAATTAGTTTTATTTAAATGTGTAGTGTTCGCGTAAATATAAGAAATCAGTTGATGTAATTCTTAAGCTAATAAAAATAAACTGTTCTCGATACGTCAATTTTTTCGGGAATTATTTTGACCACATAAAATCAACATTCAGATGTCCACTTTTTCAAAGTAGCAATATAAAATGATTTTTTAGAAAATATAAGATTAATTACAGTGTTTTCTTGATATATGGCTACTCATATTATCATATAAGTGCAATATGGTTATGATACTATGATAAGAGACATTTTAAGAACACAAAATTGCTTGACCTTGACGTGTCGAGAGTAAAGCACTACCTAATAACTCTTCGCGTTATGAGGCGTGCAATAGTGTTTTTTGGCTGGAATAAAAGTATGCAATTAATTATTGATTGAAGTTTATTAATAAAAAATATATATTATTCAAAGCCAGCGCTTAACTACAATCCCACCTGATGGTAAGTGGTGATGTAGCCTAAGATGGTGAAGCGCACTGACTTAACAAAAGCCTATTCACTCTTGTATTGAAGGGTGTCTTGTAATCGGACACTAATCGGATGGAAAGACAGATGCTGGCAACTTATTCCACTCCTTTGCTGTACGCATGACGAACGATGTTCAAGGCTGGTAAAATTAAAGCCTCTTAGCTCACCTTTCCATTGAGTCCAAAGCTGCTAGGTGGCATTTTGCAGCACCAGCTGGAAGCTTACCGAAAAGGCTAGCGTGTCAATCTCCGTTAAACGCCTTCGAGACATCAAGGGAAACAGCAAGTGATTCCCCACTATTCTCGAGTGCCTCGCTCCATACGTGTGTGGCATACGCTAGAGGGTTTCTGCTGACCGATTTCGACGAAACCCGTATTGCCGGTCACTGTTCTAGGTATGCCATTAAGCGGGCGTTCAATATACGTTCCATAATATTGCAATAAAGATGTATTAAATAACTAAGATTGTATTATTTTTTGTCTGCTGCCTACTTAAGCGGTGTTTCACTGTTGGTCATCTTCTACTTAGCGGTATTGGTATCGCAGGTTCACAGCTCGGAAGAAGATTCTGTCGGAGCATTAGGTACAAAGAGATATAATATGCTTCACGGAAAGGAAAAAATTGAATAAAAAGGAGTTGCAGAACTGACATAAAAACTTTAACTTGAAAGAAAGGGGGATAAAAATGTGAAAAAAGAATGGATATATAAAGTACTTTGCTATGTTATGCCAGGTTCATGAAAATTAGGTGCAAATCTTTGTTTAATATAAGATCAAACTTTAGGCATATTATGATTCTATTTTAAAAGTCACGACTTTTTAAGAATAGAGATAAAAGTCGCAAACATTTTGGATCAAACGGAAATGAAAGTAGAGATTTATTAGTTACGAAACCCATTTTCGTCAAATTTCGGTAATATTGAACACCGCGCTGTAACAAAGTACTCCGTAAAGATAGAAAAAATGCCGAAATAAATTTTTGAAGACATGACCTTCGTACTATGGTCAAAAAATGGATTCGCTTATTTCAACTAAAATGTGAGAGGTGTGAAGATGATCCCAGTCCAGGGCGTCCTGTGACGGTAGTGACGGAGGAAAATGTTCGAAAAGTCGAAAAATTAGTACAGGCCGATGAAAGAATAAAATAATGGCAGATAGCCGAAGAGTTGCAGATTAGCAATGAAGGGGTTGGAGAAATTATGCACGAGCATTCGAATGTGAGAAAAATGAATGCGCGTTGGGTAAAAAAAAATGCAAACGCCGTTCGACAAACAGCGGCGACTCGAGGCCACTAAAATCTTCTTGGGAGTTAATCGGGAATAATATAGGCGAAATTTGCGACCGGATTGTAACTAGATGGAACTTGGGTTCGCCAATACGATCCGAAATCGAAACAGAAGTCCATGCAATGGATGAAAAAAGAGAAAGGCCGCCGAAGAAATTCAAGCTTTATGTCTACAATAAAGCTTCTGGCGACTGTATTTGGTATAGCGAAGGTGTTTTGCTGATAAATTAGATGCCAAAGGGGACTACTATGAATGGTCAATATAATGCAAATTTATTGGCTCAAGCACGAGAGGCAGTCGCACAAAAGGGTCGCGGGAAGTTGGCGTGCGGAGTGCTGTTTTCACAAGACCATGCGCCTGTTCTCACGGCGCCGTTTTTGAGGCAGGCCCTGAGGGACACGGGTTTTCCGGAAATAAATCACCCACAGTCCAGACCTAGCTCCCAGCGACTAGTTTCTTTTTTTTTCTAATTTGAAAAAGCAGTTACGAGGTAGTAGATTTGTCGATGGCAATAAAATAAAGGCGGATGTTGAAAGTAATTTTGAGGGCAAAGAAAAGAAATATGTTCTGGCAGTTTGCAAGCGTTATCCGCCAGATGTGAAGAAAGTATTTCGCTTGAGGGAGACTATATTGAAAAATAAGAATAAAATACTCATATCTACTTTTCTTTCATTTAATGCCTTAGGCCGCGGTCTTATCAGCCGCTCCTCGTATGTGAATCAGTATTTTTTGTCGATGATACCTCTCTATTGTTTAAAATTGATAGAGGTAAAAACTCGTTGACGATGTAAATGATGCTTTATCTCAAGTATTATACTGGTTTACAAGTGACAATTAGTTTTTGATTGCCAATAAAACGAAACGCATTATTATATTGTGTTTGTCAAATGTGAGACGTGTTAATTTAAACGATAAATCACTTGAGTTAGTAGATTCCACTGTCTTTCTTATTGTTACAATTGACTCTCGCCTACATTGGGAACCTTATATTAAGGTCTTGTCAAGAACGCTTAGTTCCGCTATATATGCAGTAAAAAAGATGGAAAATTGGTTTATTTGTGCTATTACCTTCGTCTGGAATCCTCGTCGTCGCCATATCGAATGGCGTACAGTTTCGTGGTCACTTGCCGACAGCTTGGCGTGCTCAGCAGAGCGGGACAGTATTTTATGCCGGCACACCGCCTGCACCTTTAAAAGACGCAGGTTCGGCCCCACATGGAATACTGTTCCCATTTCTGGGGTGGGGCTCCCCAGTACCAGCTGCTTCCATTTGATCGCATCCAGCGCAGAGTGGTTCGAATCGACGGCGATCGGGCTCTTTCTGATCACTTGACTCACTGGCGCTGGGATCTCTTTGCGTATTCTATCGTATCTACCACGGGGAGTGCTCAGAGGAATTGTTCGGACTAATTCCAGCCGATCAATTTCACCATCGCACATCGTGACAGAACTCGAAATACCATCCGTATCATCTGGATGTTTGGCGGTCCACTACTGTGCGATTTAGAAGAAGTTTTCTTCCTCGCACAACTTCCTGGTGAAATCGAATACCACCAGCAATTTTTCCGGACCGATACAACTTAGGGACCTTCAAGAAAAAAGCCTACTCTTTTTTAAAAGGTCGGCAACGCATCTGCAATTCCCCTGGTATTGCAGTGGTTCGTGGGCGGCGGTAGTCACTTACCATCAGGTGAGCCGTATGCTTGTTTGCCCCCTCTCATATAAAAAAGCCATAATATAAACATCTTCATTGTTGCATCACAATTCATTGTGGTCAATATTATTTATATAAGGAACTATTTTAATACCTTTGACAAAATGAGCGATGCCCATAATTTTGACACGCGTAATAAATCGAAGCTTTCTGATGCAAAGTACTGATTCCATCAATATAGCGGCTCCACGACACGGGCCGCCGACGTACCGGATAGCGGCTCAGATGTATAACTATTTATAACAAGATTTCCTGTAATATATATTACGGATTTGCCTTTCAATAAATTCAAAACGCATCTAAAACATAGTCTTATGAAGAAAGGATATTATAAATTAGATGACTATTTAAAAGATGAGAACGCGTGGACATAATGAGATTCCGTACACTTTTTTTTTACTTATAAAAAATTAATATATTATAAAATGACAAATTGTAACGGTTGGAAGAAAAATATTCTACATTTTGAAGTAATGGCTAGCATTTGTGACCTTAAAACTGCGTAAAAGCCAATTTTGAATAAAAATATTTGACTTTGACTTATTTTATTAAAAATTGTTGTATTGTGTATCTAGAACAAAAAATTGTGCATCATTATAAATACATCACGATGTAATGCGCTAAGTACTACACCTACCTACTTTGAGTAACGTGCCTTTGTTTTTAACAGAATAATTTAAAATTAAAAATTTTGTACAGCCGACTTCAATATAAGCGACTTCAATATAGGTTATTTAAGAATAACTCAATAACCATTGGTCTGACCTTGATCAAGTTCATATGGGACCACACGAGAACTATCAGCTTTCATATAAAAAAGAATCATCGAAATCGGTTCGCCCAGTACAAATTTATGAGGTAACACACATAAAAAAAAAACATACACCCGAATTGAGTACCGTCTCCTTTTTGGAAGTCGGCAGAAAATGTATCCTAATAGTTCAAAAGTATAGACAGGAAAAGTGCAGTACAAAACGAAATGTGAAGAATTACAGTGTGTAGAAAGTGTAATGGAAATGCAATAAAATATATTCATAGCAGAAAAAACTGTACAGAGAAAGCCATGGCTCATTCCTACTTAGCAATTGCAATCTCTTTTCCACACTATATTATTAGAATACAACAGGTATTAGACTTCTAAAAACTTTTGTAAGTACAAATATATTTTTCCTGGCAAAAAGCCCGTTAACTCTATGGTTGATATATATTATTATGAATACTAGATGACCAGGCAGACGTCTGCCCTTTCCGAACGACTATTTGCTTTCCCAAAAAAACTCCTGAAATTAGCAATAAAAAAATTGAGGGTCACTTATCGGGATAAAAACTATCCTATCTCTCAAGTTGGACCAAACTGCACACAGTCTGCAAAATTTTTTTGAAAGATAATTGAGAAGCGACCTCTGTAGGTAAACGTTAATACTATAACAATAATGTTAATAGATAAAAGTACCCGTAAACCAATAGAGATGGCGCCATTATCACTTAGTTGTTTTAATAATTATTATAAAAAATGGAGGAGTAAGCCTTATTTTTAAGAACTGCCAGGGGAAATTCAAAACAGCCTAGAATGAATGCTATACGAGACGAGAATGGCTGCATGCTGAATGATGAAGTTTCGAATTTAAAGAGATGGAAGGAATACTTTGAAAGTGTGTTTAAGAGTGAAGAGTCGTCTGAAGTAAGTGAAATAGAAATTCCGGAAGAAGTGGAGAGAGGTAGAGAAATAAGTGTAGATGAAATAGTGAAAGCAATGAAAAGTATGAAAACAGGTAAGGCAGCCGGATATGATAGAGTATCACTCGAAATGCTAAGGGCTGGAGAGGGAGTGGTTGCAGGCCTGCTGTACACCTTGTTTAATTTATGTTGGGAACTGAAGCGGGTACAGGAAGACTGGTGCAAAGCCGTTATAGTCCCAATATATAAGGGAAAGGGGTCGCAGCAGGACTGTAAAAACTACCGTGGTATCAGCTTGCTTAGCATTGTGGGTAAACTGTATGCTAAGATGTTAATTGAAAGAGTTATGGAAGAAACTGATGAAAAAATTTGGGATGTGCAAGCTGGATTTAGAAAGGGGAGGGGGTGTACGGATCAAGTCTTTTCCATGCGCATGATTGCGGAGAAATTTTTGGCCAAAAACCAGAAAGTTTTTTGTGCGTTCATGGACTTGGAAAAGGCTTATGACAGAGTGGACAGGAACGTGTTATGGCAAACACTGACCTCATTTGGGTTGAGCGCTGGTCTGATACAGGCATTGAAGTCTCTATATAGGGACTCTAGTGCCTGTGTCAGGATCAACGGGGCCTACTCGGACTGGTTTGGCATCCATAAAGGTGTTAGACAGGGCTGTGTGGCTTCCCCGTGCCTGTTCAACCTATTTATGGACAGTTGTTTGGAAAATTTGAAAGTAGAAGAATGCGGGTTAAAAATCAAGGGATCAAGTCATACTTGCGTCTTCGGCAGCCGAGTTGCAAATGATGGTTACATTAATGAACAGGACATTAAAAGAAAAGGGAATGAAAGTAAACGCAAGTAAGACGAAAGTTATGGTTTTTGAAAGAGAAGAAAGCAAAACGATATGTGAAATAAGAATAGAAGGGGAGTTGGTAGAGCAAGTAGATGAGTTTGTGTATTTGGGATGTGTGTTTAGCAAGGATGGTAGATATGATAAGGATATAGAACGACGAGTGAATGCAGGAAATAGAGTGAATGGGGCTCTACACTCTATTGTGAAAAGTCAGAATGTGTCCAAAAAGGCACGTATGGCAATTCACAATGCTGTGTTAGTGCCTACTTTAATGTATGGTAGTGAAAGTTGGGTGTGGCAGAAGAAGCACGAGAGTAGAATAAATGCTGTAGAAATGCGGTCATTAAGGAGTATGTTAGGGATGAATCTGAAGGACAGAGTGAGAAATTGTTTAATAAGAGAAGAGTGTGGTTTGCAAGATGATGTTGTGACCAGGATTAAGAAAGGAATGCTTCGGTGGTTTGGTCATGTAGAAAGAATGAATGAGGAAAGAGTGACAAAGCAAATTTATGTTGCAGAGGTGAATGGCAGAGTCGGGAAGGGTCGCCCTAGGCGAAAGTTTATCGACCAAATTGGCGATATATTTAAAATGGGCCAAATCAAGAGTACCTTTAACCGATGAGCGTGTATGCGTAGGTATATGGATGTGGAGGAAGCGAGAGAGGTCTGTCAGGATCGTGCCAAATGGAAGTCCATAGTCTCTGCCTACCCCTCTGGGTAACAGGCGTGAGTGTTTATGTATGTTATGTATGTACAAATAGTTATCCAGTATATATAACTTTTTATTCATAGAATTTAAACACGTTGTTGATGCAGTTTATATTATGTGAATAGTTCTTGGTACATTTTGATGTATTTTTGTCTACATATTTAATTTAAAGATAGTAGAAATTATTAGTATTTTGTGATTAAGTCCTAAAAAGATCTTCTGATGGAAGAGAAAGAAAAGAATATTTAATTTTGGTTAGATCTTTTGATTTTGATATTGGATTGGGGCGATGGATTGTCAACAAAATAGTGAATTTTTAAACTATGATGTTGATGCCATATTATTATGAGCATAATTGAATCAATTTGCGACAAGTGAGTTCCTCACCTTTCCATCATTACTTAAAAGGGGACGGCGCGTACGCAGTCCCCACTACCAAAAATTACGCGTCCGAGTTATCCACATTAGGGATAATCGCAGGGGTCAACCTAACCGCAGTGCAATGGAAAGGCCTCGCCCTGGGGGAACCGCCTTCCTGATCACGGTATCCCCTACGCCAGGTAAGTATGAATTCCGTATTACGCTTCGCTCAGGTCATTCAATTTGAACAAAACTTAACACCGCGATTTACAATCCATGGATAATTGAGAAGCGACCTCTGCAGGTAAACGTTAATACTATAACAATAATGTTAATAGATAAAAGTACCCGTAAACCAATAGAGATGGCGCCATTATCACTTAGTTGTTTTAATAATTATTATAAAAAATGGAGGAGTAAGCCTTATTTTTAATATTTTTTAATTATTAAAAATATAATACTCCTCCATTTTTTTAAAATCAACCGTTATGATCGATTTACATTACAGTTTCAACTTCTAATGGCGGTCATTAAAAGCAATTTAAGGAGCAATGTTGGAAATATAATATATGGTAAATAATTGAGGTTATAAAGTAGCAATTTTCGCAATTAGTATCATCAAAATAAATCTCTTTTTTATCCAAATTAAAATCTTATAATATTGATGCATAGTTTGCAATTAATATTGTTAGTAACTTTAAATATATTTAATTGCCAAAAGTGGGCACTCGAACCTAATACATAATTATTAAAAATATTAAAAAAAAACATGTCTGAATATCATCCACTGGATATGATAGGGACCACATATGAGGGGAAATACTTTTTAATTTTGTTATGTATTTTCTTAGCTTAATGTTGGAATTATCTAATATTTTTCGTTTTCTTGTAGGAAGGTAGGAATACGCACAGTTGCTGTTTTATAAATCTTTTCACGCTTGATTAGATAGAAGTTTGAAAGCAGCATATAATAGCAGTCAAAGAAATATGGAAAGTATTCATCAAAATTCTGAAATGACTATCATGAGGTCTATGCACATGCAAAACTGATTTCCATTTGTTATAATGGTACTGGAAGGTAAAATTATTTTCTAAATTAGACTTTTCTCATTATTTTGCTTTTATTATAGCTTGGAGATCATTATTAAGTGGCGAAGCTTGCGAAGACACTTATTAAGTGGCGAAGCTTGCGAAGACACTTATTGATTTCACGATGTCTGTCCGTCTGTCCCACGATTATCTCGAGAACGGTTTCGAATTTTCAAATTCTGTTTTCAGCAATCGATTACTGATCACCCAGGCATCTGAACCTCCTATTTTGAAACTGATTGCTCAACGGCAACCGTTAGAAACCGCTACAAAGCTGATTGCTTTGCCACTTTGCTATGCTGTTAGCTTGCTAGGTTTTTTATGGTTAATTTATATATCATTTTCATCTAAAATTTGCAAATTTAATACAACGATAGATTACTATTGGGTAAGTTATGGCTTGTTCTGCCTGTTGAATTTTGAAAAGGAAATTCTCAGCGTTGGTATTATGTGACGAACTAGGTTATCAGCTGACCTCGCTACGGTTTTGATTGATTGATTGTAATACCGCGTTTAGACTAAAATTTAAAATTAAAATTCCCAAACTCGTTTTATTCCTAAAATTTAATAAATGATCACATAAATAGTTATCCAGTATATATAACTTTTTATTCATAGAATTTAAACACGTTGTTGATGCAGTTTATATTATGTGAATAGTTCTTGGTAGATTTTGATGTATTTTTGTCTACGTATTTAATTTAAAGATAGTAGAAATTATTAGTATTTTGTGATTAAGTCCTAAAAAGATCCTCTGATGGAAGAGAAAGAAAAGAATATTTAATTTTGGCTAGATCTTTTGATATTGGATTGGGGCGATGGATTGTCAACAAAAAGTGAAATTTTAAACTATGATGATGATGCCATATTATTATGAGCATAATAGGGTATTTTACACAATGTAAAAAAAAGTCAAAGAATAAATATTTATGATAGATTTTGTAAAAAGTAAACGAGAAATATTAATTTATATTTATAAAAATGCATTATAAATTTTATATTTCAGTTTAAAGAATATTTTTTTTACCTGTGCCTCAAATCTGCAAAACAATGTCCGCCATATTAGATAGCGTCGTGACGTCACTAGGTCAAAGAACTAAGTTATGTGCTGTGTACTAACTAGCTAATTTCGAATTTTTTCAAGTTATTATTACGATTGTTGACTTTTATTCAGAATTTTATTCAAAAGGCATCATGGAAGACGGATTAGTAAAAGCGAGTTTATGTCTTCGCTTTTAGCACTAATGTTATAGATATTATAATATAAGCTTAGGTGAGAAAAACTTTTTGTTATTTTTTTTTTACAAACTCTCAGACGAAATAAAAAGTCACTTTTTTATTTGGTCTGAGTACAAGCCATGTCTTTATTCCCATATAATAGAAGAAAACACGAATTAAGTAAAACACTGCACTGCACTTGCAAGGACTATCAAAATGGCCCACAAAGGGCGGGACAGACGAGCGATAAACCTAATCTATTACAAAATTTTTTTTGACTTGCAATATGTACCTATCATGTCATGATGTTTTATTTTGTTTAATCGATAGTTAAATATAAGTCATAATTAAATCAAAGTGATCTTCACAGAAGTATAGTTTAGATTTTGTAGACAATGCATTCGGGTCTCTTCTTGCCAGTTTTAACCAAGTATTTCTCATATTTAAATCAGTTGGCACTTTAATCCATAACTTCCCCGGCGTTCTTGTGCTCGTATTTTTGCAATTGGGCATAACACAACAATGATATATAATTCATTATTAAACATTCAAAAGTATATTATTCCTTTGCAAAATTGTCAAAATTCTACGACAGTGACGTCACGAGTTGAACAGTATGGCGGCTAGCGTTTTCATGCTAAAATTTAAAACGATAGATTAAAAGTAATTTTTATGTCACTATTCGGTTTTAAAAAAATCAATAAAAATTATAGTGGTTCATTATCACTCTAGGATTAATTTAAACACTTTTCGAAAATGGGTGTAATACCCTATTGAATCAATTTGCGACAAGTGGGTTTTTCACCTTTCCATCATTACTCAAAAGGGGACGGCGCGTACGCAGTCCCCACTACCAAAAATTACGCGTCCGAGTTATCCACATTAGGGATAATCGCAGGGGTCAACCTAACCGCAGTGCAATGGAAAGGCCTCGCCCTGGGGGAACCGCCTTCCTGATCACGGTATCCCCTACGCCAGGTAAGTATGAATTCCATATTTCGCTTCGCTGAGGTCAATTAGTTTAAATAAATCTTAGCGCCGCGATTTACAAGTTCAACAAAATTAGTCCGCGTCCTCTTGTAGTGCTCAAGGTAACTGTTATACCATATTGTGTCTTTCTTATTATAATACCTCTTCCTATGGAACAAGTTGTGGTTTTTAATGTCTGTGAGAAATTCATCTACTGTCAATAGATGGCGCTTAAATAAAACGTATAAATAAATAAGCAATATAACAATAATAATAATCATCATCATCATTTTTATCATTTATCATCATCATTTATTCAGGCAAATTACACCCATATCCAGTAAAATCAATGAATTTAAAATCAATCTCCGAAATTTTAGCAATAAATAAATCAATGTCAATACAAAATAACAATTTTAAAATAATAAATCCAGTCAATGTAAATAGGCAGTAATATCAGTATATGAAATAAAATAAAACTAAAATTAATATATAAATAATAGAATTACACACATTTATCAGCCAGGAGACGAGATCAATAATTAAAACTTTCTCTGAGGCAACTGTGCTGCAATAAATGAATTTAAAATCAATCTCCATAATTTCAGCAATACAATACATAAATCAATGTCAACAAAATAACAATGAGGGCATCCACGCCTTTTTCTGCCACCAGGGCGGCGCCACTTTACAGTGAGGTAAAATATTTGACAGATTTCATAGCGGGGACGATAATTTCTTAGGAAAATGTAATCTTTAAGGTTTCTTTCTGTGTTATTAGTTATATTTTATATTAATTAAATTAGACATTAATAAACCATACTATAAATATAACTAAAAGCCGATTTAAAAGAACTTATAAAGTGCAAAAAATTAAAAATCAAACCACTGACGCATTGTGTTGTGTAATAATACAATACTCTATATATAATGATAAAGTATTATTTAAAACTAATTTCTCAATTAGCTGGCACTGTGCAACAAAAAAACTTCACCTCAGTCACAACTAGCGACATCTGGTGAGTGAAAGATTATTAGCCCTCATTTTAATATAATAAGTCCAGTCAATTTCAATTGAAACACACTTTTATTAGTCAGGAGACGAGATCAATCAAATAAATAAAAAATAAAAAAAATATCAGTCTTAAGTCCATTAAATTTTTCTGTCGAAAAATGGCTGGCTTTATCACTGATTACTCATATATACTAGTTACTTTTTTAATTCAGGATTGAATAAATCCTTTCATCAAAATTTACCACCACCATAAGTTGTATTTCGGATCAAAGAACAGAAAAACGATATTTAGTAAAAATTAATTAATTTCAGGGAAAAAAGTTAAAATTTACAATAAGGGAGGCCAACCTAAGGATGGAATTTGTATAATTAATTATAAATAATTAAAAGACGAACAAACCATTTTTTATGTTCGAACAATAAAAACAAACTACGAACAATTAATAAAAAATAAAAAATATACTCAAAAATCAAAATTCCTAGTTTAGCTAAGTTTACTGAGCTTAAATCACAGCGTGTGATTATAATTCAAAACAAAATTTATAAATACGTAATATCAGAAAATTAAAATCCATACGATAGTAATAGATTAGTCAATGCCAGTAAAATACGCCGTTTCATCAGTGGCGGATTTACATATTTGCCGCCAGTAGGCTATTCTAATTATGCCGCCCCTACCGATCTTCTACAATTCGATGCCCTAGTTCACAATCATATTAATTACAATATTTTGTCAATGAAATTGTAACTTCATGATTTGTGCATTATCGTTCTAATTACACCACCCTTTTCTCGTCATTAATATAATTATTGTTAACTAGTAAATCGATGTGCCAGTTTCCAGATTATCTTCACCTCTCAACGATTTAGTTAAGATTGCACAAGAAATAGCTTTTGGCTATATTTCTGAACTAATATATATAATCGTGTACTTCTAATAAGACGGGGAAAGGTATGCCTTAATACTACTTAAATGTTAAACGTTATTAAATATTTTTTATTGCGGTTACTTACAGTTTAAAAATAATATATTCAATTACAAGTAGAAAGTTTTAAAATTCCTTTTTGCGTAATTTTCTATTCGCAAAATAATCATCCATCGTCGGATGAAATCTTGTTCATTAATTTTGAGTTCTGACTCTATGCACAAAATAGCTGAGGTGTTTAGATTTTCTTGATATTAGGTAGTTTAGTTTACGACGGGCTGTTTTCCGCAACTCCACGTCTGAGCGCGTATTTTGGGCGTGGACAGGAACAATGAAATTATTCGAGCCATGAAATCTCCCCGAAGAAGTTCAACAGTCCTTTGATGTTGCAAGTGACTTCGGGGAGTGATCCCGGCGTGCCGAGACTTTGACTTTAGGTAGATCTTAGATAATTTTTCAGCCATTTTAAGTTAGATAAAATTAAACATCCGAAAAATTTGTTACTATTGTAAATAAATCCATGTGAACTGCTATATCCAAGTTTAGATAAACATTTTGAAAATTCTTGTTCCGCAGGAACGACGATAAAATTTTCAATGATCCAGAATCTGGTTTCACCAAAATTCTTTCAGAAGAAATGTGGCATTGAAAATGTATGAATTCTTGAACTAAGTCAGTCTCTAAATCATTAGGATACATTTCTTCCAAGAAAATGGCTTTTTCTGTAAGGGTTGATCTTGATGATGTTCTTGATTTTGGTCCGAAATCAAAAGTTTTTTTGAACCAACACCTACCGTTTTTCTAATTCAGATACGACTCTATCAATGATGACGAGAAATTTATTAGCCCTGAAAGTATTACTCGAAGTCATTCTCATTTCTTTATCAGGTGTCTCATCATATATTTTTTTTCCTTTCCGGTTGTATTTTCCCCCCACGTCTTTTATATACTGCTTCGACACGCTTAATTCGATCACTTTTTCTTGGAAATACTTAAAAATTTTCTCCAGCCTACTCAGCCTGCTGGTAAATCCGCCATTGCGTTTCGTCCATTTATTTAAACAATAGGATAAGTAATAATAAATAAGATAGACAAGAAGATAAATTGATTCATTAATATTCATAGGTAATATTATTCATTCTCGAGGACATTATTATTAATTATTTATACTGCGGAAGAGGGCCCTGTCACTACATGAATTTAAACAGAACATGTAGTGTACATTCTACGATTGTTTAATTTTGCCAAAATGTTTTCGGCAAATTCTTAAGTAAGTTATATATATTCTTAATTAAGTACATAACTTGTATAAATGTTTACATTATAACCAGTGCCGGGTTAAGCAGGCGCGGGGCCCGTAGCAAATTCTATCGAGGGGCCCTTGATCTGTTATGCTGCTACTCTTAAGTATAAAGGAGTAAAAAACAATTCAACACTCGTTGCGTTTATTTGCCATCTATAGGTTACAATGTTTTATTGTGCAGTAGATTACTACAGGCCCTGTTAGACTTTGACAAATACACAATGTCAGAGGTGAGAGTTTCCTGGCAATTTAGAATGATTTTGATAAGAAACTAACAATATATAATATAAACTATATACATATAACATATATAACAATATAAATAAATATAAACAATAAAGTGACGATACAACAACATAATTAAATGTGAATCTTTTTGAAACGAAGTTCTGTAGGTATTGCAAGGTACGAATTTGACGGATAGGGGCTAGGCGAGAAAAAGTGTAAGATTTTTCCTTCACGACCCCCGGTCTATAGTGCAAGCGAGATGGAATAATATCCATCTCTCTCGCACTTTTTCTTACTTTGCCATGAAAGAAATATTATTTTATTTTAAATGACGCTTCATTTTAATAGACGCTGGTTTAAATTTACCACCGTATGTTGATTTGATTGATCAACAAATCACGAATGTGTTTATTGTTGATCAATAATATAATACGTTTATCAACAATAATATACTACGAAAGGAACTTCGTTCCAACCGAGTGCTTCACGACACATGTTTTTTGTAGGTACATATTTCATAATTTCTATTTATTACAAAATACCTATATTATATATTTAGGAATAGCTAATGTTATATTTTATCTATGATGTCAATTATATATATATATATTATTTATCTGTTTCTTTTATTACTTTTTTAACTTTTACTAAGTAACTTTTCTACATTTCATGTGGGCTTATTTAGAAATAATACTATCCGTATCAATTTTTCTAAGCAAATTATATTCTATATTCATCGCAGAGATAATTCAGGCGTTCTTGACTTATAGTGTTCCTTAATTTATTTTATATACGGTTCAATGTCGAAAATGAACAATAAATGCGCAAAGCAGTTTCTATCTTGGGGAAACATGATTCTAATGAATTATCCAATAGGAATTTATAATATTGAATTTTCAGAGATTCAATTTTCGTTTTGTCAATCAATAATAAAAAACAAACTGCACTAATTCGCAGTCTATGCTGATTTCCAAACCATTTGCATAAACACTGACAATAATTGGAGCTTCTTTCAAAATCTCTTCTGCTGTTTTGACTGTCCAAATATTCCAAAAACACTAGTTCGATTTTGGTATGCTTTCATGCGTTTATCTAAAGCATTATAGTAAGTCATTAATAATGACAACAAACAGCTCAATTTCAAACTGTTTATCAGGTGTTATTTTTTTAACAAATTCATCAAGTGAACTAGAACGTCGTACTTTGTGTTTCGCTTGTCTTGAAGTCTGTTGCTGATATTCATAACAGCCTGTCAGATATTTGGCTTTTGCTTTTATATCTGAAAATGTATATCGCATTGCTTGAAAAAAATACATACAATTATTCATAATAAGTGTATCCCGTACTAAGGTTTATATTAGATTGCAGCAACGCACTAGGCGCTTGCACACCTTCTAGTATTCCATTCCACGTAATTGTCATTATTTCCATTTCATGTATACGATGCATTGCTTGCTTGATGTTATTAATTTAATAAACTCCTCGCAAGTTGTTTCAGATAAATATAACGAATATCCTTTTTCTTTATGGATATAACTTTGTCGTGTCGGTCTGGAAAACCCGCTGGCGATAATAAATTCTACAGTTTGGTCCTGCGAAGCAGAAAATTCCCCGTAAATCGCACAATAGTGGACCGCCAGTCATCGAGACGGTAAAGATGGAATAGAGTTCTGTGGTAGTAAGTGAAGATGGAATTCAGCATCTGGAACTAATCCGAACAATTCCTCTGAGCAATCCCCGTGGCATATCCGGTAGAAGATGCATAGAGATGCAACGTCTCTTCGCAAGGCGGATCAAGCCTATCGGAAAGAACTTGATCGTCAACGATTCGGACCGCTCTCCGTTGTTTACAGTCAGGTGGAAGGAGCTGATACTGAAGTATCCCGGCCCAGACATGAGAACAGTTATATTACATATGAGGCCGACCCTGCTCATGGTAAAGATGCAAGCGGTGATCCGGCATGAAATACCGTCTCATCTACTGAGCACACCAAGTTTTTTGATGCCAGTTTAGCCTTCTCTTCAAAGTAACTGCGGAACTGTACGTCTCTCGAAATGTCGAGGCCAAGGATTCCGATGCAGGCTGAGGCAACGAGAGGAGTGCCTTGAAATTGAGGAGATACGACAAAGGGGTTCTTCTTTGCGGTAAATGCGCAAACCTGTGTCTATTGAAGGTTAAACTGGATTAGATTTAGTCATCCCCAATCTGAAATTTTGTTCAATAAAGGCTCGACTTCGGACACAAGTTTGTTCCGGCACTCGACGGCGGATTCCCGAAAAATATAAGCACGGCCGATGTCGCCAGTGATGTCGCCAGCATAACAATGGATGTTACTAGTATGCAACATATCACTGATATGCAGAAGAAACAGGGTAGGTAATATCATGCAGCCCTGTGGCACGACTATGACATTAATAGTCCCATCCAATTGCATAATTTCTCTGGAAGCCCATAATAGGGAAGCTTCAAATGCTGTGCCAAACCCGATCGAAGGCTTTCGCTATGTCCGAACTAACCACCAGGACCTCCCCCTTGGTCTCGACAGCCTCCGCCCAGCGGTGAGTCAGGTGGACAAAAAGAGCACCAGCTGAACGACCTCGGCGGAAACCGTATTGATGATCACTAATCAGCAAATGCTCTTCAAGTTACTGCATAAGCTGGCAGTTAAAAATAGATTCCATTATTTTGAAGAATGAGGAGGTGATAGCGACAGGCTTGTAGTTGTACAGGTTCGAGTGGTCACCTCTTTTAGGGATCGGGAGTACTAAGGCTGTCTTCCATGAGCTTGGATCGACACCAAAAGAGAAAAAACCCGTAAAAAGTCTTCAGCACAATTGGGGGGATTCCATTAAGCCCACTCGACTTGTTGACGTCCAGGGACAGGAGTGCTTTGCGCACCAAGCGCTTTGTAAACGGCACATTGTATGGAACACCCACACGTATGTTACTGGTATGTTCTCCCCGTCGACGAGAGTCGAGTTGGATGCAAAAAGATAACCTAAGAGATCTGATTTCTCCTTTCCGGCGTGAGCCAGCGAGTTATTCTCCCTACGCAAAGATGGCTTTCATAAATTCCCTTGCGCAGTATTGGCGAAGGAGGGATCAGAATGCACAAGTTCCCGAAGGAAGGCGGACTAACTTCTCGCTAATTCTCTCAATGTGCTCCGACTTTGCCCTAGCGATAACTCTTTTGAAAAACCTGGAGGCAGAGTTGTACCCCTTTTTTTTTGTGCACTAGTGTTTGTATCCCGGGACGCCGATTCGTTAGCCCAAGCCTTGTTACACTCTGCTTATGATTTTTTCGCGACGAAAATTTTGCAGGAGCGTCCAAACCAAGGCTGAGCCAATAGGCACTACAGATGACGGGATGAAAAGATCCATCCTCTGAACCACCACATCGGTGAAAGACTCAGCAATGATTTTTATTAGATCATCCAGCGAGAAGCGAATCCACCTCCATGGGTAGGATGCAAAAAAGCCCACATCGAATCCCAATCCACTGATCTAAATCACACACGGCGGCAGCCTACAGATCGTCGCCTGCAATGAGTAAGTGATGGGCGCTGTACTGTACTCCTGATCAGGCAGTGATACGAAGAGCCAAGAGGGGCATCGACGGAGACCTGATGTCTGTCCGGATGAGTGGTCAGCAAAAGATCTAACAGGGAAGGTATAAGATCCTCCATAACTTGTATCCACGTGGGTGAAGTGACCAGTTGCGTCAGGCCATGCGCCAAGGTAACGTCGTAAATATATCTTCCCGCATGATCAGTTCTACGAAAACCGAGCCATTCGCCGTGATGGGCGTTGAAACTTCTGCGTTTACCGTATGAAATTCTGTGTTTTATTTTCGCCTATGAAATTATCGGTTACTGATTGTCAGACGTGGTTTCTCTTAGTCGAAACAAGTGTAACGTTTCACGTTTTTGTGACATAAAGTAAATTACGTCTTAATAAGTTTCACTCAAAAAATTACGCTTAGGCGGCTTAGGTGGTGATGGGCGGGTTTGTATACGCGGGGCCCGTAGCAATTGCTACTCCTGCTACGTGGTTAATCCGGCACTGATTATAGCATATTCACCTCGTCCCTTTTTCGTATATTTTGTCATAGGCCAACATGGAACACAATTTCTTTTTGCAATTTTCTTATGAAAGCACCATCTATACTTTTTATAGAAACTTTTCATGTCATAAACTTGGTTCATATAATTTGGTTACTTAATTTGCCGATAGAGGTCACTGCGTAACTTTACGAAAATTTCGGATCGCGATGTTGAGTTTCTTTCGGTCTGAATCACTTCAGCAGCACGACATAACAAAATCATACTTACCTGGCGTAGGGGATACCGTGATCAGGAAGGCGGTTCCCCCAGGGCGAGGCCTTTCCATTGCACTGCGGTTAGGTTGACCCCTGCGATTATCCCTAATGTGGATAACTCGGACGCGTAATTTTTGGTAGTGGGGACTGCGTACGCGCCGTCCCCTTTTAAAGCAATAATGGAGTGGTGAGGCTGGTGACAAACCAATGGTCACAAATTGATTCAATTCAATTCAAAGCTCGTAATAATTTGGCATCATCAGCATAGCTAAATATTTCATTTTAGTTTGACAATCCAAAATCTGGCCAAAATTAAATATTCTTTTCTTCCATAAGGGGGCGGTAATACCTTTTTAGGACTATCACAAATTTCTAATATTTTCTACCATCTTTGAATTAAATATGTTAATAAACCCACATCAAACGCCCAGAATTTCTTTTTCAAAATTCAATAGTCAGAACAAGCGAAAACTTTCCCAATAGTAATCTCGCGTTGTATTAAATTTGCAAATTTTAGATGATAGTGATTGATAATGATATATAAATCAACCATTCATAATGATCTCCAAGCTATAACAAAAGCAAAATAATGAGAAAAGTCTAATTTAGAAAATAGTTTTACCTTCCAGTACCATTATAACAAATGGAAATCAGTTTTGCATGTGCATAGACCTCATGATAGTCATTTCAGAATTTTTATGAATATTTGACATATTTCCGTGATTGCTATTATATGCTGCTTTCAAACTTCTATCTAATCGAGCTTGAAAAGATTTATAAAACAGCAACTGTGCGTATTCCTACCTTCCTACAAGAAAACGAAATATATTAGATAATCACAACATTAAGCTAAGAAAATACATAACATAAAATTAAAAAGTATTTCCTCTCATATATGGATGATATTCAAACATGTTTTTTTTAATATCTTTAAATAATTATGTATTAGGTTCGAGTGCCCACTTTTAGCAATTAAATATATTTAAAGTTACTAACAATATTAATTGCAAACTATGCATCAATATTATAAGATTTTAATTTGGATAAAAAAGAGATTTATTTTGATGATACTAATTGCGAAAATTGCTACTTTATAACCTCAATTATTTACCATATATTATATTTCCAACATTGCTCCTTAAATTGCTTTTAATGACCGCAATCAGAAGTTGAAACTGTAATGCAAATCGATCATAACGGTTGATTTAAAAAAATGGAGGAGTATTATATTTTTAATAATTAAAAAAAATAAGGCTTACTCCTCAATTTTTTATAATAATTACTAAAACAACTAAGTGATAATAGCGCCATCTCTATTGGTTTACGGGTACTTTTATCTATTAACGTTATTGTTATAGTATTAACGTTTACATGCAGAGGTCGCTTCTCAATTATGCATGGATTGTAAATCGCGGTGTTAAGTTTTGTTCAAATTGAATGACCTGAGCGAAGCGAATTACGGAATTCATACTTACCTGGCGTAGGGGATACCGTGATCAGGAAGGCGGTTCCCCCAGGGCGAGGCCTTTCCATTGCACTGCGGTTAGGTTGACCCCTGCGATTATCCCTAATGTGGATAACTCGGACGCGTAATTTTTGGTAGTGGGGACTGCGTACGCGCCGTCCCCTTTATTATTTAATGCAAATGTAAATATCAATGTTGTATCAGGATTGAAGATCCTGCTGTAGTAATCTATGGGAGGTCTATAGCCAGAGGTGGACTTGTGAAGAGCTGTAATGATAATGAATATTAATATAAAACAAATACATAGACATGATTAATAAAAAGATATTTGATAACCTTTATGTATTATTAATTAAATAATTTTTTTCATTAAGCAAAGAAATCACGGGTGGAATTCTTGACCAACCAATATGGTATGTAGTTGTCAATGTACTGTGATTGGATAAATGACAATATCTATTTAAGACTTTACAACTGTCTTATTTTTAACTGCTCAATTTTGTAGGGTATAATTGCATAACTACCTTAAAACACAACTTAAAATGTTATGGTTTTTTTGATCACATATTTGCACTCATTACAGCCCTTCACAAGTTTTTGTTTTTAGTGAAAGCGAACTTACACACCACCTGATGGCTGGTGGTTAGTGGCTATAGCAGAACATGGATTAAAATATTTTTTAATACAGTTGCTCAAGATGTGGCGTATTGCAGGGACGTATAGCGTTCGGGATGTGGGCTATTACATACTCGTGCTTTTTCTTTACCTTTTCCGAACTTGTGCGTTCTTTTTCCCTACTGTCAAAATAATGTCTATTAAAAATAAAAAGCAACCACGAAGTTTTTACTAAAAAACATTCATAGAAGTTTTTATGATTCATGCAAATATTTCTAAAAAGAAGCTACTATAATTATAATTTGTTTCAATATCTGATTTAATGATTTGATTCAATGAGTTAGGTTAGGCTTCATCTCATTAAATTTCATTTTCATTTCATATCAATAAAAAAATTCTACTGAAGACTTGGCTGTATGGGCATAGTTCCCTGTGCCTACCCAGAATGTGTGAAGAAAACAAAAAAAAATCTCTGCTTATATTCTTTTCTTTTACGTTTGGCGCCATTTGCCAAAAATGTTCTTTATTAAATTGCTTGATTTTTCGCAACTGTATTAAAAATAGTTGTTCAGTACACGTGCGGAACCGTCATTGCAACTTGTTCCGACTGTCAACCCTCACCTTCGGCTGCGCCTCGGCTCGGTTAAACATTTGTCGGAAGTCTTTGCAATGACAGGCTTTCCACACTCGTAATGAAATATACTATTGCTTTATACGTGCATACCTTAACACGTTAGCTGCCAAAGAGAATTTAGGAAAATTAAAAAAAACGTCACTCACTTTTTATTATATTACGTTGAGTTAAGGTATAATTATAAGCCTACGGTGTTATTACATAGTGTTAGCTTGTATATAAAGCTTATATACTACGGACGGACACATTAGTCCGACGTGGCCTGAACGGAATAATTATTTCAATTGCGCCACGCGGGTCACTCTGTCGGACTACAAAAACTTTCGAAATATTTTATTTGTAAAAGGGATCTTCAAAATAATAAAACCAAGAATAATCCTGGATTATAATGAAGCGAAATAGGCAGTGGATTTGTCGGACCAGATGTCTGCTTACTCGACTCTGCTTAGGAAGACAGTACAATGGTATCTTCTTCTCTTCTTTCGATTCTTTCTTCGATCTTTAATTATTTTTTCGATTTTTAATTATTTTTTGTGTCTAAAGTTAATATCCATTTAAAAAAAAAAACTATTGAAAATTGACCTCATATTCAAATAAACAAATGATTAGATAAGAGATGTTATTATTTTGCAAATATTTTTATTTTTCGTCTAGCATTCCAAATATTCAACAAAATTAGGGTGACACATTATTTTTAATACTCTACAGGGCCGCGCGGGTCACTTAGTATGCGAAATTAATGAAAAAGTGGCCGCTGGCCTGTAAACGTAAGTCAAAGTAAGGTGTGCCCTGTCGGTCACCATTGTCCGACACGGCCTTAATGAAACATTTACTGGCGGTCACCATTGTCCGACATGGCGACCAACGTGTTAAAATACTTTCCCAATAGTAAAAAAAAACAATCGGTTAGTTATTGGATGGCAGTGAAATTTTCTCTTGTAAACAATCCCATAATTGGGAAGTTCGAGATATTTCATTATAGGAAGTTGGCGAATTCCTTTCTATATGAATATACGATTATATGGGTACTATTACAATGTTTTGTTATAAAATATCAATAGATCTATGAATGATGAATCTATTCTACCCATTAATAGCTGTCAACAAATTATTGAAATTCATATAACCGATTGTCCATCATAGGACGGAATCACTCGTCTGGAGACAAACGATGAAAGTAATAAAATCGGCAGCTGTTCATGAAATCTGATCTGAGGACATTGCTTCTCAATTATCATTCCACATAGTTTTAGTACGCGTTCATAGGGTTGCTTCCACAATTTTCCACAATTCTCCCCGATTTGCCGTAATCACGCTCGGCGGGTTAATGATCGCAGTAGATGTGTTCCGTCAGTTTATTATATTTCTGGTATAAATTGGAGATGGTTACATCGTCATCTATCGGAGTTGTAATTAATGGATTTCTGATGCTTATGTAAGTATGAACCATAGTTTCGGAATACGGTTTGTAAATTTACATATTGAGGCGTGTTACATTTCATAGCCCGTTGCCAAGTTTGAACCTTGCTTCGCAGTCAAAAATCAAGTCTGTGGGCCAAATTAGAAAGCATAAGTTTTCACTTAAGGTTTTTTTATAATGGTAATTAGTATTTAAAATAAATAGGAAACGATGACAATAAAATTTCTATAAGTGCTTCAATTTTATGTAAAAATACTTTTTACTAAATGATCAAATTACTAAATTTCAAACTAAATATTTACAAAGCATGCTATACAATGAGTATTGTATTCGTATTTGATAACGATCATCTAAACGAAGGTAGATTTGGAGGATCCATCGCAAGGTCAATCAACTCGTCGATATCTTCAGAGTTCCAGAAAGATAGCTCCAACTGAAAAAATATAAATGGTCGCCTTTAGTTAAAGTAGAAGAATATTTATGTTCTGTGCAAAACTCATCAAAACTTTTGATGTCTGTCTCACTGATTATTTCACGTATATGCAGAAATTTAAATGTGTTTGTTCAAATGCAAACGTTAGGTTGAACATTTAAATTTTCGACAAAAACTACCCCTATGTTAGTTTTGAGGAGCTAAATCAGAATAAAATATTATTTGTTTTGAAGATGTCCTGTGGGCTCAGTTCAACGGTATTCGCAATCGTTCCAATATCTTACCTACAACAGTGTGGCTAACAGGTCTAAAACAATCACTTGTATAAATCGGAAGGAAATTATTGAAGACTTCCTCCAACTGATTCCTTTAAATAAATTTTTATTTACAAATAGTATGTAGTTTTAATACCCCGGGTTTGGCCGGGCAGTAAGAGTAATGTCAGAGACTCTCCTTTACGAAGCGCGTGTCAGTTAGAATGAATAAAACCACATAATTTGCAAATAAACATTTTATATAATTTAATTTTTTCATGGTCGAGTTTCCTGTATACATTTGAATACTGATACGGATAACGCAGTTAGCTTGTGGTTCGCACAGGGTTTATATAACATGTTGTATACAACAAAAAAGGCGATCAAATATACGAAGCCAGCGAAAGAGCAAAAATTTTAGCGGGAGTATATCTATATATGAATATACATATATAAATGAAAGATCGCGTACGGGATTTCCTTTCGTCGCTGCGGCGTGCCATAAACACTCGTGTGACTACATCCGCGTAAAGCGCGCGGTCAAAACGAGATAACTAATGCCACACTGAGGAGGCTGCCTAAGAGAGCCGTGGGCTTAATTACATGGCTCTTCAATGGAATCTTTAGAACATGCCATTTTCACAGAAAAACCGGGAAGATCATTGGGTTGCCGAAGCCAGGGAAAGACGGACGACACAAGCAAGCTATCGGCCCATTACGCTACTTACGCACATTGAGAAACTATTTGAGCTACTGCTACTGGCGAGAATTCGATCGTGCATCCCATTATGGACAGAGCAGCATGAGTTCCGCAGTCGCCGCGTTGGGCATCATCCTTGATATAAAGAAGGTGTTTAACCAGATAAACGACCCGCAAGTTGCTAGAGCTGTTACTTTAATTGAAACTGGGCAAACCTATAAACATGTGGTACAAACATTACGAGTATCAAAATCTGTGTGTGGTGTGCGGTGTGTAGCGTGCAGTGAGCAGTGTGTAGTGTGCGGTGTGTAGCGAGCAGTGAGCAGTGTGTAGTGTGCGGTGTGTAGCGAGCAGTGAGCAGTGTGTAGTGTGCGGTGTGTAGCGTGCAGTGAGCAGTGTGCAGTGTGCGGTGTGCGGTGTGTAGCGTGCAGTGAGTAGTGAGCAGTGTGTAGTGCGCAGCGTGTACTGACCGGGTCGGTGTCGCGGCAGGGCCGGCAGTGCAGGCGCGCGGGCGGAGCCTGTGTAGTGTGCGGTGTGTAGCGTGCAGTGAGCAGCGAGCAGTGTGTAGTGTGCGGTGTGTAGCGTGCAGTGAGCAGCGAGCAGTGTGTAGTGCGCAGCGGGTACTGACCGGGTCGGTGTCGCGGCAGGGCCGGCAGTGCAGGCGCGCGGCGCGGCACTCGCAGCGCGCGGGCGGAGCGTGTGTAGTGTGCGGTGTGTAGCGTGCAGTGAGCAGCGAGCAGTGTGTAGTGCGCAGCGGGTACTGACCGGGTCGGTGTCGCGGCAGGGCCGGCAGTGCAGGCGCGCGGCGCGGCACTCGCAGCGCGCGGGCGGAGCGTGTGTAGTGTGCGGTGTGTAGCGTGCAGTGAGCAGCGAGCAGTGTGTAGTGCGCAGCGGGTACTGACCGGTGTGTAGCGTGCAGTGAGCAGCGAGCAGTGTGTAGTGCGCAGCGGGTACTGACCGGGTCGGTGTCGCGGCAGGGCCGGCAAGCAGGCGCGCGGCGCGGCACTCGCAGCGCGCGGGCGGAGCGTGTGTAGTGTGCGGTGTGTAGCGTGCAGTGAGCAGCGAGCAGTGTGTAGTGCGCAGCGGGTACTGACCGGGTCGGTGTCGCGGCAGGGCCGGCAGTGCAGGCGCGCGGCGCGGCACTCGCAGCGCGCGGGCGGAGCGTGTGTAGTGTGCGGTGTGTAGCGTGCAGTGAGCAGCGAGCAGTGTGTAGTGCGCAGCGGGTACTGACCGGGTCGGTGTCGCGGCAGGGCCGGCAGTGCAGGCGCGCGGCGCGGCACTCGCAGCGCGCGGGCGGAGCGTGTGTAGTGTGCGGTGTGTAGCGTGCAGTGAGCAGCGAGCAGTGTGTAGTGTGCGGTGTGTAGCGTGCAGTGAGCAGTGAGCAGTGTGTAGTGCGCAGCGTGTACTGACCAGGTCGGTGTCGCTGCAGGGCCGGCAGTGCAGGCGCGCGGCGCGGCACTCGCAGCGCGCGGGCGGAGCGTGTGTAGTGTGCGGTGTGTAGCGTGCAGTGAGCAGCGAGCAGTGTGTAGTGCGCAGCGGGTACTGACCGCGTCGGTGTCGCGGCAGGGCCGGCAAGCAGGCGCGCGGCGCGGCACTCGCAGCGCGCGGGCGGAGCGTGTGTAGTGTGCGGTGTGTAGCGTGCAGTGAGCAGCGAGCAGTGTGTAGTGCGCAGCGGGTACTGACCGGGTCGGTGTCGCGGCAGGGCCGGCAAGCAGGCGCGCGGCGCGGCACTCGCAGCGCGCGGGCGGAGCGTGTGTAGTGTGCGGTGTGTAGCGTGCAGTGAGCAGCGAGCAGTGTGTAGTGCGCAGCGGGTACTGACCGGGTCGGTGTCGCGGCAGGGCCGGCAGTGCAGGCGCGCGGCGCGGCACTCGCAGCGCGCGGGCGGAGCGTGTGTAGTGTGCGGTGTGTAGCGTGCAGTGAGCAGCGAGCAGTGTGTAGTGCGCAGCGGGTACTGACCGGTGTGTAGCGTGCAGTGAGCAGCGAGCAGTGTGTAGTGCGCAGCGGGTACTGACCGGGTCGGTGTCGCGGCAGGGCCGGCAAGCAGGCGCGCGGCGCGGCACTCGCAGCGCGCGGGCGGAGCGTGTGTAGTGTGCGGTGTGTAGCGTGCAGTGAGCAGCGAGCAGTGTGTAGTGCGCAGCGGGTACTGACCGGGTCGGTGTCGCGGCAGGGCCGGCAGTGCAGGCGCGCGGCGCGGCACTCGCAGCGCGCGGGCGGAGCGTGTGTAGTGTGCGGTGTGTAGCGTGCAGTGAGCAGCGAGCAGTGTGTAGTGCGCAGCGGGTACTGACCGGGTCGGTGTCGCGGCAGGGCCGGCAGTGCAGGCGCGCGGCGCGGCACTCGCAGCGCGCGGGCGGAGCGTGTGTAGTGTGCGGTATGTAGCGTGCAGTGAGCAGCGAGCAGTGTGTAGTGCGCAGCGGGTACTGACCGGTGTGTAGCGTGCAGTGAGCAGCGAGCAGTGTGTAGTGCGCAGCGGGTACTGACCGGGTCGGTGTCGCGGCAGGGCCGGCAAGCAGGCGCGCGGCACTCGCAGCGCGCGGGCGGAGCGTGTGTAGTGTGCGGTGTGTAGCGTGCAGTGAGCAGCGAGCAGTGTGTAGTGCGCAGCGGGTACTGACCGGGTCGGTGTCGCGGCAGGGCCGGCAGTGCAGGCGCGCGGCGCGGCACTCGCAGCGCGCGGGCGGAGCGTGTGTAGTGTGCGGTGTGTAGCGTGCAGTGAGCAGCGAGCAGTGTGTAGTGCGCAGCGGGTACTGACCGGGTCGGTGTCGCGGCAGGGCCGGCAGTGCAGGCGCGCGGCGCGGCACTCGCAGCGCGCGGGCGGAGCGTGTGTAGTGTGCGGTGTGTAGCGTGCAGTGAGCAGCGAGCAGTGTGTAGTGCGCAGCGGGTACTGACCGGGTCGGTGTCGCGGCAGGGCCGGCAGTGCAGGCGCGCGGCGCGGCACTCGCAGCGCGCGGGCGGAGCGTGTGTAGTGTGCGGTGTGTAGCGTGCAGTGAGCAGCGAGTAGTGTGTAGTGCGCAGCGGGTACTGACCGTGTCGGTGTCGCGGCAGGGCCGGCAGTGCCGGCGCGCGGCGCGGCACTCGCAGCGCGCGGGCGGAGCGTGTGTAGTGTGCGGTGTGTAGCGTGCAGTGAGCAGCGAGCAGTGTGTAGTGCGCAGCGGGTACTGACCGGGTCGGTGTCGCGGCAGGGCCGGCAGTGCAGGCGCGCGGCGCGGCACTCGCAGCGCGCGGGCGGAGCGTGTGTAGTGTGCGGTGTGTAGCGTGCAGTGAGCAGCGAGCAGTGTGTAGTGCGCAGCGGGTACTGACCGGTGTGTAGCGTGCAGTGAGCAGCGAGCAGTGTGTAGTGCGCAGCGGGTACTGACCGGGTCGGTGTCGCGGCAGGGCCGGCAAGCAGGCGCGCGGCGCGGCACTCGCAGCGCGCGGGCGGAGCGTGTGTAGTGTGCGGTGTGTAGCGTGCAGTGAGCAGCGAGCAGTGTGTAGTGCGCAGCGGGTACTGACCGGGTCGGTGTCGCGGCAGGGCCGGCAGTGCAGGCGCGCGGCGCGGCACTCGCAGCGCGCGGGCGGAGCGTGTGTAGTGTGCGGTGTGTAGCGTGCAGTGAGCAGCGAGCAGTGTGTAGTGCGCAGCGGGTACTGACCGGGTCGGTGTCGCGGCAGGGCCGGCAGTGCAGGCGCGCGGCGCGGCACTCGCAGCGCGCGGGCGGAGCGTGTGTAGTGTGCGGTGTGTAGCGTGCAGTGAGCAGCGAGCAGTGTGTAGTGCGCAGCGGGTACTGACCGGGTCGGTGTCGCGGCAGGGCCGGCAAGCAGGCGCGCGGCGCGGCACTCGCAGCGCGCGGGCGGAGCGTGTGTAGTGTGCGGTGTGTAGCGTGCAGTGAGCAGCGAGCAGTGTGTAGTGCGCAGCGGGTACTGACCGGGTCGGTGTCGCGGCAGGGCCGGCAGTGCAGGCGCGCGGCGCGGCACTCGCAGCGCGCGGGCGGAGCGTGTGTAGTGTGCGGTGTGTAGCGTGCAGTGAGCAGCGAGCAGTGTGTAGTGCGCAGCGGGTACTGACCGTGTCGGTGTCGCGGCAGGGCCGGCAGTGCCGGCGCGCGGCGCGGCACTCGCAGCGCGCGGGCGGAGCGTGTGTAGTGTGCGGTGTGTAGCGTGCAGCGAGCAGTGTGTAGTGCGCAGCGGGTACTGACCGGGTCTGTGTCGCGGCAGGGCCGGCAGTGCAGGCGCGCGGCGCGGCACTCGCAGCGCGCGGGCGGAGCGTGTGTAGTGTGCGGTGTGTAGCGTGCAGTGAGCAGCGAGCAGTGTGTAGTGCGCAGCGGGTACTGACCGGGTCGGTGTCGCGGCAGGGCCGGCAAGCAGGCGCGCGGCGCGGCACTCGCAGCGCGCGGGCGGAGCGTGTGTAGTGTGCGGTGTGTAGCGTGCAGTGAGCAGCGAGCAGTGTGTAGTGCGCAGCGGGTACTGACCGGGTCGGTGTCGCGGCAGGGCCGGCAAGCAGGCGCGCGGCGCGGCACTCGCAGCGCGCGGGCGGAGCGTGTGTAGTGTGCGGTGTGTAGCGTGCAGTGAGCAGCGAGCAGTGTGTAGTGCGCAGCGGGTACTGACCGGGTCGGTGTCGCGGCAGGGCCGGCAGTGCAGGCGCGCGGCGCGGCACTCGCAGCGCGCGGGCGGAGCGTGTGTAGTGTGCGGTGTGTAGCGTGCAGTGAGCAGCGAGCAGTGTGTAGTGCGCAGCGGGTACTGACCGGGTCGGTGTCGCGGCAGGGCCGGCAGTGCAGGCGCGCGGCGCGGCACTCGCAGCGCGCGGGCGGAGCGTGTGTAGTGTGCGGTGTGTAGCGTGCAGTGAGCAGCGAGCAGTGTGTAGTGCGCAGCGGGTACTGACCGGGTCGGTGTCGCGGCAGGGCCGGCAAGCAGGCGCGCGGCGCGGCACTCGCAGCGCGCGGGCGGAGCGTGTGTAGTGTGCGGTGTGTAGCGTGCAGTGAGCAGCGAGCAGTGTGTAGTGCGCAGCGGGTACTGACCGGGTCGGTGTCGCGGCAGGGCCGGCAGTGCAGGCGCGCGGCGCGGCACTCGCAGCGCGCGGGCGGAGCGTGTGTAGTGTGCGGTGTGTAGCGTGCAGTGAGCAGCGAGCAGTGTGTAGTGCGCAGCGGGTACTGACCGGGTCGGTGTCGCGGCAGGGCCGGCAGTGCAGGCGCGCGGCGCGGCACTCGCAGCGCGCGGGCGGAGCGTGTGTAGTGTGCGGTGTGTAGCGTGCAGTGAGCAGCGAGCAGTGTGTAGTGTGCGGTGTGTAGCGTGCAGTGAGCAGTGAGCAGTGTGTAGTGCGCAGCGTGTACTGACCAGGTCGGTGTCGCTGCAGGGCCGGCAGTGCAGGCGCGCGGCGCGGCACTCGCAGCGCGCGGGCGGAGCGTGTGTAGTGTGCGGTGTGTAGCGTGCAGTGAGCAGCGAGCAGTGTGTAGTGCGCAGCGGGTACTGACCGGGTCGGTGTCGCGGCAGGGCCGGCAAGCAGGCGCGCGGCGCGGCACTCGCAGCGCGCAGGCGGAGCGTGTGTAGTGTGCGGTGTGTAGCGTGCAGTGAGCAGCGAGCAGTGTGTAGTGCGCAGCGGGTACTGACCGGGTCGGTGTCGCGGCAGGGCCGGCAAGCAGGCGCGCGGCGCGGCACTCGCAGCGCGCGGGCGGAGCGTGTGTAGTGTGCGGTGTGTAGCGTGCAGTGAGCAGCGAGCAGTGTGTAGTGCGCAGCGGGTACTGACCGGGTCGGTGTCGCGGCAGGGCCGGCAGTGCAGGCGCGCGGCGCGGCACTCGCAGCGCGCGGGCGGAGCGTGTGTAGTGTGCGGTGTGTAGCGTGCAGTGAGCAGCGAGCAGTGTGTAGTGCGCAGCGGGTACTGACCGGGTCGGTGTCGCGGCAGGGCCGGCAGTGCAGGCGCGCGGCGCGGCACTCGCAGCGCGCGGGCGGAGCGTGTGTAGTGTGCGGTGTGTAGCGTGCAGTGAGCAGCGAGCAGTGTGTAGTGCGCAGCGGGTACTGACCGGTGTGTAGCGTGCAGTGAGCAGCGAGCAGTGTGTAGTGCGCAGCGGGTACTGACCGGGTCGGTGTCGCGGCAGGGCCGGCAAGCAGGCGCGCGGCGCGGCACTCGCAGCGCGCGGGCGGAGCGTGTGTAGTGTGCGGTGTGTAGCGTGCAGTGAGCAGCGAGCAGTGTGTAGTGCGCAGCGGGTACTGACCGGGTCGGTGTCGCGGCAGGGCCGGCAGTGCAGGCGCGCGGCGCGGCACTCGCAGCGCGCGGGCGGAGCGTGTGTAGTGTGCGGTGTGTAGCGTGCAGTGAGCAGCGAGCAGTGTGTAGTGCGCAGCGGGTACTGACCGGGTCGGTGTCGCGGCAGGGCCGGCAGTGCAGGCGCGCGGCGCGGCACTCGCAGCGCGCGGGCGGAGCGTGTGTAGTGTGCGGTGTGTAGCGTGCAGTGAGCAGCGAGCAGTGTGTAGTGTGCGGTGTGTAGCGTGCAGTGAGCAGTGAGCAGTGTGTAGTGCGCAGCGTGTACTGACCAGGTCGGTGTCGCTGCAGGGCCGGCAGTGCAGGCGCGCGGCGCGGCACTCGCAGCGCGCGGGCGGAGCGTGTGTAGTGTGCGGTGTGTAGCGTGCAGTGAGCAGCGAGCAGTGTGTAGTGCGCAGCGGGTACTGACCGGGTCGGTGTCGCGGCAGGGCCGGCAAGCAGGCGCGCGGCGCGGCACTCGCAGCGCGCGGGCGGAGCGTGTGTAGTGTGCGGTGTGTAGCGTGCAGTGAGCAGCGAGCAGTGTGTAGTGCGCAGCGGGTACTGACCGGGTCGGTGTCGCGGCAGGGCCGGCAAGCAGGCGCGCGGCGCGGCACTCGCAGCGCGCGGGCGGAGCGTGTGTAGTGTGCGGTGTGTAGCGTGCAGTGAGCAGCGAGCAGTGTGTAGTGCGCAGCGGGTACTGACCGGGTCGGTGTCGCGGCAGGGCCGGCAGTGCAGGCGCGCGGCGCGGCACTCGCAGCGCGCGGGCGGAGCGTGTGTAGTGTGCGGTGTGTAGCGTGCAGTGAGCAGCGAGCAGTGTGTAGTGCGCAGCGGGTACTGACCGGTGTGTAGCGTGCAGTGAGCAGCGAGCAGTGTGTAGTGCGCAGCGGGTACTGACCGGGTCGGTGTCGCGGCAGGGCCGGCAAGCAGGCGCGCGGCGCGGCACTCGCAGCGCGCGGGCGGAGCGTGTGTAGTGTGCGGTGTGTAGCGTGCAGTGAGCAGCGAGCAGTGTGTAGTGCGCAGCGGGTACTGACCGGGTCGGTGTCGCGGCAGGGCCGGCAGTGCAGGCGCGCGGCGCGGCACTCGCAGCGCGCGGGCGGAGCGTGTGTAGTGTGCGGTGTGTAGCGTGCAGTGAGCAGCGAGCAGTGTGTAGTGCGCAGCGGGTACTGACCGGGTCGGTGTCGCGGCAGGGCCGGCAGTGCAGGCGCGCGGCGCGGCACTCGCAGCGCGCGGGCGGAGCGTGTGTAGTGTGCGGTATGTAGCGTGCAGTGAGCAGCGAGCAGTGTGTAGTGCGCAGCGGGTACTGACCGGTGTGTAGCGTGCAGTGAGCAGCGAGCAGTGTGTAGTGCGCAGCGGGTACTGACCGGGTCGGTGTCGCGGCAGGGCCGGCAAGCAGGCGCGCGGCACTCGCAGCGCGCGGGCGGAGCGTGTGTAGTGTGCGGTGTGTAGCGTGCAGTGAGCAGCGAGCAG
This sequence comes from Parnassius glacialis, assembly GCA_033319125.1. Lineage (NCBI taxonomy): Eukaryota > Metazoa > Arthropoda > Insecta > Lepidoptera > Papilionidae > Parnassius > Parnassius glacialis. The sequence goes on along the minus strand of JAVANC010000023.1, from coordinate 16,937,615 downwards.
TGTGTAGTGCGCAGCGGGTACTGACCGGGTCGGTGTCGCGGCAGGGCCGGCAGTGCAGGCGCGCGGCGCGGCACTCGCAGCGCGCGGGCGGAGCGTGTGTAGTGTGCGGTGTGTAGCGTGCAGTGAGCAGCGAGCAGTGTGTAGTGCGCAGCGGGTACTGACCGGGTCGGTGTCGCGGCAGGGCCGGCAGTGCAGGCGCGCGGCGCGGCACTCGCAGCGCGCGGGCGGAGCGTGTGTAGTGTGCGGTGTGTAGCGTGCAGTGAGCAGCGAGCAGTGTGTAGTGCGCAGCGGGTACTGACCGGGTCGGTGTCGCGGCAGGGCCGGCAGTGCAGGCGCGCGGCGCGGCACTCGCAGCGCGCGGGCGGAGCGTGTGTAGTGTGCGGTGTGTAGCGTGCAGTGAGCAGCGAGCAGTGTGTAGTGCGCAGCGGGTACTGACCGTGTCGGTGTCGCGGCAGGGCCGGCAGTGCCGGCGCGCGGCGCGGCACTCGCAGCGCGCGGGCGGAGCGTGTGTAGTGTGCGGTGTGTAGCGTGCAGTGAGCAGCGAGCAGTGTGTAGTGCGCAGCGGGTACTGACCGGGTCGGTGTCGCGGCAGGGCCGGCAGTGCAGGCGCGCGGCGCAGCACTCGCAGCGCGCGGGCGGAGCGTGTGTAGTGTGCGGTGTGTAGCGTGCAGTGAGCAGCGAGCAGTGTGTAGTGCGCAGCGGGTACTGACCGGTGTGTAGCGTGCAGTGAGCAGCGAGCAGTGTGTAGTGCGCAGCGGGTACTGACCGGGTCGGTGTCGCGGCAGGGCCGGCAAGCAGGCGCGCGGCGCGGCACTCGCAGCGCGCGGGCGGAGCGTGTGTAGTGTGCGGTGTGTAGCGTGCAGTGAGCAGCGAGCAGTGTGTAGTGCGCAGCGGGTACTGACCGGGTCGGTGTCGCGGCAGGGCCGGCAGTGCAGGCGCGCGGCGCGGCACTCGCAGCGCGCGGGCGGAGCGTGTGTAGTGTGCGGTGTGTAGCGTGCAGTGAGCAGCGAGCAGTGTGTAGTGCGCAGCGGGTACTGACCGGGTCGGTGTTGCGGCAGGGCCGGCAGTGCAGGCGCGCGGCGCGGCACTCGCAGCGCGCGGACGGAGCGTGTGTAGTGTGCGGTGTGTAGCGTGCAGTGAGCAGCGAGCAGTGTGTAGTGCGCAGCGGGTACTGACCGGGTCGGTGTCGCGGCAGGGCCGGCAAGCAGGCGCGCGGCGCGGCACTCGCAGCGCGCGGGCGGAGCGTGTGTAGTGTGCGGTGTGTAGCGTGCAGTGAGCAGCGAGCAGTGTGTAGTGCGCAGCGGGTACTGACCGGGTCGGTGTCGCGGCAGGGCCGGCAGTGCAGGCGCGCGGCGCGGCACTCGCAGCGCGCGGGCGGAGCGTGTGTAGTGTGCGGTGTGTAGCGTGAAGTGAGCAGCGAGCAGTGTGTAGTGCGCAGCGGGTACTGACCGGTGTGTAGCGTGCAGTGAGCAGCGAGCAGTGTGTAGTGCGCAGCGGGTACTGACCGGGTCGGTGTCGCGGCAGGGCCGGCAAGCAGGCGCGCGGCGCGGCACTCGCAGCGCGCGGGCGGAGCGTGTGTAGTGTGCGGTGTGTAGCGTGCAGTGAGCAGCGAGCAGTGTGTAGTGCGCAGCGGGTACTGACCGGGTCGGTGTCGCGGCAGGGCCGGCAGTGCAGGCGCGCGGCGCGGCACTCGCAGCGCGCGGGCGGAGCGTGTGTAGTGTGCGGTGTGTAGCGTGCAGTGAGCAGCGAGCAGTGTGTAGTGCGCAGCGGGTACTGACCGGTGTGTAGCGTGCAGTGAGCAGCGAGCAGTGTGTAGTGCGCAGCGGGTACTGACCGGGTCGGTGTCGCGGCAGGGCCGGCAAGCAGGCGCGCGGCGCGGCACTCGCAGCGCGCGGGCGGAGCGTGTGTAGTGTGCGGTGTGTAGCGTGCAGTGAGCAGCGAGCAGTGTGTAGTGCGCAGCGGGTACTGACCGGGTCGGTGTCGCGGCAGGGCCGGCAAGCAGGCGCGCGGCGCGGCACTCGCAGCGCGCGGGCGGAGCGTGTGTAGTGTGCGGTGTGTAGCGTGCAGTGAGCAGCGAGCAGTGTGTAGTGCGCAGCGGGTACTGACCGGGTCGGTGTCGCGGCAGGGCCGGCAGTGCAGGCGCGCGGCGCGGCACTCGCAGCGCGCGGGCGGAGCGTGTGTAGTGTGCGGTGTGTAGCGTGCAGTGAGCAGCGAGCAGTGTGTAGTGCGCAGCGGGTACTGACCGGTGTGTAGCGTGCAGTGAGCAGCGAGCAGTGTGTAGTGCGCAGCCGGTACTGACCGGGTCGGTGTCGCGGCAGGGCCGGCAAGCAGGCGCGCGGCGCGGCACTCGCAGCGCGCGGGCGGAGCGTGTGTAGTGTGCGGTGTGTAGCGTGCAGTGAGCAGCGAGCAGTGTGTAGTGCGCAGCGGGTACTGACCGGGTCGGTGTCGCGGCAGGGCCGGCAGTGCAGGCGCGCGGCGCGGCACTCGCAGCGCGCGGGCGGAGCGTGTGTAGTGTGCGGTGTGTAGCGTGCAGTGAGCAGCGAGCAGTGTGTAGTGCGCAGCGGGTACTGACCGGTGTGTAGCGTGCAGTGAGCAGCGAGCAGTGTGTAGTGCGCAGCGGGTACTGACCGGGTCGGTGTCGCGGCAGGGCCGGCAAGCAGGCGCGCGGCGCGGCACTCGCAGCGCGCGGGCGGAGCGTGTGTAGTGTGCGGTGTGTAGCGTGCAGTGAGCAGCGAGCAGTGTGTAGTGCGCAGCGGGTACTGACCGGGTCGGTGTCGCGGCAGGGCCGGCAGTGCAGGCGCGCGGCGCGGCACTCGCAGCGCGCGGGCGGAGCGTGTGTAGTGTGCGGTGTGTAGCGTGCAGTGAGCAGCGAGCAGTGTGTAGTGCGCAGCGGGTACTGACCGGGTCGGTGTCGCGGCAGGGCCGGCAGTGCAGGCGCGCGGCGCGGCACTCGCAGCGCGCGGGCGCGCAGGCGCGGGCGGAGCGCGCAGCTCGAGCGCCCACAACTGTCGCGAACCTCCGCGCAGCACCGCGCTCGCCGGACAACTTCGCGCCTGCCCACACGCTGCCTGCGCAACGGAAATACACTTCACAACATCTTTACATCGATTTAAAAGTATCGATTTATGATAAACATCGAAAGCGATATATCGATTTTCAAAAAATCTGTATTTTAGGTGGAAAAATGAGCAATCTAGAATTATGTATTTATCATTGTATTTATCAAATGTATTTTTGGGGTATACTCAATATTTTACTAAGTAGTCTAAGACTGGGAATTTATATGGAAGGATACTGGGAAAGGCCCTCCAGCGATTCTGCCATAAGGACTATATGATCGGCAAAACGAAGGTGAGTCATGTACTCGCCAGTGATGTTAATACCGTATCCTTTATAGTTCAGTAGCTTGAAAATGTCTTCCAACGCAGCGGTGAAGAGTTTCGGGGATATAACGTCACCCTCTGTCTTACAGGTCTCTGCAGTTGAATAGGTTTCGTACTCTGGTTCTGTACTCGGATAGCCATCGTAGCTCTGTTGTACAAACACTTCAACACTTCGATATACCGATAGTCCACTTGGAACCGCTGAAGGGACTGCAGCACTGCCCAAATTTCGACGGAATCAAAGGCTTTCTCATAGTCCACATACGCAAGACATAGTGGCAAATTTTCTGACGGGTATATATGTGGTCTACGAGGGCGGCACTGAAAATTTCGGGAATCAAGGAAGTGACACAAAATTACTATTTAAAAATGTATTTATTGCTTTTCGAAGTACTCTCTGCGAAATTTGACACATTTTTCCATACGATGGAACCAATCATTGAAGCAACCATTCCATTCGGAAGTTGGGGTCTCCAAAATGGCCGTTTTGTAGGCGTCCACAGCTTCTTCAGGTGATGAAAATCTCTGTCCACGCAATTTATTCTTTATTTTAGGGAAAGTATAGAAATCATTAGGGTTTAGGTCGGAGCTGTACGGCGGATGGTCTAATAATTCTATGTTTTCTTGCTCTAAAAACTGTATTGTTCTGTGTGCGGTGTCAGAACTTGCATTGTCGTGATGGAGGATGATGCGGCGGTTGCAGTTCTCTTTACGGAGTTCAGAAACGATCTGTGGCAAACAAATGCTAGCATACCATTCTGCATTGACCGTTCTTTGTCCCTCAAGAGGAATAGTCGTAACATGGTCGGTTTTGGAGACAAACGTGGCCACCATTTTTTTTTGCAACACTCCGTGAACGAACAATTTTTGTTGGCTTTAACTCATTTTCGAACACCCAAACTCGTGACTGGTTTTTTGTTTCGGGGTCATACGCGTATATCCAGGATTCGTCACCTGATACGATGTTGTATACAGCATTTGAGGATCCTGCGTGGAATCTTTCGAGAGTTCTGACGCACCAAGTAACGCGAGTCGCTTTTTGCTCTTCACAGAGCGAATGCGGTATCCATCGGGAAAACTTTTACACCTAATTGTTCATGCAAGATTATTTGTATTTGACTCATGCCAATGTCAAAAATTGCCTGAATTTCGCGGTATGTCACATGTCGATCTTCCTCAATCAGCTTACATACAGCATCAACGTTTTCTTGGGTGACTGCAGTTTTTGGACGACCTTGATGGGGATCATCACTGAGCTTGACACGTCCACGTTCAAATTCAGCAAACCAGCGATAAATTGTGATTTTGGATGGGGCTTCATCACCAAATGCAGAAATCATCCGGTCAACACACTGTTTTTGTGTTAAACCACTTCGAAAGTCATAATAAATCATCGCTCTTGAATTTTCTCGAGTCAATTCCATTTTCTCAACGACTAAACAAGTTTGACAAAACCTTGTGACAAGACCGAGAATCTTTTTTTAAATAAATAAATGGTATTCGATTTTTAAAACCAAGGACTTTTCAATTAAAAAGATTTTAATATGACAGGAACAGTGGAAATATTCCATTCCCGATACTTTTAGTGCAGCCCTCGTATGGTGCTAAAGCCTTTTCGGAAACCGGCTTGTTCGGGAGGCTGGAAGTCGTCGAGTCTGCCGATTCGTAATGACTCTCGAAAATGGCACGTAGACGTGACTTAGACGGGAAATAGGTCCGTAGTTCTTCAAGAGAGCATTGTCGCCTTTCTTGAAGAACAAGACCGCCGCACTTCTTTTCCATACCTCCGGAGTAGTGCCACCATGAAGGACGGAATTAAAGAGTTTCTGAAAAACTTCAAGTACCGGTTTTCCACCCGCTTTCAGAAACGTCGCTGTAATTCCATCCTCGTCCGGGGCTCCCGTTTTTAAGGTGCTATAGAGCCATTCTAATCTCACTCAAACTGACGTCCGGGATATCATCGGAATAGTGTCGGATAAGACTTGCTCTTGGATCGTTACTTACATCTGCGTCTGGCTCCAACGACCATGTGTACAGCTGCCTATAGAACCTCTCAATCTAACTCAAAATCCCAGGTGTCCCGGAAACGACGCTGCAACACTCGGTCTTCAGCTTCGACAGTTGGCTCTGTCTGGCATACAGCTCTCTAGCAAAGACTTTGGAGCCCTTGTTCCGCTGGATCGCTTTTTAAATACGTTCTGTACTGAAGTTGCGTAAGTCCCGCCGCATACATTTATAGATCTGTCTGTTCAGTTGCCTGTATGCTGTCAAATCTGTTGAAGACTGCAGCTTCATTTCCCGTCTAACAGCCATGAAATTAAGAATGTGAGTTGTTGTGTTGTCTTACAGAACTTAGCTCCGACTGCATGGACAGCTTCCACGAGCTTGTCATTCATATCGTCCACTGCATTGTAATCTTCTAGGCACTTAAAACGGTTTTGTAGCTGGAGCTGAAAGGTTTCGGGACTCTGGATTAGAGCACGAGCGGGACGGAGCGTTGACTTCATTAGACGAGACCTCTCCAATATAACGTTTAGGTTCAGTGTGCCTCTAACCATTCGGTGATCGCTACCAGTTTTTACTCTCTGTCGCGATTACTGAGACATCTGACATTGAACAGTTATGTATGTACAGTATGGTAGTCATAATGAAGTCAATTTCATTTTTGTCGAACTGTCGGGGCTCGACCACTTCCTGTGGTGCCGCTTCTGGAAGAAAGAGTTCATCATAAAGAGTCCTTCTTTCTCCATGAAGTCGGCCAGCTGCTGGCCCCTTGGGTTCCGTTGCTCTATTCCGAATTTCCCTCCTTTCAGCTTACCGTTCTCTCTTGTGGCTAGTTTAGCATTGAAGTCTCCCATTATCACCGTATAGTGGGTTTTGGAGGAATACATGGCTCTAGAGATATCCTCATACATTTCCTCCACCTCTTCATCGGGATGTGCCGAGGATGGTGCGTAAACCTGTATGACCTTTAGCGAATACCGTTTGGTGATTCTGAGTATAAGGTACGCAACCATCGTCGATACACTCAATTTTTACAACGTTGTTAACGAAAGACTTGTGGACGATAAATCCGACACCTCCTTGGTACAGATGGTCGCCCTCCCAGCGATAGAGCAAGTTGCCGGATTCGCGGATTACCGTGTCCTTCCCCTCTCTCCTGACCTCGGATAATCCTATAATATGCCAGTGTAACTTGTCTATCTCTTCTTCCAGCTCCAAGATCTTCTCGTCACTCCTCAGGGTGCGTGCGTTGTATGTTGCCAGGTAGAGTCGTCTTAGGTGGCAACCAAACTTCCACTGCACACACTCTTAGCACCCCCTGCCCCGCTGTTACCATGGTCACCACCGTAGCCACCGCCGGGGACTGGTGGCCATTTTTTTGTAACTTTTGTCATGGGGGTAAATTTCCATAGATGCCACGCTTGGCGAGCGGGTTGGCAACCGCAGTTTTTTTTATTGTAATTTGCTGTTATCAGAAAGATGCTACTATCTATCTTTTGTTCAGTTTCCCTTTGTCGCCTCTTATGACACCCACGGGACGATATGAAGTAGTGGGTATTCTTACCCGCCACTACACGGAGTACTAAGATCAAATTTGTTGACATTTATGTTTACAAATAATCTGGAACAAATAGTCCAACTAGGTAAGTCCAACTTCGTCCGAGAGGTCAATCGACGGATTCAACTCGGCTGAGTAGCATTCAGGAGATTACGACACATCTTCTAGTCAGGTATACCTCAAAACTCGAAAACAAGACTGTACAACCAGTGCGTGTTGCCAGTGATGATTTATGGATCTGAGACGTGGTCCTAAACTGCTGTCCGCATGAGGGAGCTCAAGGTCGCTCAGCGAGCTAAGGAGAGGGCTATGCTCGTGGGTTTTCTGCGTGATAAACTTAGAAATGAGGATAATCGCAGTAGAACCAGAGTAACTGACAAAGCCCAGCGGTTTAGTAAGGTATAGTGGTAATGAGCCGTCCATATAATTCGAAGAACCGACAACCGATGGGGAAGAAAGGTATAATTTCGGTCGGCAGACCACCCCACATGTCGGTCACCTCATGAGCCAGGTCCAGATATTTTGTCTTCTTATCTGCTTCGGCTTTCACGACGCTCTCGTCATACGGAGTGGTAATGTCGACCAAAAATATCCTTGAATGTAATATCCTGCCTGATCCATTAGCACAATATCAGGCTTATTCGCAAGAATCAGCCTGTGTGTGATGATGGCCCAGTCCCAGTAGAGCCTGGCGCGGTCATTTTCGAGCATGGCATCCGGCAAGTACTTATAATAAGACACTTTCGATCCACGAGACCATATTTCAGAGCGAGCTTCTGGTGTAGCATCCTGCCTACTAGGTTGTGTCTGTGCAAATACTCAGAGTTAGAGATAGAGTTATTATTATTATTATGTATAATGATGATCCCGTGTTTTAGCAGACGGAAAATGGAAAATGGAAATGGGGAGCAGCAGCATATTCTTGATAATGATATGCTCATACACAATAAACCAATATGAAGAGACTACTAGGAGAAACGTATAAAGCCACTTATATAGTAAATACATAGATAGATAAATATGAAAATCCTTACCATTGGTCTCCATAGCGAGGGACGTACACACTCCTAATTTGTCTTTCGGTAATTTCACTTGTTTCCGCAGCCCAAAGTCTCCCACGAGCCTTTCGTAATCCTTGTTGGTATACGCCAATGTACTATCCACACCTGAAACGAAAGGAAATTTTTAACATGAAAACTTAGATTTTATATTTATATCTGATATACATTTTATTTTGGGTTATTTTAAAGACATTCGCAGTGTCTTTAAATGTCAAAATATAATTAAATATAAAAGTAGAGATGAGATCATAAATTATAGTAACCAATAACCGAGCAAATGACTGATGGTTCGACAAAATGCGTCAGGTTTGGTGAGATCACATAAACATAATATAATATATAATTGTAGGGCTTTTGCATTATGTTATGATTTTTTTACATTTACGCAATTTTAAAATGAGGTGTCGAAAGTTTAAGATGCTGGTTTGCATGGACCATCTTCTGTTTCATTTAATAATAAAATAATATAATCAATATTTTTCTGTCTCTTCATCCTTTATTAAGGTTTATCTTGACTCCATATCGTTTCAGTAATATTTTGGAGTATCATTTATTAGATTTATAATTGTAATTAGATTTAAAAACTGGAAACAAGTACTGACTAGCTCACATGTTTATAAATATCTAAACGAATAATTCAACAGTTTACAATAGCTTACCAAATAGATATTTAGCTACTCGTTTCTTCGAAAGCGTAAATTCGTCGTTCATGAGAATGTGCAGAGTGATTGAGTTCTCCATCAGGTTGTGGTAAATTGTCGAGTAGTCCAGCTGTAAAATCATAAGTGGCGAATCAAGATAATCGAATATAATTATTGAAGTCTCAATTTTTTTATTATTTTAAGCCAGTGCTTCACTACTATCCCACCTGAGGGTAAGCAGTGATGTAGCCGAAAATGATAAAGCGCACTGACTTAGCTTAACAAAAGCTTACTCACACTTCCCTTAAAAACAGTCACTCACGTGGTACTCGGATGGAAAGACTGGCTAATTATTTATTATTTACATTTCACAAGGCCCGACGGTGCGCATGCATTGTCGCAGCGCACCGCCTGGCAGGGTCGCCACGTAATATTTTTTTTGTAGGATAACGGTGACAAACGAGCACACAGTCCACCTGATGGTAAGTGGTTGCTGCGGCCCATAGACATCTACATCTATCCTCTATTACAGACCAAAATGCAGATGCGTTGTCAGTCGTGAGGATTAAGATGGAATGCCTCGTTTCCAGTAAAAAGGGTCTCCGGTTCTCTACACTCACCATACGCAACACGGCAGCATTAAGCTGCTATATTACGCTGGTATGATACTCATAGAATGAGAGCGTGGTCCTTCCTCGGTCGAGCCGACCCATTCGTGCTACAACTATACTACTAATATAGCATAATGTTGGAAATGTGTTAAATGAGAAGATGCGTGTTATTGCTACTAGAACTTTAATTATACTGCTCACTAAACCTAAGAGTACACGTATTTATTACATTACTAGTAGGATGAAGGCATATACCACTACAACTCCTTTGCTGTACGCATTATGAATGATGAAGCAAACCGTTTTTATCGAATGCGTGGTATATCCAGTTAAAATAATTTGCAGTTAACAAGATGGTTTAAGTATGATAATATGTGTGGGTTCAACAGTGAAATTTTGGGGGTTGTAAAAAAATGAAGAAAGATATGTGCATGAGGCGTTACATGAAATTGAGCATGATATGAGCGTCACATGAAATGTGGTCTGTGTATTCTTCTTCATTGGTCTGAAGTCGTTGATAAAAAGAAGGAGATGGATATATAGGTGTTGTGTTATATAGCTGCCAAGTGTAGTGTGTATAATGCGGGTAGTGCGTGAGGTACTTACAGTGCATATGGCGTGGGCAGTGCGTGCAGTGTGTATTTATAAAGTGCAAAAAGTGTGTAGTGTGTATAGTGCGCGAGCAATGCGTGTAGCACGTGTAGTTTTTTTTTTTGGTATAACAAGGGTGATAAACGAGCACACAGTTCACTTGCAGGTAAGCGGATGGTGTGGCTTGTATACATGTACATTTATGTTCGATTAAGGCTCTTCGCAGACGAGTCGTAAGCGTAGTCGTATCGTAAGCGTATCGTTATGACCAAAGAGAATATAATCACTAGTCATGACGCAACGCGTATGAGACCTGCAATGTTCTACAAACGAATCGTAGAGTAGACGTATCGTTTTGTAAGATCTCAGTTGAAATCATGGCGTCAACGGTACCAGATGTGATGGGTGAACTGATAGATTATCTTACTTTCTTTTTAGATGAAGAGGATTTTTTATTGTTTGATTATATAAGAAGTAGAAAGCGATATTTATGACGATATTTCTGCCAAAACTTTATCCGTTACATTTTTCCTTAAATATTCACTTAATGAATGATTATATAGACAAGGCAACGCTTCACCCAGTTTCATGAATTCATTAACTTTTTCAGTCCTATTCATACCTGTTGAAATTAAAAGTCGTAAGAAGTTAAAAAAATTAAAATTTAGATAAATTTTTAAATAAATTAATGAACAGTTAATTTTTTACGCTTGCTTTTTTACGCCGGTACACTACGACTATCGTAATGATAATAAACATCTGCTACGATTCGCTGCAGCATCGCTTCGTGTGCGGACTTGTTTGAACATGTACGCGCTCGTATGGCTCCCGTCCTACACGCGTATTACGATATTTATTTATTTTTTTATTGCATTCCTTAAACTAAAAGAATACAAAGGGCGGACATAATGCCTTGTGGCATTCTTTACCAGTCAACCCATGGAGTGGTGAGTTTGAAGTAGGTGTAGCAATATAGAATAAAAATAAAATAGAAATTTATAATTAATTACGTTATATATAAATTTTACTAATATATACAATAAATAAACTATAAAAATATATACAAGTATACAAATATATACGTACATACATAAGCATACATATATTCATACCGACATACATATACAAATAGTACATATAAATAACTATAAATATATACGTCCAAAATATAAATGACATGGATGATTCATCTAAGAAGCGTTGTCTTTAATAGATGATTACGCACCAACTTTTTAAAAGCACAGCACGATACGCTTACGATACGAGGCCGTGTGCGAAGGGGCTAAGAATGGAAAGGTGGATGCGTTGCAAGTTTGGAGGAGTAATGGGCGCTAGTGAACACACGTGCATGGCGGCGGCGCGGCAGCGCGCGCACGGCAGCAGCAGCAGCGCGCGCGGCGCGGCGGCGCGCAGCGGCAGCGCGCTCGCGAACCGCAGCGCCGCGAACACGTCGGCTTCCGCGCCGCCCTCGCCTGCACCCTCGCCTTTCTCTGCACAACACACCATACAATACGCTCAATACGAGTTCACGGATACCACTCGGGAGACGACGTCGTTAAAACATTCGTCAGTTCGTCACGGCCGTCCTCACGAAAACAGGTTTCCCCCACCGGGGCCTGTGGAGTTGCAAGCGCTCAGGGCGGGGCCCTCGAACACCTAATAATGTAATCCCCGAAGAGAAAGATAACTCGAAAGTTACCGTGATAACACTAAAAGAGTGTTAAAAGCAAGAAAGTTTGCCTCAGGACGTGCTATTTGTGTATCAAAAGTATGGAAGAGCCTCGGTTGCGTTCTGAAGCAAAATCCCAAGACCTCTCGTATACGCTGATAGTGATTTTAATTCGTTTATATTCAATATAAAATCAAACCTCATTTGTTGATGAGGAGCATTATTGAGAGCATTGAGCTCGCTAGGGAGAAACTTCCCTTATGGTTCCCACACAATAACAAATTTTATTTCGTCAATCTTATTTATATATGTTACTATTAAAATTCATAATCGGTCAAAACCACTATTGTCTGCAAAAAATCAAACAAAAGTAATTTTGACTAAAGATGTTGGTCAATATCACTTTTAACTGATTAAATGTAATGTTAAAAATGTTAAAAATTAAATGATTACTGAAAATGAAAAAATTAAATTACTTTTGAATACATCAAGAGTAATTTTGACTAAGGCTAAGACCAAGGTCAAATCCACTTTTAACTGCAAAAATACTGGGTAATAATAATTTTGACCAAATTACATCAGTTAAAGTGGTTTTGAACAAGAATGTAATCAAATATACTTTTTCAATTTCTGAGATTAAAAAGTTCAATTTATTCAATATTATATTTCATATCATTTTAATGTACGCGGCTTTAGGGTAACCCAAAAGTCACCCAAGCCTCACCTTAACCTACTGTTACAGAATAAAGTATCGTATATTTATAAGTATCGTATATACTTTTTGAAGCATTTCGTATAAAGTTGTTATTTTGACATTACAATCAGACTTTAATTTTATTTATTTGTAAGGTACGTGAGGGTAATATGGTCACCTTAAGCTTTATCGCCTTATAAAACTAAAATAAGGGGAGGAGGACAGAGACAAATATAAAAATATAGCAAACAAGCTTTAGAAATAATTAGGACGCTTCGAAAATCAACTTAAAAAAAAGTTAATGATCTCATTTAGCATAATGTGAACAGGAGTAGCGACGTATTGACCTTTTATTATTTGATTAAGCGATGAAGAGGTATCGTGACACAGAGTTATGTATGTATGTAAAGAAGGGTGTAGTTTTTGTTTATTTGTGCAGGTGTCTCACCGACGTGGAAGGCGTCGAAGTGCGCGGGCACGGCCACGGCGTCGGCGAACAGGCGGTTGCGCACGTAGAGCGCGCGCGGCCGCCGCAGCACGCCGCGCCCGCCGTACGCCACCACCGCGTACCTGCGCACACACAACACGCTACGATCTCACGCCTACACACACCATTATATGCAAGTGCTCACGTATGAACTTGTTTGCGTGTGTTCACGTCGAACTAGCGACGAAGCGCGCGATTAACTCGCAGCTACAGGTAACATCGACAATTTTGAACTTGTCGCTACAAACAATCGACCATTCAACTCAACAAACTCGCCTCGCATGATTATTGCCCTCTGCCAGTTCTCTTTCTTTATTAATTTCATGCACACCAATTCTACATACTCAAATTCAAATAGTTTATTGCGAAGATAGGTTGGTACAGTTTCTACTTTTTATTATCTACCACTTTAGGTAAGAATTTTCGATTAAAAATAAAAGTCCATCGTCCATGTTCACAACTTCTGACAACACGTCACACTCGCGCAAACGCCTGAAGGCCAATGTGAACACGAGCTCGCCTAAACCACCGCGCCAACTGCCACCCCACGCCCACGTATTCCTCGTGAACAAGCACTTACACATTATATATGTCCCACTGCTGCCCACAGCCCTCCTCCCACTACTGAGAGAATTTTAGAGCAAGGATATATCCGCCGCGCTGCTCCAATGCGTGTTGGCGAACTTGCACATGCATATTTCCTCAAAATGTTTTCCTTCACCGCCGAATATATGGTAAATCACCACTTAAATTTGCCATTGACAATTTCATCGCTGCCGGCTGAGTTCGAACCCGAGTTGCTTACGTACTGGCAAATTTACAGAGAGCGCTTAACCTCACACCCATTTTGTTACTAAACTTTAATTTAAACTAAAGCAAACAAAACATACTACTTCACTACAGCTTTGATTAATACAGTATAATATACATTGAGGTCATAGGATTCATTGACATAAGGTGTACTGCCTTATTAGTTTAGTGATCATGGACGCAATTGCTCATTATAACATCCCAAGTCACACCAAAAGAAGCCATTTGACTTTTCTTTTAAAAAAATCTTAGAAGTCCGCAATCAGGAACCTCAGAAAGCACATAAAGACACCATTAGTGCTGTGATTGATCTCTCTCCGGTCACGTCGGATTACCGTCTCATCGCGGACTATGAGAGTGTAAAAATAGACAACACATCTGTGTTTACGCACTCACTCGAGCACTATAATCCTGTCCTGCCCAGATGCTTAATCTCCGTTGAAACTAGCCGCCGTTACCAAAATCCCATTTTTTTTATAGAAAAAGGGTGACAATCGAGCACACAGTCCACCTGATGATAAGTGGCTGCTGTGGCCCATAGACATCTACATCTACCTTCGTTTGTGAATTAAATGCATATGCGTTGTCAGCCGTGAGGACTAAGATATAATGCCTCTTTTCCAGTAAAAAGGATCTCTGGTTCTCTACACTGACCATAAGAAACACAGCAGCATTAAGCTGCTTTTTTACGCTGGTGTTCTGTGAGAGCGAGTCAACCCATTCGTGCTACAACTATATACTATTAATATAGCTGCAGCATAGCTCTACCAGGTATAAAAATCTGGAGGACATTATTATTTTAATATTAAGGTAATAAAGTCAAGGCGAATCTATAGGCCGACTCAAAAGGCATACTCTTACCTACACCTATTTCAACCACCAGCATAATCACAGGCAGTTAAGCATTCCATGTAAGTCCTCAGAGGTGACAGCGCATCTACATTAAAGTTGACAAAAAAATTTCTTCGCGTACATCCGCTCGATAAAATAAAATGATGTGTCTTACCTAGTTTGAAGAGCACCTCCCGCCCTCCCTCAATTGCGTGCACTATCACCGTCACCACTAATGCCAGCACCACTACTTCCAACACCACTACACTAGGAAAGACACAACACTGACGACAATACGACACGTGTTTCGCCTCTACACGAGGCATCTTCAGGTAATCTAGACTCTGTGACGGCTGAGCGCTAAGTGAGCGGCGAGCCAAAACAACTCCTATTTATACAGACCGCTGATGCAACCGCTCCCTACTTAAGGAGCGAGCGACTGCGTCATGCGATAAAAAATGCGACCAATCACCGCTGGACTTACGCAGCCATTTGTAAAATTAAAAACAAACCGCCGCGCAACGCCCGCCTACCCTCCCAACCACGCAACCAATCGCCGATCACCGTGGGCGTGATAAACGGCCATATTGCAAGGCTGTCTGTTATTAGAGAGCAGGCTTAAAGATATTCAATAGAGATGAGTTAGAAACATTTGTTTGTTCATTCAGCAGTGCAACGTTACTATTATTACTTTTTAATATCTCTAACTATTCCAGCACACAGTCGCAGCCCTTTATTACACGTATGTAAGACTTTAAAGGAGTGGTCCATGGCTAGGTTGTGTCCAGTGTCCAAAAGATGTTTAGCAAAATGGGACATAACGGGACTGCAATTCCTGTACGCGGCTAAATGCTCTTTATAACGTGTTTCGAAATTGTGACCAGTCTGACCCACGTAAACGGCGTGGCATTTGTCAAAAACAAGTTTGTAAACACCCGACTTTTGACGAATATCCAACTTATCTTTATTATTACAGATATTTCTAAGAGAATTGTTTGTTTTAAACGCCACCTAAACGCCGGTTTGTCGCAGAGTATTAGCTACTTTTTCAGATATGGGGCCTAAGTAGGTCAAACTGGTCACATATCGACGAACACTTTGAGGTTGAACCGCGTACAGAGAGTTGCGAACAACATGCTTTGGTTCCTTTTTAATTAAATTGCTAATGAGATTTTTTGAAAACCCGTTAGAGACCGCTATTTGATAAATTATATTAAGCTCTTTTAAATAATTTTCTTTACTTAATGGGACAGTGAACAAACGATTAATGTAACAATGAAAAGCGGCTAATTTATGTTGCCACGGATGACACGATGACGCGGGGATGACCGTGTTGGTATGAGTTGGCTTTCGATAAATTTGAAAAACATGTGACGATTCTTTTCTTGTTATTTTTAAGTCGAGGAAATTAAGGGAACAATCTTGTTCCAATTCAAGTTTAAATTTAATTTTGTTGTGGACACTATGTTTAGGGCAAACAATTAATATTTGAAATTTGCATTCCACTCGTGTCCGCCCGCTGACTTTATAAAGGTCACCCTTTCCCCACTCCCGTGTGCGTTGCTCGGCAGAGGGCGTGTGAGCAGAACGCGAGTGCGAAGGCCAGTAGCTTGCTAGCAGCGACCCGGTTAACCCGCGTGTTTCGGCTATCGTTGCAGAAGTTCGCGCGAGACCGGTTTTTGTTTGATTAGGGTCTAGAATTTGGATTTTGGGCGCGTGGCTTCGCTACGTAATTGGGTTTCGTGAAAACCGCCTCGGATTTGGTGGTCTAGGGTTTAAGTTCCTGTACAAGAGGCCTTTATGGGGTTTTACGGTTTAAGTAACTTCTTTGAAAATAATTGTGCATATTAGCTAGATGAAATGCGTGTTTCTTCGTCACGTAGATATGTGAATTGTGCAATATTTAACTCGTGCGAGAGTGTGGAATTGTGTACGTGCGTCGAGGAGATATACAGTCTAGGATTCGAGCTGCGCATTCCTTGTTTGAGAGCTTCTCCCGGTTAATTGTCAGGATATCGTTATAATTGTGTCGTCGCGTGTAGTTCCTTTTTGTGTTTTGGTTGCCTAGTTAGATTAATTTGCGTGTCAACGAGGCGTATTTTGAATCTTGCACTACTGTCCTTGCCGTGTCGGGTATCACGTGTTCGATTCTGCGATGAGTGTGGAATTAGGCGAATTGAAGTTAGTTAAATGTACAATGAAGCTAAGAGACTGAATTAGTGACAGTGAAGAAAGAAGTGGTCCGGCGATGGAGCAGTCTGGAGCGATGCAGCATTTTGGAGCAGCCTGGAACTCGGCCGCTGCTGGTCGCCTAAGCTTGCCCAGGCCCCACACATTTACACATCACTGTACACGACTCGCCATCTACTATTACACACACTCACGGCCTGCCCAAGCCTTGGAGCGAAGTTAGCTTCGGCTACTGGTAAGTATTATTGGTTTCTAGCTTTCGCCCATATAGTTTATTGTGATTGGACATTCCACGTGGCCACGTGGTCTTCTGCTGAATGGGCCCCGGAATATTTGACCCTTGCTGGAGCAGCCGTAGGCCGTAACACACTATTTATTTTATTGAGGAAAACATCCAGTTCTCTCCTTGTGCCAGTCGAGCAAATAATTATGTCGTCTAATATCGTTAGTAATATAAGATATTTTCATTGACAACTATATGTTGTTTTTGGAAATTATCCATGAAAATGTCCGCCATAAGGGCACTTAGAGGGGGTCCCATAGCTAACCCTTCTTTTTGTAGATAGAAACGGTTATTAAACCGGAAATAGTTTTATTTCATACAGAGAGAGGTTAAGTTAAGCAGATCATTTGTTTCCCCGGGATGGAGACGACGTTTATCAAAGAGATCTGCGAACGAAGAACGCAAACAGTCAGGGGATGGGACAGTTGTGAAAAGACTATCAACGTCTAAAGATAACAATATGGATTTAGGAGGAATACGAATATCTTTAATTTTGGAAATGAGATCTAAGCTATTTTTTAGGCTGTACGTGGGGTTGAATCCAGATTTCTCTCGAAGGAGGAAGTATAATTTTTTAGCAAGGAAATAAGCTGGTACACCTATATATGAGACAACTGAACGAATAGGAACATGTTCTTTATGTATTTTTGGTAACCCGTATACAATGGGTGCTTGAGGATTCATTGGAACAAGACTGCTTCGAGACAAGTTGTGATCGGGAAAAACATATGATGACTGTTTGTATAAATAGCTTAATATGCGAAGTAAACTTTTTGGTTGGGTCCGACTCAAATAGCTCAAAGTCATCACCTTGGATAACATCGTTAACTTTCCGGCTGTACAGGCTACTCTCTATAATGACAACTGTATTGCCCTTATCGACTTTAGTAACAATAAGGTCGTTTTCCCTTATTCTCTGCTTTAGTGACTTAAAAACAGGGAACTCAGGATTGATATGGGAAGACGCGGGCACAGCCCGAATTTAATTAGCTACCAATCTTTTAACGATGTTATCTTTCCTCGCGATCACAACAGCCATCTCCGCGTCAACGGCCATAGTCTCTAACGATTTTTGGGAGACTGAAGGTCCTAAATTATATTTTAGGCCTTTATGTAAAAGGGACAACTCATCTGTTGGAAACTGGACATCGGAAAGATTTTTAAATCAGAGATAAAATTGGTGATATTATGTATGTATGTCGTTATTACGATTACGGGATAAAGAGGATACAAGTTGTAATTTACGGGACTGAATTTGATATTTCTCGTAAACAGCCATTGAAGCAAGTTCTCGGGCTTTCCCATCCAAAATATCAAATTCAATATTATGTCATTTATATGAAAGTTCAGAGTATAATACTTTAAAGTGGATTTAAAAAGTAATAAGAGTAATGTTGCACTGCTGAATGAATGAACATATGTTTCTAACTGACCTCTCTTGAATATCTTTAAGCCTGCTCTGTAATAACAGACAGCCTTGCAATATGGCCGTTTGTCACTTTCACGGTGATCGGCGATTGGTTGCGTGGTTGGAGGGTAGGCGGGCGTTGCGCAGCGGTTTGTTTTTAATTTTAAAAACGGCTGCGTAAGTCCAGCGGTGATTGGTCGCATGTTTTATCGCATGACGCAGTCGCTCGCTCCTATAAGTAGGGAGCGGTTGCATCAGCGGTCTGTATAAATAGGAGTTGTTTAGGCTCACCACTCACTTAGCGCTCAGCCGTTACAGTCTAGATTACCTGAAGATGCCTCGGTGTAGAGGCGAAACACGTGTAGTATTGTCGTCAGTGGTGTGTCTTTCCTAGTGTAGTGGTGTTGGAAATAGCGGTGCTGGGATTAGTGGTGACGGCGATAGTGCACGCAATTGATAGAGGGCGGGAGGTGCTCTTCAAACTAGGTAAGACACATCATTTTATTTTATCGAGCGGATGTACGCGAAGTAATTTTTGTCAACTTTAATTTAGATGCGCTGTCACCTCTGAGGACTTACATGGAATGTTTAACTGCCTGTAATTATACTGATGGTTGAAATAGGTGTAGGTAAGAGAATGCCTTTTCGGCCTATAGATTCACCTTGACTTTATTACCATAATATTAAAATAATAATGTCCTCCAGATTTTTATACGTGGTAGAGCTATGTTACAGCTATATTAATAGTATATAGTGGTAGCACGAATGGGTCGGCTCGACCGGGGAAGGACCACGCTATCACAGAACACCAGCGTAAAATAGCAGCATTAAGCTGCTGTGTTTCGTATGGTTTGTGTAGAGAACCAGAGATCCTTTTTACCGGAAGAGAGGCATTATATCTTAGCCCTCACTGCTGACAACGCATCTGCATTTTAATTCACAAACGAAGGTAGATGTAGATGTCTATGGGCCACAGCAGCCACTTATCATCAGGTGGACTGTGTGCTCGATTGTCACCCGTTTTCTATAAAAAAAATTAGATTTCGGTAACGGCGGCTAGTTTCAACGGAGATTAAGCATCTGGGCAGGACAGGATTATAGTGCTCGAGTGAGTGCGTAAACACAAATGTGTTGTCTATTTTCACACTCTCATAGTCCGCGATGAGACGGTAATCCGACGTGACCGGAGAGATCAATCGCAGTACTAATGGTGCCTTTATGTGCTTTCTGAGGTTCCTGATTGCGGACTCCTTCTAAGATTTTTTCTAACAGAAAAGTCAAATGACTTCTTTTGGTGTGACTTGGGATGTTATAATGAGCAATTGCGTCCATGATCAATAGACTAATAACTTTAATATAATGGACTTCCGCAAAGTAACGCCTGATTCTATTAACGCATCTACAGTCTTCGTTGATTGAAGTTGGCTTCTGGTATCCATTGGCAATACCCATTTGTAAGTTCGTGTTGCAATGTTCAAAAATTCGGTTTAAGGTTTAATGCTGGACCGAAACTGAATAATTCATTTGGGTAATATTTCTTAAATGGCAAAATAGGAATAAGAATTTTAATGTTTTTAAAATTTAGACAACACTAGCAATTCCCCGCGACTTCGCGTGCATATAATTTTGGGTTTTAATTTTTTTGCACGATACCCTATTTTTTTTTCTAAAATAAAAGTAGCCTAAGTTACTCCTTGTATACCTCAAAACATGAAAACGAGACTGTACAATCAGTGCGTGTTGCCAGTGATGACTTATGGAACTGAGACATGGTCCTTCACTGCTGGCTGTATGAGGAAGCTCAAGGTTGCTCAGCGAGCTATTAAGAGGGCTATGCTCGGTGTTTCTCTGCGTGATAAACTTAGAATTGAGGATATCCGCAGTAGAACCAGAATTACCTACATAGCCCCAACGGATTAGTAAGTTGAAGTGGTAATGGGTCGGCCATATAGCTCGAAAAACCAACGACCGATGGGGAAAAAAATCTTCTCGTGTGGCAGCCTCGTACCGGTAGGCGAAGTGTAGGGCGACCCCCCACTAGATAGAGTGACGACCTGGTAAGACATGCAGGAAGTTGATGGATGCAGGTAGTTCACGACCGTGCTTTGTGGCATTCCTTGGGGGAGGCCTATGTTCAACAGTGGACTTGTGAAGGGCTGTAATGATGATAATGATGATTATGATGAAGTTACTCCTTATAACATCAGCTATCTGTCAGTAAAAGTCCCGTTAAAATCGGTTCAACCTTTTCGCAGATTAGTCGGAACAAACAGAACGACAGACAAAAATTTTCAAGGTTGTGTTTTTGTTTTAAGTACCATATATACTTTCATACAAATTTAGTACAAAGTTGTTATTTTGACATTACAAAGAGCCACTTCAATTTTATTTATATAAATTAAGATTGTGATATTTCTTGGTCTACTAGAAGCATCGATCACTAATAAAAAACTAGATACAAAATCCCATGCAAAAGTTCTCTAAAAACTGTCGCCAATCGTTTTGACGTAATGCTAGTTGAAATAAGTATACATTAATGTTAATTCAACCTTAAATGTGTAGCCTGAATTTGTATTCACATGGCTACGTACAAATTAAAAGCGCACGAGTGGGCGCTCATTCGGTAACGACATTGTTTGTCACAGAGCAAAAAAATTAACTTTTCATAAAAAGTAAGTAACTTAAATAACTTAAAATAATAAAATAATTGAACAATCTAAACTCGGAGCTATAACTATTCTATATCCTATGTCTTACCACCGATGTTACTGGTTATTAATTTACCAATTTGTGATTACATTTAGAGCACAGTATTATTTTTAAAACTTAAATTGTTTTCAATAATTTTAAAAAAATCACCTATTATCAGAGAAGCCGCTTCCCTGTAGTTTGCTGTCGAACGCCTCTATGAACAGATCTATGTTCTTCGCTTTACGTATGTTCTTGTTACACTGCTCGGCTTCTATAACGAACACCACGTCAGTCGAATTGGGCGGGTTCTCTAACTGAACGAAAGAGCCTTCTTCAACCATGTCGCCTTGTGCTGTCGTGCATCTGTAAGTTATGAGGGGGTTTTTGTAGTAAAGAAGCCATTCAAGTCTATTATTCTATTACTATTTTTAAACGACTTCAAAAAAGGAGGAGGTACTCAATTCGACTGTAGTTTTTATATGTCTTACCTCAGAACTTTTTTTGTAGGTGAACCGATTTAAATGATTCTTTTTTTATTTGAAAGCTGATGTTTCACATGAGGTCCCGTATAAATTTGGTCAAGATCGGACCAGTAATTATTGAGTTATCTTTAATAACACGTATTTAATTGACTTCGACTACATTAATGATGTCTTCCTTTTATTTATCGGTAGTCGGTTGTACAAAATTTTTAATTTTACCACTTGTTCAATCAACGTTACGTCCAAGTTCAAATGGTGGTTTAAATTTCCTTTGCATGGCAAGTTACTCTTACCGTTAGACCATGCATTTGTCAATAATCAAGAAATATAAAATACTTGCGATTCGACCCGGATTCGCACGAATGTTTTCTGGATCTCATAAACAGATCCACCTACCGGGCGCAATTGCAAAGAATCAATTTAATCACATACAAAATTTCATCAAAATTGGTCCAGCCGTTTACGAGGATTTCAGTCATATACACAAGGACAGAAGAATTTTATATACAGGGTTATTTTTCAAAGAGTAGCCAAAGGACATTGTTCTGTGTCCATACAATGTTAGCCTAAGAACCAACAGTGAAAAAAAAAATAACTTTTTAAGTCCGAAATTACACATAATTGTATGTAAGAACAATAATTCGTGACGGACACTTCTGAATTATATATGATATTAGCAGTTATCATAGAGATTTTGAGGGTATGTTTTATTTTTATGAAACATTACTATGTTATTGCTAATGTAAGCAGTTCAGTTTTAGACTAGCATTTATACGGTAAATAAAACTAAGGTTGTATGTAAGAACAATAATTCGTGACGGACACTTCTGAATTATATATGATATTAGCAGTTATCATAGAGATTTTGAGGGTATGTTTTATTTTTATGAAACATTACTATGTTATTGCTAATGTAAGCAGTTCAGTCTTAGCCTAGCATTTATACGGTAAATAAAACTAAGGTTGGGATTAGGTATTTATTTTATTCATACCAAATAAATACAACATAAACAGTCTCATTTAGTTAAAGACCGTGATTCAAGCCAGGTATGTCGCTAAAGAAGAGTATCGATATCCGTTGTTCAAGCCGAGTCATAATTTATGAAAACTTATCGCATAACAAACCAACTGCACAGTGCACTTAGATTCCGAAAACATCTACAGAATAGTATATTTCATTACGAGTGCGGAAAGCCTGTCATTGCAAAGACTTCCGACAAATGTCTACCCGAGCCGAGGCGCAGCCGAAGGTGAGGGTTGACAGTCGGAACAAGTTGCAATGACGGTTCCGCACGTGTACTGAACAACTATTTTTAATACAGTTGCGAAAAAATGAAGCAATTTAATAAAGAACATTTTTGGAAAATGGCGCCAACCGTAAAAGAATATACGCAAAGATTTTTTTTGTTTTCTTCACCCATTCTGGGTAGGCAAAGGGAACTATGCCCATACAGCCAAGTCTTCAGCAGAATTTTTTTATTGATATGAAATGAAATTTAATGAGGTGAAATGAAATGAAATCTAACCTATCTCATTGAATCAAATCATTAAATCTGATATTGAAACAAATTAGTAGCTTCTTTTTAGAAATATTTGCTGAATCATAAAAACTTCTATGAATTTTTTTTTAAAAACTCTGTGGTTAGTTTTTTCTTTTTAATAGACATTATTTTGACAGTTGGGAAAGAGAACGCACGAGTTCGGAAAAGGTAAAGAAAAAGCTCGAGTATGTAATAGCTCACATCCCGAACGCTATACGTCCCTGCAATACGCCACTTTTTGAGCAACTGTATTAAAAATGTATTTTTTCAAACGAAACCAAATCGATCGCACGTCTGACGTCTATCTAATTTGATGTGTTGTCATCTGTCAACGTTATTGACTTTTTTTTGCGTGGCACAATGCTGATTTGGCAATGAGACTACAATAGTATTGTTATTTCAAATGAAAACAGATGATTTCACTGTACCACAGTTCCTTGTGGCATATATTAATCTGAGATATATTTTAAAGTATAAACGTTTTCAAAATATATTTGAGTTTAGGACAACTTTTGAAATATGTGAGTGAAGGTATTGTGCGTGTTGAGTTTTAAATAAGTGGAAAGCGGCTTTTAAATGTGAAAAGCATTTATTTATAGGTTTTACAATATTAAGTACAACGTTATTCGTAGTGTCACGGAATAGAGTGAATAGACACAAAACCATAAAGCATAGACTAATAATACAGTCTAACAAACTATGGACTTTTATCAAAAGGCTCGTATTTAAATTAACATTTCATTACTCTTACCAAATTAGAGCCTTCTATTATGTGTAGCATAAGTAACAAAAAAAAAAACACAATAAGCCTTAAAATACACAATGATATTTAGTTACAAATTTAGAAAAATAAATTACTCATAATTATTAAGTTTGCACATCCCTATTTTCTTTCTCATATATATGAATTTATCCTTAGATAATGCTTTGGTAAACATATCAGCATATTGATTGTTTGTGTTAACATAGTTCAGACTGATAACATTTTCATAATATTTTTCTTTAATAAAATTATATTTAATATCTATGTGTTTGCAACGCTTGTGAAATTCACTATTTTTAATAACATTAATTGCACTTTGATTGTCAATGTTTATGATCACTGACAGTTGTTTATATTCACTTATTTCCTGTAATAGTTGTCTTAACCACATGGCCTCTTTAGTGGTAGCACAAGCAGCCATGAACTCTGCCTCAGTTGTAGACAAGGCCACGGTCTGTTGTCTTTGTGAGGACCAGGTAATGGCGGCTCCATTTTTAAGAAAAACATAACCAGTTGTTGAACGCCTTGTTTCAACATCGTTGGCAAAGTCAGCATCACTGTATCCTACTACATCGGTGCTGTCTGGCTTTGACATGTAGCTTAATCCATAATCTTTAGTATCTTTAAGATACTTAAGTATTCTTTTAACAGCATTCCAGTGAGTCTCATCATGACAATTTAAGAATCTACTCACCTGACTAACTGCAAACAAAATGTCTGGCCGGCTTACTGTAGCTGCATGTATGAGAGATCCTACAGCTTCTCTGTATGGATATTTTCTTTCAGGTATCCTATCAGTCTTTGTGAGCTTGACATGTGGATCGGCCGGTACACTGTTAGAGTTTGCTTCAGTCATATTGAACTTCTTCAATAATTGCTCAATATATTTGGTCTGGTGTATAAAAATATGATTATTAGATTTTTCAATTTGCATTCCTACAAAACAGGAAAGAGGATATGTTTTAACTTCAAAATTGGTTTGAAGATCATTAATTACTTCAGTTAAAACTGACTCATCTTTGCAAAGTAAAAGACCATCGTCAACATATAGACACAAGTAACATGTTATTCCTCTAGTTAATCCAATATAAATGCATTGATCTGCTTTACATCTTTCAAACCCAAATTTCTTTAAAACTGAATTAAATTTTGTATTCCAACATCTTGGTGCCTGTTTTAGCCCATATAAGGATTTATTAAGTTTACATACCATGTTTGGGTTGCAGTTTAATCCCTCAGGCGGAGTCATGTAAATTACTTCTTCCAGGTCACCATACAGGAAAGCAGTGGTAACGTCGAATTGGATTATCTGAAAATTTTTCTGAGCTGCAAGTGATAATAATAATCTTACAGAGTCATACCTCACGGTCGGTGCAAAAGTTTCATCAAAATCAATCCCTTCTTTTTGTGCATAGCCTTTTGCGCAGAGCCTTGACTTGTAACGAGGACCTGTTGGTTCATCTTTGATGCGAAATACCCACTTACATCCGATAGGCTTGAAGCTTTGGGATTTTTCTACCAATGTCCAAGTAACATTTTTAGAATGTGATTCTAATTCTTCTTTTATTGAAGTTTTCCACTTTTCAGATTCAATTGAGGTTAAAGCTTCTTTGTAATTCTGAGGAATAGAATTTATCTTTTCTTCACTGTAGCACAGGTAAGATCTATCTTTATTTTCATTTAGTTTTGATAATTCTCTGTTTCTTGGTCTCAATGTTATTTTAGAAGGTGTTGACGATTGTTGAACATTTAAATTTGGTTTATACTCCGGATCTATGTTATCGTCTTGATCTGACATATATTCACTAGTACTGGTTGAAGTGTCTGTTGTGACATTGGAATTCAGAGATGTAAAATTATCATTTTGCTCCAATGATGTATCACACATTGTTTCTTTCTCTGTCAGATTTATAGGAAGATAGTTTCTTTTTATTGTGGTCTCTAAGAAAACAGCATCTCTGCTTTTAATCACAGTTTTAGAGGTAGGTATTATAAACCTATATCCTTTTGTATTATCACAGTATCCAATGAATATAGCTTTCTGTGATTTACTGTCCCACTTCTTGCGTTTCTCTTTTGGGAGATGTATCATAGCTTCACAACCAAATATTTTTAAATGGCTTATATTTGGTTTCTTTTTAGACCATATTTCTTCTGGAGTTTTAAAAGCCAGTGAATGTGTTGGAGATCTATTGATGAGGTAAGCAGCTGTGTGTACTGCTTCTGCCCAGTACAGTTTAGGTAGGTTTGCATTAATCAACAGACACTTTGCTTTTTCTACAAGCGTACGATTCATGCGTTCGGAGACACCATTTTGTTCTGGTGTATAAGGCACCGTTGTTTGATGAATGATACCAGCTGTTGCTAGGAACTCAGAAAAAGCATTGTTTACATATTCAAGTCCATTGTCTGTACGCAAACATTTTATACTGCACTCCAATTGATTTTCAACTTGACATTTAAATTCTTTGAATTTTTCAAGAGCTTCTGATTTCTTTTTTAAGAAATAAACAAACACCTTTTTTGAAAAGTCATCTATAAATGTAATTAAGTATTTTGCACCACCAATCGAAGTAGTCTCCATCGGTCCACATATATCCGAATGCACAGTTTCAAGTAAATGTGTGGCTCTTGAATGACTTGCCTTGAATGGCAGGCGTGTTTGTTTCCCTTCTAAACAAGTTACACAGGTCAAATTGTTTTCTTTCTTAGATAATTGCACACCATCTGTATTTTCTTCAATTTTCTTTAAATCACTGAAATTGAGATGTCCCATGCGCTGGTGCCATAGATAAATATCTTGTTTATCAACATCAGATATGTATGCTTGAAAATTATACAGATTTAGCCGGTACATATTGTTGATCAATAAAGCTGTTGCAACTATTTTCTTGCGACTGTTAAAAATTACACAGCCTTTACTATTAAATTTCACTGCACCACCATGGTTTACAATCTGACTGACTGATAGTAAATTCGTTGCTAACTCAGGCACATATAAAACATTTTGGAATAAAACTTTGTTACTCCGTCCTCTATCATCACAGATATCCAAACTAAGCTGACCAGAGCTTTCTACTGGTAAGGATTTGTTATTTGCAACTTTAATTGTCTTCACGAGGGGCACTGTTTCATTGTACAATAATTGTTTGTGTCTGGTCATATGCATTGAGGCACCGGAGTCTATATACCAGGCATCGCTGTTACTGTCGGAGGCTATGAATGCAGCAGCATAGCTAGGACTTTCATGTTTCTGTTTTTGCTTAGACTTGCACTCTGTGCTTATATGGCCATATCTGTTGCATTTGAAACAACGTGGACCTTTGTGAAATGACTTTTTAATTACCTTTTTCTTTGAATTTGTTGCAAAGGCATTAGTATCACTATTACTTGTTTTTACATCCTGTAGGATTTTAGCTTTAACTGAATCGGCACTTATTTTTATTCCAGAACTCTCGATCGCCATGATCATCGGTTTGTATGTTTCAGGTAGACCAGAGAGAAGCAGGGTACCCAGCCACTCATCGTCCACTTTAAATCCGATATTACGGAGCTTATGAGCTGTAGTGACTACTTTACTAACGTATTGTTCTACATTTTGACACTCTGCGAGGGTTGTATTGCATAATTCACGAAGTAAACCTACTCGGCGTGTTAGCCCCGAGTCATCGAAAGCACTTGTCAGGTTATCCCAAACTTCCTTGGCTGTCCTCGCTTCTTGTATGTGAACATAATTTACGGAATCCACTAACAAGATTATCTTTGACTTTGCTTTGAGATCACGTTTTTCGTTTGCCGCGCCGCCGGTGGGATTTTCAATACAGTCCCATAACTCCTCGTGTTCAAGGTATGTTTTAACTGCAAATCTCCATGTGGAGTAGTTATCGCGGCCAGTTAGTTTCTCTATCAAAGTCAGCGGGTTATTTGAAGACATTTTCAACACTTGTAAAACTTTTTTTTTTTTTTTTTTTTTAGGTTAGATGTTAACAACTTTTGTGCACAATTGTAACTATTGTTCGATTTGTATTGTTCACTTTATCAGGGCATCTGGGCCCATAACCTGTTGAGTTTTAAATAAGTGGAAAGCGGCTTTTAAATGTGAAAAGCATTTATTTATAGGTTTTACAATATTAAGTACAACGTTATTCGTAGTGTCACGGAATAGAGTGAATAGACACAAAACCATAAAGCATAGACTAATAATACAGTCTAACAAACTATGGACTTTTATCAAAAGGCTCGTATTTAAATTAACATTTCATTAGTGCGATTGGTCAAATTACAGGGGGCCATAAATGCAGCACATTAGTATTAAAAAATAGGTA
Source organism: Parnassius glacialis (assembly GCA_033319125.1). Classification (NCBI taxonomy): domain Eukaryota; kingdom Metazoa; phylum Arthropoda; class Insecta; order Lepidoptera; family Papilionidae; genus Parnassius; species Parnassius glacialis. The sequence goes on along the minus strand of JAVANC010000023.1, from coordinate 16,909,592 downwards.
CAAAGTTCAAAATCGAAAACGTCATTTTTATTTTGATTTCACAATTCAGAAGTGTTTGTTACTATCTAAGGAATGTTATCTAATGCATAATTAAGGATAAGAATTTCGGTAATTGTCAAATATATGTTGGTTTTTAGGTGAGTTTTAGCAATGTCCTTTAAAACTTAAGTTGAAATATATAAATAATGATATACTGTTTTTTCAATTTTTAAAATATGAGTAAATAAAGCTTCTAATTTTATTTGAAATTATTCCAAATTGAATGTGTTTTATGGGCAATAACGTTTTTGCCTACCAATTGACCCTTACAAGAATGTGCGTGCGCAGTTAAATCAGTTAAAATAATGCATTACCATTTTGAATTTGAAAGATGAAAAGGACAGCATGTTTGAGATTTTTTCAATTATTTTTTCTTTAGTATTTGCCAATATTACTTATTTTGATCATGTTCTGCAAATGTGAGTGCTTATTGCAAAATAACCGTGCACAAAGACAATAAATGTAAGAGGATAAAAGCAACTGACTGCACGCAGTGGTCGGGTATGTGCGTGGGCACGTGCTGCTGCGCGCACAGCTCGAGGTAGGCGCCGGCCAGCGCGCACGCGTCGATGCCGCGCACGCACTCGGAGTGGAACGGTTGCGCGTCGATCTGCGACACGTTCCATCATTACAAATGTCCAATAACATAACAACACAATACAAGACAAAGACAAAAAAATAATTTGTAATTTATTTAAATCTAAGTGTTTATAATGTGGGCTTTTTTTTACATGTATATATACTGGGTGGCGATTAGGTTATCACGTTAAATAGCACAGCAGTTAATAAAAGTTGATATATGTCTGTTAAAATAATAAAATAAACAATAATAAAATAAACAATAATAAAGAAAATAAAAAATGAATTTTTCAAACAAAATAAATAGCGTAAAAAATTGACAAGAAATAAATCAGCCTTGATAATATATAGGTTACTGACCTGAAGTGACTTACAAAACGTCGCACACGCCAGAAAAATAATAATTTCGACACCCGGTCTCATTTCTTGTCACTTCGCGCATAGAGAATTATGCCTTAACTTCATTATTTTAAGTAAATTTTTAGCTTGAATTTGTTTTCACACACCCGCAGCGCGCGGTCCTTTTGTTTTTAATTTCGCGCATAAAATTATGCCTTAAATTGTTAGCCGTAAGTACAGTTTTTGTTTGATTTTTTCTTTATTTCAGTAGTTCGGATTGACAACGTTTAAACTACCTATATTCGCCTTCAAATGGCATGAGTCTTTGACCTTCTAGAATTCATCAGGTGATATCTGTATGCATTTACATGATGTTATTTAATATCAAAACGAAAAAAATGCTACCGCGACTAATGTATTAATTGTTATATATTTTTTTAGTTGTGTATGTTTAAAGAAATTTATGTAGCATAATACGTCTTTTCATTTTATGTGATAACTTTTTCGTCACTCGGTATATGTAAAACACTTTAACTAGAAAGAAAAAAATCTAAAAACAGTAATCTTTTTTAAAGATAATATAAACAAAAACTCACAACTGTGAAGCAGGGATGCAGCGGGGACACCTTGTTGTTGAAGAATTTATCGCATTGTGTGTCGTTGCTGAGTTGCCGGGTGTACGCAGGTGGGACACCCGTCCGCAGGCTCCATCCGTAAGCAAGAGTAGACACGTTAGCATTCAACGTTCCGTTCGGAAGCTGTTGTTCATCGTATTGCTCGTTGTTGTACGTGCCCAGTAAGCCGCCCAAAGAGGCGTAGTGCCAGCCTGTGAAATTAATTCAAGGCTGGCTAAATTACAGTTAGGATGACATGCGACACGCAACTCTTATTCATGAAGTCCGTAAGGGATATTTAGGATAAGCTTACTTTTATTTTTAGATTAGTAGATAAGAATAGATTAGCGCCGAATTGGTGAGGAGGGTAGAATATTATATAAAAATAAAAACACAACTCGAATATTTTTTTTTTCATATTAGCGTTGAAAATGAACCGCAGCGAACCTTATATATCCGACAATAATTAATGAATGTGAGACCCTTTTTACTGGGAACGAGGCATTCCATCTTAGTCCTCTTGCCTCTTTTCCAGTAAAAAGGGTCTCCGATTCTCTACACTCACCATACGAAACACAGCAGCATTAAGCTCCTATTTTACACTGGTATTCTGTGAGAGCGTTGTCCTACCCCGGTCGAGCCGAACCATTCGTGCTACAACTAAACAATTAATATAGCTGCAGCATGTCTCTACCACGTTAAAATGGTTATTATAGAATGGTTAGACAATTTTAAATAATGTAGACAGATTATTTTCTAAGTAAGCAATAGCTCCATATATAAGTGGGTATGTAAACAACTTTGGCTTCCCTATGTTACATACAGAAATAAAAACTACATTATTTTTTTTTAAAGTAATCATAGTCAGATAATGATATTCTGGTCCAAATATCAATCATTTTAAATGCAATGGTTTTGCTGTATAACGCTTAAAATTTATATTCGGTCTTAAGATTCGAAAACAAGCTTTGATTTATTATATTCTCGAAATCTCCATTTAATAAAGTACATTTTTATATGTGGCAACTTTTTTCCACTTCTTTCAGGGTAGAGAACGCCATAAGGCAAAGTCTGCCAATGGTAACCCTAAAAGTCTTACAACAAATAAATAAATAAAAACCACTAACCGGAAACTTGCAGCTTGCAAGTGCGGAACAAGAGATTGCACTGAACGTCCAGTCCACTGCGGCCCTCTATTATCAGTAAGTCTCCTTGTCGGTCCACTAGCCACTCCTCAACTATAGCTGGCAAGGTCAGAGGACTATCGCGGCCCAGCGACACTTGCTGTAGGGTAATTAACATAACGACAAAATACAATAATTTTCAGTCTGTGTATAATGAGCTCTCAATTATCTTGATATTAGATAAATACTGGTTCAAACACACACTAGGATATGTACGCTGTTTGGTGTAGGGAAGAGACTTCGGCTATGTTCCGTTATACACTGTGACCACTGTAAGGTGTGACTCAGTTCAATATAATATGAAGCCGTTTCTTTTTAGTTTGCTATACTAGTTACTGTTTAAAACGGAACGCAGTCCAGTATACTGTCACCCCCATTTTCGGACACTGTTTTCAAATGAAAATATTTATCATGTACACGTTTTCTGTTCAACAAGAAAAATTATTATTTGAATTATGTTGCTTTTAAAGCTTCATGCCCCAGATTATTTGAATAACAATATTAATTAATAATGATAACAATAATTCGTGGAAGCTGTTAAATCTCTAGGCGCTGTTATGTTTTTTGATCACGTGATCAAAGTAATGAGAGCACCTTACCTAGAAAGCGCCAGTGCTCACAGTACAAAAATAGCGGCGATTTATGACGTCATGTATTTCCCTAGGGTACTGCAGTAGAATACTGGCAGTACATAACGGAATTAATTTTTCACCAGTGAGAGCACTGAGCAGTGCCCGCAGTGTATATCGGAACATACCCTTCATCATATCATAGGTGATATTTAAAGTTACAGTCTATATACGTCTGCTGCACACGGGCTCGTTCTCATTAGTGAGTAGGTTTTAGAGCAAGGAAGTGTTCACTGCGCTACACCAATGCATGTGACTCACTTCACATGCCTTCGAAATATATTTTCTTAATTTATCAGAAATGTAAGTTTCCTTGCGATGTTTGATGATGACGATGATGACGACGAGCCGACGCGGCGGCCATTTACCAGCCGAAATAATTAGTGGGCCGCAATTTGTAATGAATTTAGGAAGTCTGCTTTTTTTATCAACTCCCACCGAACAGATTATAGGTTTCTAGACGATGTTTTCCCTCACCGTAGCGTGTGGTATATCAGCATTTAAATATACAAATACCGATTTCATTGGTGTCAGCGGAAATCAAACTTGGTTTGCTTTAGTTTTAGTTTGGTTGATAAATTTTCTAAAATAACGAAATATAATGAATAATTAATGTCTTCTGATTGTGAAACTTAGTATGTAGGTGTTCTGATCATAAATATTGATATTTCGCCTTACCTCCTTGTACAAGTCGACGTGTATCAAGTTCTTCTTGGCCAGCACGACCAGATCGTACAGGCCCTGTTCATTGCTCTCCATCAGCACTGTGAAGTTGTTATTGCGGTAGTCCTTCGTGAGCAGGAAGGTGCCGCCTTCACATATAGTGAACACTTGCTTATCAAACGTCACCAGAGTTCCTTGCGCTGTCATCATTGCCATCCCTGTAAAGCGAACGTTTTTGCGGTCATAAGTTATGGTTTCAGTTATAATGAAAGTAATCGCCACGTTTAGCATAGACTAAACTTCTCCCTCATTTCCTGGTACCGTGAATAACAATAGATAAGTTGATGCTGGTGCTATCTATGGATTAGAAGACACTGCAATTTTTCTTAAATACTGTTTGTTGAAAACTGTTTGCTGTTATGTTATTGCGATATTGAGACTTTAGGACAATTATAGTAGCTTCTTTTTCAATATTACCAACTTTCATGACACAAACTCCCAAAATTTAGGTAAATATTCGACTCGCCCTAAATAACTTTAATCTGTGAATTTTATTTTTTGTTTTGCCATCTGTTGGCGAAATATTTGTTTGTTGTTGAAATAACAATGTTGCATGATTTTTTTAATTGATATATTACAACAACCACAGGAAGTGGTGAAGTAAAGACTTTTTAATGTCATTAAACAAATTAATTATTTTGTCAACCATAACGGCATCTTAGAGTTAGAGTGTTAAAAGCTGCAGTTAGTTTTAAATAATTAAACGAATCGTACTCACCGGTGAAGGGTGGCACGACATTATCAAGGTCCAAATAGGGTCGTATCTCGTAGTAGTAGGACCAGATGCTCCTGTTGGAAGTGAGCCAGTCGTCCATAAAGTCCCTCACAGCTCGGTACTCCGCGATCTCGGAGAAGTCCGGCGTGCGGTTGAATGCGTGCCAGGACATCGGCAGCTTCTGCTCTAGACGGATTTCGCCTACGTGAGGGTCGAATATGAAGTTAGTTTTCGGTGTACGGTGTCTGAAAAATAACAGGGCTTAATAAGTTTTAGATGGTGGAGGAACGATTAATACAAATAAGTACGGTTGAAAGCAGATCAAGAACTTTCTAGATTCTTAGTGGGCATTTTGGGTATCACAAGTTAGATCTTTATAACTTTGAATTAGTTCATTTTTAACTCCCGTAATTTTGCAACGTATATACATATTATGTGTGTGTGTGTGTGTGTGTGTCTGTCTGTGTGTGTCTGTGTGCGTCTGTGTGTGTCTGTGGGTCTGTGTGCCTGTGTGTCTGTGCGTCTCTCTCTCTCTCTCTCTCTCTGTGTGTGTGTGTGTGTGTGTGTGTCTGTGTGTATGTGTGTGTCTGTGTGTGCGTGCGTGCGTGCGTGCGTGTGTGTGTGTGTGATTTGTGACGTACACATTGTTATCTATTATTTATAGTACACGGTGACTAAAAACCACGTTTAAGTCACGCTCATGCGGGAATGTTTTACTTAAGTCACGCATGAAATTTACAATATTATATAATTAAAAAAAATTAAACATTAATGGAATCATAATAATAAATACAGAACAATAGAACTTTAATTAGTAATATATATTAATACTGTAAGTTACAAAACATTAAATAATTAGATCAAGAAATAATAAAAAATACTTGACATAGTGCCATTTAAATTTTTGTACATTTTTAGCTTGAACTGTATTTTTAATCATTTACATATAAGCCAACATTTGGATCATACAAAACTTCTGTAAATCGAGTCTCGTTGCACCTTTGGTCCAGTTTAATTAAATTTTTAGAAAGATGTTGTAATTTTTGTACTGAAACTTATTTGATTCTCTGTATTTACTAACAAAACTTTTTCATTCGGATATGATGTTGATATTTTAGATCTAGAATTCTCAGAAAGAACATTTTTATTCGATTTTAATTATCAAATAATGTTTTTCTTGAATTTGATCAATAGAAACAGAAACAGAAACTTTTTTATTCAATATAGATTATAAATAATACTTATTGAAAGTCACTCTTTTGTTTGATTACCACTGGTTCTGAAAAAACCTATGTCCTGGGAAGAACCAGCAAGAAATCCAGCGGGACTTTTTTTTATAAATAACAGCTTACAATCATGATGTTACACAAATTAACAACATAACAAATTAGAAATACCTTGGTAGCGATCACCTCATTTCCAGGGGTTATTATCATCCATAAATTCCTTAATATTATAATAACCCTTTTTATACAAACTTAGTTTCATAAAGTTTTTGAACTTTGAGCACGTCAAATTTTGTATATTTTCTGGAATTTTGTTGTAAAAGCGTATACATTGGCCCAAGAATGAATTACTGACTCGATGGAGTCGAGTAACTGGTACTACTAGCTTGTGTCTGTTCCTAGTATTTACAGAATGAATATCACTTATTTTTGTAAAACTACTTTTATTTTTGTGTACGTACATTACATTTTCATAAATGTATTGAGAGGCCAAAGTTAATATATTAATTTCCTTAAATTTTTGTCGCAGCGACTCTTTAGGCTTTAAATCATAAGTTGATCTTATGGCCCTCTTCTGTAAAACAAATATAATTTCAGTGTCAGCTGCGTGTCCCCATAGCAAAATACCATACGACATTATGCTATGGAAATAGCTAAACTAGTCTAGCTGTTTCAACACTAGTTAGACTTCTTATCTTTTTTACAGCATATGCTGCAGAACTAAGTCTGCTTGCTAGTTTTGATATATGGGGGCTCCATTGAAGCTTCGCGTCTAGTGTGATTCCAAGAAAAATGGTGGTATCTACAAGACTCAGTTTCTCCCCATTAAAAATTACATTAGTATTTAATTGTTTGACATTTGGAGTCATGAATTTCATACATTTTGTTTTAGTACCATTTAAATGCAAATTATTAACTTTGAACCAATTTTCTAATTTAGATATAGCATTATTGATGACGAAGTACGTCATATTTTAGTAATTGTCGACTTAATTTGAAAATTAAAGAAGTGTCATCTGCAAATAATACTATATCATGGTTATCCCCTACTATGTAAGGTAAGTCATTAATGTACACAAGAAACAGAAAGGGGCCGAGAATCGAGCCTTGAGGCACGCCCATTTGTACCATCGACCCGGAAGAGCTCATATTGTTAATGACAACTTTTTGCGTTCTCTTACTTAAATATGAAATAATTAATTTAAGAGCATCACTTCTTACACTTACACAATGAACATTTTTGTCTTTTTAGTTAAACAATTATTCAATTATAAAAGTGGTTTTAAGTCACTTTTACCACAAAATTATGTATGATACACGGAACTTAAGTAACCGATTATTAAAACGTGTAAAGTTAGTGCGTTAAGTCCCTTGTACTAATGTACTATCGTGTGTATTGTGACAGGCAGGAGAGTTTATATAATATTATATCGAGATTTTAATTAATAATATGAAAATAAACTTTCAGGTTTAAGAACAATCATAAAGGGGATAAGTTGAAGTAACTAAACGTGAAAAGTAGACAATTTTCATAGTTTTAGTGTCTATATTTAATAAATGATCAAAGTATTTTAAAATTACTCGACCACTGACTTCATAGTTTTGCAAGTTGATAATACTTAAACTGCCATAACTTGATTGCTAGGTATTATATTTATTAATGTATACTCACAACTCCTCATATTGGAGCGCCGTTTTAGCCATGTCGGTGAGCTTTGCATACAATATCTCCCATACTTTTTCCAAGGCTTCGCCTATCAAGAAGTAGTCATACCACCATTTCAGTCGTACGTAGGCTTCATTGTACTGTAAAATAAAAATAAAAGTTCTTAATTTGATCGCAGAATGCTGATTGTTAATTTTGACTACAACGACATCTGTGGATTAATAAAAAAATGGCGTAATATGTATTTGTGATCTTTCAGTCAAAATTCCAACTCAACTTTTTTAACTTTGTAAACTAGGGAGGTAGTAAGTAAATTATAACTACTTACCTTTTCGATAACGTAAACGACTTGAGGCGTCTTCAAGAAGTTTTCCCAGGCATTCCTGAACTCGGCGAACAGCTGCTTAAACTCGTCTTTAAACGGTATGTACTTCTCTATCTTGCTCCACACCACGTTCCAAAGCTTTTTACTGTACTTCTTAATGTTGGTTATGAGATCGTTGTTCACTAAGTCTTTGTATATCCTTAAGAAGTAAAACAATATGTTTTGATAATAAAAATGTAACATCCAAATAGGCGATTTATATTTTTTGAAGTGAAAACTTCTTTACAATCGTTGTGATTTGAAACTCTATGAAACGAAAAGGCTACACTAAAAAGAGACAAACATATACATCTATAGGATTTAGACGCTGCGCAAACGTGGACACTTTTTGTTACCGACACGGCACACATCACAGGAAACCGTAGTCGCTGTGTCCGCTAGCAGAGATCGGACACAGTCGCCGGTTGCTATTTCTAAACAACGGTAACAATTCGGTGCTTGTTTTCAGATTCCCTCGATTTCCGAAGTCGATGAAGAAACACTGCTTTTGCTTGTTGTGTTGACTACACCATAGAATAAATAATAGTACTACGTACAGAACTTGCACTCTTTTGATTTTTTTTATAGGATAAGGGTGACAAACGAGCACACAGTCCACCTGATGGTAAGTGGTTGCTGCAGCCCATAGACATCTACATCTATCCTCTATTACAAATCAAAATGCAGATGCGTTTTCACCCGTGAGGACTAGGATGGAATGCCTCATTTTCAGTAAAAAGGGCCTCCGGCCACCTGCACTCACCAAGCGAAACGCAGAGGTAAACCTCTACTTCACGCTGGTATTCTGTGAGGTCGTGGTACCACCCCGGTTCGAGCCGGCCCATCCGTGCGACAGCAAAAGCTTCCGCGTGGCTCTACCACTGTTGAAATGTTGACTGCTTGCCGATGTTTTAATAACCTACATAGTTATTATTATTCAGATAAATCGCGCACGCAAGTTAAATAAAATTTTATCGAGAGAACTATCTACCCCTGGGGCAGCTCGCGATTGTAGGTGATTATTTCACGCAGGTAGCAAGAGTGACAGAGGCCTGACTACACGTCGACGTAGACGTCGTAGCCGTTAATATTTACAGGCAAATCAAGCACATCAACGTCAGCGCCGTACAATTGTAAGGAAATTTGCTTTGTGTTGCTTGTGTCTTTTCAACTGACGACTTAAAGTTTCCAATTACCTACACCGAACGCTTTTGATTGGCTATCGTTATCTGTCAAGTGGAAACAAATGATCACAAAAAGTGTCTGCTTCTGCGCAAAGATTGACTGATTTTATATTGATTACATGAAAATGAAATATTCACTGGTAGCTTGTGTCCCACATAAGATACAAGAGTGTCTACGTTTGCGCAGTGCCTTAGCCTGCGAGAGAATGAGATACAATAAAGTGTAAAGTAATTGTAAAAACTGAAAATTTGGAGTCTGTATAATATGTAATGTAATATATGTAGAATAACAATGTAATTAAAAAAATTAAAGTGGGTATCAATATTATAATAAATTATAATCCCTATAATTATCTTATTGTTGATCTGCGCATTCGTCTCTTTCCCTTGAAGCGTAGTTTTTTTTATAGGATAAGGGTGACAAACGAGCACACAGTCCACCTGATGGTAAGTGGTTAGGGTTGCCCATAGACATCTACATCTATCTTCGTTTGCGAATTAAAATGCAGATACGTTGTCAGCCGTGAGGACTAAGGTAGAATGCCTCTTTTCCAGTAAAATGGGTCTCCGATTCTCTACACTCACCATACGAAACAGCAGTATTAAGCTGCTATTTTACGCTGGTATTCTGTGAGAGCGTGGTCCTTCCCCGGTCGAGCTGACCCATTCGTGCTACAACTATACTATTAATATAGCTGCAGCATGGCTCTACCATGTAAAAAAAGTTTTCTGAAGGTTTCATTTCTACCGCGTGTGAACTGCACACATGTTTTTTTATTTCTGAGAAGATATAGAAAATAGACATTTCTTTATAGGATAAGGGTGACAAACGAGCACACAGTCCACATGATGGTAAGTAGATACTGTGTCCCATAGACATCTACATCTATTCTCGATTACGAATCAAAATGCAGATCCGTTGTCACCCGTGAGGACTAAGATGGAATACCTCGTTTCCACTAAAAAGGGTCTCCGGTTCTCTACATTCACCATACGAAACACAGCAGCGTTACGCTACTATTTTACGCTGGTATTTTGTGAGAGCGTGGTCCTTCCTCTGTCGCGCTAAACTATTCGTGCTACAACTATACACCATTAATATAGCTGCAGCTCTACCATGTAAGAAATATATTTTTTAAGAGATTTATAAAAATTTGTTGATTTAATGGAACAGTAAATCGACTTTTGTTAAGCTGACCCTAAGACAGTGATTTATTATCTTCGGCTACATCACTACTATCAGGTGGGATTAGTAGTGAAAGGTTTATAATAGGTTAAAAATCTTATTTATTCGTTTCGATTCTAATCCTTAATCATTCTAAATTTAATCAACAACATCGTATGTTGTTTATTATTGCACAATACTGGAATTACTTACGCCACGGCGCCTCAGCACGGCTGATTCTTAACTAATAAATTTTTTGAAAATAAATTTAAAAATATTTTTTTGTTTCATTGAAGTAAAATAAAGTAATGTTAAATAAAATTAAATCGATAACAGCATCATTAGTCCAGTCCATTGTTAAAATACAACTTCTCCGATCAGATGCACACGCGATACTAAACTTTTGCAATGATGGTGGCAAGTCGCCCAAACTTTGAACTTTGTTTGCTTTGCTGTGCGCAGTAAGTCAAGTTTTATTACATAACCAATAATATAAATTAAAAAAAAATTTATATATTATATATATATATATACATATATATATATATATATATATATATATATATATATATATATATATATATATATATATATATATATTAATAATTACGTAGATATAACTATATACTAGGTATATATATATTATTTGCTAAACTGTTTTATTTATTTATTTATTTATTTAAGAAGTAGGTAACATATATATAACATAATCTATGCTCTGTGAACCCTGTACTAGGTAAACCTGTCTTACATGGTTCCAGACTTTCCATATTGTAATATTAGTCATTGGTACATAGTACAATTACAACCAAACGTAAAAGGAATAATTAACACAGTTAGAAACAAACAGAATATAGAAAAATATACACAAATGTATATAATACAAAATATGACAAAAACAATGGGTAATGGATAAAATGTGTTTAAGATAAATGGATAAATAAGTTTAAAGCTTATTTGTTAAACGTGAGTTATGTATGAGGGACAACGTGATTGGCAGGTGGTTAGGAGTTTTTATTTCATGTTTTGAAAGTGTAGTTATGAATGCCTAATGGGATATATTAAGGTAACACAAATCGGAATTACAGAATTTAATTTTCTATTTTGCTTATTTTACTGTCGTCATCAAATTTTCGGTCTGATCGTAATCTAGCGACAATAAAAAGGCGTGTACCTTTTTTTTACACAAGTAATAATTCAGTGGAAAAATGTCCAGTTCTCTGTGTAATTTGTTGTAGAGATGTGGGCCAAGGAAGCATTGAAAATGATTAGAGAAAGCAGTGTTAAATTTAGAAACCGTGTAAAATGTATAAGACACTGTGCAACTTACTTATCCATCTCGTGTCCGAAAGTCGATACGTAATTGAAATATGGCGAATCAGTCAACTCCTGAGTTCTGTTGTAGAAGAAATCCATAACACCCTTCCAAACCGTGAATACAAAGGATTCCGTGTAATGCAATATTTTAAAGAACAACGGCTCGATCGATTTTAATAACTCGTGCCAATAAATTGATAATCTCGTTGTCGCATTCACCCAGGTCTCCTCCCAATACTCAAGAAGTTTCATATGCAGATCTCTAACAAAGTTGTCGTATTGCAAAATCATTGCTTCAAGTCTTTCCGAGACCAATTCCATAAAATCTGCCTCTAGCACCTTATTGACGGATTCTAAAAAGTTCGAATACGCCATTTTGATAGTATCAACGACGTACGTGAGGCTTTGCTTGATAGACTGGCTCGTGTTGCCCATCATTCCCCACATATCGTTCACGAAGCCGGGCAAGCTCTCTAAATGGTTTCTTATTGCCATTTCGTCCAGCACGTAGTACGTGAACTCAACAACATCCTTCACATAGAAGTCATTGTTGTTGTACGACTCGTTAAGGAAGCGTTCGAATTCATCTAAATCGTCCTTGATTACGTGTAAGTCGTTCAAATCGTCCAAGAAATCTCTGATGCGCGGTTTAGCGTCGATCCAAATGGCTCGCAACGCCAGGTGAGATTCCATTGGCGCTTCTTTAATTATCATTAGCGTTTCATTCACTTGCGAATACAAAAGCTTCAATGTATAAAGAGCTTGTGATTTGATCTCGCTGAATATTTGAGGTCGCCAGATTATAGAGCTGGTTAGAAGGCGGGAATGGTTCAGACGAATGTATGAAGCCAAATCGACGGTTGTTACGTCATCAAAATCCCGCCAGGCGTTTAGTTTCGCGGATCGAGTATCTACGATCTTACCGATTAAGTGGTAAGAGATATCTGAAGACAAAAACGAAGTATGTAAATGATAACGTTCATAGATACTTTTTAAACAAGGGAAGAATATATCAACATCTTAACAGCAGTCTTAGAAAAACTAGTTAAATATTATAAATTGGCAAAATGAAATTGCTATATAACATGTAACAAAAACCCTGTGGTTCCTGTTAAGTACGTTATCAGGATCAGTATTCAAACCTATAGAAATAACTTTTTTTTAAAACTAGACCATATTTTTTTACCTCTTACTGAAACTAGCCGATGCTAAAGCTGAGTAAGGAGCGGTCTTTGACAATCCTCTTACTCCCCAGACAATCTCTCTCTCTCTTCCTGGCTATGTGTCCCACATGGTGGTGGGGTCAGCCTTTCTCGTCTTACGCCTCCACTTCGCTCTATCCTCGACTTCGTTTTCGGAGACTTCGCACTCTCTCATGTCCTTTACCACTACATCTTTCCATCGTGTTTTGGGTCTGCCCCTGGATCTTCGACCTGGGATGGAAAGTTGTAGTGCCAAGTTCCCTACGTAGTCGGGTGGCCTCCTCTTCACGTGCCCATACCATCGCAGCCTACTTTCCTGCATCTTGTCAGCGATGTCGCGCACGCCCAAGCTTCCTCGCACGTACTCGTTGCGGATTTTGTCGAGCTTGGTAACGCCGCACATCCACCTCAGTATCTTCATCTCGGCAACTTGTATGGTATGCACATTCTTTTGAGTTACGGCCCATGTTTCACTGCCATACAATAGGACTGGTCTGATGATGGTCTTATAGATTAAACCTTTAAGTTTGACCGGCATTCTCCTATCGCACGTGACACCAGTCACTTCTCGCCACTTTAGCCACGCTGCGGCTATTCGGTGCTAAATGTTAATTTCCAAGTCCCCAGAACCGCTCATCATACTACCCAGATACTTGTATTGATCACACGAGTTGACCAATTGTCCATCGATGGAAATCGGACTGTTGTTTGTATCTGGGTCGTTGAAGGACATGAACTGAGTCTTTGCCACACTCAGCACTAGGCCACCGGTCTGTAACTGATGTTTCCACGACACGAGTGCCTCTTGCAAGTGAGCGCGGCTGTCTGTGCAGATGGCTACGTCGTCAGCGTATATAATTGTCCACGTTGCTGAATTCTGTGCCACTTCAGTGAGTGAGTCCAGAACCAAACAAAACAGAAAAGGGCTCAATACAGAACCTTGGTGCACTCCTTCTGTGACCGCTATCGACCTGGTCACACCCACCACCGTCCGAACCATTGATCTCGCATCTCTGTACATGTCGGCAATGATGTTAACGTAGTGTTCGGGGACATTTTTCTTACGAAGGCTCCACCAGATCGTATCCCTTGGGACTCGATCAAACGCCTTTTCCATGTCCAAAAATGCAACATATAATTGTCGGTTTTTCGCGCGATACTCTTCGACAATCGTGTTAAGAGCAATCATCGGATCCGTGGTAGACAATCCAGGTACGAAGCCATAGTGGTTCTTAGACAGCTCGCACTCGGATCTTATGCGGCTGTCAATTACCCTCTCATAGAGCTTCATGGTGTGACTGAGGAACTTGATTCCGCGGTAGTTGTTGCACTCGTACTTACTACCTTTTCCCTTGTAGATGGGAACTATAGTGCTCAATCTCCACGCCTTTGGCATTTTTGAAGAGAACAACATACAGTTAAAGAAATCGGTTAGCAGTACGAGTCCGCGTGGACCTAAGCATTTCAAAGCTTCCACTGGTATTCCGTCAGGTCCAATGGCTTTCTTGTTGGACATTTTGTGTAGGGCTTTCTTTACCTCATCAGACAATGCAGAGGTAATAAAACCACATACAATTTGCATACATTTTTTTTAAATAAAATAAAATAAAATATTCAAGCCTTTTAAAAAAGTTATTTCTATACGTTTGAATAATGATCCTGATAACGTACTTAACGGGAACCACAGGGTTTTTGTTACATATTGTATGCACAGAAAGATATAAATACACTCTTCTATAATAATCTGATTCAAGACGCTAGGTGGCGCTTCTTTAAATGTTACTCATTTACTACTAAAACTTTATGTATGTATCTTTGTGTATTTGGAATATATAAAAAAAACTTACCATCCGTGCTATTATAGTGAGCTATCAGTGATTTGTCGGCCATAGACAGCTCACCAAATACTGTGTCGTTACCGTTAGGATGTAACACGAGACCCTTCACTTTATAAAATGGATACACCAACTCCCAAGAACCGTTCACCTTATAGTAGTACGTTTCATTTGCGCGCTGCGGACAATCACTTGGTTAAGAGTGGAGATAAGAATTGAATGAGTTGTGAATGTAATTGTCAGTGGTAAGATAGGGGGTGAAATCTATAATGTCACTGTTTTGACTTTAAGATTGTGATACTCTTTAATACCCTCAAAAAGGTAAAAGAATAATTTTAACAAGTGATAAAATTAAAAATGTTGTACAACCGACTTCAATATAAATTATTAAGGATAACTCAAAAACTACTGGTCAGACCTTGATCAAATTTATATGGGACCACATGAGAAGCACCAGCGTTCAAATAAAAGAAGAATCATCGAAATTGATTCACTGAGAAAAAAGTTATGATGAAAGTTATGAAAAAAAACATACAGTCGAATTGAGAACTTCCTCCTTTTTTGAAGTCGGTGGAAAATGATTTCACATTCTACAGTAGGTACTCGTTTTTCTTTAGTTTTTTTGTAGTCAACTTGTAGTTTTTCATTTATGCTGAACATATGTCTCCGCATAAATTGCCGCTTATTATAGTTCGGCCGTTCAGAGAATGCGTTCCTGACACCTATCAGTTAGTCACGACTAGCGAGTACACAGTCCACCCGATGGTAAGTGGCTGCCGTGGCCCATAGACATCCACATCTATCCCCGTTTGCAAATCAAAATGCAGATAGGTTGTCAGCCGTGAGGACTAAGATGGAATGCCTCGTTTCCAGTAAAAAGGGTCTCCTGTTCTCTACACTCACTATATGAAAAAAGCTTAAGCTGCTATTTTACGCTGGTATTTTGTGAGAGCGTGGTCCTTCCCCGGTCGAGCCGACCCATTCGTGCTACAACCATACAATTAATACAGGTGCAGCATAGCTCTACCACGTTAAAAATGCATTACTTTCATTTAGGTTTGAATATAATTTTGTTATCACATTCCTTTATCTAAAATATCTTAAATAATCTAAAAAACTGAATATAAACAAAACCAAGAAAGCTTATTTTGTTATTTAAATAGAAAATATTGTATTTATATCATATATAATATAAATTTTCATTTTAGTTTTGTAGGAGGCTATAGACATAGGAGATTTCGACAATTTTTAAATAAGCCCGAGTTGCAGTTGTCTCTCTTTGTTGTCTAGCTTAATCGTTCGGGTACAGCGCGATATCAATGGATATGACCTCTTTACCCTCTGTAAAGAGGATTTTTTAGTTAGTCCTAAAATATATATACATTTGAATAACTATTACAATATTTTATGCTAAGTGTAGGTAGTCCCCTAACTAAACGACCTGGTAAAACATGCAGGAAGTCGATAGATGCTGGTGCCAGAGGATTGTGCTCTGTTGCATTCCTTAAGGGAGTTCCTATGTTCAACAGCGGACTTGTGAAGGGCTCATGATGATTATGATGATGGTGATGAATAACAAAGTAAACATTACCTCCCAGTTAACTGCACTGTTGTTCATATCGATCAGCATTTTATTTTGTCGCAATTTCTCATAAAACAGCGACTTTTGGAATCTGTAGAACGTGTTCATGTAGTACCATTTGCTGTGTATATTTATATCAGATTTCATGTCCAGGGCCAAGTTCGTGGAGGGATGTGTGCAGGTCAGCGCGAACTTGTAGTCTCTGATCGGTCCATTCGAATTGTCCATTAGAATAGAGTGCAGCTTTAGATATTCGGTCTCGTAGTCCGAATACTGTAACTCGATGGATAGGTTCGACATTACCGCCGGTGTAGTTAGATACTGGCCTTTTACAGTTACGTCCTGAAACATTATAACATTGATATAATCAAATTGATCAAACCTAGTTCTGCAGCATATGCCGTAAAAAAGATTACGAGGCCTTACATGTGTTAAAACAGCTAGATTAGTTTATTTTAGTTATTTCCATAGCATAATGTCATATGGAATCTTGCTATGGGGTAATGCGACTGACATTGAAAGTATCTTTGTTTTACATAAGAGAGCCATAAGAGCAATTTATGACCTAGGTACGAAGGAAATTTTTTTAGAAAATTTAATAATGTCTGTACAAAAAAAGAAAAATAGTTTTATTAAAAATAGTGATGTGCGTTTTGTAAATACTAGGAACAAGTACAAGTCAGTTATACCAGTTACTCGACTCCCAAATAGTCGGTAATTTAAAAAATGTATACGCTTTTACAACAGTTCCGGAAAATGTGCATGAACTTATCTATCAAACGGTTTAAAATATTTATTGTCTAGTAAGGGTTATTATACTACTAAAGAGTACATGATTGATAATAAACCCTGGGAATGAGGTGATCGCAACCATACCGTTTTTGAATGTTTTCATAACAACTGTATGAATACTATATTGTAAATTATTGTGTAGTGGTAAGTGGTGATGCAGCCTTAGATGGTAAATCGTACATATCGCGCAAAAATTATGCTTTGAAAAAGTCCCGTTGGGTTTCTTGCTGGTTCTTCCCAGAACAGACCTTTTTTCCGGATCAGTGGTAAAAGTAAAATATGATTTTTAATAATAATTATATGTAACCTATATTGAATAAAAATTATTATATTCTATTCTTCCTCCATCTTCATTCCATTATCGGACCACCAAACGATTGGCTAGTCTCCACCTATTTATTGTCGACATACTACGCATTCGAATCAAACAGTTTGCTTCGTCTTTCCTAATGCGTACAGCAAAGGAGTGGAATAATTTGCCAGCATATGTCCTTTCATCTGATTATAATGTGGGTGTCTTCAAGGCAAGAGTGAATACGTTTTGTTAAGCTAAGCCAGTGCGCTTTACCATATTCTACTGCATCACCACTTACCATCAGCTGGGATAGTCAAGCGGTGGCGTATAATGGTATTATATATTTTTTTCATAATTAGTTTTATGTTTTTGGACATTATATTGATTCCGTGGCGCAGTGGCTTACCAATGAGTTGCGGCGCTTGGGGGTCGTGGATTCGAATCCCACACGGAACAAGTATTTGTATTGCTTACAAATAATTGTTCTGGGTTTGGATGTTTGTCCTTGTGCAATTTGTATTTGTAAACTGCCTCCACAATACAGGAGAAAATCCTAGTGTGGGGTATTGTCTTTAAAAAAAAATATTTATCATCATCATCATTACAACTTATCAAAAGTCTACTGCTGAATATTGGTCTCCCCCATAGACTTCTTTTTAAGAGGATTTTTGCCATATCTGCCATAATCGCTGTTGGCAATCGCAGTTTTTATTTTCTGAGTTGTTGTCAGGACGATGCTGCTGTCTACTTCCAGTTCCATATTGTTTCCCTCTGTCGCCTCTGACGACACCCACGGGATGATATGGGATAGTGCATATTTTTCAGCGCTACTACTCGGTGATTACCTTAGTCACTACACGGTGTATATTCTATTGTAGTGGACAAATTCAATTTAATCATGCATTTATTTTAGTTTTGGTGTTATTCTTGTTTTTGTTTTAACTGTTTATTAGGTATGTGGAATTTTAATTTTGTATTTCAAAGGTTGTCGACTAATTATCTTCCATATTATTCGAAGTGGTTCTATTGTTTAAATTTTTGATCTTGAACTTCATTTCAAATTTGAGTTGTGGCGGCGCTGTCGTCGCACCACAAATTAAACGTAACGAAGTTTTAATTACACTATCAAAGTTTTGAAGTATTTCGGTATACAGGCTGTCCCAGTAATGGTGGATAATCTGGTACGTGCGTGTTTCTGGAAGGGGGGGGGGGGGGGGGGTTTAGCCGTTAATGTGTAAAAATAGGCATTTTTTTTAACATTGCATGTATTTATCAGGTAAATACGTCTATCGCCCTTGAAAATTTTACTTTACTACGAGGAATTCTAAACTGTGTAAGCGAGACAAACGGTGCTTAGGATTAATGTGAGTAAAAGGATCGACAGATTCTCCATTGTATGAATTCGTGTTTGTGATTAGTGCTTATTTCGACCTTCTCGACATCGCATGTGCTCTATTATTTCGGACTCTTGGCTACAAAATACTATTTCGCATTCTACTGGACTCTTGACTTGTGCATATTAACTGGATTTTGTTTGTTTGGTGATAATTGTGACAACTTGGCATTCTACTGGACTCTGTTTTGTGCATAACAACAGGACTGTGTCATGTCACGAGAAATGTATACACCCCAAGAGTATGCTATCATGCATTTTATCTATTGTGAATGTAGCGTGTTTATTAGAGCGTACGGCATTTATTCAGAGAGGAGAATGCCTGGTGCTGGTATTGGTGGTGCCAGTAGCAGAGGACGATACCTGACATTGACATTGAAGAAATTGTCCGTGATATGGTTGAAAAAGATTCGTCTATTTCGATGTGAGATATCGAACGACTCGCTGGAGTAACGCACTACACAGCACATAGGATTCTCAAAAAATTGAGACTTCATCCTTATCACGTTACACGTGTGCAAACGCTTCAACAACGTGACTACCCAGCACGAGTTACCTTTTGCAGAGAAATGCTAAGGCGAATGGATGAAGATCCTGGGTTTTTTAGAAAAATTTTGCAGAGCCACGAGTCAACGTGTAAAAGAGACGGGTACCTTAACTTGCATAATCTGCACAGTTGGCAGCGAAGAAACTCATATTTGATGAGAGAAGATAAGTCGCAATACCAGTTTAAAATAAATTATTGGGCAGGAATACTAAACGGAAGAATCATATGCCCCTATGAATTGCCGGGTAACCGGAATGGGGCCAATTATTTTGAATTTCTGCGTGCTGTGCTGCTGCTGAGCTGCCTCATTTATTAGAAGATGAGCCACTAACCATCCGGCGAAGAATGTGGCTCCAAAATGATGGTTGTCCGGCACATTACGCCGTCCAAGTAAGGAGTTACTTAAACGAAGCCCACTGTTACCAATGGATCGGCCAAATGGGTCCGTTATTATGGATATCACCTGATCTTAACCCATTAGATTTTTTTATTGGTGCTGCCTGAAGGAGCAAGATTATAAAAAACCAATTGAAACAATCGGCGAACTTAGACTTCGCGTCACAGACACAGCAAGGGTTATTTCAACCAAAAATTATCAAAGACTTATAGAAAGATCGTTTGTAAAAATACGTATAGCCTGCGTAAGGGCAGGAGGAGGCCAATTTGGGCATTTTCTGTTAAATATTTTAAATAAAAAATTGATTATAACTCATTTTCTTTTCATAAATTTACGCATCCTTAACATTAAACTTTTTGTAATTAATTACTATTTGTAAACAGTACAAACTATATTTTCACAGCTGTATATAATAGAACATGTCAAGTTTCACTATTTGTCTCGCTCACACAGCTTAGAATTCGCCTAAACAAAGCGAGTAGGTAGTAAAGTAAAATTTTCAAGGGCGACAGATGTACTTATCTAATAAATACATGCAATGTTAAAAATCTATCTGCCAATAATTTTGTAATGAAATGCCTACTTTTACACATTAACGGCTATAGCTCAGTAAGTAGAGACATCAAGTACATGGTATGCTACTGTTTTAGAATCCTTATGATGTAGGCAAACTTTTTAAATGGTTGGCCACACAGATCTCACACGTTTTTTTTCACCATAGGTGCCCAAACTTAGCAGTTAAATAAAGTAAAAAATTAAAACTAATGTTTAGTGCCTTCTTGTAAAATACTACCCATAGTAGTTGAAAACTTTTGAAGGTAATTTAGAAACATCGATATTAGGGAACACATTAAAAGAAACAAAACCGATTTAGGCGTTAAACTGCGGACGTGATGTCCACAAATGTGAGCAGAAGTACGAATTTTCGGAATTTTATAAAACCGCCATGTTTTATAAAATTCCAAAAATTCGCGAACTGTTCGGGATATAATTCTTTTAGGGAACCGAGGCCACTTTCTCCCCGCCCCAACACGCACGTACCAGATTATCCACCATTACTGGGATACCCTGTATATAGTATAACTGTGTACAAGCACATTGCATTGGTCGCTTTCCGGGTTGATGACCGTGGTCGGCGGGAGATCTCCCCTTGTCGTTCCACGAGCAAGTGCAACAGTGATGCGTACCTTTTTGAAGGAGGGGTGTGAGAGAGCGAGATAGACGTTGTGCAAGTTGCCCAGGTCGGTGGGCGGGCTGTCCCAGCGCGCCCGCACGCGCGCCGTGCGCTCCTGCTCGCGCACGTCCCACGCGAGGCGCGCGTCGCCCTCCAGCAGCGCCTCCTGCAGCCGGTACAGCGCCGCCACGCTCAGCGACCGCTGCGGGTACCGCACCTTCATCACCACCTCCTGGGACTCCGTGTCCTCCTGTTTACAAATTGCTCAGGTTATCACAATTCCTTTAGAAACTAATTAAATCGAAAATAACAATATAAATTGTATAGTTCCATATCACGCGATTGTCGAAAATCAATAAAATTGATTTATGACAGCTATTACAGGACACAGCAGGTGCTAGAGTAATTTTGAAACATAGCCCATGCTAAGGACGAAATTCGCGTTAAAGCAAATAGGCTATTCTGCGGGAATATTTCTCTCATTTTTAAATAGAGCATTTTTTTTACTTCTTATAAGCCAGTGCTTGACCACAATCCCACCTGGTGGTAAGTGGTGATGCAGCCTTAGATGGTAAATCGTACTGTCTTATCGTAACAAAAGCCTATTCACTCTTGCCTTGAAGACGCCTAGATTGTATTCGGACGGAAAGATAGACGCCGGCAAATTATTCCACTCCTTCGCTGTACGCATTACAAAAGACGAAGCAAACCGTTTGGTTCTAATGCGTGGAATATCGAGAACACAGGGATGAAGACCCGATCTGGACTCAATGAACCGCCCATAGTTTAGTTTCGGAGAAAATTCAATCCCTAACAACTGAAGGCGGTCAGTGTACTCCAAGGATACATTCCGTATAGTAGGAGCCAAGGTGAGCGGGCACCTTATAGCGGTAAAAAGACACGAATATGTTTTGGAGGCGTTAAATCTCACGAGATTGGCATCGCCCCATTCGGAGACTGCCTGTAGTGTGAGATTCACACGCTCAACCATAGCCTCTCTTTCTGACTGGATTTTATCCCGACTGGCCCAGCGCTTGGTTGGTATCTCTCCACAACTGTGCTGTCGTCTGCATACCCATAGACACCGGGAATGAGCAGATTATTTATATGCAGCAGGAAGAGAGTTGCGGAGAGAACGGACCCCTGAGGAACACCGGCGTTAGTCGCCACAGTATTGGATGAGCAGCCATCAACGACGACCCGGAGAGACCGTTCACTCAGAATGTCCTTCACCAGACAATTAGGTCAGGGGATAATCCGTACGCTGAAAGCTTGCCCAATAGACTAGCGTGCCAAGCCCTGTCAAAAGCCTTCAAAACATCGAGGGAAACAGCAAGTGCTCCACCACTGTTCTCGAGGGCTTCGCCCCATATATGAGTGGCATACGCTAGAAGGTCCCCAGTTGATCGATTTCGGCGAAACCCGTACTAGCGATCAATGAACAGATCATTTTGCTCTAGGTATGCCATGAAGTGGGCGTTCAATATACGCTCCATAATCTTGGTATGCTATGGAGGTAATTGAAATTGGCCAATAGTTGGCAGGGTCGGTACGGCTACCTTTTTTAGGCACAGGCTGCACATTGGCCAGCTTCCAAGATTTAGGCACTATTCCAGTCCTGAATGAGAGGCGGAACAAGCGTGTCAACACAGGAGACAACTCAGGTGCACAGACTTTTAGAACTATAGCTGGTATACCATCAGGTCCACTAGCTTAGTTCACGTCTAGACTTCGCAAGGTTTTAAGAACCTCCTTGTTGGTGATACGGACCTCAGAGATAGAGGTACCGCAGTGAGGTAATTGAGGGTCCAGACGCGAATTGCAAGCAAAAAGAGAAGCAAATAAGTCCGCTTTCTCCTTAGGCGCATGTGCCAGTGCGCCATCTGGTTTTACCAGCCGAGGCAGTGTAGACCGACAGAAGTTTGTCTCGACCGCTTTGGCGAGATTCCAAAAAGCTCTACTGCCAGATGATTTGACAGAGAGCTTTGTGCCGATGCGTTTAATGCGGTTGAAACTGGCTTGGCGTAATGCCCTTTTGCACGACTTAGCGGCTTGGTTAAAGGCTCTCTTCTTAAGGCTAACATCCGGAGCTTTACAGTCTCGAGCATCGACCCAGGATAAGTACGCCATATGCTTGTGCTTTTCAGCACGAACGCACTCGGCGTTAAACCAAGGGCGAGCTTTTCCACCAATGGGCACGTCAGCAAAGGGGATGAAATACTCCATCGCTTGACGTATCACATTGGTTATGGCATCCGCGCAGCTCGATGGGTCTCCAGAGGAGAAGCAGACCTGCCGCCAAGGATAAGATACAAAGAAATGCCGCATCTCATCCCAATGTACTCACTTGTATCGCCACATTCGTCGCACTCTGTGGAAATCGTAGTTAGGTCGGGAATATAACGACATAGATTTCACCAGACAGTGGTCAGAAGTTCCCAAGGGTGAGGTAACCTGAACATCGTACCTGTCTGGATCGGTCGTCAGCAGAAGGTCAAGGCAGTTGGCTGTGTGCCCATCCACATCAGGTACCCTAGTCGCTTGTTGTACCAGCTGGGAGAGCCCCAGCGACAAGGCAAAATTCCACGCCTCTCTCCCAGCGTGGTCGGTCTTCTGGTATGGGAACAGCCAGTCCTGATAACAGGCATTAAAGTCCCCCAAAAAAACCAACTGTGCATTAGGGGACCGATTTAGAGCCACATCAGAGGCTTCACTGAGGTGTTCAAACAGCCTAGTTGTCTCCTGGTCGCCGCTGTGCGATCGGTAGACACAAGAATAAATAATTTTATCCATTCCTGTGTCTATCTATCAATACCCAGATCGTAGAGAAAGTGGGGTCTTCAAGGTGACGGAGACGCTTACAGCAAATGTCGCTGCGGACGTAAACACAGACTCCGGCGCGCTGATGGAAATTATGCTCCAATGTGTACCCAGGGTAGCCAAGGTAAGCCGCATCTAGAGGACATCTGATCTGCGTCTCAGTCAAGAAGAGTAAGTGCGGCTTGTCAGTCTCAAGGTGGTAATGGACTGCACTGAGATTACAGTGCAGGCCTCAGATATTTGTGCGGTGCACTTTAATGGAGAGGGAGTGCAACCGCTGTACAAACTTACTCTTCTTTTTCCTTTTTTTCATTAATGGTGGGAGTGAATAGGTTGAGATAATGGCAGTTGGACCAGGCGTCACACATATAACCTAGGGACGCAAACAGAGTCATAGCATCGATGGTACCTAGCATGGAGATCGCGGGGACGCCCGAACCCCCCTGGAAATCGCCACCAGGCCCTCTCCTCCGGTCGCCAACCGGCATGGTGGAGCCATTCCAGGATTTTTCGTAAGATGGCGGGGCAGCCTTTCATGAGTGGTTGGCTCATTAATTGGGCCCCCAACTATTTACGGTCGGCCAGTGGTGCAACCGTGCTTCGGATCCCGCTAACCTCCATAACCAGGCACCTGACACTAAGAAACGGCCGCGTCGCAACCGGTCCGTATGCGTAACGCAACTGTCCAGACCCATTCTCCCCTTTTTTTTTGCGGATGGAAAATCATCTAATGACGCATTTCGCTCTGGGTGGAGCGGAAGGGAGTGTCAGACTTTTACTGACTAAAAACCATCCGTGTTCCTTCAATGCCCTTACGTTCCGGAGCCGCGGTATCTCTTTCGAACAGCCCGCAGCCCCGGCAGGCGTCGGCCCTTGCGGGCCCCTTCACGCTGCTGACAGCTCTTTGAGGCGCGCGTGGAACAAAACGCGCCGTCGACACGGCCTGTCGTCGTTAGACGGACGGACGGCGAGCTACCCATTGCTCGCCGTCCACAGGCCCGCGCCTACGGTGGCCGGGGGCCACGACGTAGTCCCCGACGCCCGGGGCGTCTCCCGCGGCGGCCGGGAAGGAAGACCCATTCTCCCTAAGAAATGGGTTTCACCTAACATCATACCGGAACACGATTTGCATCATTTAGCGGTATGTCTTTGCCAGGTGGGTGGTAACTAACCCTCGGCCGGGCTAGAGGCCCGGCCGAGGGTTAGTATTTTATTATCTATCATTAAATATTTAAATACCCTAATTGAAGTTAACACTATCATCAATAAATTTTAAAAAATTGATATAATTTTAATCGATTTTACATTTTAAATTAAGTTAGTTTTTAATATTTGATAATAATTTGAATTTTAAAACTTTGAAATATATGTTTCAAAGTTTTGAAGTATAATAAATACAAAAAGATATATGAAAAGTATTCTCTATTCACTATAGTATCAAATACTTGATTACATATAAAATGCAACATAAACAAATTAAAAATTACAGTTATATTTTTATTTTATTTTATTTATTAACAGAATTTTTTCTTAAAATTAAATGATTAAGTACTAAACTGTAGGCCAAAACACGTGTTTATGAAGTATATTATAATGAGTTACATCTGCTAAAATTTTAAATAATTTAATAAACAGTGACTTTGCAATCAACTATACAGAAGCTTACAAGAGGCTTGTTACAGATTTAAAGAACAAAAGTAGGTAAAAACATAAACCAGATGAGTCCAATCATTCCAAAATATCACGGAGATCTATTGAAGACATTTGGATTTGAACCTAGAATATCAACATTTGGATAGTTCTGGGATATATCATTATAGAAGCGACACATCCTAACCACTGGGTTTTAATATGATATGTTGTCACAGTACACTTGGAATGAAAAAAAATTAGACTTGCGGTCACGGTCCCTGTAGTGAGTGTTTATGTTATGTTAATCGATGCAAACAAGGACGGAGAATGAATCGTAGAGTGTACTATTTTATGTAGATATATAAGCTCGAACATTATGCATCTCGTTTCCAGAGTAACCATGTTAAATTTTTGCAGCCTAACTGTGCAGGAGGCGAACCTGCGATGGTAACCATGACGAAAAGAGAGATATCTCAAGAATATTTTTTAAGTGCTCTCAATGCAGTCAGTGTGTATGGCGTTAAACGGAGACCAAATGACTGCACCATATTCCAGAACACTCCGAACAAGTGAATTATACAGATATACAATACTGTTCGGCTATTTAAGCTACTTGGTGTTTCGCAGGACAAACCCAGAATTTTACCACCCCTCGTAAGAATATAATTATAATGCTCGCGAAAACTCAATTTATTATCGAAAATTACACCCAAATCCTTAGCTTGATTCTGCCTGTTAAGTTTTTGGCCATAGAGAGTATATTTAAAGTTAATTTTATTTGTTTTTCTAGTAAAGGACAATACAAAAAAATTATTAATATTTAAATACATGTACATCAGTACATCAGTGCACCATTTTGCCATGATTTCGATATCCGTTTGTAATGCTTCAGCGTCTTCAAGGGTAGCTTTCACTTAGGAGAAAATTTTTAAAGCGTCCGCATATAGCAGGCTGAGACATTTCAATTGCGCAACAAGGTCGTTTATAAAGGCTATGAACAGTAAAGGGCCGAGAAGCGAGCCTTGTGGGACACCTGAGGTAACAAGAAATGGGTTGGATAGTTCACCCTTGAAAGCCACCAGCTGACTACTTCGAGACAAATACGATTCGAGCCACCAAAGCAGCGAGCCATGTATACCCATATTTGAATAAAATAGTTCAAATACTTTACATTTGTATATTCAAAGAAGTTATAATTTATTTGATGAATAATTTTTTGACGATTCAAAAATTAGCCCTACATAAGCTTAATATATTCTATAGAAATTTATTGTTTTCTTCCCCACTAAACATGAAGTCAATTAGGAACGAAATCTGCGATTAAATATTTCTTTGGCTTCGGCAAGAACAAACAAAAAGCTTGTGACATATGAATTTACCATTACAGCCTATTAGAAGTCCACTGCTAAACATAGGCCTCCCCCGTAGATTGTCTCATAGGGGGGATATTTGTCATAGTTGCCAAGCTTGGCAAGCGGAATAGCAATCGCAGTTCTTCATTTTTAGTCGTGTTTAGGAAGACGCTGCTTCCCATCTCCTAATCTGTTGCCCTCTGTCGCAGACACACACGAGATGATATGAAGTAGTGGATATTCTTACATCACCAATACACGGTAATGCAATAACTACGAGGGCGGCATTGAAAGTTTCGGGAATCAAGGAAGTGACACAACAATACTATTTAAAAATGTATTTATTGCTTTTCGAAGTATTCTCCGCGAAATTTGACACATTTTTCCATACGATGGAACCAATCATTGAAGCAACCATTCCATTCGGAAGTTGGGTTCTCCAAAATAGCCGTTTTGTAGGCGTCCACAGCTTCTTCAGGTGATGAAAATCTCTGTCCACGCAATTTATTCTTTATTTTAGGGAAAGTATAGAAATCATTAGGGCTTAGGTCGGGGCTGTACGGCGGATGGTCTAATAATGCTATGTTTTCTTGCTCTAAAAACTCTTTTGTTCTGGGTGCGGTGTGAGAACTCGCATTGTCGTGATGGAGGATGATGCGGCGGTTGCAGTTCTCTTTACGGAGTTCAGAAACGACCTGTGGCAAACAAATGCTAGCATACCATTCTGCATTAACCGTTCTTTGTCCCTCAAGAGGAATAGTCGTAACATGGTCGGTTTTGGAGACAAACGTGGCAACCATTTTTTTTGCAATACTCCGTGAACGAACAATTTTTGTTGGCTTTAACTCATTTTCGAACACCCAAACTCGTGACTGGTTTTTTCTTTCGGATTCGTACGCGTATATCCAGGATTCGTCACCTGATACGATGTTGTATACAGCATTTGAGGATCCTGCGTGGAATCTTTCGAGAGTTCTGACTCACCAAGTAACGCGAGACGATTTTTGCTCTTCACAGAGCGAATGCGGTATCCATCGGGAAAACAACTTTTTTACACCTAATTGTTCATGCAAGATTATTTGTATTTGACTCATGCCAATATCTAAAGTTGCCTGAATTTCGCGGTATGTCACATGTCGATCTTCCTCAATCAGCTTACGCACAGCATCAACGTTTTCTTGGGTGACTGCAGTTTTGGACGACCTTGACGGGGATCATCACTGAGCTTGACACGTCCACGTTGAAATTCAGCAAACCAGCGATAAATTGTGGTTTTGGATGGGGATTCATCACCAAATGTAGAAATCATCCGGTTAACACACTGTTTTTGTGTTAAACCACTTCGAAAGTCATAATAAATCATCGCTCTTGAATTTTCTCGAGTCGATTCCATTTTCTCAACGACTAAACAAGTTTAACAAAACCTTGTGACAAGACCAAGAATATTTTTTTAAATAAATGAATGGTATTCGATTTTTAAAACCAAGGAGTTTTCAATTAAAAAGATTTTAATATGACACTTTTAGTTTCCCGATACTTTTAGTGCAGCCCTCGTATGTAATGGAATATAATGTGAATTTGAGTGTGGTGTTAAATTATTTTTAGATATTATTTTAAAACTAGCGATCCGCCTGAATTCCCACGGGCGATTTCTGGATCTCTACAACATCGCCACCTACCGGGTCGAAATGTAAATCTAAACCATTCCAACAAAAAAATTTATTGAAATCGGTCAAGCCGTTTTTGAGTTTTAGGTTTTACTAAGGGACAGCAATTGACTTTTATTTATAGAGATTACAATATAATAGAAACCGCCCGTACTACTTAACCGTTGCAGTAAATATTATAGGAAGACGTACGTACCACGCTCATATTAGTGACGTGTATATCGTAGTCGATCCAAACGTCCTCCGCCCATTGGATTTTGCTGCCTTGAGTCAACTGTTTCTCCAAAGTTTCGTATTTATTGTCGAAACTCCATGTTCGGTTACCGTGTATGGCGGTCAGTTTCAACTTCTTGCCTATATCGTAGTTCAGGACGTCCAATTTGCCTGTAACGTTGAACTTCGTCGCATTCTGGAGGTGGAAGATGGTTGCTTGTTTCACGTCCTGCAAACATTTTTATAATAACACTAATTAATATTTATCAGAAGGATTGTCTTGCTGATATCATATTGTTACGACAGCCAGTTGCATGTTGCATCACGTTGCACGAGAACGAGCAATCGAAATACTAATTATTAAGAACCTCTCCGAAGAAGCTTAGCGATTTTGGACGTGACTGTACATTTGCAGAATGTGTGGAAGAATACATCCATATCTAATTCGGCATTTCTACTCAACCCGCACGGAACAATATTTAATATGAATTGTCAAGTCTAATGACTTTGAGGAAATTTACGGATTAGGATATTTCCAGTAAAAAATTCACTCCATCTTAAGGCATTTTAATAATGTATCATCTATGTCAGGACCTGAAAGAAGTGGATGGATGCAAGATGCATGGCTTTGTTGGCAACCTTGGTGATGTGTTTATGAAATTTAGTACACGGTAGCAACGCTGGAGCTTTATTATAGTTAGCTGGTTTGAATTGGTCAACTCGACCGAGAAAACCAGCATACTCACAGAATGCCAGCGTGAAATAGCAATATAATGCTGATGTGATTTATATGGCGGGTGAGAAGAAACAGAGATACTTCTCACTGGGACTAATAACGAGATATTCCATCTTAATCATTAGAGTAACATTTTGATTCTTAATGGATGTAGGTGTAGGTGTTTAGGCCGGCCGAATACACACGGAATTCCGTTTCGGGTTTCCGTTTCGATATTCTGATTCAGAATTCCGAACGCAGCAAATCCATATAAAATCTATGACCCGCCACACACGTACGGTAATTTTCCGTACGGAATTTCCTCAGATTCGAGATTCCGTATGACCGCTTGAGCGTTCGGAATCCCGAACAGAAAAAAGTCGCTCCGAACGCAAGTCTTCTATAGATTTTGTATGAGTCGCAACACACATTCGTAAATTCCGTACGGAACGCGCTCAGTGTTCGTCGCACGACCGAAGCGAGTAGGTGTGTTTATGTATGTTTTTACATTTAATCTTATATGAGTATAACTTTTCGTAACCTTTCATCTTATTTTTTAAATGTTTACTAAACTGCTCCACCTAAAGTGACAACGAAATAAAAATATATGCAGACATTCAAATAAATGTGAAGTTTAGCAACCAAAAATAATAAATTCCTACTTGACAAGTGACTGTGACTGTGTTGCAATGAACGATAAGATCAGCAATTAGTTTGTTGTGCGTTGCTTTAAAATTATTTGAAAAACTTAGGCACGTATTAATATACGTTACTCAGCTCAAGTACACGCAGTCGAGTACAATCTTCAGGTTATGATCTTATTAATAAACATATCTCAAGATGCTGTTTAGGTTTACGATATCAGCTGAGTGCCACTCTGATTAATAAACGAAACTCGACTCTCAAGTGTTGTTTTTATGTGTTTATTAATTAGCAACGATCTTGAGATCCTGATATCGTAATGAGGGCGTATCAAATGATTACGCACTTGAGTTCGTCGTTGAGTAACGTTTATTAATACGGACCTAAGTGCGTAATAAGGTTGCGTTTGATGATTTTTGTTGAAAATTAAAACATGTTATTATATTAAATTTTCTTCTTATTGTATTACTATTAAACTTTTAACTACTGTTATACCATACCTACTGCTACTGCTACTACCACAATTTTTGCTTGTTTTAATTATTTTCATTTTATTATGTAAGCGAATATCAATTCTTTTGGGGAATAAAGTTGTCTTAAGTTTGTACTATTTATTACGCTAGAACCGACAATTTCATGTGTAAGGATAAGCAGTTGAAAAATCTCGCATCAATAGTAAATGAAGGAATCACGTCATATCATGTTATACGGAATGACTTCCACATAATACATACATTATACATACATCAAAATATATTAAAATAGCTAGATAGTTATATAAAAACTACAGATCAATTATTAATACACTTTAAATATTACTTACGATATTTCCCGTATTGTCAAATTCGTGTATATACTTTATACCGACAGGAGTATGGACATTTTCGACCTCTATGTTGGTGGTAGCAAGGTCCAAATTCCTTTCGCTCTTACTTAGAACCTGTACGAAGGAACCTTTGGCGAATCTCTCGTGATCAAAATCAATTGTAGCGTTTCCATTGCTTGATTTGTCGTCCTCTACATAGTAGTACTGCGTGTTGACAAGATGTTGGGTGTTCAATGGAACGGACAACGATATCGCGCCGGTTTGTGTGAAACCATTCTCACTTTTCTTGTAGACGTGAGTTGTGTTTATCGAGGCAGATTTGTTAGGCCAGAACAAGTCCACCTTGTTGTCCGAGTGCTCTTCCAAATTGTTGATCTGTAACACAGATATTATAATAATTATTCTCAGACTAATAGAGAAAGATAGACAAAACATTACGTAAAATTACAAATGAAAATATGCCTATAACAGAAATTAAAAATGTTCAAAACCCCTGAAACAAAACAGCTGATGACCTTGAAACGGCTGAACCGATTTTGATAAAACATGTCTAAGAACCACCGCTGGAAAACCTGCTTTTAAATAAAAAAAAACTGCGGTTTCACCCGTTTATGAGCTACACACAAACAGACAGAGACACATAGCGGTCAAACTTATAACACCCCTCTTTTTGCGTCGGGAGTTAAAAACCATATTAAACAAACAACAAGGTTACTGTGCTAAAACCCTAATTGATACATTTTAGCGACATTGTTTTATTATAAGCCAGTACTTGATTTACCACTAGGTAGTAAATGATGATGAAGCCCCTCCCCTATATATATCTATCTATGTATGCGACTGATGGTGAAGCAAAATGAGCGTCAGGGTGAGAGGTTAGTGAATCTTATCAAAAATAACAAACAATGATTTGTGTTCTCACAAATAGTGGATTTGAACCTACTCTTCTCTGATTGAATGAAATAATTAATGAATTATGAAAATACTAACGTCGAATATAGATTTCAGCCATGGCAGCTTTTGGAACGGTGTGCTGAGATTGAAATGTCCGTCTGTGTGCTTGAATCCGCCATAACGGAGGTCCAACTCGCCGATCTGACTGCTGCCCGGACGATGCATAGTACCCCTGAAGATTATAAAAACAATATTTTATAGTACACCGGGACTTAAAACCATGTTTAAGTCACGCTCATGCGGGACTTAACTAGCCGATTATTGTACGGAATGTTTTACTTAAGCCACGCATGAAATTTATAATATTTTAAAAATTTAAACATTTATTGAAACATAAATACAGAAACAAACATTAAATAATTACATTAAGAAATATAAAAAAAAATACTTGACATAAAGTCATTTAAATTTTTTGTACATTTTTAGCTTGAACTGTATTTTTAAAGTACAATTGGTAAAAACGCAATTTCTATTACATACTTCTATTTATCGTCACATTATAATTGCTAAAAAATAAGACCGTTGTGAATTCAGGTTTGATAAATAATTTACTTATTAAATGATTTATATTATATAATGATAAGCCAACATCTGGATTATACAAAACTTCTGTAAATCGAGTCACGTGCAAAGGTGCACCTTTGGTCCCGTTTAATTAAATTGGTTCGGTTGATGTTGTAATTCTTGTACTGAAACTTTTTGATTCTCTGTATTTACTAACAAAACTTCTTCATTGGGGCATTTTTGCCATAGAATTCACAAAAAGAACATTTTTGTTTGATTTTAATTTCAAATGTCTTTCTTGAATTTGAGCAAAATAATAAGAAAGAGAGATCACTGCTGCTTTGCTTGCTCTGACACGATTTTCGTCTTTATAATCATTTAGTATTCTACAATCTTTCAATTAAAAAGGGGGATTTAAGTAATTTGCACTATAAAATAATGTACGATACATAGAACTTAAGTAACCGATTATTAAAACGTGTAAAGTTAGCGCACATCTTCTATCGTAATGTACTATTAAGCTACATTTATTTATTTACTAGCTGTTTCCCGCGATTTAGGGTTTTTGTTTTTGCGCGGAACCCTAATTCTTTTTTTTTAATTAAAAGTAGCCTAAGTTACTCCTTATGAAATCAGCTATCTGCCAGTGAAAGTCCCGTCAAAATCGGTCCAGCCGTTTCGGATATTAGCCGGAACAAACACACAGACAGGCAGACAGACAAAAAATTTAAAAATAGTATTTTAGTTATAAGTACCGTATTTACTTTCATATGCATTTAGTAAAAAACTGTAATTTTGACATTACAAACAGATACTTCTATTTTATTTATTTGTATATATTTGTGTATTTGTTTAATATTTATGTACCCTATGTAGAAACCCTTATTTACATATAAATAAAATTAAACGGTCTGTCTGTAATATCGAAATAACTGACTTTTATTGAGCTGAACTTAATAACCATTTTTTTTAATTTTTGTTTGTCTATCTGTCTGTTCGGGCTAATCTTCAGAACGGCTGAACCGACTGTAATGAAACATGATAGCAAGCAATACCAGAAGTGATCTAAACTACATTTTATCCAAAATACTTGGACTCATTTTGAGAAATCGAGAAATTGGTGAAATAAAATAATCTTAAATGTAAATAACGCCACAATAATAGACGAAGGTTGCACGTGTCACTAGTTTAATTTATATAATTTATTTATATTTATTAAAATTTCTGCATAAAGCTGTTTAAGCAAAAATATTTGAATTTTAAGTAAAGACTAAAAAAAAGAACAAAATTTTTTTATTTCATAATTCATCTTAGCGGTTAGTCGCCGTAGAGTCCATATCACCTGAGGATGCCTCGTGTAGAGGCGAAACACGTGTCGTATTATCGTCAGTGGTGTGTCTTGCCTAGTGTAGTGGTGTTGGGAGTAGCGGTGTTGGGATTAGTGGTGACGGGGATAGTGCACGCAATTGAGGGAGGGCGGGAGGTGCTCTTCATACTAGGTAAGACATTTTATAACGCGGATATTTGCAAAGTAAATTTTTCTAAAAGCTTTTATATTTCATAAATATTAAATCTCTTTCATTCACTTACTTGAGTATCTGGTATCCATGTACCATATCCTTTTGGTACGAACCCTTTATGTTGAAAGTAGGCTCTTTAACGTACAGCGGTGTGGTGAGAGTGTAGTCGACGTGCTTTGATCCGTTCACGTCCCATTTGTAAGATAGTATATTGTCCACGTCCTTGTATTCAGAGTTCGATGTCCAGGTTATCCTCGCGTTGGCGTCTAAGCTCTCTTCTAGATTAAGAATCTGATGAAACGAAAAATAGGGCATTTATAACAATACAGACGAAATGTTTGCTAAGCGTGATGTGTTTGAGCCTATAATTAATTTAATAAAATAATGTGTGTGCAATTGCTTTGTGAACGCGTTGGCAATGGATGCATTCGCTTTCCAGGTTGATTTATGACTCGGTCTATGAACGCGACCCGAATAAAATAATAAGTTAATCTAGGGACAATTATGAAGAGACCGTGTTGAGTGGTTGTTTGTCCCGCCGCACCGCATATATTTTCCTGTTCGAGTGATTATGGAGTTTTGAAGTCGCCTTAGTGGAGTACCTCAAATATTCGCCATGTCCAGAAATTTGGAGATACGGTAAGTGTGTTGCTTCTTTTGTTATCACTTTCATCAGGTATTTTCCACAGGCATTCCGCATTTATATTTTAAGGTTATATTCTCCCATATTTGTCAATTAAACTAACAGTCCATTTGCTCTCTTTTACAACCAATAAGTTTTGTAAAAACAGAATGGAGAAGTTGCAAATGTTGAAAACTCAGACATTGTAGGACATTTTATATTGTTACAAAACTCACGTCATCTTCCGGTGAAACCAATACAATACATACATAAACTCTGACGCTTGTCACTCAGAGGGTGTGCATGCTCGTCGGTTTAGGGTATACTTAATTTGGTCCATATTCAATATATCGCCAATTCGGTCGAAAATCTTCCGTCTAGGGCATATAGACTCTGCCACTCATATACCATCAACGAAGCATATACAAATTTTAGTATTACGCTAGTCCGTTATTAAATACTTTGCAAAAGCTAATATGAACACGACAGTATACTACAGAATAAGTGAGAATATAAAATAGAGATAGGGGTGAACTAGGCATCAAGAGAGAAAAGTCATGTGGCCATTCTTAGATCGTTGAATTTGTTTCCATGCCAGAGACCCTGAAACATTTAAGGAGATTGGAAACAAAGAGTAAAATTTTCGGCGGTGTCTTGTCCAGAAGTTTATTACAAACGGAGGGATGATTATATATTGAGCCTTAATTCATAATATTTTTCAAGTGTTTCTGTGTGCAAATACCTTTCCTCTAATAGCAGTAATAATCTTCGTAACGTCGGTCCTGTACTCTGCTTCTAGAACTTTCTCGGGCTTCTCGTTCGTCCCCATATCGCCGTCGATGTACAATGTGTGCACGTCCACGTTAGGCTTCGGGAGAATCGCATTTATGATTAAATTGATGCGTTTGTCCACTATATACCCGAATGAAGCGTTAGCGCCTATCCTAAAATACAATAAATGAAATATTAGAAATAGATTGTCAATCGCAGCCCGAACATTTAATCAGCCGGTTATATGGGCAGCTAAGCAGTTAGTTACACGGTAATCAACTAAATATTTAGGATTCAAACAATTAAAAGAAGGGCTATAAACCGCTGAATTTTAAATATGTAATGTATGGTCAGCTCTTTTTATTCGTCTGTAATATGAGACGTCAAATCGTTTAAATTTAGTTCCTTTCTTGCTACAGAGGCGCTAATAGTCACTTTATAAGATTTTTTTACTTTTTTTATTTTACAATAACAAAAATACCTATTATACACAGTTCATAAGTACAATGCCACATAAACCTATATAAGATTTTTCTGCACACTGCAGTTCACTGTCTTTCGAGCGTAAACATTTTAATATTATTTAGAGTAAGCAGGTAGTTCGCTCGCTTATATAACAATAACACGAGGATCAGTTGTCGTGAAGGTTTGGTTGGAATTTTGTGAATAAATTCAGTTAGGTTAGTAAAGTCTTTTAATTCAGTTACGTTATCATGTAAATCCATTGTAATTATTGTAAATATGTAGGAATGTATGTAAGCTTAAAAAATTAAGGGAAAAGAGATGATGCGTTGATATATAAACATAGAATCGATAAATAGGAATAATTTTAAATAGGATAAGAGTGAATAGCGAGCACACAGTCCACCTGATGGTAAGCGAATACAGTGGCCCATAGACCAGGTGTGACTGGGCCACTGTATTCGCGTATCATCGATTAAAACTAGTGCAAAGGGTCTCCTGTGCTCCACACTCAAGTAGTTGCTCAAGTAGTCTACATCTATCCTCAATTAAGAATCAAAATGTTGATTTGTTGTCACCTTTGAGGACAACATTGGAATGCCTTGTTGTAGATTTAAAGTTTCAAGTTAACATGAAAACAGACGCAGTTTGTATATTTTTTTTTGAAAAACGTTACCCCCACACTAGGATTTTCTCTTGTGTCGTGGAGGCACTTTACAAACATAAATTGTACAAGGACAAACATTCAGACCCGGAACAATTATTTGTAGGTCATACAAATACTTGTTCCGTGCGGGATTCGAACCCGCGGCCCCCAGCGCAACAACTCATTGCAAAGCCACTGCGCCACGGAGCCGCCGTCGGAGATTATAGTGTTATTAGTTTTATAAAAAGTAACTTCTTGGTCGAGCTTTGCTTTTCGTTAAGAAAAAATTTCTCAGGGATGTAGTCCAATTAGATAAACATGGAAAGTAAAACATTATCTATATACTAAAAATCATATACACAAGAATTAAAGTGTAGGATATCATACTATATCTTAGCGATTAAAGATAGTAATCATTTAACGTACTGCCAGACACGATCGAGGTCCATTCTAAACCCGGCGTCGGTTTTGACAAGTCTCTCGGGAGTCGTACTGTTCCCGAAGAAAATGTCCAGGTCCACACTCTTTTGAACTTGCCGTACTAGTTGCTGTCCCAGTGCCTGTAACAACGTACCATAATACATTTGAACACGTGTAGTCCAGCCGACTGAAAGACTTGGTAGAAAGTACCCGCCGGAGATATTACAAAAACTC
Source organism: Parnassius glacialis (assembly GCA_033319125.1). Classification (NCBI taxonomy): domain Eukaryota; kingdom Metazoa; phylum Arthropoda; class Insecta; order Lepidoptera; family Papilionidae; genus Parnassius; species Parnassius glacialis. The sequence continues at coordinate 16,872,631 of JAVANC010000023.1, read as the reverse complement.
AAACTGTTGCTTTTCGAGTTTGATTATGCTGTGATTATTTTATTAAAAACTAAAAATAGCCATATAAAACTAAAATTATCATTATAATCGTTATTATCGTTACAGTACATGATAAGTCCACACTTGAACATAGACCTCTCACATAGATTGCTAAAAATCCAACCGTATAATAAGTTCCGTGGGCATTTTTAAAGGCGACAGTGTAAAACTGGACCAGAAGATGGTCAGCAGAATTTCCTGATAACAACATTAAAAAGATTTGCGGTCAATAACAAATATTCACCAAGATTTCTTAATTATAAGTAATTAAATAAATAAACAACAATGAAGAGCTTTATGTATTTTAATATGAAAGTATCTATTATTCTTACAAATATTTAGGAGGAAGACAATTAACGTACCCTGATATACAAGTCGCCCAACAGAAAACTCCATTTGAGGTCGCCGTCGCCCTTCATATCGGGCAACTCGTATTTGCATAGAAGATATCCAGTCTTTGGCCCAAATCTACGATAAAAAAAAAACATAAAAATTATAAATAATTATCAATTATAATTAAACATATCATAAATTTTGCCATTACTGCAACTTGTAAAAAATTAAAGAAAAATTAATAGCATATGCAGGTCAAGCCTGTATTGGCTAGGTCACACTAACCGTGTAGTGGCGGTGTAAGAATATCCACTACCCCATATCGTTCCGTGGGTGTCGTAAGAGGCGACAGAGGGAAACAGAAAGAGGAGGGGCAGCAGAATCTTCCCGATAACAACACAAAGTTATAAAAAACTGCACCTATCATACGTGGCAAGTATGGCAAAACTCTTTTAGGAGACAATCTATGGGGGAGGCCTATGTTCAGCAGTAGACTTTTGAAGTCTGTAATGTTTTTTTTTATAGGATAAGGGTGACAAACGAGCAAACAGTCCACCTGATGGTAAGTGGTTGCTGCGGCCCATAGACATCTACATCTATTCTCTATTACAAATCAAAATGCAGATGCGTCGTCACCCGTGAGGACTAGGATGGAATGCCTCATTTCCAGTAAAAAGGGCCTCCGGCCACCTGCACTCACCAAGCGAAACGCAGAGGTAAACCTCTACTTCACGCTGGTATTCTGTGAGGTCGTGGTACCACCCCGGTTCGAGCCGGCCCATCCGTGCGACAGCAAAAGCTGCCGCGTGGCTCTACCACTGTTATCAATTGAGAAATTTGATTGAATTGAGAAAGAATTATTGAAATAAAACGAGTAAATTATTGTCTACGTACACAAAGTCGGTATCTCCTTTCAAATAGCGCAGTTTCTGCAGCGGAGTGGAGGCTTGAATGCTCATCACTCTCCTTAGTCCAGGGTACGAATCCACGCGGGACTTAAAGAATATCTCTTTATCCTTGACTTGCGGCATGTCGACCTGAAAAAATAACATTGTTCTGTATATCATGTAGAAAGAATGACCGAAGAGTCACAAAGGAAATTTATGTTGCAGAAGTGAACGGAAAAGTCGGGAAGGGACGCCCTAGATGAAGGTTTATCGACCAAATTGGCGATATATTGAAAACGGGCCAGGTTAGGAGTACCCTTATCCAACGAGCGTATATGCGTAGATATATGGATGTAAAGGAGGCGAGAGAGATGTGTCAAGATCGTGCCAAATGGAAGTCCGTAGTCTCTGCTCTGCCTACCCCTCTGGGCGGCAGGCGTAAGTGTTTATGTATTATGTTCTGTATAAAATAGTAGAACTAGAGTATCCGATATAGCCCAATGTATTAGTAAGTTGAAGTGGTAATGGGCCCGGCCATATAGCTCGAAGAACCGACAACCGACGGGGAAGAATGACAACCTCGTACCGGTAGAAGAAGTATAGGGCGGTCCCCCACTAGACGAAGTGACGACCTAGTAAGACAAGCAAGAATTCGATGGATGCAGATGGCTCAGGACCATATTGTTCAGCAGTGGATTTGTGGGCTGTAATGATGATGATGAATTTTTACTGTCAAGCATAATAATGTAATAATAAACATATATTGACGTATGACTTTTTACAAAGACGTGTTCATTGTTTACGAACCAAATACAAACACTGTTTCGCTAATTTTGTCATTGTTTGGTAATCGATTCAAGCACATAGCCTAGGAGTAAGAGAAAAAGGGTTGATTTAAAATAATTGTAAAAAATCTTTGTACCCGTATTGACTGTGCGTAGCGTAAATAGCTTTGTATTAATTGACGTAGTAACCTTGCATTGATTACTTGATAATTTAAAAAAAAATTAAGTTAGAAAGACAACTCCACGTAACGTAGCAATGACTAACACAAAGTTAACGTAAATTAAAAATCAAGCAAAGTATGAAGCTCATAAAATATAATCGTATTGTATAAAAAAAACAAGATATCACTTAATGTTGGTCTCACTTCATTTAACATACTTTATGACGTCATTTGGAGGTGAAACAAATGTTAATTAATTTCATGGATTTTTGATAAAATAATTCCCTAATTTGTTATACTCCAAAAGAATTAGCAAAATAGGTTTTATAAATAAAAAATCTCGTAACGGTTTTAATATAAGCATGGCTTCTAACTTTCTTTACATGCCGAATTATCTATTGTATACGAAATCGATACTTTAGCTGTGATCTAAATATATACTACATTATTAACGAGATACATAAGTGTATATTTTATACGTGATAGAGCCATGCTTCATCTATATTATTATGGTTGTAGCACGAATGGGTCGGCTCGACGGGGGACCACACTCTCACAGAATACCAGCGTAAAATAGCAGCTTAATGCCGATGTGTTTCGTATGGTGAGTGAAGAGAACCGGTGTCCCTTTTTACTGGAAAAGAGGCATTCCATCTTAGCCACGGCGCCCACCTAAGCTACATGATTTCGACATGGCTTGTAGCATGATTCTGACGATGCTCTGACGTGACCACGAGTGACACTGCTTGCACCAACCTGTGCAACAATAGCATGTCGCAGAGTTCATTTTGGGCCAAAATCTCGCCTGAAGAGGATAAACATGCCCTTGCTTTGCTATAGATTTCAAACATTCAAAGTGCCAGCTGAAGATTTTGAGTACATCCCTAAGGGAAAAAATTTGAAAAGTGGTGGTACTTTCAATTTTATGAAGGAATTAGAATTACATTTCGCATAGATTTGCCCTACAAGTTGCAAGAAGCATCTTGCGAGTTCCTGTTATTGTAATCGTGTCTAGGATAATCATATAAACATGGTTTTTCATGAACTAAATCAATGAATTTAATATTTAAACTACAAGTTTCGTGTTACGTGCCACTTCAATGCGTCACTAGTAGCAAGCTGAATGGCACGTCAGATCATGCGGCGTCACGCCACGCAAATGGGCGTTACTACATACATTCCCTTTGAATGTTGAGGCGAGTGACAAGTTACGCGTCAAATCACGCGTCAGATCACGTGTTACGTTACGTAGGTGGGCGCCGGGCCTTAGTCCTCACGGGTGACAACGCATCTGCATTTTAATTTGTAATCGAGGATAGATGTAGATGTCTATGGGCCACAGCCACCACTAACCATCAGGTGGGATGTGTGCTCGTTTGTCATGCCCATGCTATAAAATAAAAATAATATTATAATAGATAAAATATATAAAGTGAAAAAAAAATTAGTTGTGGTCAAAACACCACATTATTAAGAGCTAATTGTGTATTATATACAAAATATGCAAACTTTGAAATTAATATCGGTGAAGTTGCTCTCCAATTCCGCTTTAGCGTGCACAGTTGCTTCCACTGGGCCCGTGATGTGCGCGGATAGCCCGTACACAGTGTGACTCGTCTCGAACTTCATACGTACACTGATTTGTTGTCCTTGCCCTTTGGGAATCAGCAGCAGAGAGATCTGAAATAAACGTATAATATATTGAAATTGTTTTCAATAGCCCGAAAATAACTTCTGCTGGACATAGCCCTGATGAGACTTTATGTAAACGCTACTACCCTAAACTTTTAATTTAATAATTAAATTTTATTAAATGTAAAAAGTGACTTTAAAAAAAATCAAAACAATAAAATAATTTTCACATAATTTAATAGATTTTGATATCGGGAGTTGAATTCTTCGATACACTTGCCGCGACTTCGGAAGCGATTAAATTATGTGGAGATTATTATATTTTTTTAATTTTCTAACGTCGGTTTTTAATTTATTTTAAAGTTTACTGACTTGATCTTTATAATTCGAATAAGCAATATCATAAATTCAAAGTGCCGCTAGAATGTCGTCTAAATAATATAGTTTACTGACTGTAAAATTTCATCCCTTATTTTTCCAACCGCAAATGGAAATATCTTCTTTTTTGGTGGAATATTTTTGACTTTATTTGACACTTTTGAAATAAGAATATAGTCTATTTAATTAAAAAATAATAATATTAAAACCGGTTCACAATTAGTGAAAATATCGCGTAATAAATATTAAAAATATTAAAAAATACAGTCTAATAGAGAACTACCGTTTTCGAAGTCGGTTAAAAAGATTTATTCGTTATTATTGGGTAATTATAATACTTATAATAGGAGTTCAATAGATCAATTAACAATTGTGTCTCGACAGCAATGCAAAGTACAGATTCGACCTACCTTATCTATAATATATAACTGATAAAGAACAAAAAATGCCGTTCATACCTTATAGTAAGGCAATGGTGGTCCTGGACCCGATAATCAGCCGGCCTTAATAATTTTACTTACTCAATAATTCCTTGCTATTAATATTTATCGTATATCTACTATCGTCATTGCGTTGCTAGCGATACGTTTAGCTAGCAACGCAAATTTCAACAGTTCGTTGCGGTGAAAATTTTAGAGTACTTAATTTTTAAACTCGGCACCTAATTTGCACCTAAAAAGCTCTTAATTTTAGCCTTTTCTAAATGCGAATTCCTGACTTTGCATTGCTGACACACACTTTCAATTAACCTTCAGCCTAAGTCAAAGGTTTACAGTAAAAGCCGAACAATCGGCTTCGATTTCGACCAAAAATTAACCTTCCGCCCGGCACTAGTACTCAATATACTATTGTATATTATAAATGAATGTAAAAGTGTGTATAATATAACATGACAGAGAAATAGTAAAAGAAATTACGTCGAGCGGCTGCCTGTTAAGTACTTTGCCAGTAATACTGTATTCCGTCGTATCAGTAACGAACGATCCAATTACATCATCCTTGTCGAATTTGGTGATTATTTTCATTGCCCTGAAAAAACAGTAAGTATTCTTTATTTTCTTATAATTGAACAGGAAAGAATCACGCTCGCATTAAGCGTCTCCCACACACAAAAGTGGCTTGCGGTAGCGGCTAAGCGCGAGCCGCGGCTCCAGCCGCTGCCACGACACAACCACCGCGGTCGCTGCAGCGGCCTAAAGCGCCATTCGCTGTGGTATCTGTGCAACGATCGGACATCAGTAAACATGGCTAACTGTGACATATTCTTATTATATTCAGCAATATTATCATATATTTTGTTTTTAATCTTAATGCTTTTGTAATGTTTGTGTTTTTTTAATGCTTTTGGGGGGCTTGCGGCCGCGGCAGCCTTGAAATGCCCGCACGGGGTTGTAGACACACTTACATTGCAAGCAAATACTACTGGCTGCCACCGCAAGCCACGCGTGTGTGGGAGACGCTTTATATATGTACATAATAAATATATAAATAAATAAAAACATGCGTGTGTGTCGTGGAACACTCGGTTGAAACAAAGTTCCTTTTGTAGTATATTATTATTGATAAATGTATTATATTATTAATTAACAAATACAAACAAATAAATAATACAAATAATTTATTTTTGAACACTATGACCCAAGGGGTAGTGACGAAAAAATCTTACACTTTTTGTCGCCTAGCTTCCATCCGCCAAACCCGTACCGTCCGATAAGTAACTTTGTTTATTTATTTATTTCACAATTTATGTACACACAAACAGTGGAAAGGACACAATATGATGAAGAGTTTGTACAAGGGCGCTACTTATCTCATTATGAAATTTCTTCCAGTAGGCCAGTTAAAAAGATATGTGATAAATAAAAGATAATAAGGTGTGCACTTTGTTATTATATACACATACATACATATATCCATACAAGATAAAATAAATACATATATATATATACATAGATAGATAGATATATACATACACATACACATATATATATAAATAATAAAAAGTATAGTAAATATCAAAGATATGGAAACTTACATAGAAGACAGTGATAAATAATGTTCTTTTACACGTTTTTTGAATAATGTGACTGTTTTGATTTCTCGAATAGGAGGAGGAAGTGAATTCCAGAGTCTTACTGCATGTACAGAGAATGAACGGGAATATGAATGAGCTTTAAAGGATGGGAATTTTAAGAGGGTCTTAAGGTGAGATCTACAAGCTGCATCTGGAGATTTAAAAAAGGTAAATCGATCACGAAGGTATGAAGGGAAATTCGGACTATGTAAGATGTTCAAAAGAAGACAAAGGATACGAGTGTTCCTGCGAAATCGGATCGGGAGCCATTTGAGCTGCTTTCTGTATTTAGAGACGTGCTCAAACTTCTTGAGTCCAAAAATATACCGAATGCAAAGGTTTTGCAATCGCTCAAGTTTATTTAATTGCTCCTCTGTAGCATCCAAAAAACAGACATCAGCGTAATCTAAGATTGGCAAAATGAGAGTTTGGACAAGAGAGATTTTAGTTGATAAGGGTAAAAAACTTTGAAGTCGTTTTAACGAGTGAAAAGCATAATGAACTTTTCTGCGTAAGTCCGTTATATGAGCACCCCATGATAACCTATTGTCAATAATTAGGCCCAAGTTCTTCGCAGATTCCGAATAAGCAATTGATGTGCCATTGATAACCACATTTGGCAAGGTGCAGTTATCAATAATGCTACTATTATATCTGCTACTTACTATTAACGCTTGTGACTTACTTGGATTTATAGTTAAGCCATGGGATCTGGACCAACGACTAATTCTATCCAAATCGTCATTCAGTGCATCTATCGCCAATTTAGCTTCAGATGCCTCAAAGTGACGGTAAAGCTGCAAATCGTCTGCATAAAGATGGAAGTTGGAGGATATTATTTTCGTTATAGAATTAATAAAAACGGTGAAGAGTAAAGGAGACAAGACGCCACCTTGGGGTACACCTGCAATAAGATTACACCACTTGGAATAAGTGTCATTGGAGCGGATACATTGCGAGCGTCCCCGAAGATAGGAATCAAACCAAAGAATGGCCAAAGATGAAACATTGATAGCCTGAAGAATTTTAAGGAGTATATCAAAGTCAACAGAATTGAAGGCACTACTAAAATCTAATAAAACGAGGACTGTTGATTGTTTTTGATCTATGGCTCGACGGATATCATCAGTTACCTGAAGAAGAGCAGTTGTTGTACTGTGACCGGGCCGGAATCCAGATTGAAATGTACTTAAAATATTGTTGGAGTTAAGATAAGAAGAAAATTGATTGTGAACAATATGTTCCAGTACTTTAGAGAGGAATGGTAAAATATATATAGGTCGAAATTCAGAAGGTAATGTAGGGTTAGCAACCTTGGCTACAGGAATAATGTGTGCTAACTTCCACGAATATGGAAAGCAGGAGAAAGACAATGAGAAATTAAATATGTAAGTAAGAACTGGGAGAATACAAGGTAAAATCATAGTAATCATTGTGGAAAAAATTTTATCGTTTCCCGACGCAGTAGAAGATATAGATAGCACTGATCGCTTTACTTCATCTTCTGACACTGATACAAATTCAAACTGGGGGAAATGTTATAAAGGGCATCTGGATAATTCTAACAAGGTCTTAGCCTTTATAAAAGAAGATAAGGAAACAGGTTTGTTCCAATAATTCCAGCTTTAAATAGCAGCGTAACGCTGCAATTTTACGTATGGTAAGTGACATAAGCCAGGGGTTCTGTTCTACTAACAAGTATTAAAAAGGTATTCCGTCGTAGTCTGCAGTGGCAAAGCAACGCAGACTTTGATTATCAATCGAGAATAGTTACAGATGTTTATGTGGTAAGCCAAGTCCAAGGAATACAACAAAGCACGATCCTGAGTCACCTGTATGCATCGACTTACTGCATCTTTTATCAAATCATTAATCTATCTAGTGAATAACCAAGCAAATTATCAAGTTTTTTTTTAATATATAGAATAAGGATGACAAACGAGCACACTGTCTACCTGATGGTAAGTGAATGCTGTGGCCCGTAGACATCTACATCTATCCTCGATTAAGAATCAATATTTGTAACCCATGAGGACTAAGATGGAACACCTCGTTTCCAGTAAAAAGGGTCTACGGTTCTCTACACTCACCATACGAAACAGAGCAGCGTTAAGCTGCTATTTTATGCTGGTATTCTGTGAGCGCATGGCCTTTCCCCGGTCGCGCCGACTTATTTGTGTTATAACTATACCAGTAATATAGTTGCAGCATGGCTCTACCTCGTAAGAATCCACCAACCAAGTACAAATAAGTAAGTAAATAGTCAAGTTAGAAAATCTTTCGCTCAAGAACCATTATTCCCCTTGGTTGTCGGTTGTTTGCTTGAGGACCGGCATTATATAAAATGCATAAAGTACATGTATTATTTAATTCTATTTACCTAAATCCTTGGTGCGGACTGCTTAGCGCCACACTAAGCGAGGTCGGTCTCTGGTCTGCTTTCAGGGAATAATAGTTCTCCGCTGTTGTGAAATCCAGGGTGAGGGTTTTCTGGGTGTTCTCGTCGCTGTACTGCAGCAGCAGGTCAGAAGGCGCCAGCACTGGCACTAAGGCTCCCCGGGCTTTAAACCGCACATGTCGCGATGGTGGTGGTCGCCACACTGCGTCTGCGAATAGCTGCAGATGTTTGCAGTGTAAGTGCGATTTTATAATATCTAATATGATTTCAGTAGGCCAAAATATATTAAATATAAAATGTTATAGCAGACTACTCTCTCAGAACAGACTGACGAGACCTGATAGCAAGATAGCGGTGGGATAAAGTCTGTATCTTTTCATTAACATTATAGATTATAGAACAGATTTTGTTATTAATGTCTCAACGGAGATCAGCAGATGCCCAGGACGGGATTAAAGTGCCCAATCATTACAGCCCTTCAAAAGTCCACTGCTGAACATGGGCCTCCGTCAAAACACGGTCCTGAGCCACCTGCATCCATCGACTTCCTGCATATCATACCAGGTCGTCACTCCATCTAGTGGGGGGACGCCCTTCACTTCATCCGCCGGTACGAGGCCGCCACTCGAGAAGCTTTTTTGCCGATCGGTTGTCGGTTCTTCGAGCTATATAACTGGCCATTGCCACTTCAGCTTACTAAGCCGTTGGGCTAAGTCGGTCACTCTGGTTCTACTGCGGATATCCTTATTTGTAAGTTTATCACGCAGAGAAACTCCGAGCATAGCCCTCTCCATAGCTCGCTGAGCGACCTGGAGTTTCCTCATCCGGCCAGGAGTAAAGTGCCCAATCACAGATGCACTCTCTATCCCTCACTCTCATAGTTCGATAGGACGGTAAGCCGATACGACCTCCTTCCATACTTCGAGCGGCTACTGAGAATTTGTTAACAAAAAAACTTAATAACTAATTTTAAAGACCGACCCGACCGGTTTCGAATCCGGGACCTTATGGTCAGCAAACGCGTTTACGACCATAGTGGTCCAATTAACGAGGCAGTCAGTCTGTTTTGTCATTAATCATTCATAAACACAACAAACACCACTCAAATTTGGTCTATTGTAAGCTTATTTATTCAGCTAACGCCCACGATTTTGATTCACGAACAATCTGGATAACATTAATTTTTAATATAATTAATAGAATCAGGCGTTACTTTGCGGAAATCCATTATATAAAAGCTTTTAGAAAAATTTACTTTGCAAATATCCGCGTTATAAAATAAAATGATGTGTCTTACCTAGTATGAAGAGCACCTCCCGCCCTCCCTCAATTACGTGCACTATCACCGTCACCACTAATCCCAGCACCGCTACTCCCAACACCACTACAATAGGCAAGACACACCACTGACGATAATACGACACGTGTCGTATTATCGTCGTATTATTTTATTTTATAACGCGGATATTTGTAAAGTAAATTTTTCTAAAAGCTTTTATTAATTTTTAATTTAAATAATATTCAGTGTTGTTTTAATAAACTACTCACATAATTATTTTGATCTCCTTGTTGAATCTGTATACCGCCCCCAACCATACTCTCCACGTCAGAGAAGTCCTTTTTAAATTCCATTTTTATGAAATAGTCCTCTAAATACACCGAAGTAAGGTTCAGACTGCCCGATGTCTCAACAAATGGATCGTCCAGCTGTAACATTAATTAGTGAAATAAATTATATTTTAATGTTATTTAATTCCATAATTTGTTAATTGTGCTTTCTTAACTTTTTATGACGTGATTTTGTCAAGGTTTCTTTACAATACAGAAATATTTCAGTACATATTTTAAGAATAAAACAAATAATCTCTTATTAAAAAAATATAATATTAACTTACCTCAAGCCTTGCGACAGCAGTGACAGCGAAAGATGGCATGGCAATATCGGCACCCATTTTCCACAAAGCGTCTTCAAGTCTGGCTGAGACTCTAGCCTCTAAACCTGGCAACACCGCCAATGGGGTTGCTATACCAACAGAAGCTAAGTACGACTGGTATGCGTCATCCTCACCGCATTCGTATTCATAGAATATTTTGTAAGATATCTGAAGAATATTAAACATTTACCATGAAATAAATGTATTAATCGTAGAGAACACCCGAAATTATAATTTTAATTGGAATTCACATAGAAAATATGCTTTTAAATACACTGAAAAAATATGAAATTAAACAGGAAAAGCATTTATTTATATAAAAATTTATCTAAAAGACAAGCACATATTTACTGTTAACCAAATAGAAAAAAATCATGTCACCTAAAAGTACAAAATCAAACAATTCGAATTTGGCCAATTGTTATGAAAAGTTTGTAATCAACCACTACATACATTACACGAATTTGAACTTACTAAAAGTAAGTATCTCAAAACTTCGTCGGTTTACAGTTTCAAGTAAAATTAGATTTTCACTATTTATACACATACAATAAGGATGTTTTTCTAACTACGGGACTATTTTATAGAGTAGAAGATATTTTATTCACCAAAGATTACAACTAATATTTATATATATATAAAAAAAAAATATTTTTGCCTTTACCAATGGTTCGGGAATTCGTTTACTTGTATTTCATTGATGTTTCATTTTGAGGGCACGTCAAACGTTTCAATTGATAGCGGTAATTACGAGTATAAATTCTAAATAATTATTTATAAACCTACATACCTCATGCCAGTAAGTTCCATTATAGAGTAAGGCAACGCATGTCACGTTGAATTTTTCCCCAAGCGTAATATCTACCGTATATACAGATTTTAACTCTTTTATGGCTTGGAATGGTGTTACCAGGTTTAATGTATTTCTCATCACTGTGTATTCCTAAAAAAAAAGAAACTGCGGTTATAATTCCTATTGCTTCTTAATTTTTGTAGATATAAATATAAAACAACACTGCCCCTTAGAGGTGACGAGTACTCCCACTAGTTAACGACCTGGTAAGAGATGCAGGAAGTCGATGGAAGCAGGTGGTTGAGGATCGTACTTGTGGCATTCCTTATGTTCAGTAGTGGACTTGTGATGGGCTGTAATGGTGATGGTAATGATTGATGATGATGAAATATAAAACTTAACTAATCTTCGTTTTAAGTAAGTTTCGCTTGTATAAAAGTACGCTGTGGTACTTCCCTTATTTTATCCCGTTTCTTATCTAACGATTATAGAATTTGACGCGATGTCAGAGATACAACGAGGAATGAAAAAAAATTCTGAAAATTGGAAATATTTAGAGGACATGTGAAGCTCTAGGTCTACATTGTTGCAGCGCCGCGGACTTTTCTTTGGTCCAAACCCTCACAGGGATGAGGACTTTGCCTAGCCGTGTGATGTTTATTGGTTGTTATTTTACCTCTTTTACATAAAATTGGATTCCGAAAAATTCGGAAATATGGTTTTCAAGTTAGGACGAAGTAGACGATAAATGGAGGTTATACTCCGCCTATACACCATCGGCCATGATTGACAACCACAGAATGGGGCATGATTGTCACAATCATTGCGCGACTGGCCACTCAATCGCGCATCCTACTTATTTGTATTGTCATCTGAGATGGACGTTGGAACAGTAGCAGCTGCCGCTATTTATTTTAATTAGTTTATAATATATCTATTATTGAAATGAAGACCATAACAGAGTGGTGAAAAAAAGGAAGTTATTCTATTTTTACTTGTTCTATTTCAGTGTATAATATATAAATAAAATAAATAGAACAAGGTAAGTTTATAAGGCATCAGCGTTCGGCGATCATGTAGACGCACGCACGATCATGGCTGAACTTCCTTTTGAAGTCTATCCGAAAAACCGACACAGCGGCCATTACGCTCGATCATTAGCGATCATGGGCAGTTATAGCCGATTATTCCCTCTATACAATCGTGATCTCTAGAATTCGTCCATCACGGCCGATAGTCTATAGGCCCCATTAATATGTTGACTTCGAAGTCACGAGTATTTTAAGTTACGTGTATTTCTTCGTCTTTATCAACCAGTGCAAATCTGAGAAATTGTGTGATAAGTGTGATTAAGAAAGGATGATTCGATATATGATGATGAAAGTGTGCTTCGATGGTTTGGTCATGTAGAAAGAATGAATGAGGAATCAGTGACAGCAAATTTATCTTGCAGATGTGACGAGACGAGCGTGTATGCGTAGATATATGGATGTAAAGGAGGCGAGAGAGGTGTGTCAGGATCGTGCCAAATGGAAGTCCGTAGTCTCTGCCTACCCCTCTGCGTGATAGGCGTGAGTATTTATGTATGTATGTATGTATGGAAATCCACTACTGGTCATGGGCTCCACCTGTTGTAGAGATGACTCTCCTCAATCGCCTCGCTTGTCAGGAATATTTCCAGCACCTGACATAACCGAAGCGTAATAAAGCGCCATCTATCGACATCGGACTTTCTAGACTAGGCTATCCGTGTTTATTCAAATTTCTGAATTGTTAAAACGTTTTTTTTTTGTATTATTATCAGTACGCCCTTCACAAATCCCCCTCCCCCTCCCAAAAATGCCACAAAGCACGATCCTGAGCCATCTGCTTCCATAAACTTTCTGCATCACTGACCAGGTCGTCTGTCCATCTAGTGGGGGTCGCCTTATACTTGGCTTAGTGTTACAAGAATGTTTCTTCCCCATAGGTTTTCCAGGTGCCAGGTATTGTAATATTTCGGTCTGAAGGGTACCGGCTGTGAGGCATTACCTTTTTACTGGAAACGAGGCATTCCATCTCAGTCCTCACGGGTGACAACGCATCTGTATTTTGATTCGTAATCGAAGATAGATGTAGATGTCTATGGGCCACAGCAGCCGCTTACCATCAGGTGGACTGTGTGCTCGTTTGTTACCCCTAACCAATAAAAAAATCTAGGTTCCAGAAGGTCGGATGTAACAATGTATCTGTAACCCTATTTGTATTAGTAGTCACTCACCATAGGTGGAGTTTAAGATAGTTTGTCACATCAATTTTATAAAAAAAGGCAAACGCATGTGGGTTGTTGCTGCAAAATGCCACTTTGCAGTGTTGGACTGAGTGGAGGCGTGCTAAGAGGATTGCTGGTGACCTTGAATTAGTTGATGCCCATCTTGTCAGCTTGTCTAGCACAGGCGTGGACTAGCCACGCTCTCTATTCTATAAGATACATTCTGGAGTGTGCGTAGAAATTACACGATTTCCTCTCTCCACCATTTGACAACCAGGCGATCGGCAGGTTTCCATTCCCTCTGTTGTCGATTATTACTCACATTCGAACCTAACTGTTTGCTTCGTCTTTCATAAATTGTACAGGAAAAGAGTGGTATAATTTGCTAAGACAGTGTGATCTATTATCTAGGGCTTTATCACCACCTACCACCAGGAATCATAGTTAAGCAAATAAATAAACAAATACTAACCTCCAAAATAAATACATCGGTTAAAACTATAGGTGGTTTTTCAGGCAAATACAACGTAGCGTTTGCTTCAAGAATGTCCTCTTCATCAGGTCCAACAAACTGCAAGAAAAACGTACAATATTATGATTTACATATTAATAACAGCAAAAACAATAACAATACTTTTAAATAAGCAGTTAAAAAAATAACTAATATGTTATTGGGTATATTATACTAAAAAATTATGATGGTTAATGGGATATTGAGTTTGTGATTGTCTGCGATGGACTGAAGAAAACTGATAGGTGACTATCAGTTTTTTTTTATAGAATATGTGTGACACACGAGCAAAGAGTCCACCTGATGGTAAGTGGATACTGTGACCCATAGACATCTACATTTACTCTCAATTAAGTACCAAAATGCAGATGCGTTGTTAACCCTGAGAACTAAGACAGAATGCCTCTCCAGTAAAAAGGGTGTCCGGTTCTCTACACTCACCATACGAAACAAAGCAGCGTTAAGCTGCTATTTTACGCTGGTATTCTGTGAGAGCATGGTCGCAACCCGGTAGATACGACTCATGCATTCTACAACTAATATAGCTGCAACATGGCTCTACTACGTATAAAACTCCACATCTTTCACAACTTTCCTTCCAAAATCATATTATTTGGCTAAACGTGCTCGATGATATTTGAACTCTGCCTATCTTCTCGGGGCTTAAAGGCGTGGCGTTGTGTATGTAAAAATGTACGAAAAGCTAGAATGAGGTCTTTATCTAATAAGAAGTGGACTATGATAGTTGATGTTAGCAGAGCAGAGCTAAGAGCCTACTTGATAGTAAATAGATACAACAGTCTACTGTTGCTTGTTGGTCGAAATAGTTAAGAAGGTGGTACCTAACCTAGATGGACTCTTAATGCGCTACTTGATGTTAGTCATCCACACTCATGTTAATTGAAATACGTTTTACGAGGTGTCGAAACGAATCTTTTCTACAGAAATGACGTCATCATAGTCTTTCGTGATCTATAGTGTTTTGTGACACTTGGTTCGTTTAAATTTTTCGTTAAATATGATCTTCATTAATTATGTCTATAGATATTTCAGTCAAACGTGACCGTTTGTAAAAAAATCAGTAAAATGAGTTTTAATCAATATATAGTATTCGCATAAATTTAAAAATTATTGATAAAAAACTAACACAAAAACGAATTGTCTCAAAACTCTCATTTTTTTTATAGAATAAGGTGACAAACGAGCACACAGTCCACCTGATGGTAAGTGGCTGCTGTGGCCCATAGACATCTACATTTATCTTCGTTTGCGAATCGAAATGTAGATGCGTTGTCACCCGTGAGGACTAAGATGGAATGCCTCTTTTCCAGTAAAAAGGGTCTCCGGTTCTCTACACTCACCATACGAAACACAGCAGTGTTAAGCTGCTATTCTGTGAGAGCGTGGTCCTTCCCCGGTCGAGCCGACCCATTCGTGCTACAACTATACTACTAATATAGCTGCAGCATGGCTCTACCACGTATAATTCATTAATTTTATATATACGTCTCATTAATTTATTATAACTGAAAAGACATGCTCTTTGCCTTTACTGTAACAAATAATAGTTTAATCAAATATCGAAACAGCTAATAATTACTTACCTTCATCATATGCGAATGGAATGTTATAGTGGGATAATACAGTGTATCAAGCACAACACTGGCCGTAGTGTCAAAGTTCTCCACGAACATATCCGGGTCGCCGGGCTTGTGTTGAAAGCGGTCCTTAAGAACGTCTAGTAATCCCTTGCCGTTGTCGACCAGAAGGATCGCTATGCCGAACTGGAATGAAAGCATTTTAAATAAATAACGTTGCATAATAAATAATTATACGAAAATTTAGTAAATAACTATTTTCATATAAATATTTACTGAAGGGGGAGAGAGGAAACAACTGCAGCCGGGCTAGCATGGGCAGGAGACAATTTTATCCCCGGGGAAAGGAGAAAATGTTTATCTCCTCGCTTAGTTTTATCCACCCTTCGAGCATGGGTACACCGGTGGATATAATAACCACAGTAGATAAAATGAGAGCTAGACTTAGACTTAGATAAGATTTTTTGAATGAATTTTATATTAAACCCCCGTCTAATGAACTGGGATAAAATTGTCCTTTTCAAATATCAAAAAAGCATATTTTTTATCTTTCATTTGGCTCCATGCTACGGACGGGGGATATATGTCTACTCGTTATGTCAAACGGGGATATACTTCTCCCCGTTGCCGTGCTTTGGCATAGGGACAAGATAATTATATCCCTTGTAAGTGGATATAATTGGTGGATAATTTTTTTGTCCCCAGCCCATGCTAGCCGTGCAGCTGTGAACTGGTTTACCTGTACACTGTAGATAATGATGATGATGTAAATCTAATTATGATTATATTCTCATGGCTTCCGTTGGTTGGTGGTATAACCGTTATCGTTACCGTTACAGCCTATTAAAGTCCACTGCTGAACATAGGCCTCCCCCATAGATCACCTCATGGTGAAGATACTTGACTTAGTCGCCACGCTTGGCAAGCAAGGTTGGCAACAGCAGTTTTTTTTTGTTTTTAGTCGTTAGACGCTGCTGCCCATATCTCCTGATTTGTTTCCCTTTGTCGCCTCTTACACCCACGGTATTATAGTGATAGGATGGTTTAGTGGATATATGTATTTACACCGTTACTACGGTGATATAACATCTTTTGTATTTCAGATGTAAAATATCCAGTCCGGCCGCAAATCAACTGATAAACGTGGCGATTAATGTAAACTCTATTCAAGATGGAAAAGAGAACATGTAAACCGTTACGAGTTAATAAAGAAGAAAAATGAGATTATGTGGTGTGGGATAAGTGCTCGACTTAAAAATTTTATCGTAGGTTTATCGTAGCGAGGGTAAAACAATCAGTTTTACCCCTGCAGGCACTAATAAAATTTTGTGTAGTTACACAAGAATTGGATCCAACATACAAATAGCTAAACGCTTTTGAAATATTGACGATTGAATGTTAGATCGATACTTATTAAGTTGAGTGACAGTAGGTTGCTTCTAAATGTTTGTGATTTTGTTTGTTATCGACTGTTACGTTTACTTTTATTGTTTTTCTGTTTATTTTTTCTGTTTTACTTGTTTTTTTTATTGTCTTTTATAGCTTAAGGATTGTTTTGGCATAAAAACTTATGTATCACCCACGTGTGGTTGGATCCTTTGTAATTATGCCCCATTGTTAATTTAAATTTTAATCGTTGATTTATCACAATTTCGGCGGTGAAGGTAAACGTCCGCAACCTACATGCAAGAAAATTTAAAAAGAAGGATATAAAATCCGCGAGTATGTATTGGGGCAGTTCGGAGGAGTCTTCGTTTGCCGAACTTTAAATTTCTAACTTTAAATTTATGAGGATATAATATGAATACTTTTTCTTTTATAATCAGGATGAGTTTACGATGTTAATATAACTGACAGACAAGGCTATAGCGAATTATTGCTGCTCAAATTCTACAAATATATTGAAACCAAATTAAATAATCTGGTTGATAAGAAACAGGGTTATCACGACGAAAGTAATATAAGCTTTGACCACATCAAATAAGGATAATTAAGCCGAGAGTGCCTCTGTGAATAACTCTGCAATGCAATGGGCAAAACTCTATGCAACTATGTTCAGCAGGGATTGAAAAACCGGCAAAAATTTCATTATTATTCTTCATTTAGGTTTTTTTCAGTACGAATTCGGAACTAGTCTGTTCTGGACTGAGTAAGTTGTCGATTTTAGGATACATGTTTAAATACTGATTTTAACATGAAGGAAAGATAAATGTATATATGCACGATGTCTTCCCATCAATAATCTAAGATCAACAAGCACTAATGGAACTCATTATTAACTTATTGTGAAACACGCACTCACGCACACATATGCATCTAAAACTATTTGCAACCAACAACATGGTTTTACGTGCATATGTGTGCGTCCAGTAGTGGAGTTTTACAGGTTAATGAGTAAACAAAGACGAAAGATGCGTGCGAGTACGTTGAAATTGAGCATGTTTTCGGAGCCACTTGGAATGTACGCAGTACTCCATTTATCTTTCTTTGCTAGTCTGAGTCAATTAAATGATTTTGTTACTGTCACTCAATTAATTCTAACAAGTTAGAACATGTTTTATGGAAACTGAACTGAAATCGTGTTCCTATATCATTGTTTAAGTAATGGTTTTTTGATACGTAATAGTGGTGCAATTTATCTCTGCGCGCAGACGTCTTGTAGAGAAGATGGAACAAATTCCGCGATGGTGATGTGATCTTTAAGATAAGGTATCTGGTAGGGCGCCTTGAGATACTATCGTAAGCGACGGTCTGCTGGCTTAAACTGACGTTAACATCTCTTAAAAACTTTACAATTGGTCGCATCAACATATATTCCCCACAATATTTGGAACAAATTACTTTTGTGGATGATTTCATTATATACTTTACACTAACAAAAATACAACAGTATTAGCCCATTACAACGAAAAAAAAATTAGAATATGTTTGGCTTGTAAACCGGTAAAATATGGCGACACTTACCTTGTGTTTGGAGAGCCGCATGGAGATTTCAGTGTCGAGCCCATTACCGAATACATTTTTAAGTACGAGACCGTTCTCCTCGAATCCGTCGAGCGGCGTGTACAACTTGTAGACGTACACAAAGTTCAGTAACGATTGCCAGTGCCAAATGCCTGTGAACCCGAAATCCATATCCGCCCAGCCCACTCTAAAGTCCACCTGATGGAAACATAAAAACGATAGTTATCGATACAAATGCATAATATCGACCCGGCAGTAAAAGTTGATATAGAAAAATGCCAGGAATATCTTGTGGTCTTCAATAAATAGCGGTATAATCATTTTGTTTTTATAACACAAGTAAAGCGTGTGTTCTGATATACACTGCGAGCACTGTTCAGTGCTCATACTGGTGAATAATTCGTTCAGTTATGGACTGCCAGTGTACTGCCGTAGTACCCTAGGGAAACATATGACGTCATAAATCGTTGTCATTTTTTTGTACTGTGATCACTGGCGCTTTCGAGGTAAGGTGCTCTCAGTACTTTGATTACGTGATCAAAAAACATAACAGCGCCTAGAGATTTAACAGCTTCCACGAATTATTGTTATTTTTGTTAATTAATATTGTTATTCAAATAAACTCGGACATTAAGTTTTAAAAGCAACAAAATTCAAATAATAATTTCTCTTGTTGAACAGAAAACGTGTACATGATAAATATTTTCATTTGAAAACGGTGTCGAAAATGGGGATGACAGTATACTGGACTGAAACTAAAAAAAATCGGCTTCACAGTATACTGGATTGACATCATAGCTTACAGTGGTCACAGTGTAAATCGCAATATTGGAACACACCCAAAATAACCAGATCGGTGTGACAGAGGCCTAGTGACCACCTGGGAACTGGCCGTGTCCACACAGCACACGACGCAGCGGCGGTGGCACAGGCCGCGCCCAAGGCTTCCCCACGTCACAATCGCGAACGCTCATATCAAATATTTCATTATCTAATTGTAACTGCCCAGCGAATAAACCTATTTGATTACAGATACAGTTCACCTTCATTTACCGGCTCTAACACCCTGTTATTAGAGATGTCCATTGGTGGATTGTTAAAGGTTGAAGACCATTATATTACAATTACATTGTGCGTACATAGTCAAACTGTTAGTAATATTTACGACTGATACTTTCATTTTTTATTCTGTAAATAATTCGTTCGAATAAAATTCAATATATTTTGTACACACAATACTCACTTCTTCTGGTGCTCGTTTCGCTGTTAGCATTGCCCTGTCTAGATATTGCACTGGGAGGGCGACGTGACCAAACACGTTGAAATCTTGCATCGACACCAATTTGAGTAGCACTTCGATACCTAAAAATGTTATATATAATAAATTTAATATAATACATATACGGGATATATGTATAATATTGTTGCGCGCCACTATTAATGTCTTGTACATGGTAACACTAGTTATCACCAGCGCCCTCTAGTGTCGAGTAGCAGAACTAGGAGAGTCAAGATCCTTCTAGAAATTTCGGAACCGATATGTACTCGAACATTCTAGATGTCGCTACAGTAGAAGGTTCTGGTAACTATTTGAGGCCCTATATAAGGCCGGTATAGACCACGACCGAGGGGTATTGAATTAGTGATATAAGCGAACACTTCGAAATGATATAACTGTAACTAAAGTGATTAGTAGTAAAATTTTATTTATTATTAGTGTGGATTTAAATTGTAATTAGTGATCTGTGTGATTAAAGTGTCAATTTTGGTAATTCACTCGGCAGTTTTAAATTGTCTCGAACCCCAAGTTCGTAACAATATGTTCCTTTGATATCCAATATAACAAGTATTCGCACTCTAAACGTAATATTATAATTATTCTATTCTATTGAATAAAATAATATTTATATACATTCATTACAAGGCTACTTATTGAAATATTTTTATAATTTTAACACCAGTTCTGAAAATACCTCTGTCGTAAGAAGAACCAGCTAGAAACCTAACGGAACTTTTTTTTAATATAAACATATATTTACAATTTTATTTATTATACAGTTAAACATGAAAACAAATAGAAATATTATGGTAGCGATCACCTCATTCTCAGGGGCTATTATAAATCCTGTACTCTTTAGCAACTTTTTTTTAAAGTTTGACAAATAAAAATATTAAACTCTTTGTTAGATACTTAATACATGCATCCTATATGTAGTAATATATAAGGTAATACAAGAAATCAAATACAGTTTAAAAAACAATATCAAAACAAGTAGGCTGAATACACTCTTCATTCATTCAAATTATAGTTTTTAAACAACAGGTAAATGTACTGGAATAAATAGTGCCTGAAAACTTGATAAGTATTTCATATGAAGATGGTATTAGATTATAAATCTTTTAAAATACACAAATATAATGCAAATAAGTACCAGTGGTGGAGTTAGGCGTGACGACCATCGCAACAAGGTGGCGGTCTTTCTCCACGAAACCGAATCGCGCTGACATACGGGATAGCTCTCCCACTGGGCTCGTTACATTTATTACCAACATACAGTTAGTGATTCTACGCATGTACCCTGAAAGTAAATAACGTTCGGATTAAAAAATAGTTCATTGCCTAAGGATTTTTTCCCAAGTTGGAGTCATCTAAATCACCACACATGGTAGGTTGATTGGCGATAGAGCTACCAGACTTTGAGAATCTTAAACACTGTTTCCAGATAAAAATTGGTGAATTTTTCAAAAATTATTATCCGTTCATTTAAATTCATTAAAATATTTTATACGTCGTAGAGCCATGCTGCAGCTATGTTAGTAGTTTAATTGTAGCACGAATGGGTCGGCTCGACCGGGGAAAGACCACGCTCACACAGAATACCAGCGTAAAATAGCAGCTTAATGCTGCTGTGTTTCGTATGGTGAGAGTAGAGAATCGGAGACCCATTTTACTAGAAAAGAGGCATTCCAACTTAGTCCTCACGGGTGACGACGCATCTGCATTTTGATTCTTAATTGAGGATAAATGTAGATGTCTATGGGTCACAGCAACCACTTACCATCAGGTGGACTGTGTGTTCGTTTATCACCATATCCTATTAAAAAAAATTTGCGTCGGTATTGACATTAATAAAACTCCCGTTAACCACTCCAACTAAAGCTGAACATGCTTGTGCTGAAGTTTTAAATTTTTTGACAGCTCTTTACAAGCTTTGCTTCTGTACAGTTTCTCTACTCGTGAACTTTTAGTAACATACCGTCAACGTATATCTTGACAACTTTCTCTTCCAAATCCAAGTAAGTGACGCCTTTGATGTCTCGTTTGTGTCCCAACACGAACTCCGTGCGTAGGAATCCCTTTCTGTATCCCTGGGAAATATATCAAACATTAATATTATATCAATTCTTAAATCTTTTATCATCATCGTCATCATCGTTTCCCCATCACAGGTGCCTTTACCACAAAACACGGTCCTGAGCCACCTGCATACCTTGAATTCCTGCATGTCTTACCAGATCGTCACTCCATCTAGAGAGGGGTCGCCCTACATTTCGCCTACCGGTACGAGGCTTTCACCTTTATACCCATCAGTTGTCGGTTCTTCGAGCTATATGGCCGGCTCGTTGTCACACTTCAGCTTACTAATCCGTAGGGCTATGTTGGTCATTCTAGTTCTACTGTAGATATCCTCATTTATAAGTTCTCTCTATAGCTCGCTGAGCGACCCCGTGCTTCCTCATACGGTCAGCAGTGAAGAAGCGTCTCAGATCTATAACTCATCACTACGCAACTAACTAACTACCTCATCAACACGCATTGGTTGTGCAATCTTGTTTTGAGGTATACCCATAACCTATAAATCATTTATAGTTTTAAAATGTTAAACAAACTTTCAGAGCTATGCTACAGTGTATAATGGCTGCAGCACGTTTGGGTCGACTAGGCCGGGGATGCACTTAATTAGCAACAAATACTAGCGTAAAATAGCAGCATTATGATGCTGTGTTTTGTATGGCGAGTTAGTTAGTGCATAGAATTTAGTTCTCCTTCCTTCACCAGTAACGATGTTTTCCATCTAAGACTTTGTGGTAGCGCTGTCGTCGTGCCGCAAACGAAACGTACCGAAGCCTAAATCGCGCTATCAAAGTTCTGAAGTTAACGCGCCATAGATAATATATAAAACAGTTCCAAAATAACACACGGAACATTATACGCTCCCCGGGCCGAATAACTTGCCCTATGGAAGATCTATCCTTTTCCTTCCACGGCCATAACTTCAAAAGTGACACGCGTCTGCATTTATAATCTTAATAGAGAATAGATGTAGGCAACACACTTTCTTAATATTTATCAATTTGCAAAATATGAAATTATCTATGTTGCGGAGGTGGAGAAAAAAATAGGTCTATTAATATTGCCTCAATTTACAGCCTATCAAAATCCATTACTGAAGCTGAATATAGGCCTCCCCATAGATTGCTTCATGGGGGGGAGGGGGAGGGGGGGGGGGATATTTATCATATTAGCCGCGCTTGGAAGCCGCAGTTTTTTATTTTATTAGTTGTTATTAGGAAGACGCTGCTGCCCATCTCCTGGTTTGTTTCCCTCTTTCGCCTCTTACGACACCCACGGTATGATATGGGGTAGTGGATATTCTTACACCGCCACTATCATAGTCTACCGACGTAATTCCATTGTTCCATTTTGCTGAATTTAGCACGGACAACTAAAAAATATTTATATGAATGCTTTACAAACTTCTCTCTATACAATTTCCTTTACCTATATATTATATATTTAGATAAAACTATAAATACTTACCTGGAAAGGTGTAATAAGCATGACTCTCCCAGTAATGTTATTTTCGTTCTGTCCTCTGTCCAGATGCCATGATGAATTGATCATCAGCATACCGTCTTCATTGTACTAATGTTATAAAAAAAGAAAAAAATCTGTATTTTATCAAACTTGTTTGGTAAAGAAATAAGACTTTAATCTAGACATTATATAATATACCCCACTCATTGGAATAATAGGAGTTGCCCATAGAGAAGTGTTCATATTCGATACAATAAAAATGAATTAATAAATTAAATTTAAACATCTAAATAAAATTGAAGAGTGCCGACACACTAAATATATAAATATAAATAACTGTTTTTTATTGACCTCAGGAAGTTATTTGGATGTCATTAAGATATTATGATGAATCATTTTTAAAACTTTTGTCTGTTATCGCTTGAAATGAAGATTTTAGCAATTAATCAATATTGCAGATTGATAAACTACATAATATAAACCAATATTTCTATAAAGTATGGTTACTATTTTCTACCGACTTCAAACAGGAGGAGGTACTTCAATTCGAATGTATTTTTTTATGTGTGTTATAATAACCCCATAATTTTTTTCTATATATATATATATATATATATGTCATCATATGGGTGGTCATAATTCTTTTTTTTATTTGAAAGCTAGTGCTTCTCATGTGGTTCCATACAAATTTGATCAAGGTCTGACCAACAGCTTTTGAGTACAAAATTTTCAATTTTTCATTATTTGTAATAAGACCGAATAAAATTAACTTTTGATTTTAAGAACAGTGTTCAGGACGACATTGCTTACTTATTTTAATTCAAAAGATAGGAAATATCGGATCATGCGTGTTAATTTTTAAAGATAATTTAAATTGTAGGTTAAAGGTATGAGCAGGGCTAAAATAAATGAAAGACATTTAGAGCTTTAAATTAACGCGAATGATAATAGCAGCTCCCTAAAGAAAAGTGAAAAAAAAATATGCAAAAACATTGTGGAAAATATATAACGACCAGATTCAGTTTAGGTATAGTCCACCACTAATAGGGTGAATCCCTATTAAAAGTAAGATTTCCTTAATTTTTTAAATCAGAGATACTAACCTGAAAACTGAGCAACGTATCCGCGCTCTTCTTCCAGATCACTCGATGTTTCGCAATCGCAGCAGCTTTAGGCAATGTTGGTATGGTGGAGTTGACCAGCGCGTTGATTTCACCGTAGAACTCGTTCGTTTTGAACAGATAGTCCGCTAAGAGACTGAAGGCCAGGTAGTCCTCTTGCCAGTTCATACTGCCGTTCAGTGCTTGTAAGTTGTCTTGATAGCGCCACCTAGATTGCAAGAGGAGATAGAATAAGTTATTTTTTGCTTTACATACGTTTTTAAAAACTTTTGTGAGTTGTACATGCGCCCGCGATTGATTCTGGCAATTTTTTTAAAATAATTATTAACTGCCGACGGTACACCAAGCAGCACTGCTGTGTTAAGAGCAGTGGCGTAGCGTGCCTTCGAGGGGCCCTGTATCAAAATTTGTTGGGGGGCCCCAATGAATAGTAAAGATTTCATAAAAGGAACAAAAACGCTTGCATTGAATTCAAATTATTATATATTGATTTTAAGTTATTCATCATCATCGTTACAGCCCTTCATAAGTCCAAGGAATGAAAAAACGAATAAAGGAATAAAAAACATATACATAAAAATGGTCTTCAGTTCTCTATGTACACATAAATTATCGTCAATTATCACGACAACGGCAAAAGTACTAATTCCACTAGTTCATCATCATCATCATCATCATAACAGCCCTTCATAAGTCCATTAAAGAGCATAGGCCTCACCCAAGGAATGCCACAAAGCACGGTCCTGAACCACCTGCATCCATCGACTTCCTGCATGTCTTACCAGGTCGTCACTCCATATAGTGGGGGGACGCCCTACACTTCATCCGCCGGTACGAGGCCGCCACTCGAGAACCTTTTTCCCTATCGGTTGCCGGTTCTTCGAGCTATATGTCCGGCCCATGGCCACTTCAGCTTACTAATTCGTTGGGCCATGTCGGTGACTCTGGTTCTACTGCGCATATCCTCATTTCTAAGTTTATCACGCAGAGAAACTCCGAGCATAGCCCTCTCCATAGCTCGCTGAGCAACCTTGAGCTTCCTCATCCGGCCAGCAGTGAAGGACCACGTCTCAGTTCCGTATGTCATCACTGGCAACACGCACTGGTTGCACAATTTCGTTTTCAAGTTTTGAGGTATACCTGACTAGAAGATGTGCCGTTATTTCCCGAACGCTACCCAGTCGAGTCGAATCCCTCGATTGACCTCTCGGTCGAAGTTGGACTTACTTAGTCGGACTATTTGTCCCAGGTAAACATAAACGTCAACAACTTCGAGCTTAGAGCTACCAATAACTACCGACATAGGTGTGACATGGACATTAAACATGATCTTTGTTTTGTCCATGTTCATCTTAAGACCTATCCGTTGGGAAAAACTATTGAGGTCATTAAGCATAGTGCTTAGGTCCTCCAGCGATTCTGCCATAAGGACTATATCGTCGGCAAATCGAAGGTGAGTGATGTACTCGCCATTGATGTTAACACCGTATCCTTACCAGTCCAGAAGCTTGAAAACGTCTTCCAATGCAGCGGTGAAGAGTATCGGGGATATAACGTCACCCTGTCTTGCACCTCTCTGCAATTGGATAGGTTTCGTACTCTGGTTCTGTACTCGGATAGCCATCGTAGCCCTACTGTACAAGCACTTCAGCACTTCGATATACCGACAGTCAACTTGGCATCGCTGAAGGGACTGCAGCACCGCCCGAATTTCGACGTAATTTTGATTGAAAGTCTTTGGGCTTTCTCATAGTCCACATACGCCAGAAATAGTGGTAAATTGTACTCCTCGGACTTCTGTACAATTTGCCGAAGGGTATGTATGTGGTATATGGTGCTAAAGCCTTTTTGGAAACCGGCTTGTTCGGGAGTAATGACTCTCGAAAACAGCATGTAGACGCGGCTCAAAAGGGAACTCGGTCTGTAGTTCTTCAAGAGAGCGTTGTCACCTTTCCGGAGTAGTGCCACCATGGAGGACGGAATTAAAGAGCTTCTGAAGGACATCAAGTATCGGTTTTCCACCCGCTTTCAGAAGCTCCACTGTAATTCCATCCAGCCTGGGATCTTGCCGTTTTTAAGATGCTGGAGAGCCATTCTAATCTCGCTCAGACTGACGTCCGAGATATCATCGGAATAGTGTCGGATAAGACTCGCTCTTGGATCGTTACTCACACTTACGTGTGGCTCCAACGATGATGTGTACAGCTGCCAATAGAACCTCTCAATCTCACTCAAAACCTCAGGTGTCCCGGAAACGACGCTGCCATACTCGGTCTTCAGCTTCGACAGTTGGCTCTTTCTGGCAGACAGATCTCTTGCAAAGACTTGGGAGCCCTGGTTCTGCTCGATCTTTTCTTTAATACGAGCAGAATTAAAGTTGCACAAGTCCCGCCGCATGCATTTGGAGATCTGTATGTTCAGTTGCCTGTACGCTGTCAAATCTACTGAAGACTGCAGCTATATACCCCGTCTAAAAGCCATTGAGATTAGAGTGTGATCGGAGACTTTTTGTTTCTTCTGCGGCGGGTCTTGCAAAACTTAGCTCAGACCGCATGGACAGTTTCCACGAGCTTGTCATTCATATCGTCCATTGTATTGCAATCTTCTAGGCACTGAAAACGGTTTCGTAGCTCGAGCTGAAAGGTTTCTGGACTTTGGATTAGAGCACGAGAAGGACGGAGCGTTGACTTCATTAGACGTGACTTCTCCAACTTAACGTTTAGGTTCAGTGTGCCTCTCACCATTCGGTGATCGCTGCCGGTTTTCACCCTCGCGATCACTGAGACATCACTGAATAGTTGTCGTCTGGTCGTCATAATAAAGTTAATCTCATTTTTTGTCGAACCGTCGTGGCTCGACCAGGTCCACTTCCTGTGGGGCCGCTTCTGGAAGAAAGAGTTCATCATAAAGAGTCCTTCTTTCTCCATGAAGTTCGCCAGCTGCTGGCCCTTTGGGTTCCGTTGCCCTATTCCGAATTTCCCTACTTTCAGCTCACCGTTCTCTCTTGTGCCTAGTTTTGCGTTGAAGTCTCCCATTAACACCGTATAGTGGGTTTTGGAGGAATGCATTGTTCTAGAGATATCCTCATACATTTCTTCCACCTCCTCATCGGCGTGTACCGAGGTTGATGCGTAAACCTGTATAACCTTCAGCGATTACCGTTCGGTGATTCTGAGTATAAGGTCCGCAACCCTCGTCGACACACTCCCAATCTTTACAACGTTGTTAACGAGAGACTTGTGGACGATAAATCCGACACCTCCTTGGGACAGATGGTCGCCCTCCTGGTGATAGAACAAATTGCCGGATTCGAGGATTACCGTGACCTCCCCCTCTCTTCAGACTTCGGATAATCCTATGACATTCCAGTGCAACTTGTCTATCTCTTCTTCTAGCTCCAGGACCTTCTCGTCAGTCCTCAGGGTGCGTGCGTTATAAGTTGCCATGTCGAGTCGTCGTAGGTGGCAACAGAACCTCCACCGGAGACTCTTAGCACCCCCTGCCTCGCTGTTACCATGGTCGCCACCTTAGCCAGGAATAGCGGGGCTGCCGGGGACTGGGGGCCATCTCTTCGTTACTTTCATGGGGGTATATTGCCATAGTTGCCACGCTTGGCGAGCGGGTTGGCAAGCGCAGTTTTTTTATTGTTGTTTTGCTGTTATCAGAAAGATGCTGCTGCCCATCCTCTGCCTCAGTTTCCGTCTGTCGCCTTTTACGACACCCACGGGAAGATATGGGGTTGTGAGTATTCTTACCCGCCACTACACGGGCTTATGAGTTATTACTTACAATAAATACTCCTAGGAACTAAGCTAGCCAAACAATTTAATTTTCGTGCCTTTTGTTCGGCGAACATAGCTGAAGACGATTTCAGTTTTACTAAATTCTTTACTTCTTTAGAGAATAGTGATAGCCTTTCCTGTCCCATTAGAAGTCCTTGGAGTTTTTGCTTACACACGTTGGGGGCCCCTGTAGCCCGGGGGCCCCGTATCATTGATACGGCTGATACGGCGGTAGCTACGCCCCTGGTTAAGAGCCATAGGCAAGGGTATAGTTAGTATGATTATGGAATGTGAGTCATTCCATTTTAGTCCTCAAAGATAACAAAGCGTCTGTAGTCTTTTCTTCTTTGCTTAAAGTTAGCTGCAAGTATGTATATATATGGTAGAGCCACGCTGCAGCTATATTAATTGTATAATTGTAGCACGAATGGGTCAGCTCGACCGGGGAAGGACCACGCTCTCAAAGAATACCAGCGTAAAATAGCAGCTTGACTGACACTGCTGTGTTTCGTCTGGTGAGTGTAGAGAACCGGAGACACTTTTTTACTGGAAACAAGGCATTCCATCTTAGTCCTCACGGCTGACAACGTATCTGCATTTTAATTCGCAAACGAGGATAGATGTAGATGTTTATGGGCCACAGTAACCACTTATCATCAGGTGGACTAGATGCTCGTTTGTCAACCATATCTTATAAAAAAAATATAGTAGCCATTACCACTGGACAGTTTGCTTGTCAAGTAAATGTAAAAAAAAACAACTTGTTCATACAGCTTATGTTCTTCGAACTACAACAACTTTACTTTACACAGTATTTTATTTTTACATATGAATTTTAGATAATTTATTTACACATGTTTATTCCTCTCATTTCTGTGAGGATTTTACAATACTAATCTTATGGTCAAATACTCAAACGATACTCAATTTTAAGATGTCTTTAAGTATCGTGGTGTTACAGTAACTTTGAAGTGATAGAGCATAGCATTTGGGCGTTGAGATTACTGTTTTGTACTCGACCTCAGAGAGTACTTACATGACATTGAAGCTCGTATCCCGCCAGCCAGCGAAGGGCGTGTCCAGACTGGAGAGCAAGGCGTACACAGTCTGTTCGCGCGCCTCCGAGTACATCTTGACGCGCCACAGCACTGTGGCGTCGTTCGCCCAGCCCATGCGCACGTGCCACTCGCAGAACCAATCTGGATTATTCAATTAAAATACAATAATATTTACTTTACACTAAGAAACAAAAACAGAAATTTTTTATTCAATATAGATTATAAATAATACTTATTGAGTCACTCTATTGTTTGATTACCACTGGTTCGGAAAAAACCTCTATCCTGGGAAGAACCAGCAAGAAACCCAGCGAGACTTTTTTTTAAATAACAGCTTACAATCATGATGTTACACAAATTAACAACACAACAAATTAGAGATAGCTAGGTAGCGATCACCTCATTTCCAGGGGTTATTATCATCCATAAATTCCTTAATATTATAATAACACTTTTTATACAAACCTAGTTTAATAAAGTTTTTGAACTTTGAGCAGGTCAAATTTTTTTATGGAATTTTGTTGCAAAAGCGTATACATCGCCCCAAGAATGAATTACAGACTCGATGGAGTCGAGTAACTTGTACTACTAGCTTGTGTCTGTTCCTAGTATTTACAGAATGAATATCACTTATTTTTGTAAAACTACTTTTATTTTTGTGCACATACATTACATTTTCATAAATGTATTGAGAGGCCAAAGTTAATATATTAATTTCCTTAAATTTTTGTCGCAGCGATTCTTTAGGCTTTAAATCATAAATTGCTCTTATGGCCCTCTTCTGTAAAACAAATATAATTTCAATGTCAGCTGCGTGTCCCCATAGCAAAATACCGTACGACATTATGCTATGGAAATAGCTAAAGTAAACTAGTCTGGCTGTTTCAACACTGGTTAGATTTCTAATCTTTTTTACGGCATATGCTGCAGAACTAAGTCTGCTTGCTAGTTTTGATATATGGGGGCTCCATTGAAGCTTCGCGTCTAGTGTGATTCCAAGACAAATGGTGGTATCTACAAGACTATTTAAAATTACATTAGTATTTAATTGTTTGACATTTGGAGTCATGAATTTCATACATTTCGTTTTAGTGCCATTTAAATGCAAATTATTAACATTGAACCAATTTACTAATTTAGATATAGCATTATTTACTTCGTCATATTTTAGTAATTGTAGACTTAATTTGAAAATTAAAGAAGTGTAATCTGCAAATAATACTATATCATGGTTATCCCCTACTATGTAAGGTAAGTCATTAATGTATACAAGAAACAGAAAGGGGCCGAGAATCGAGCCTTGAGGCACGCCCATTTGTACCATGGACCCGGAAGAGCTCATATTGTTAATGACAACTTTTTGCGTTCTCTTACTTAAATATGAAATAATTAATTTAAGAGCATCACTTCTTACACCGTAGTGTTGAAGTTTCCTGATGAATGTTAAGGAACGATTAATATAACAAACATAAACAAAAATTAAGGGATGAAAAGGCAGTCTTATTCATCATCATCATTACAGATCTTCATAAGTCCACTACCGGACATAGGCCTACCCAAGGAATGCCACAAAGCACGGTCCTGAGCATCTTGCATCCATCGACTTCTTTATGTAATCGATATATAAACGTGCAAAATTGTTTATATAATATGTATGGAAGTACCTCTGAGTAGAAATTCGTACTCCCCGTTGATAAGTCGCCCAGGATAGTGTAATGTGAGTCTGCCGGCTCTGTGCCATTTGGCCAGCCGGTCCAGTTGTACGTCGACGCTCAGCTTTTGTGAAGGGTCCCGGTTCGCATCCCAGTTAATGGATGCGCTGAGACGTTTCTGGCTGTCGCTGTTCCAACGTTGGTACGATATTTGAACGTCTCGCAGTCTGTGAAAAACAAAAACAAATTGAGGTATAGTATAAAAAAAAATAATAATTAAACGACAATTATAAACAAGCTCCTCCTGATGGTAAGTGCATCGAATGAACAACTTCAGCCAACTTCAAAGAAAGAAGGCAACGTAATATGCGTTGCCCCACAGGTTTTACAATACTGGTTACCATCTTACTTTTTAACCCGGAACACAGCAATGGATGCACTAATTAATACAAAAATACATAGAAACCCTACTGCCGCCCTTTTAAAGCCCTACTGAAGCTTTCCCTCCAAAAGTGATTTCAATAAATACGGTGGTGTTAATAAAATATTAGTAAGTACCAGCATAAATAAAACTATATCATGATCATTCTCTACTAGATAAGGCAAGTTTTTAATATAGACAAGAAACAGTATGGGGCCGAGAATTAAGCCATAAGGTACGCCCATTTTTACTACCGACCGACAGAATTCTTACCCCGGTCAACAACTTTGGTTCTGTTGCTTTAAAATGAAATAATAAATTTAAGAACAATACATCTTATACCATAATGTTGTTTCCTGGATAGGTCGCAAAGATACCCAAAGCATCCTGTGAATTATGGCTATCAGTGATTGCTTGTAAAACCGTGATTTTAATGAAGCCATTATTTACATAAAAAACCTTAGTGTTGGCAGTACAGAAATAGTTAAAAATTAACAGGGTCTAATTTAAGGTTTAAGATTGAAATATTAGTATGTATGACTTTGATAAGTTTAATCAAATCGGGAAACACTAGATTCAATAGTAGCCATAAAAATAATAGCTTGAGGTGTTATTGTATATTACATAGACTACACCTACAACTACCACAGAAAGCGGTTCTGAGCCAATCGCATTAATCAACTCTATCGTCTCTACTTTACTCAACCATCGAACGTCTGGTCGTTACTCTATGTACAGAAGCAGTCACTTTACACTTAGCTTGATTTTTTTTTATAGGATAGGATGACAAACGAGCACACAGTCCACCTGATGGTAAGTAGCCGCTGTGGTCCATAGACATCTATATCTATCCTCGTTTGCGAATCAACATGCAGATGCGTTGTCACCCGTGAGGACTATGATGGAATGCCTCTTTTCCAGTAAAAAGGGTCTCCAGTTCTCTACACTCACCATACGAAACACAGCAGTGTCAAGCTCCCATTTTGTGCTGGTATTATGTGAGAGCGTGGTATTTCCCCGGTCGAGCCATTCGTGCCACAACTATACCACCAATATAGCTGCAGCATGGCTCTGCCACATATAAAATATAGGAAAAGTCTAAAAATACAGTAGACTCACTGATCTATATGCAGGTCCATATTGAGGTTGGTGTTGTTGTTAAGATCAGCATTCAGGTTGAGACTGTAGGCCTGTCCACTGACATCCACCTCTACATAAGTGGTGAAGTTCTGTTCCGAGAGTAGCACGTATCGTATTAACGTACGGTAACTGTCTTCGTTGTATTCACCCTGGAATATATTTTCAACATGTATATAAGTAAGGTTGCAATGTAGAGGTTCGAGCTTTTATCTTTTTCTTTTATATAAATAAAAATTCAAATGTTCGTGTGTTCAAAATCTTAAATCTTTGAAAGTTCTTTATCGATAGCTTTTCGGCGACGAGGTTTGCCGCCCGTCACGTTCTGTCTCCCGGAGGGGCGAAAAGTGGATTGCGGAAGCCCGTCTGACTACGTTGAATGTATGTGGAGCAATGAATGATAACATGGATGAAATATGCGAAATGATGAATGATAGAGGAATAGATTTGTTATGTGTGAATGAGACGAAACGAAAGGGAAGAGATGTCACTGCACATGGCATGTATACCGCTTACTGGTCTGGTGTAGATGAGACCGAGCGGGCATGCCAGGGAGTCGGTGTCATCCTTTCAGAAAGAATGGGTCAATGTGTGAAAGAGTATGAATGTGTAAGCCCAAGGCTGCTGTGGATACGAATAAAGTGGGCTTAAAGAAGTTGTTCGTGCTTGGCGTGTAACGCCCCAGATATGTCTAAGCCCACTTATATCCGAAAGCAGTTTTGGGACATGGTAAGGCTGGTGTTGACGAAATGTAAGGAAAATGAAAATATTATTATGTTAGGAGATTTTAATGGAAGGCTTGGGGTGAAGAGGTCTGGTTATGAAAGGATATTAGGAGCGTTTGGCGATGAAAGAATAAATGAGAATGGTGAAGACCTCCTCACCATATGTGTGGAAAAGAATCTTTTTGTGGCGAACACTTTCTTTCGCCATAAGAGGGTTCACATGTATACTTGGGAAAGAGGGGATGATAGAAGCATGATATATTTCATAATTGTGGATGAAATAATGAGGAGCGCAGTGGTAGATACAAGGATTTACCGTGGGTCCAACGTAGGGACGGATCATTACTTGGTCTTATGCCGAATTAATGGTCTATTTAAGCGTTGGCGGCATCGGACATCTGTGTCTACCACTGCGTTACAGCGTATAAGAATAGAGAGGTTACAAGATGAAGGTGTGAAAGAGAAGTATAAATGCAGACTGAAGGAAAATATATGTGTTTTGAATGAATTATGTGTGAATGATTTAGACTTGAAGAATGTATGGAATAATGTTAAGAAAGTTTTGGTGGATACAGCCACCGAAGTATGTGGTGTAAGTAAGAGAAGGGATGAAAGGAAAAGTAATACGTTGTGGTGGGATAATGAGGTACGGATGGAAGTTGAAGCAAAGAAGAGGGCATGGCTAGATTTAATAGCAACCAAAGCTGGTAATTCTGGCAGTATGAATGATGAGATTGAAAGAAAAAAGGCAGACTTTAGACGTATAAATAAGAGAGTAAAAGAAGTTGTTGAAAGGAAAAAGCAAGAAAGGATAGATAAGAATGATAAAAGAATATCTGATAACTTCCAGGCAAATATTAAAATGTTCTGGAAGCTCGTAAGAACTGCCAGGGGAAATTCAAAACAGCCTAGAATTAATGCTATACGAGACGAGAATGGCTGCATGCTGAATGATGAAGTTTCGAATTTAAAGAGACGGAAGGAATACTTTGAAAGCGTGTTTAATGCGATGATCAAGTCATATTTGCATCGTCGGCGGCCGAGTTGCAAATGATGGTTAATTTAATGAACTGGTCATTAAAAGAAAGGGATATGAAAGTGAACGCAAGTAAGACGAAAGTGATGGTTTTTGAAAGAGAAGAAAGTAAAACGTTATGTGAAATAAGAATAGAAGGGGAGTTGATTGAGCAAGTGGATGATTTTGTATATTTGGGATGTTTATTTAGCAGGGATGGTAGATATGATAAGGATATAGAACGACGAATGAACGCAGGAAATACGAGTTAATGGGGCTCTACACGCTATTATGAAGAGTCAAGAATGTGTCAAAGAAGGCACGTATGGCAATTTATAATGGTGTGTTAGTCCCTACTTTAATGTATGGTAGTGAAAGTTGCGTATGGCAGAAGAAGCATAAGAGTAGAATAAAGGCTGTAGAAATGCGGTCATTACGGAGTATGTTAGGGCTGAATCTGAATGACAGGGTGAGAAATAGTGTGATAAGAGAAAAGTGTGGTTTGCAAGATGACGTTGTGACTAGGATTAAAAAAGGAATGCTGCGGTGGTTTGGTCACGTAGAAAGAATGAACGAGGAAAGAGTGACAAAGCAAATTTATGTTTCAGAAGTGAACGGCAAAGTCGGGAATGGACGCCCTAGACGAAGATTTATCGACCAAATCGGCGATACATTGAAAATGGGCCAGATTAGGAGTACCCTTAACCGACGAGCGTGTATGCGTAAATATATGGATGTAAAGGAGGCGAGAGAGGTGTGTCAGGATCGCGCCAAATGGAAGTCCGTAGTCTCTGCCTACCCCCCTGGGTGACAGGCGTTAGTGTTTATATTTGTATTTGTACTTTTCTTTAAATTTTGACACAATATTGAATACGAATGTTAAATATCTAATGTGATAAAAATAATCGCGCGTGTTTTATATGCTTTTTACTACTGAAATACTTTTTGGGCAACAGCAACGCGTGGCCGGGTACAGCTAGTATAAAATTGAAGTGTCTGTTTGTAATGTCAAAATACCAGCTTTTTACTAAATGCATATGAAAGTATATATTACGGTACTTACCACAAAGACACAATTTTTTAAATTTTTGTCTGTCTGTCTGTTTGTTCCGGCTAATCTCCGAAACGGCTGGACCGACTTCGACGGGACTTTCACTGGCTGGCTAGTTAATAACTAGCTGTTCCCCGCGTGTAATTTAGGGTTTTAATTATGTTGCGCGGAACCCTAATTCTTTTTCTAAAATAAAAGTAGCCTAAGTTACTCCTTATGAAATCAGCTACCTACCAGTGAAAGTCCCGTCAAAATCGGTCCAGCCGTTTCGGAGATTAGCCGGAACAAACAGACAGACAGACAGACAAAATTTTAAAAAATTGTATTTTAGTTATAAGTTTGCTTTCATATGCATTTAGTAAAAGACTGTAATTTTGACATTACAAACAGACACTTCAATTTTATTTACTTGTATAGATGATAGTCCTACAAAGGTAAAAAAAACTAAATAAAGCAGGTAAAGCTCACCTGACCAATAAAGGTGATCTGTCGGTTATCCTGTGTGAATCTCGCGTCGACCGAGATGTCCTTAAAATGGCTACTGTTTATTATAACTTTGACGCGGTGCGATACGAGATTGGTCTTCGATTGGTCTTGGTACAGCGCATCCACGTTGTAGTCCACGCCCGTGAACCAAATGCCAACTGCGTTAAGCTGTGTAGTAAAAATAATTTATTTAACATAGGAGTTTTGGCGGGAACTTGACCGGCGGCGGTTTGCTGCTCCTATATTATTGTTTAAATAATGGTTTGAAATGGATTTTGATATGTTAAAGTGGTGCGATTTTGTGTATTAAGTGTCTGCGTATGTGAACTATTAGTGGAAACGGTGAAACAAGTGCTCTGATAGTGATGCGATTCTCAAGATAGGTGTCTGTCTGCTTAGGCACCTTGAGATATCATCGCCAACTGTCAGCTGTCTGCTGGCTCAAGTTGCCGTCAAAATCACCCAAGGGCTGCACAATGTGACGCATCAACATATTGTGGAGCAGTGTACAACGAAGGATAATCATACATTATAACTTCAGGCTCAGAAGGGCTAGAACCCAGAGCCGTACAGTCAGTTATTAAATAATAAATTATTTAACATAATATATGGAGTGTAGAGTACAAGGAGAACCATCATATAAGGGGCGAAAGTTAAAAAAGTGTCCAACCTCTATTTTCAGTAAATAACTGAAAATAGAGGTTCCAAAACCTACCACAATAGCGCTGGCGTCTGAAACACTACGATATGAAGATAGCTTTTGTAAACGGAGTGAAGTCAGCTGAATTCAAATATTTAAAAAATTTCATGACTAGAGTAGTTAGTAAAATGTCAGTATACAAAATCCCAACTATTTACGTAGTACAAAACCAAGCGGATTGGTCGGTCCTTGTTTATTTCTCCATCTTATTCTAATTACTTTTGGCGCTTTTTTTAATTTATCCTATGCTACTGCAGCGCCACCCTTATTGGACACGTTTTTAGGGACACTTTTCATATATAAAGATGGTCCTCCTACTCTACACTCTATACATAATAGTTTAGTATTTGACACGTGTCAATTGAAATACTTTTCAGGGTTCCGTACCCAAAGTTTAACCAACGGGGCCCTATTATTAAGTCTCCGCTGTCCGTCCGTCCGTCTGTCAGCGGGCGGTATCTCATGATCCGTAATAGGTAGACAGATGAAATTTTCACAGAATGTGTATTTCGTGTGTAATGTGTACTTGAAACGTGTTTTACAATGTTACGGAATATGCGCGAGTCCGACTCGCACTTAGCTGGCTTTTATTAAGGAACGTCTCAACCCTAAACAAACATTTCTATAGATATTGTATAAGAATAATATAGTATAATGACGTAAGGTGTAAGAATATCCACTCCACTACCCCATATCGTCCTGTGGGTCTCTTTAGCCGAGGGAAATTGAATCTTCCCGATAACAACTCAAAACATATTTGTCAGCTTAATGCTGCTGTTTCATATGGTGAGTGTAGAGAACCGGAGACCCTTTTTACTGGAAACGAGGCATTCCATCTTAATCCTCACGACTGACAACGCATCTGCATTTTGATTGGTAATCGAGGATAGATGTAGATGTCTATCGGCCACAGCAACCAGTTACCATCAGGTGGACTGTGTGCTCATTTGTCACCCTATCCTATAAAAAAATTCACATCGGCGACGGGGAGCAGCGTCACAGGTGTAAGACATCTGGTACTGGAATCCTCAATCCGGCTGTCAAGCGTGGCAAATATATTAATAATGGAAGAGATCGAGTCTAGCAGTGGACTTATCAGCTTGTTGATCCTTGATCGCCATTATCCCATAACATGGCATTTACTTACCTGAACTGAAATATCCGCCTCTTTGTTCTAGTGGTTATAAACACGGTGGCTGGTCATGAGGTAACCGGTTTGAATGCCGGGTCGGGCCAAAATTATATTATTATATTGGGTTTTTCTATTAAGAAATTTTCAGTAGCAACCTGGAGTCAGGAAGTTGTCGGTTTTTCACCCCCGTGCCTCCGAAAGCACGTTAGTCCTGCGCCCGATCTCCCTCCAGTCGTGTTTCATAACCTTCCCCTTGGACTATGAGAGTGAGGGAATAGAGAATATAATAGGAGCTCCCCAGTGCCAGCTCCTTCCACTTGACCGCATCCAGCGAGTGCTTTCCGATCGGCTCGATTCATTGGCACTGCGGAGAGATGTTGCATCCCTTTGCATTTACCACGGGGAGTGCTCTGAGGAATTGTTCGGATTAATCCCAGCCGCAAAATTTCACGAACGCACATCGCGCCAGAACTCCCGATACCATCCACACCATCTAAATGATTGGCGGTCCACCACTGTGCGATTTAGAAGATGTTTTCTTCCTCGCACAACTTCCTTGTGGAATCGATTACCATCAGCAATTTTTCCGGACCGATACGACTTAGGGACCTTCAAGAAAAGAGCCTACTCCTTTTTAAAAGGCTGGCAACGCATCTGCAATTTCCCTGGTTCCTCTGGTGTTGCAGTTGTTCATGGGCGGCGGTAGTCACTCACCATCAGGTGAGCCGCTTGCTCGTTTGCCCCTCTCTTATATAAAAAAAAGAATGCATACATACATTTATGCTCGGGCACTATAATTCTGTCCTGTGCATATCGCTAGTCTCCGTTGAGACTTGCCGCCGTGACCGAAATTCGGTCTGTAGGACATCATTTATTAAGTGGCGAAGCTTGCGAAGACACTTATTGATTTCACGATGTCTGTCCGTCTGTCCGTCTGTCCCACGATTATCTCGAGAACGGTTTCGAATTTTCAAATTCTGTTTTCAGCAATCGATTACTGATCACCCAGGCATCTGAACCGCCTATTTTGAAACTGATTGCTCAACGGCAACCGTTAGAAACCGCTACAAAGCTGATTGCTTCGCCATTTTGCTATGCTGTTAGCTAGCTAGGTTTATTATTATTACTTACCTGAAACTCATTAGCTTGCTTCTCGTGTAGCTTTGCTTTGACAGTGCAAGGGTGTAGTGTCGGCAAGGTAACATTTAGTTCGGCGTCTACGTATAACTGTGACCCTGGAGGCGCGAATAAGTAGCCAGATAGCATTATCTCACGCGATTTTGGATTGAAGTTAAGTACGGCCAGTGCTGAGTATTTTGGACCGATCTACGGAAAAAAAATGATAGAAAAATTAACG
The DNA here is from genome assembly GCA_033319125.1 of Parnassius glacialis. NCBI lineage: Eukaryota > Metazoa > Arthropoda > Insecta > Lepidoptera > Papilionidae > Parnassius > Parnassius glacialis. The sequence continues at coordinate 16,833,437 of JAVANC010000023.1, read as the reverse complement.
AAGAAAAATGTGTACAGTTAAACGTGATGAACCACGCTGCTGCTGTATTATGGTTGTAGCACGGATGGGTCGGTTCTACCGAAAAATGATTACGCTTTCACACAATACCAGCGTTAAATAGCAGCTTAATGCTGCTGAGCTTCGTATGGTGAGTGCAGTGAACAGGAGACCCTGTTTACTGGTGACGAGGCATTCTATCTTAGTTCTTAGCCATAACAACGCATCTGCTTTTCAATTTTTAACCAAAGATTACGTGAGTCATATACGTAAATCATACATGGTATTGTTCAAGAATAACAAAATTTCACATCACACGGCATATTAACGATCTCAACTTGAATTCTCAAATATAGTCTAACAAATTAGAATTTCTCAAATTCTGAAAAAGACATCAACAGTGGTAGAACCACGCGGCAGCTTTTGCTGTCGCACGGATGGGCCGGCTCGAACCGGGGTGGTACCACGACCTCACAGAATACCAGCGTGAAGTAGAGGTTTACCTCTGCGTTTCGCTTGGTGAGTGCAGGTGGCCGGAGGCCCTTTTTACTGGAAATGAGGCATTCCATCTTAGTCCTCACGGGTGACAACGCATCTACATTTTGAATTGTAATAGAGGATAGATGTAGATGTCTATGGGCCGCAGCAACCACTTACCATCAGGTGGACTGTGTGCTCGTTTGTCACCCTTATCCTATAAAAAAAAAGATCCAGGATATCAAAAGTACAAATACTAAATATGGGTGAGGATGCGATTTGGTCCAAGAAGTTATACCCTTACCTAGTACAGATAATTACAGACCACACCAGTATACAAAATGTGTGCTCCGCCAAGTTCAAAAACTTTATTAATCTAAGACTATACAAAAAGGATTATTATAATATTAAAGAATTTATGGATAATAATAACCCCTGGGAATGAGGTGATCGCTACCAAGCTATTTCTAATTTGTTTTGTGTTGTTAATTGTGTAACATATAATTGTCAACTGATCGTTTTAAAAATAAATAGTGCCCCTGCCTTGGGTTTGCTAGTTCTTCCAGGACAGAGGTATTTTTCAAGCCGGTGGTAAATTAAACAAAGGAGCGACTATCTATAAGTATTATTTATAATCTATATTAAATAAAACAGTTTCTGTTTCTATTTCCCCAAAAACATTGCTTAGTAAGTAAACACATGGTAGAGTCACGCTGTAGCTATATTAATTGCATAATTGTAGCACGAATGGGTCGGCTCGACCGGGAAAGGATGACGCTCTCACAGAATACCAGCGTAAAATAGCAGCGTGTTGCTGCTGTGTTTCATATGGTGAGTGTAGAGTACCGGAGACCCTTCTTACTGGAATAGAGGCATTCCATCTTAGTCCTCACGGCATTATTAAAATGCATCTACATTTTAATTCGCAAACGAGGATAGATGTAGATGTCTATGGGCCACAGTAACCACTTACCATCAGGTGGACTGGGTGTTCGCTTATCATCCATCTTATACCGAATGACGAAAAAGTTATCACATAAAATGAAAAGACGTATGCTACATAATTTTTTTTTAAACATACATAATTAAAGAAATATATAACAATTAATACATTAGTCGCGGTAGCATTTTTTTCGTTTTAATATTAAATAACATCATGTAAATGCATACAGATATCACCTGATGAATTCTAGAAGGTCAAAGACCCATGCCATTTGAAGGCGAATATAGATAGTTTAAACGTTGTCAATCTGAACTACCCAAATAAAGAAAAAATCAAACAAAAACTGTACTTACGGCTAACAATTTAAGGCATAATTTTATGCGCGAAATTAAAAACAAAGGGACCGCGCGCTGTGGGTGTGAAAACAAATTCAAGCGAAAAATTTACTTAAAATAATGAAGTTAAGGCATAATTCTCTATGCGCGAAGTGACAAGAAATGGGACCGGGTGTCGAAATTATTATTTTTCTGGCGCGTGCGACGTTTTGTAAGCCACTTCAGGTCAGTAACCTATATATTATCAAGGCTAATTTATTTCTTGTCAATTTTTTACGCTATTTATATTGTTTGAAAAATGCATTTTTTATTTTCTTTTATTGTTGTTTATTTTATTATTTTAACAGACATATATCAACTTGTATTAAATGCTGTGCTATTTAACGTCATAACCTATTCTCCACCCAGTATAATAAGAATACCACTTTAGTGCTTTAGAACCTAGACTACTGACACAGCTTTCTAATCATTGTTTGTGAAAATAGCAAAGGCTCCCATCATAGGAACAACCTTCGAAACAACATCCGACGGTTCGAGCATGGCATATTTTCCTAAATATTATTGTAATATTCTTGCTCGCCTGGACCTAACATTATGACCGGTACATACGTACGCACGCAAGTACACACACAAATAATAAACAAATTTGGACAGTCAATACGAATTTTTAATTACTTTAAAATAGATTCGTGATCTATTTACTCTACCCTAAAAACTTACAAATAGAAAACCAATAAATTCCCTCTTACCTCTTCAAACTGAAACTTAAAGTAAATCGGTTTCTGTGACCGAGTCATAGCAATTTCAGTATTGAGTTTCACTCCGTTAAGTTTGTCGATGCGCCTAAAGATGAATGTGAAGGCCGGGTCGGATTTTTGCTGCCGTGATGCACTCACATTGAAACCTATGTCCATGTGGCTTTGCGTTTTCTGAAATGTAATGCCATTGATAAATATTAAATGCATTAAATAATAAGTAAAAGATCACAATATTTATTAAACTAAAATCGTAATTAGATATAGATTTCTGCATACAATTTGTTAAAGAAAAATTCCCTAAAACCTGGATTCAGTAGTCCTTAATAAGGTTTGAACAGTGCGGTAGTCAATCCAGCTTTCAAATAGTTAGCCACTGAGAATGTGATAAGGTTCCGTAGTTACGCCATATGGTGGCGGTAGCTCAGCTGGCTTAACCCACACTTTTACCAAAGGCAAGTACGTCCTTGAAATGAATGTTGTTGACAAACGTAATATAGTTACAATTTTATACTTACAACATTCCTGAGTACGGAGTAAAAATTATACCCTGGATAAGCGGTAAATTCCATAGACAATTCTCCATATAGATCGTGCCTGTAACCAATAATCCTTTCGCTATACACTCCCTCCAATCTAATAGTCTGTTTCGGGTTTCTGTAGAACTGATAGTCGAGTTGCAATTTTGCGCCGTGCGTTGGTCCGTTTAAGGTATAATATCCAATGAGTCTACTCGCAAGTTGCCGCGTCTGAAAGTCCGTTGTAATGTCCCATTGCGTAACTTCACTTTTAGTTTTCACTTTAACACTTCCTGAAATATTGAAAGATTATATATTTTTTAAATTTTGAGCTTGCGCCAAATTTTGACTTTTGACATAAATATAACAGTTTTTTGTTATGTTTAATAATATAACAAAATTTATGAGAATTTATTTCTGACACTAGATTGCAAAATCGTAATTGTCAAACACCTTGTAACAGTCCACTTCTGGACATAGGCCACTATCGAGGAAGAATTTCGCGCAACCGCTTTTATATGCAGGCGGCTTGTTGATCACAGTACATGTTGTTAGATGTATAAGCCCCCAATTTCACTTTGTCTCATTATTTACATTACACTTAATCTACTTTTGTGACAGCTACGAACGAACGACGAAATGTGATAATTGTCTTCCTATGCTTCGTTTAGAACCTGGAGTTACTTAACTACATTTTTTTTATAAGATAAGGGTGACAAACGAGCACACAGTCCACCTGATGGTAAGTGGTTGCTGCGGCCCATAGACATCTACATCTATCCTCTATTACAAATCAAAATGCAGATGCGTTGTCACCCGTGAAGACTAAGATGGAATGCCTCATTTCCAGTAAAAAGGGTCTCCGGTTCTCTACACTCACCATACGAAACACAGCAGTGTTAAACTGCTATTTGACGCTGGTATTCTGTGAGAGCGTGGTCCTTCCCCGGTCGAGCCGACCCATTCGTACTATTAATATAGCTGCAGGATGGCTCTACCACGTAAAAATACATAAAATGTTATAATTCCTATGATTGTTAAATAAGAATCAATAATTCTCTTATGCCACCATACAATTCCTAAGTGGTTATATTTGAGTTTTACTACTACTGTAGCATTAAATTATAAGTAATGTGTTCAATTATAGAGTGGATATGTATCTATTTTTGGGCTACCATACCAACTTCTTACCATCCGATTACTAAAAGTGGGGTGATAGTCAAACTTTAGAACATATTAAAAATTAGCTGTTCCCCGCGACTTTGCCCGCGAGTTATTTGGGGTTTTAATTTTTTTGCGCGGAACCCTAATTAATTTTCTAAAACAAAAGTAGCCTAAGTTACTCCTTGTGACATGAGCTATCCGCCAGTGAAAATCGGTCCAGCCGTTTGGGAGATTAGCCGGAACAAACAGACAGACAGATGGACAGACAGACAGACAGAGAAAAACTTTAAAAATTGTATTTTTGTTATTAGTACCGTATATATTTTCATATGTATTTGGTAAAAAGCTGTAATTTTGACATTACTAACAGACATTACAATTTTATTTATTTGTATAGATGTATAGATCTTAACAGTGGTAGAGCCACGCGGCAGCTTTTGCTGTCGCACGGATGGGCCGGCTCGAACCGGGGTGGTACCACGACCTCACAGAATACCAGCGTGAAGTAGAGGTTTACCTCTGCGTTTCGCTTGGTGAGTGCAGGTGGCCGGAGGTGCTTTTTACTGAAAATGAGGAATTCCATCTTAGTCCTCACGGGTGACAACACATCTACATTTTGATTCGTAATCGAGGATAGATGTAGATGTCTATGGGCCGCAGCAACCACTTACCATCAGGTGGACTGTGTGCTCGTTTGTCACCCTTATCTAATAAAAAAAATAGATATGCAATCGATATAATAAAACAAGGATACTTAGTTTAATTTTCCGAATTACACATTTTCTTACATACATATACATACATAAACACTCACGCCTATCACCCAGTGGGGTAGGCAGAGACTATGGACTTCCATTCGGCACGATCCTGACAGACCTCTCTCGTTTCCTCCACATCCATATACCTACGCATACACGCTCGTCGGTTAAAGGTACTCTTGATTTGGACCATTTTCAATATATCGCCAATTTGGTCGATAAACTTTCGCCTAGGGCGACCCTTCCCGACTCTGCCATTCACCTCTGCAACATAAATTTGCTTTGTCACTCTTTCCTCATTCATTCTTTCTACATGACCAAACCACCGAAGCATTCCTTTCTTAATCCTGGTCACAACATCATCTTGCAAACCACACTCTTCTCTTATTAAACAATTTCTCACTCTGTCATTCAGATTCATCCCTAACATACTCCTTAATGCCCGCATTTCTACAGCATTTATTCTACTCTCGTGCTTCTTCTGCCACACCCAACTTTCACTACCATACATTAAAGTAGGCACTAACACAGCATTGTGAATTGCCATACGTGCCTTTTTGGACACATTCTGACTTTTCACTATAGAGTGTAGAGCCCCATTCACTCTATTTCCTGATTATATATACTATAGAGACTATTTTCACACATTTTCTTCTAGATAAATTAACACTATAAATTACACCCATGGATATTATGGCTCATCTTTTAAGCCTGAACGTAGATATCCACTTAATTTCTTCAAAATTATAAATTAATTAATCTTTACAAACTTACCAGATAGCTCCGCGATAGTTTCATTATTAACGACCCAATAAGCGTGAGGCAGCCACACGTATCCATATTTAATATCGTGCCTCTTCAGCGACATGACGGTGTCGAACTGCTTCCGACCGTCCACGTCCAAGCTGGCTTCGAGTGATTTGTCATATTGTTTATTTTTATACATTGCTTTTGCTTTCAAAGTGCTTCGCGCAGATTGAAGGGTTAAGGACGCGGAGCTTGATGTATTGGAGATTATCAATGAAGCGTCAATCATACGTTTCTCCTGGTGAATATTATTGTTTATTTTTAGATTCGTTTTAAAAGTTTAGATAAAAGATATAGTATAGAAAATAATATAAATCACTCAAATAATATAAACTATAGTTTATATAATTTAACTTTTAGGTTATAAGTCCTTAAATATTATGTACAGGTACACGAAAAATAAAGCTTATTTATATTTGAAGTTTGTCTTTTTTTTTTTATAGGAGAGGGGGCAAACGAGCATGCGGCTCACCTGATGGTAAGTGACTACCGCCGCCCATGAACAACTGCAACACCAGGGAGGGAATTGCAGATGCGTTGCCGGCCTTTTAAAAAGGAGTACGCTCTTTTCTTGAAGGTCCCTAAGTCGTATCGGTCCGGAAAAATCGCTGATGGTAATCGATTCCACAAGGAAGTCGTGCGAGGAAGAAAACATCTTCTAAATCGCACAGTGGTGGACCGCCAATCATCCAGATGGTGTGGATGGTATCGGGAGTTCTGCCGCGATGTGCGTTCGTGAAATTTGGCGGCTGGGATTAATCCGAACAATTCCTCAAAGCACTCCCCATGGTAGATGCGAAAGAAAATGCAAAGAGATGCAACATCTCTTCGCAGCGCCAATGAGTCGAGCCGATCGGAAAGGACTCGGTCGTCGACGATTCGAGCCGCTCTGCGCTGGATGCGGTCAAGTGGAAGGAGCTGGCACTGGGGAGCCCCTGCCCAGAGATGGGAACAGTATTCCATGTGAGGCCGAACCTGCGCCTTGTAAAGTTGCAGGCGGTGTGCCGGCATGAAATACTGTCCCGCTCTGCTGAGCACGCCAAGCTTTTTAGAGGCCAATTTGGCCTTCTCTTCCAAGTGACCACGAAACTGCACGTCACTCGATATGTCGACGCCGAGGATTCCGATACTGGCTGCGGCAACCAGGGGAGTGCCTTGAAACTGAGGAGATACGACAAAGGGGTTCTTTTTAGCGGTAAACGCGCAAACTTGTGTCTTCTGAGGATTAAACTGGACTAGATTTAGTCGCCCCTAGTTCGAGACTTTGTCCAGGATAGACTCGACTTCAGACACAAGTTTGTTCCGGTACTCGGAGACGTTTTCCCGAGAAATATTAGCACGGCCGGTGTATAAAGCATCACCAGTGCTGTCATCCGCATAGCAATGAATGTTATCAGTTAGCAACATATCATTGATATGCAGAAGAAACAGCGTTGGTGATAGCACACAGCCTTGTGGAACACCAGCGTTAATAGGCTTGTAGTCAGAACATGCACCGTCTACAACGACCTTGATGCTCCGATCTGCAAGGAAGCTGGTGATCCAATTGCACAATTTCTCGGGAAGCCCATAGGAAGGGAGCTTCGAAAGAAGCGCTTTGTGCCAAACCCGATCGAAGGCCTTCGCAATGTCCAGACTAACGGCCAACGCCTCCCCCTTGGACTCTACTGCCTCCGCCCATCTATGGGTCAGGTAGACCAGAAGATCCCCAGCTGATCGACCCCGACGAAAACCGTATTGGCGGTCACTAATCAGCTGGTGATCCTCAAGGTACCGGATGAGCTGGCAGTTGATAATGGATTCCATTATTTTGGAGAACAAGGAGGTGATCGCGATAGGCCTATAGTTGGACGGGTCTGAGCGGTCGCCTTTTTTAGGGATCGGGTGGACAAAAGCTGTCTTCCATGAATTCGGGACTACGCCTTGGGAGTAGGAGTACCGGAAAAGACGCGTTAGGACCGGTGCCAACTCCGGAGCACACGTCCTCAGCACAATTGGGGGGATTCCGTCAGGCCCACTCGACTTCTGGATGTCCAGGGAGAGAAGTGCTTTGCGAACCGAGCGCTGTGAGAACAGCACATCCGGCATGGAGCACTCACACCGCGGGATGGTCGGCGGTGTTTTCCCCCCGTCATCAAGAGTCGAGTTGGACGCAAAAAGGGAGCCTAAAAGGTCGGCTTTGTCCTTTGCGTCATGGGCCAGTGAGTTGTCCTCCCTGTGCAGAGATGGTAGTGATGGCTTACAGAAATTCCCTTGGACAGCCTTGGCGAGAGACCAGAATGCACGGGTTCCCGAAGGAAGGCGAACTAGTTTCTCGCCAATTCTGCTTATGTGCTCTGACTTTGCCTTGGCAATAACTCTTTTGAAGGACCTGGAGGCAAAGTTATACTTCTTTTTTAGTATGCTGGTGTTTACATCCCGAGTCGCCGAAGCTGCAGCCCAGGCTTGATAACACTCCTGCTTACTGCGTAATGCAATCTTACAGGAGCGACCAAACCAAGGCTGAGATCTGCCTCCGATGGGTACCACAGATGATGGAATAAATAGTTCCATTCCCTGTAGCACCACATCAGTGACAGAGTCAGCAACAGCGCTGGGATCATCCGGCGAGAAGCAAACCCGCCCCCATGGGTAGGATGCAAAGAAAGACCGCATTCCGTCCCAATCCGCCGACCTGTAATGCCAAACACGGCGGCAACCTGCAGAACGCAACCGCGAAAGGAGCGTGAGTGGCACCATACTCCGGATCAGACAGTGGTCCGAAGAGCCGAGAGGGGCATCGACGGAAACCTGATATCCGTCCGGATGAGAGGTCAGCAGAAGGTCCAACAGGGAAGGTGTATGATCCTCCACATCTGGAATCCGCGTAGGCGAAGTAACCAGTTGTGTCAGACCATATGCCAAGGCAAAGTCATAAACAGATCTCCCCGCATGATCGGTTAAACGTGAACCGAGCCATTCGGCATGGTGGGCGTTAAAATCACCAAGGATCACGATCTCTGCGGATGGGACCTGTTGTAGCAAGGAATCTGTAGCCATTTGGACGTGGTCGATGAGTCGGTCTGTTTCGGCATTACCGCTATGGGACCTATAGAGGCACCCGTAGACGCGCGGATGGTCGTCGCTGTCTACGCGTAGCCAAAGGATGGACAGGTCCGAACCTTCAAGACTGTCGAGGCGTCGAGAACAGATGTCCTCTCTGACATACACGCAAACTCCAGCCCGAGGCACAAAGGAGTGCTCCAGTTTGTACCCCGGGTAGGAGAGATACGAAATATCAGCCGGAGAGGAAACCTGCGTCTCGGTCAGGAAGAGCAAGGCCGGCTTCGCCGTCTCGAGATGGTAGTGGACGGCGTTTAGGTTCGAGTGAAGTCCCCTGATGTTGCAGAAATTCACGGATAGCGTGGCAGGGGTCGCCTTGGTATTGTTGCTCAGTTTGCCCTGAGCAGTTATGTTTTTGAGCGGAATTTTGCCCCCCCCCCCCCCCAGAATACGCGGGGCAGCCTGAGCACCCACGCTCAGGATTGGAATAACATGGTCGTGGATGCTCAGCGAGGGATTCTCCAGGGGTACTGGTACCCTCCTGGGGTAGTCTTTTGTGTAATTCCGCTACCATGTTGATGGGGGGGGGGGGGGGGGGGGGATTGGGCCTCCGGCCACCTGCACTCACCAGACGAAACGCAGAAGCAGAGCTTCTACTTCACGCCGGTATTCTGTGAGGTCGTGGTACCAACCCGGCTCGAGCCGGCCCATACGTGCAACAGCAAAACCTGCTGCAAAACCTCCAAAACCTGCATCTATATTAGTAGTATAGTTGTAGCACGAATGGGTGGGCTCGACCGGGAAAGGACCACGCTCTCACAGAATACCAGCGTAAAATGGCAGCTTGACACTGCTGTGTTTCGTATGGTGAGTGTAGAGAACCGGAGAGCCATTTTACTGGAAAAGAGGCATTCTATCTTAGTCCTCACGGGTGACGATGCATCTGCATTTTGATTCTTTATTGAGGATAAATGTAAATGTCTATGGGCCACAGCAACCACTTACCATCAGGTGGACTGTGTGCTCGTTAGTTACCCTTATTCCATAAAAAAAAATGTTTCCCTGAATTGGTAATAAGCGTAAAAAAACAGCATAATGCTGTTGTGTATGATAAACGACAAAAACTGGATACTTTTTTTACTGGCAACTAGCAATTCGTAGTAGATGTATTTACATTTTGACTCTTGACCGAGGATAGCCGTAGGTGCTTCTAAACCACAGCATCCACTTACCATCATGTGGGCTGGTTTGTCATTCTTACTCATAAAAATAATTGAAAAAAAAAGGTTGCATATATATCTCTATTAGATTGTACAAATTTATAATTCTGCATTATAATTATCTGTGTAATATTAACTAAGCAAATAAAACAACTGACACTACTTGCCTTGCTATTGGGTGTATCGAACGAGAAACCTATAATGTCTGTGGTCACGTTCCTAGTCCACTTGTACTGGAAGGCGTAAGTCTTTGCCGATGGATCGGCCTTCTCCAACGACAATATGTACTTAGCTGGTCCGCTCATGATGAAATAAGGCGCGTTAGGTAGATTCGTCATGTTCGGGAACTGAAACACATTTATTAATTTTTATAGAGTTCTTGAACGTATCTATTTACAATAGTGTTTCTATTACATATTTCGGTATCCTCTTGGTGCGGTGCTTTAATGATGGTTAATATAATTTTTAACTGTTAATATAAGCATTTAAAAAAATTTACAAACTTATTAAATAAATTAAATTAACCATTAACCATATTGAATAAAATTATCTTAATATACCAATCCACGATTTCATAAATTCATGCCATCTAGCGTCTATTGTATGTACCACCTTGAGAGTCAATCAAATTTTGTTCGATAAAAAGACAACCTATAGAACGAAGTAGATGGCGCTATTACAAAGCAATTTTATTAGAAAGAAAATATTCTTTTGATTTAATACACTAAAATTATATAATCATATAGGCTCTACAAGTCTTAAAATAAGGATTGTAATATTTATTTGCTATAAAATTAAATCTTTATCTTAAATTTTATGCCGCTCTTGTGGTTGAGAGTGATCGTATTAAGTAAATCATTTGCCGTGATCCGTGAAATATTTTTATTTTATATTTCATTTCATTTGAAGGTTTCACTTCTACCGCGTGTGAACTTATGCTTTTTTTTTCACTGTAACAATTTTCAGTTAGACATAGATTTTCAACGTTTGGCAACAAATCGTAGTGTCCTCTAGTATATGCCGACGATTGGCATACGGTTGCCTACTTAGTGCAGTTAAGCTAGAAGCGCCCCTACATAGTCATGAGTTCATCCATCCTTGTAAAACACACCACAAATGTAGGAAATTTAAAGTTTAATTTAAGCTTGATATAATATCAGAGAACACTTATTCATAGTGCAGTATTCGCGTAAATATTGAAACTATTTATAAAACGATATGAAAACACGCTTTTAGCATTTTTACCTGATAAGAAGCGCACACTTTGATGCCGATGGCTTTATCAAATGTGGTCCAGCTACAAGTGTTCTGCTCAATTCTGTTCTGGTTTAATCCCTGCTGCTGAAGCTCTTGATCGCCGTGGAGAATGATGAGCTCCGACCTAAATATATGCTCTATTTTAAATACACTCTTATTAATGTATGTCCTACCTTAAAATTAGTGTAATACTAATTTTATTTGCATTACACTTCTCCCCATCTAATTTAAAAGACGATGTGTTCATTCCAAATAATTTGTTTATATTTTTTTCCAAACATTGCTTTTGATTGCATTTTTGATAAAGGTGACAGCAATTTTTGAATGCTTTTTCCCCAAAAAAAAATTGGAGTCACATTGAAAACGTCGGAACTATTAGTTTTACTATTATTATTAATTAAATTTGTAAACATTACACTGGATGAATATCGCCTATGTTCAGTAGTGGACTTGTGAAGGGCTGTAATGATGACGACAACGATGATGAAATTGGATATACATATGTTAGTACAATTAGGTCATTGCTGTAGTGGAGATCGAATGACAAAAGATCGTGATCATAAACAAAAAAAACTTACTTAGCAGCAAAAATTTCCTGCTTATCCCTTGGCAGCGACAAGTCGAGTCGCAACATGTTCAACCCTCGTACACTCAGCTTCGCTTCGACTGATGTTGCGGTATACAAACGGGCGTTTAAACGAATGGCGCTAGAACTGAGCGTGCTTGCTACAACACCCATGGTTGCGGCTATGTTTACTGCAACACTGCAAAATCAACGTTATGTTATAAGAACAGAGTATAAATTAATTTAATACTAATAATCATCTTTGATATATTTAATAGTCTGTTTGCACTCTCGCGCTCGCGACTCGCCTCGCAGCTCGCGTCGGAGCCGATGTCTTGGACACGAGGCAAAGGGCCTCGCGAGGGACGCGAGCGTGCTGTTTACACTCGCGCTCTCGTTTCAGTTGGTTTACGGCGCAAAATTATGAAACTCACAAGGTTCTGTTTCGATGAATAGATATCATCCACCATCTTCTTCTTCGACGATGTATTTATTTTCCCTTCTTTTTGAAATGGTAAAGCATCGATAAATACTTATTAAGGAAAGAGTTGATTTCGCTATTATTTCGACGTCTTCCATCGTTGCTGGATCAACGCAAACTGAACACATCGCGAGAGTGTAAACAGGCACTCGTTACCTCGCAACAATACGCGAGCTGCGAGACGAGGTACGACGCGAGGCGCGAGGCTAGTCTAAACCTGGAGTAAAAACGTCTTAATCGGTTGTGATAACGTAACAAGGCAAAGTAGCCGTAGATGGAATACTTAGCAGACGGTTTAGCAATCACGACGGTACTAGATTTCTGGCACCTTTAACACTGTTCCTAGATGTGGTTCAGGGTGTTTTATATCTGGCATATACGAAATGGCATATGGACGTATGATGATGAATTTTTAAATTAACCTCTAAAAATATTAGGAATAAGTCCTATAATCTATATGTAATGGGCGGGCCGTTTTTAGTTTAGTTTAGTTTACGACGGGCTGTTTTCCGCAACTCCACGTCTATGCGCGTATTTTGCGTGTGGGCAGGAATAATATGATTATTCGAGCCATGAGATCTCCCCGAAGAAGCTCAACAGTCCTTTGATGTTGCATGCAACTTCGGGGAGTGATTCCGGCGTGCCGGGATGTTTAGTCCTGCACGGAGCTACCTCCGGACATTTCAATAGCACGTGGGCCGCCGTTTCTTTGGGCGGGCCGTTATCTTATCTAATTAAATCCAAGGTATGAATTGAGATGATATAAAATAATAAATATTTTTTTTATTGAACATAGCTTATACAAGAACAAAATTAATAAGCCCGACGACGACCTCTCAAGTTCCCTATTTACTTTGTACACGACCTATAATATACTATAGACTTACCTAGGTCTAATCATCCCGGCAAATTGCAAGTTACCCGACTGCTCGTATTTATCAACCACAGTCCCAGACATCTTGGTGTCTACGTAGCTCGTGCCCATTAGGTTCATGTTTAATGGTAGACCGCATCCAGTGGGCACTGAGAAAGTGGTGTCCAGGAAAAGGGACGCTTTGTTGTATTTTATTTCCTGTGAGAAATTAATTTATCTTTGAATAAAACTAATTTAATTTATTCCACTAACTTAAATGTAACTTATTTTAAATAACTGACGTTTCGATCGCTTTACAACATCCATGGTACTTTCTAGCATCTCATACGTGATCACAGGTGCTGCAAAGCACTCAGTACCGAGAATTTAAGATAAGTTTAATATTACAAACTCAACAAAATGTCTATAATTATTAGTGTAGAGGCATGCTGCAACCATAATATGCTTGTAGCACGAATGGGTCCGCTCCACCGGGGTAAGACTACGCTCTCGAAGAATACAATCGTCAAATAGCAGCTCAATGCTGCAAAATAAGAATCAAATTACCGATGCATTATCACCCCTGAGGACTAAAATAGAATGCCTTGATACCAGTAAAACTTGTCACCAGGTCGCTACGCTCTCCACACGAAACACAGCAGCATTTTACGCTGGCGTTCTGAAGGAGTGTCGTCCTTCTCCTGTCGAGCCGACCCATTCGCCCTGCAACCGTTATACAACATGTAACAAAAACCCTGTGGTTCCCGTCAAGTACGTTATCAGGATCAGTATTCAAACCTATAGAAATAACTTTTTTTTTAAAAACTCGACCTTTTTTTTAATTATATTTAAAAAAAATATTTTTTATTTTATGTGAATTTATTACCTCTGACACTAGCCGATGCTAAAGCTAAGTAAAGCGCGGTCTTTGACAATCCTCTTACTCCCCAGACAATGCAGAGGTAATAAAACCACATACAACTTGCATAAATTTTTTAAAATAAAATAAAATAAATTATGTTGAGTTTTTAAAAAAAAGTTATTTCTATACGATTGAATAATGATCCTGATAACGTACTTACGGGAACCACAGGGTTTTTCTTACATGTTGTATAGCTGTAGCGTGACTCTACTACATTAATGATAGCCTGCGATTAATTAATGTATTAATTCAATTCTTATGTGATAAGATCGGATGTTACGCACACTGTCACCATAACTACAACAGAAACTCTCGAAAATCACATTTTGTTTTTTGCACTGGAGCCAGCTCTGTCTGTGATGCGATCCCAAGACCTGCGATGAAGTCACTAATGCCTACATAGTAGATAGGTACTCCGACTATTTGGTCACGGTCGTTGAATGCTTAAGGCTAGGTTTATACATACGTAAGTGCGATGAGCAAAAATTACATAATTTTGAATACAGATCTTGGACTAGATATTCAATTGTACACTATAATAATTATAAGTAACGAAAATATACCTTCCCTGACAATATCTCCAATATCCTAAGTTTAGGGTTCAACCTCTCCAATGATTTAACTATTTCATCAGAGCCCTCCGCGCTCCAGAATGATATTTCATTGCCGAACACTTTGATACCCAACTCTGCCATGGGATAACGGTGCTTAAGAGCGTTGTTTTTGTATCCAAGATCGTCGATTTTTCCTTGTAATTCGTCCGCTTCGTTTGCGGACCTGAAGAATCGTAAATTGCTTACTTTCTTAGTTAACTCATTTTTGCTAAATGGACCGTTTTTACCAAAAAATGTTTCGAAGTATCTTTCAAAACCTTCACCACGTGCTTTAATCTGTAATCAAAGTAAAAATAAATAGCACATAGATATTAAATTTTTAAATATAAAATTATGAAAAGCATCGTTTAAAAGAATAAGAATTTTAACAAAGCAGTAAAGACCTAAGTCAAAATTCTAATGCAAGCAATGTTCAAATATTTATTTCCTTATAACTGTTGAACTATTTATTTAAAAAAAATTCATAATTAGTAGAGCCGATAATATGGAATGCAAATTCTGTATAAAAATTACCATTGTTTTTACGTTTAATTTAAAACTTTAAACTTAGCATTAGAAAATACTCACCTCCAACAGATTAATAGATTCTCCAAACATGTCAACGGTCAAGTTGAGTGACACAGATCTTGGAATGTAGGAGTCAGGAGAGAACACCACATTGGCTTCATAGTTACCACCTGAAAATTAAAGAAAATTCTAGATATCCTAGTATGGTATTCCGAATGTGTCACAAATTGTTACTTTTACTTTCATACTGAACTTCATTTCAACTTCTAGGTTTTGACCGATTTATATAAAAAATAAATACATATATTATTTTGATAAAGGTCTTAATCGAAAGGCAAGAAAGTATTATGAATGTATGTTGTTTGCACTTCCATAATTTGTAAAAAGGGAATACTTTACTATAAACATATAAATTAGTCATAAGAGGCACCAGAGGGAAACAATTCAGGAGATGGGTAGCAGCATCTTACTAATAACGACTAAAAATAAAAATAAAACTGTCGTTCCCAACCCGCTTGCGAAGCGTGGCAGCTATCGCAAATATCCCCCTATGAGGCAATCTATGGGGGAGGCCCATGTTCAGCAGTGTGCAGACTGGTAAAGAGGAATTTGAATCGAGAAGACAATATATTGGGGATTCTCTTGCAATCACTATAACGTAAAGCTTATTTATTTAACCGTAATATATAATAAAAAAAAAATAACCAGGAAAAGTTCGCTGATACAACTAGTGAAAATAATCTTGACTCACCAGCATTGTACTGATCGAAGAAAACACTCTGTTCGTAATTCCTAGAGAACATTCTGAAGTCTGGACTGTCCTCGAGTTGCGGCATCGTATTGCCTGAGAGAAGGCCTTGGATTTCAACTCGGGACGGCAGTGACGACTGCCCTAGATTGTTTAAGTGACTCCATACGAATGTCGCCGCTGTTACATACAAAACAAGTGTCATTTTAGAATACATTATAATTTATAACTTAGGATACATGTATCCTAGCCAATGGATTGTTAGATGAACACTGTTGTTTGGTAATTTAAACAACTAAGTTATTTAAATTGTTTCGGAATATTTCATATTAATTCATATTCAATATAATTGTTTTAAACTTGTTTATAACACTACACTACTACTGAGTAAAGTGAAATCTTTTTAAGAGATTTCAAATCAAATATCTCTATCTAAATATATCTACAAAAATTGTATAAAAATATAGTGTAATTATATCATAGTTTTTTAACTTATAATTATATATATATATATATATATATATATATATATATATATATATATATATATATATATATATATATATAAGATGATAAATCTTATTTATATAATTATTTTAAAATACCAAAAATCGAAATTAAAATAAAATTGAACATCGAACAATTTTGGGATATTTATAATAGTAAGTATAAATTCAAATTACAAAATATTGTAGTAATTTACTACCCAATTGTCAATTGTAAGGTACAGTAAGGGACAGAAGATAAGATTTGTGGCTCTCATTTACATGATAAAAAAAGAAACAAGGAAATGAATCGACTTTAAAGAACGCCATATTAATGACTTGGAATAGCATTTTACAAGTGATGCCAACTAGTTTAAAGTTTCGTTCTTACCTTGATTAACTGGTTCGTTTCTCAAAGCATGGAATATCCTTCTAATGATGCTCAAGTCTGGACATCGCATCACTTGTAAATAAGAAGCAATGCGTACTTCTATATTTACTAGGTCTTCCCGGAACATTTCTAGAAAGTACTCGCTGAAAAAATTGTTTTAATAACAAAAATTGTGCGGTTGGGGGACATCCCAAACATTTTTTCTCCTCCCTATTTACGTTTATTACGATTATTCTCGTTATTATTTCAACTATAAACGTGATAACTAATTTAAATAAAATTATTATATTAATCTAGATACTCGTACGAACACACACATACAACCGTATATAATAGAAAGAGACAGAGAGAAAGGGATAGAGGGGTAAGGTCGCGTGGAGGAGGCATAACCCTTTTTCCTTATGTGATGATTTCTGCCAGTTCACTCTACTCTAAGCCGCGTAAAACTTCGCTACAAAAAAAAATTAAAACCAAAAGTAATAATCAAATAATATGTAAATTTTTAAAGCGGCTTTTTTTTAGTGAAAATTAGTTTATTAAATGACAAACAATTTGCTTTTAAAATACCTAAGAATATATATTATTTCCCCTTCCCCTGTAAATTATTAAACCCTCGCTCTTAATGGCCTGTGCTCAACAGTGGGACACTATAGCCTATCAAAGCCTACTGCTGCTGCAGAGGGGTATATTTATTGTACTTGCCACGCATAACTGACGGGTTGGCAAGCGCAGTTTTAAATTATTTTGTGCTGTGCTGTTGCATCTCATATTTTAGTTTCCTTCTGCCGCCTTACGACACCAACGTGATGTGGGGTAGTAGATTCTCTTACATCGATGTTTAGTATCATTTATACACTACAGATTTGTCGATCGTTTAGTTGATATTTTAAATATACACATTTAAGCTTATGAGGAAGGTCAAAGTCGCTCAGCGAGCTATGGAAAGGGCAATGCTCGGCGTTTCTCTGCGTGATAGAGTTAAAAACGAGAATATCCGCAGTAGAACCAGAGTAACCGACATAGCTCAAAGAATTAGTAAGCTGAAATGGCAGTGGGCCGGCAATATAGCTCGAAGAACCGACAACCGATGGTGAAGAAAGGTTCTCGAGTGGCAGCCTTGTACCGGCAGGCGAAGTGTAGGGCGTTCCCCCACTAGATTCGAGTGACGACCTGGTAAGACATGCAGTAAGTCGATGGATGCAGGTGGCTCTAGACCGTGCTTTGTGGCATTCCTTGGGGGTGGTCTATGTTCAGCAGTGGACGTGTGAAGGGCTGCAATGATGATGATGGTATTGAAGTGTTATGATATATAATAAACAAGTGTTTAATCATAAGACTTAAATACTACTATATTTAAAAATAAAGTTGTTGGAAACAACGCAGACGACGGACAGCCTTCAGCGTCTTTTAAAAACTTTTTGTTCATAACTGCAACGCATGGCGAACACGAAGGACTAAAAGGACCGCTTAAAAATGTCTCCAAAATAATCGTGGACTTTAATAGACCGGATAGCACTAAAGTACGCAGTAATCTACGAAATTATACAACTAACATGCTCAGGAACATCAACGCACATCCCGGAATTCAGTTCGCATTGATCGGATTTAGGGATAAACAAAATCCAGTAATTTTTTGGAAACATTTTTTCTATTTCTGAAATTTCAAGTATTACATTAAAACACAACGTAACCCCAGACTTAAAGCGAGCGCTTCATTAAACTTCCGGAATGGAAATAACCGTACAACATATTTTTTTATAGGATAGGGTGACAAACGAGCACACAGTCCACCTGATGGTAAGTGGTTGCTGCGGCCCATAGACATCTACATCTATCCTCTATTACAAATCAAAATGTAGATGCGTTGTCACCCGTGAGGACTAAGATGGAATGCCTCATTTCCAGCAAAAAGGGCCTCCGGCCCTTATGTTTAGTTATATATTATGTTGAGTCCAGTTTGAGCGGACATTTTTTTCCTACGTTTCGCAGTTTTTATTTGTTCGTTGCAAACAACAGTCATTCGTTTGCGCGGGCCTATTTAGTTACCTCTAACTAAGTGCTTCAATGAAAATATCATTTTTAAATATGCTATGAAAAGTGCAGATGCTCCGTGATTATATAATCTTATAAATTCAAGTTTACCGTGTCTCAGTACATGGCGTCCTTCTGAATGCGTCGATAGCGGTCAGTCGAATAGGTACAGGCACTAAAGCATCGCCAATTATATTTATTAGGACATCCGCGAATTCCTGCTTGAATCCTCCGATATTACCTAGGGCTTTGATCGCGTACACGAGCTGTAAATATCAAGATAATGAATTGATGACGATATCCAGGGAAATTAGGACTATAATATGATACCTCATAAACTGTTTTATATTAGTAAGTTTAACAAACACAAACAGATTTCGGTTAATACTAAAGTTTGACTGGTATAGAATGCTTATAGCGCAAAGTCTACCTATTGTACCTTTTTTTTATAGGAAAAGGGTGACAAAAGAGCACACAGTCCACCTGATGGTAAGTGGCTTCTGCGGCCCATAGACATCTACATCTATCCTCTATTCCAAATCAAAATGTAGATGCGTTGTCACCCGTGAGGACTAAGATGGAATGCCTCATTTTCCAGCAAAAAGGGCCCCCGGCCACCTGCACTCACCAAGCCAAACGCAGAGGTAAATCTCTACTTCACGCTGGTTTCCTGTGAGGTCGTGGTACCACCCCGGTTTGAGCCGGCCCATCCGTGCGTCAGCAAAAGCTGCCGCCTGGCTCTACCACTGTTAAAACCTAAAACCTGTGTAAAGTACCTGTTTATATAATCAATAAAATATAAAAATTTGTTTGACAAACGAGCTCACAGGCCATCTGTTAGTAAGGGGACGCTGTATCCTAAAAAGTATGTATAGGTGATATCCTCTAACGAAAATCAAAACGCAGATGCATCGTCAATCCTGAGGACTAACACGTATGCACGCACATACGTACGCACGCACATATGTACGCACGCATGCACTCACACACGCATATAAGCAAGCTAGTATTCATACATACAAAGGTAGATGATATTTTATTTATTACTAGCTGTGCCCGCGACTTCATACGCACTTATTTTAGTAATTTATTATTATGCTTTGCTATTTAAATAGGATTTTGTTCAAAATTTCACG
The DNA here is from genome assembly GCA_033319125.1 of Parnassius glacialis. NCBI lineage: Eukaryota > Metazoa > Arthropoda > Insecta > Lepidoptera > Papilionidae > Parnassius > Parnassius glacialis. The sequence continues at coordinate 16,813,431 of JAVANC010000023.1, read as the reverse complement.
GGTTTCAATTATTTTTTGTGCGGAACCCTAATAATATTTCTTAAATAAAAGTAACCTAAGTTACTCCTTATAATATCAGCTGTCTGCCAGTGAAAGTATTGGCATTTAGTCGGAACAAACAGACAGACAAAAATTTTAAAAATTGTTCCTTTTTAGGGTTCTATACCCGAAGGGTAACCAATGCGGCCCTATTACTAAGCCAACGCTGTCCGTCCGTCTGTCTGTAGCGGGTTGTATCTCATGATCCGTAATAGGTAGACAGTTGAAATTTTCACAGAATGTGTATTTGTTGTTGCTGTATCAAAAAATTATAAAAATAAAAATTTAAGGGGGTTACCCTATTAGAAACGTGTTTTTATCTACATAGTATTAAATCTTGTACGATGGTACGAAACACTTGGCTAGTTTTGCTTATAAATACCGTATTTACTTTCATATGTATTTAGTAAAAAGTTATTTTGACATTACAAACATCAATTTTATTTATTTGTATAAATGTATAGATGATAATACATACTTTGTCTCTATCCTCTCTCGGTGCATTTGTAAGACCTTTACCTATAACCTCTGTTACAATGCTTTGGAATTCCTCCAAGATTTGCTTCGGAATTTCTTCTTCGCAACATTCACGTACTGTAACAAAAATGATGTTGAACTAATCTGGAAGTTTCTCTTCTCATAACGCAGTAAAAATGCCGCTATGATATGATAGATATGGATATTTTACATTATCAGATAATATTATGTTGTACTCTTTTCTATAATGTTAGAATGTCAAAACAACGGGACACTTGCTACCAACGTCGAATAAAGAAGTCAATCCTGAAGACTAAGATGAAATATCCCCACAGTATAATTTACTGGCTCGTTTATCCTTTAAATTCGTTTTATAAACGTAATTGTTGAACTGAAAAAATATTACTTTTTCTCGCGATAAGAAGAGCCGAGCAGGAAGAATAACAAGAAAGAAGAAAATCTCTCTAGTGCTCCCATAGTATAAATTATAATCAGTTAATTGTGTCGCATATTTGTAAATACTATGATAAATAATTTAGTTCGTCTTATTATTTTTTCAATAGAACAGTCCCACATTAAAAACATAAAATACAATTATGTCATCAGTAAATACAGTCCAAAACATTTGAATCAGTTTCTCATCTCTTATTAAAGCCAATATATACTTGCTCCCCGTCCGTTTCAGTAATAATGATGTCACTCTAACATAGATGGAATGCCTCGTTCCCAGTTAAAAGCGAAACATACCAATATGCCTCTATCTTAGTTTGACAGGTTGAAGTTTTCGAAAGTATACATAGTGTTCAAAAGTTGTCGCCGTGATCGAATTCAGTTAGGCTAGGATCATTTATTCATTCAGAGTAAATACAATTACAGTAAAACAAATTTTACGGATTTTATCGCGTTTAATTCCTATCAAGTTTGATTCACGAGGCTATCAAGATAAAAAAAAACATAATTTTACCCATTGAGTTATATGTACTACGTACTAGAGAAGCCATTCCGAACATTGACTATGTTCAACTGAACTGTACTGCAATCCGTACAAACTAAATATTGCGTAAATTGAAGATTTGTGAATTCCTTAAAATAATTATTATTACATTTTATTTAGAAATATGTTTGTTTAGTTAAATTAAGATATTTTATATTAAATTCTTATATTTATTTTATATTAATATCTTATTTTATATTAAATTAAAGTCTTCGCGCACGCGCATACTACTTCCGCTCATGCGCGAAGACATAGAGTAGGACATAATTTTTGTTTGGAATGGCTTCTCTAGTACGTAGTACATATAACTCAATGATTTACCTAAGCTCATTTTGCATAGACCGGACCAAAATTAATATTTATAAGATGAAAGTACAAAGAGTTAACTATGATATCGTGATGTCTAAGATCACCCATACACCCACAATGATATTGCGCAATGTTGATGATTGCACAATATTATTGAACATATAGGGGTAGTATTGAATATTGCGCAACGATTGAGTAAAAGATTGAGGACTTTTAAAATTTTATTGCACAATATTTATTTATTGTGTCTTGTGTATGGCAAATTGCGCAATATTTTTTAATTTACAGTTCGCAGCGGTCGCGTTCGCACGCATCTATTTTTGCAGTGAAAATGGCACAAGAAACTTCTATAATTGGGAATTGGGAATTGGGAACAAAAATTAATAATTTTTAATCTGGAGGTAGCCGTGGTTAACTATGACATTGGGACGTCATAAACCTCAGTCCCCCCCGTGACCATGGGTGCTGTAAAGTGCTCGAAACGTCGGGAATATAAAATAAGTTAATATACGCGATAAAATCCGTAAAATTAGTTTTATTTAAACTTCTATAATATTTACTTATATAATTCTTGAAATATTTCCATTCAGTTAATGCTAGATACTTTAACAGGCGTTCGTTATTGTAGATTGGCCTTTTCATCAACCAGTCCAGAATATTTTCTGTCACCATCTCCTAGTCTATTAGTTAAACTGAAACTGAACCGAATCTGGATTCGGCCTTCTCGTTTTTGCCGTTTCGCTACAATTAAACACACGATAGCTGCAGCTAAATCTTTATCAGACATGTTGCACTGAAGAAAGTATTGACGAAAATGCTTGGCCAATTTTACTGTCTCAATTTAATTGTACCGCGTGGGTTTCGGAGCTCATCAATAATATTGTGCAATCATCAATATTGCGCAATATTATTGTAGGGGTATGGGTCTTCTTACATCTGTCCCCCCATGACCACGGGTGCTGCAAAGCACTCGAAAATCAGGAACTAAAAATGTTAAAATCAAATGCGATAAATTTCGTAAATGTTAAAAGGGTTAATACAAGCCTTTTAACTGTCCTGTGTACTACATGTAGTTCATTGCTATTGCCTTACTATTGTGTCTAAAACTCGGACAGTGAATGTGTTAAACAATGTGTTAGCATTCGAGTAAATATAAAAATGGTAAAAAGATTGGAATGTTAATTACTCACAGGATTTACCGCTGTGCTTGCAGTAGGAATGTGTCATGGACGATACTGTGAAACTGATCACTTTGTCATTCTTTTGCTTCTGAAGCAGTTCCAGCATGCTCTGAAGCATTTCTACTTTAGGCCTGAAATATTAAAGACATGTTAGGCAGCCTTCTATGGGTAATAGATCAAAGATCATTACTAAATTGGAGTATATGAACCCTATTGTTTTACATTTTCTATGAAAAATAATATAATATATAGATATTATAATAATGTAAACAAAATAATAAAATGAGTTTGATAAAAACTTGATAAACATGGGGTTTAAAATTAAAAATTTTGTGCAAATGACTTCAATATAAATTATTAAGAATAACTCAAAAACTACTGGTCAGACCTTGAAAAATTTATATGGGACCACCTGGGAAGTACACTTTTTGAAACAAACGTACACATAAAAAATACAGTCGAATTGAGTACTTCCTCCTTTTTGAAGTCGGTTAAAAATCTAACAAGGCTGAACTTCAAAATTGCAGCTAAAAAAATTATAATACAGCAAACACACATTGTTTCTTAATGTCACGTTTACTTAGAAGTGAACTGGCACAGTTTTAAATTTCAAATCTTATTATATTTTAATGTGATTAAATCACAGTAAAGGTAAGTTTTATTAATCTTATTTATTTTTTAGATATGAGCTAAATAAGATGATATAGAAACTCTTTTTTTTCTAGGATAGGGTTTATCAAAACGAGCACACAGTCCACCTGATGGTAAGTGATTGCTGTGGCCCATAGACATCTACATTTATCCTCGTTTGCGAATCAAAATGCAGATGCGTTGTCACCCGTGAGGACTAAGATAGAATGCCTCTTTTCCAGTGAAAAGGGTCTCCGGTTCTCTACACTCACCATACGAAACACAGCAGCATGAAGCCGCTATTTTACGCTGGTATTCTGTGAGAGCGTGGTCCTTCCCCGGTCGAGCTGACCCATTCGTGCTACAACTATACTACTAATATAGCTGCAGCATGGCTCTACCACGTATAGATATTATAAACTATATCATCATACCTAGGTATCATAGCCATCGACATAAGCCACTCATGTCGTGTCTCCTTATCTATGTCTTCATTTACCACCTTATCTTTTATTAGTTCCACTGAGCCGGTACTGGCAATGTACGGTAGCGCGTCCAGAATATGTTTTCTGTAACAATTTATGTAATCATATTAGTAATAAAATAAGCACCCAGCTTGAAACCTCATCCATAATAGTAGTCGCCTATTGAAAATACTCGCGCCTTGGTAGAGGCCTATGTCCAACAATGGACTGCCGCAAGTTGCTGATGATGATGATGATGAGTGTAAATTTTATTATCTCATAGCCTCAGACAAATAGTAGTATAGCCACCTTAATAGCCAGATGTCACAAACCCAAACCGGTGATCCCCAAGTGGGTTCCTCAAGTTGGTGCGAGCTGGTACTTCCAAGGCCAGTCCACACGTCAAGCGTATCGATTTAGGCAAATAAATTATATGTGAAGCCGTGCCCTTGTAAACAGCTGGTGAAGAAGACCGTACTACTTAAAAAAATAGTAACCACAAGATAGAGCAACTGGTAACAACCAGTAACAATAATAACATATTCTTAACAAAGCAACAAAATATGGTTTCTTATTTAACTACCATTAGATTGTGTTTAATCTGTCAAGCGTTGGCATATCCATTTGGCGATCTACTTGTCAAAGTTTTAGAACCCACCAAAGAGTATAGTAATATTTAAAAGGGACCCATTAGAACAATAGATAAGAATGTTCAGAACTTAAGAGTACAAATAGGCAAGGTATAGACCCATCAAGAGGTATCAATACCCATATGCCAAGCATACCCAGATGTTCTATAGATACTCATACATAGTTGAGAGTGGTTGAATAGTGATGCGATAGTGATGCGCCGAGATTGACGTACTTAAGTTATTAATTTGATTATGTAAGTATTTGTAAATATTAGGTAAGTGATAATTATAAGGTATGTTTTAGCTCAATAAAACATAGCTAGGTACGAATTTATGAAACGATGTGAAACGATGTTTATTAATAAAAAACAAAAATCTAATTAATTTACTCCCTCTTAAAAACCATATTATATATAATTGTGGTTTTGATTGCTTGAAAACATTTTTACGTACAAGATATTTAAATCTAAAGTCAAAATATTGTTTAATGACATCTATTAGTTTAAAAAAATCGTGAACATTTACACGTAATTGCGTAGGTGCTTACATAAATAATTGCCGAAGCTGGTTTTTCATCTCTTTAAATTAAGTACAATCTCACTGGTATTGCACCTCCAACCAGCTTGCACAGTCTACCTTTGCTTTCAAAAAAGTATGTAGCACTGATAACTGCTCGCAAAGTGGCGCTAATGCGAAAACAATAGTATCCTAGCAGGTTCACCTGCTCGATGCATTGAACATAAACATCGATGTTTACTCGATGTTGATGAATTAACCAAACATCGTATTGATTCTATGAATCGATACTTTACATTGAGTGTTTTAATACATCGATGTATATCGTACATCATTATCTCTTTTAGTTCATTCCATTTACTTCGGTGCGCGAGTGCAAGAGGCAAAAGTTTTTTTTTATTAGAAGTAATTACACCGTTTTTTAAAGTTATTTGCTTGTATTTCTTCTCGGAAAAATTATTATTGAATTTATAAATATACCATTTCAAATGCTGTATCGTTCACGTGTAAAATAAAGTAGTCAGAAATAACTGAAAATGAAATATAACGTGTGAGTTATTACTATAAATTATGTTTGTATGAAAATAAAAATTGTAGAAATATATTTTTTTTCTTACAGATGTTATTGTTACGATTTAAATAATATATATTCATTCCCAAGAGGTTTTCAGTAAATTGAAAATTACCCTGTATATAATTATTACTTACGTTGCAGCCGGACAGATGGTGGGTGCGCGTAAGAGCAGCTGTGCCAACGCAGGATGATGCAGTTTCCGAGCGGATCTGACCAGTCGTCCCCACAAGCCAACTATTGAACCGCTGTCCATATTCTCGTCAACGCTGGTCTCCTCACCGTCAGGGGTCTGCTTGACTCTGAGATTACAATATTCGGTGGTAAATATCCAGTTAACTAAAGATCATTGTTAAACATAGGCCTGTGCATATATACAGTCTCTATTACAGTCTAAAAGTGGTAGAGCCAAGTGGCAGCTTTTGCTGTCGCACGGATGGGCCGGCTCGAACCGGGGTGGTACCACGACCTCACAGAATACCAGCGTGAAGTAGAGGTTTACCTCTGCGTTTCGCTTGGTGAGTGCAGGTGGCCGGAGGCCCTTTTTACTGGAAATCAGGCATTCCATCCTAGTCCTCACGGGTGAAAACGCATCTGCATTTTTATCTGTAACAGAGGATAGATGTAGATGTCTATGGGCCGCAGCAATCACTTACCATCAGGTGGACTGTGTGCTCGTTTTTCACCAAAAAAAAAAGTCTAAAAAGTTCACTGCTATATACATAGGCATAAATTGCCTCATATGGGGTATTTTACCATAGTTGCCACGCTTGGCAGGCGAGTTGGCAACTGCAGTTTTTTTATAATTTTGAGTTTTATCAGAATGATGCTGCTGCCCATGTCCTTTTTCAGTTTCCCTCTATCGCCTCTTACGACACCCAATATTTTGTACTTGATATTCATACAACACCACTACATGGTGGATATGTACAATACAGTCTACTTGATAAAAAAAAACAGAAACAGCCATAACGACTGACGACAGAGGTGAAAACTCAATGATATATGCGTATACATGTACACAGGCCGCTATACTACGCCTCGACATGCTCGCGCAATACGTCACGAGTATGTCGAGGTCATCGGTGACGCGAACCCATAAGTTTTTCCCCAACCAAAAATCGCTCAACGCGACTAAAGAAGTTCTCACTTCTTTTTTTATAGGATATGGTGACAAACGAGCACACCATCCACTTCATGGTAAGTGGTTGCTGCGACCATAGACATCTACATCTATCCTCAATAAAGAATCAAAATGCAGATATGTCATCACCCGTCAGGACTAAGATGGAATCCCTCATTTCCAGTAAAAAGGGTCTCCGGTTCTCTACACTCACCATACGAAACACAGCAGTGTCAAGCTGCCATTTTACGCTGGTATTCTGTGAGAGTGTGGTCCTTCCCCGGTCGAGCCGACCCATTCGTGCTACAACTATACTACTAATATAGCTGCAGAATGGCTCTACCACGTTTAAAAATTTACTCTGAATAAAAAATAAAGCTTGACAAAATTAAAGACATCTTAGGACTAAAAAGAATAAAATAATACAAGCGTGGCAATTATCACAACCTACAGATTAATTATTAATATTATATTGATAATTAATCTGATAGCTGTGATAAATTAACATATATGGATTTAATTTTTTAGTTGAAATTTATTACAATCGATCACTATGTTTTTGTTTGATAAAAAATTACATCCACAGTAGGATAAAATACTTACAAGCAAAGCAACTTGAGCACATCCCTTGCGGATTTCAACTCTCCTGTGTCACCTTTATTCTGTGGGGTGTGATGATGAAGGATATTCGAACGCTTTTGTATAACTGACCAAGCTGAAAACGAAAATCTATTATCATAGGTCGTATGAAGTACAAGGTGTGCCCCGCGGTTTGACCCGCGTATATCACGCATCTGAGCCGCGCAAATTGACACCTCGCTTATAGCGTTCACTGCTGGTTTCTCTCGGTTCTCATCGGCCGGCTAGGCTAAGTCGCTCGCGCGCCGAGCCATGTTCAATTATTTTAATTTTTAATTTTTTCTTAAACCTATGCACCCAAATAACATGCTATAAAGCGCTAAGTTTATCTTCATAAAACTGTCTTGATGATGAAGTAACTTTCGTTCGTAAGGATTAATAACCCATGCCTGATAATAATGGTCATAAATCACTTTTATTTTACAATATTTTTTTGTCACAAGATACCTTATTGTAATATACCAAAAGACATGGTATAAGTAATAGGCATATGGTATCACGACTTTTTTTTAAATGGAGCATAGATCAATATTTTTTTATAAAGAAGTGAAGTCTACTGCTAGACTACACCTCTCAGCTCTACCTCTATACCTATACTATTCCTCATGAATCTGTCTATATATATAAAAATATTTTTTCAAATCGGACTGGTAGTTCCAGAGATTAGCGTGTTTAAAAAAAAAACAAAAAAGACTCTTCCAATTTATTATATTATAATATAAGTAATGATAGTATAGAAAGGCGAGATTTGCTTGTTTGATAAACGTTTGACGAGTGACGACTTCTCTATCAATACCTTTTTTTAGAAGATATTTTGCTTAAATCATTGAATGTTAAATGATACATTTAATAGGCATCTTTGGACGAGGCCTTCACCTAATCTGGGGTTCAATCAATCTTGCATAAAAAATACTAACAAAACTAATAATAATAATTCTAAATTAACCACCCAAATAACATATCCACTAGAAATAAGATAAACTTGTAATAATGCAAGAAATAAAAGGCTTTTTTTATTTTATTTATAAATGAAACTTTAATAAATTATAAAAACATTTTTAGCCAATTACTTTTTCTTTTTATAGAATATGGGTGACAAACGAGCACACAGTCCACCGGATGGTAAGTGGTTTCTATCCATCACATCTATCCACAATTAAGAATCAAAATGCAGATGCGTTGTCACCCCTCAGGAATAAAATGGAATGCCTCGTTTTCAGTAAAAAGGGTCTCCGGTTCTCTACGCTCACCATTCGAAACACAGCAGCATTAAGCTGCTATTTTACGCTGATATTCTGTAAGAGCGTGGTCCTTTCCCGGTAGAGCCGGCCCATTTTTGCTACAACCATAACAAAGCGATTGCAGTATTTAGAAAATCAGTTTGTAATACGAAATCACCATTAAAGATAATTTTTAACATAAATATAAGTATGTTTGAACGGCTTCGGGCCAAACTTATAATAAGTAAAAATAAGTTAAATAATAAAACGCAATAAAATTTCTACAAATAGTTTTACACAATGTGCAGTATTCATGTAAATATAAGAAATAATTATCTTATTATGAATGTTACATATCCAACAAATGTTTAATTTTTATTAAAGCAAATAAGTTTTTTTTATTGTATTGATACTAGAAGCTTAAGTTTAACAAGAAAGTCAACAGTAATAATTATAGGGCAAATTTAATTCTATAGGAATAAAATTCGTTTATATATGTACCTTTTTTATTAAATATATATAGAAGGCCTAATAAAAACTGGCCAATTCGTTTTAAGTTTAAGCCACTAACCTTTAGGTTGGGATTCCATAACTTCAATATCAGTTTTATTAAGTTCCCTGATCAGCTCCAAGTCCTGAATAACGGTAGATATTGCACCAGAGTTCTTTCCGGAGAAGGGTTCGAAGAGATGTCTTTCACGACAGTTGACAGCTTTGTAAATGTGATGGTCAACTGTGATACGGCACTTGCTTTCTGATTTCAGAACTGGCCAGGTTTGGAATTTCTACGAGAAAATAAATAACAATGTTTAACAATTTTAAAGTTACATTGTTTTTTTGTTTACGCTAAATAATTTGGTTTTAGTTAAGATGTTTAGGTAAGTCATTTTTAATTCACAACTTTTTACAATATATGGTAACAAACAAAATGTTAAGTAGATTTTGGTTAAACCCAAACAATTTGGTAAAGACTAATCTAGGAAGGTTAGTATGAGATTATAACTTACGGAATTATGTCAATAATATTCATATAAATTATAGAATAGGAAACATATTGTGACAAAGTTTGCATGTTTTAGAAAAAAAAATATTTTGGGGATATGTTGTGACGAACAGAAAACTCTCAGACATGAGAGAAAGTCTGAGCTCAGTAGTGAGATGTATAACAGTGTTGCGCGCCACTATTAATGTCTTGTATATGGCAACACTAGTTACCACTAGCGCCCTCTAGTATCGAGTAGCAGAACTAGGAGAGTCAAGATCCTTCTAGAAATTTCGGGACTGATATGTACTCGAACATTCTAGATGTTTCTACAGTAGAAGGTTCTGGAAACTTTCGGAGGCCCTATATAAGGCCGTTATAGACCACGACCGAGTCAGTATTGAATCGGTGATACAAGCGAGTACTTCGAAGTGATATAGCTGCAAACTAAAGTGATCAGTAGTACAATTGTGTTTTTATTATTAGTGTGGCTTTAAGTGTAATTTGTGTTCTGCAATTAAAGTGTCAATTTTGGTAATTCAATCGGCAGTTTTTAATTGTCTCGAACCCAAGCTCGTAACAATAGGTTGTAGCTATGACTTAAACAAAGTTCCAAACATTTTGTAACTTACACTCTGAAAATCGTAACGGACAGTCTGCAATATAGACATGTACTTGTATCTGTCCGTACATAAAGCCAGATTCCTCTTCTTAACCAGAATTAAGCTGGTGTTCTCTTGTCCGCGTACTGTGTACTCCACGTTGCATGTGCCATGAATGTCTTGCTGCAAAATAAATTATAAACAATGAATATATATTACAATGAACCCGTGTAGTGGCGGCTAAGAACACCTACTACCCAATATCTTCCCGTGGGTGTCGTAAGTAGCGAGAGAGGGATACTGAGACAGAAGCACTAAGCTTGAAGTTGTTGACGAGTATGTTTACCTGGGACAAATAGTCCGACTAGGTAAGTCCGACTTCGACCGAGAAGTCAATCGACGGATTCAACTCGACTGGGCGGCGTTCGGGAGATTACGACACATCTCATCAGGCATACCTCAAAACAAGATTGTTCAACCAGTGTGTGTTGCCAGTGATGACCTATGGATCTGAGAGGTGGTCCTTCACTGCTGGCCGTATGAGCAAGTTCAAAGTCGCTCAGCGAGCTATGGGGAGGGCTATGCTCGGGGTTACTCTGCGTGATAAACTTAAAAACGAGGATATCCGCAGTAGAACCAGAGTGATCGACATAGCCCAACGGATTAGTAATCTGAAGTGGCAATGGGCCGGCCATATAGATCGAAGAACCGACAACCGATAGAGAAGAAAGGTTCTCGAGTGGCAGATTCGTACCGGCAGGCGAAGTGTAGGGCGTCCCGCCACTAGATGGAGTGACGACCTGGTAAGACATGCAGGAAGTTATTGGATGCAGGTGGCTCGGGACCGTGCTTTGTGGCATTCCTTGGGGGAAGCCTATGTTCAGCAGTGGACTTGTGATAGGCTGTAACGATAATGATGATATATTACAATGACTCTTATTGTAGAAAATCTGTTAATGTGAATGTTATAAATATAAAACATTATAATACTAAAATGATATTAAGAGTGTAAATCAACAGTAACAAATTAGGAAATGCCATGTGTTTTTTGTCTTTATTTTCACAGAATAAGTGTGACAAACAAGCACACAGTCTACCTGATGGTAAGTGGATGCTGTGGTCCATAGACATCCACATCTATAACTAGCACTAACATGGAATGCCACGTTTTCAGTAAATAGGGTCTCCGGTTCTCTACACTCACCATACGAAACACAGCAGCATTGAGCCGCTATTTTTACGCTGGTATTGTGTTCTTCCCTGGTGAAGTCGATCTAATCGTGCTACAACCATAATATAGCTGCAGCATTGCTCTACCACGTAAAATCAATTTTGTGTTTAACATAATATCAGTTATATCTTTACAAATTAATATTATAAAGACTGTTGTTAATTTGTATATATGTATCTCCGAAACCAAGGCATCAATTTGAAAGGTACATTATTGTAGATGGACATAGGCTGCTCTTGCTTTACTCATGGACAATTATATTTTGGTATCTGTAGGTCACAGGAAATGGTCAGAGAATCAATTTTAAAACCACAGAAAAACCAAACAAAAATGTGGTATCTATTACCATGGTTACAATGAATTTGAAAATAAATTATATCTACCTAATTATTAAAATAGATAATTGTTCAATGCAGACGAAGCCGAGGCGGGACGTGACTAGCAAAGCACATATAGCCGTTGGTCTTGCGCCTATTCCTCTCTGATCATATCGGATTGCCAAACTATCAGATCGTGAGAGTGCACTTGTGCTTACTCATACATTCACGCAATATAATCCTACCCTGAGCAGATGGCTAGTCTCTGGTAAGACTGGCCATAGTGACCGAACCTTAGTATAGTGGAGTTAATTACTACATGTGACAACATTTAATAGTACAAGGTGTTTCAAATAATATTATTATAAAAGACTGACAATATCACATAACAGAACACTTACAAAATAAGAATTTCTTTATTCAAAGAAGTATGTTTTTAACTGCTTACCTCAACTCCATTGAAATTGATGTCAAATCTCTTCATACTATTTTGAAAGAGCGATAGTATTGCTCTCTTGAAGTTAAGGACCCAATCTTCCTCCAGGTTATCAGGACATATTTCTGATATGATGCCATCATGGAATGCAAATCTGAAAAAAAAGAATAATTTGATGATTTTGTTACTGTTAAAAAACATATTGGAGTGTTGTTTTATAATGCTGACTTAGGTGGGAATTTATTATGCAATATTGGCAGAAATATTTGAGTGTATTACCTAATTAAACGAACTTTTATGCAGAAAATTATTAGTTTTTTCAAATTATTGAATCAGAGTAAGATATATCTCTTATTATTATATTTTTTGTACTATGTTCTTGCCTAGTTGTTGTTCATTGTCCTAGGAAGGATATTCATATTTTTTTATAAAAATATATCTACATCTCTATCATCATTTTCGCAATGTTCTGGGCAGGTTGTTAGACATTTAATAGTATCAAAAATATTTCACAAGACTTTTCTACTTTTTTTGTCCTTTTGTTTCTTTTCTTTATGACATTTTCATGTTTCTGAGTTTTGTCAATTTTATTTGTTTATTCACTTAAACTCTGTTTACTCTGTATCATAATAATTTAATAGTACTTTGTGGATAATCGTGCTGGTTACATAATGAGGGCATCCACAATATTTTCTGCCACCAGGGCGGTGCCACTTTACAACGAGGTAAAATATTTGACAGGTTTCATAGTAGGGACGGTAATTTCTTAGGAACACAAACAAACTTAGTTTAATAAAGTTTTTGAACTTTGAGCAGGTCAAAATTTTGTATATTTTCTGGAATTTTGTTGTAAAAGTGTATAACATCGCCCCAAGAATGAATTACCGACTCGATGGAGTCGATTAACTGGTACTACTAGCTTGTGTCTGTTCCTAGTATTATATATGGGGGCTCCATTGAAGCTTCGCGTCTAGTGTGATTCCAAGACAAATGGTGGTATCTACAAGACTCAGTTTCTCCCCATTTAAAATTACGTTAGTATTTAATTGTTTGACATTTGGAGTCATGAATTTCATACATTTCGTTTTAGTGCCATTTAAATGCAAATTATTAACATTGAACCAATTTACTAATTTAGATATAGCATTATTTACTCCGTCATATTTTAGTAATTGTCGACTTAATTTGAAAATTAAAGAAGTGTCATCTGCAAATAATACTATATCATGGTTATCCCCAACTATGTAAGGTAAGTCATTAATGTATACAAGAAACGGAAAGGGGCCGAGAATTGAGCCTTGAGGCACACCCATTTGTACCATCGACCCGGAAGAGCTCATATGGTTAATGACAACTTTTTGTGTTCTCTTACTTAAATATGAAATAATTAATTTAAGAGCATCACTTCTTACACCGTAGTGTTGAAGTTTCCTGATTAATTTTTCATGGTGAACATAATCGAAGGCCTTGGATAGGTCAGAAAATATACCCAAAGCATCCTGTAAATTTTTCCATGCATTAAAGATATATTTAATCAGCTCAACACCGGCATCAGTTGTCGAGCGACCCCTTGTGAAACCAAATTGATTTTTATGAAGTAAATTATTTATATTAAAGAAATTTAACATTTGATCAAGAATAATTTTTTCAAAAATCTTACTAAGTGTTGGAAGTACAGAAATAGGTCTAAAATTGGCGGGGGTCTAATGTACTACCAGATTTAAATAAAGGTATTACTTTACTATGCTTCATTAAATCAGGAAACACACTAGATTCGATACTAGTATTAAAAATAATAGGTAAATGAGGCGCGATTGTATCTATTATAGACGCAATAACTTTAATGGAAATCTCCCACAGATCCGCAGTTTTCTTAACATCTATAGTTTTAAAATATTTAACAATATCTTTTGATGACACTTTATGAAATGTAACATTCTTTGTACACTCATTTACATGTTGTTTAAGTAATGATTCGGCGACTAAGAAACCAAACCACTGACACATTGTTTTGTGTATTAATATAATACTCTAAATAATGATAAACAATTATTTAAAACTAATTTCTCAATTATCTGACACTGTGTAACAAAAAACTTTATCACAGTCACAACTAGCGACATCTTGTGAGTGGAAGATTATTATCCCCCCTTACTCTAGTTTAGTTTAAGCCTTATTATGTAAATGTTTGTTGTCCCGAATAAAATAAAAGTGAAATCATTACAGCCTATAAAAATAATGCCTCATAGGGAATATTATTTGCCATAGTTGCCACACTTGACAGTCAAGTCGGAAATCGCAGGTTTTTATTACCTTAAGTAGTTATCAGGAAGATGCTGCTGCGTATGTCCTGTTTCATTTCCACCTGTCGCCTCTTACGATAACTACGGGAAATAATGGGGTAATGGATTGCTATGTACTAGCGCCGTAAGAGAACCAAAATGAAGGATAGAATTACATTAAAACTGTCATCTAATCATAATGACTATTTACTGCAGCGAGATGACAATGAGTCTATATGATCATTTTAAACTCTTATAACTGTGTTATTGGGATTTTGTAGTAGGTAAGATTTAAAAAACGCGGGTACCTGAGGTCAAACTGAGAGACAGCTTGCACAAACTTCTCAGCTCTTTCCACTGGATAGTATTCATCCTGATCGACAAGTGTTATGTTCTGTAAATGCAGTAGGCCTTCACAGGGGGTAATGAATTGCACTTTGACCTGTAATTATTAAAATTACATACAATTACATTTTAGTGATTAAAGCACCTAGGCTATTTCGTGTATTTTTTTCTTTTATAGAATAAGGGTGACAAACAATCACACAGTGGCAGGGCACACATCTGATGGTAAGTGCATGCTGTAGCCCATAGACATCTACATATATCTTCAATTAAGAATCAAAATGCAGATTTGTTGTCACCCTTGAGGACTTTGTTGCCTTGTTTCCAGTAAAAAGGGTCTTCGTTTCTCTACACTCACTATATGAAACATAGTAGCATTGAGTTGCTATTTTACACTGGTATTCTGTGAGAATGTGGTTCTTCCCTGTTTGTTCCAACCCATTTGTGCTACGACCATAATATAGCTGCGACATGGCTCTACCACGTAAATGTATCTTGGCTCAAACCCAGTCCAAGCAAATTTTGTGCAGAAAGACAAATTTTCATTATATTCTAGCTTACCTAAGATATTACTGCAAGTGATAAATTAGGTAGATTTTTTTAGAATAAGGATGGCAAAAGAGCACACAATTCATCTGATGGTAAATGCATTCTGTGGCCCATTGACATCTACATCTATTTTCAATTGACAATCAAAACGCAAATGAGAATTCACCGATAAGGACTACGATGTAATGCTTCGTTTCCAGTAAAAAGGGTCTCCAGTTTTCTACACTCATCATATGAAACAGCAGCATTAAGCTGCCACTTCACGCCAGTATTCTGGAAGAGCGTAGTCAACTCCTGGTCCAGTTGTACCATTCATGCTACAACCATAATAGAGCTGCAGCTTGGCTCTACCACGTAAAATTAATTTTGTAGTGGATAGACCATGTATTATACATGTGGTATGTATAATATATGGTTTATCCCATGTTTAGTTGAAATTATCCAAGGGTCTATAATGGTTAGAACATCTACCATCATAATATTCAAAAAAAAGTACAACACATAATACAATGTACAGATATATGAAACAATAATGCAGTAGCAACTTTTAATATATTTTAGTCTAAGGACTTTATTCAGAGACATATAAACTAAAACTCTGCAATGTCGAAATTTGAGTGTGGAATTTTGATCATACTATGTTACACAAATTAAATTTTGACATTGTAAAGATTGAGTTGAAACCCAGGACGAGTATCAAAGTATTGGCGTCGAAAGGCACATCACTAAGGCTGGCTTTTCACTATGGGATATAATATATATTATATCCCAAAATATAAATTATATCCCGCTATTGGCTTTCACACTGTGAGATATATCTTCTAACTAGTGTGCGTTCGTCATTGGTCATTGGATTACCCCCTTTACCCCGTACACCCTTCTGCGGTGGCGCAGAACGGTGTGCGAGGTACAGGGGGCGAAATATAATATGAAAATATTGCTTGGTCGACCGAAAAAATATTTATAGTTTGAGATGTAATATATATTATAGCTAAGTGTAAACGGTTCCATTTAAAAGTATGGTGAGCGATATTAATTTATATCTCGAAATGTAATATATATTATATTATATCCCATAGTGAAAAGCGGGCTTAATACTCTTCGATCAACAATACCAACTAGATATCGTAACAACTGGTCGGCGCAAAAAATACGGCGAAGTAAATAACAGCGCACTGGAGACGTGAGTTCTTATTTCGTTTTGGTTGACTTGAAACACAGCCAATATAAAGACGTTTCACAATGCCGCAATGTATATTTAAAAGTTGCAAGCATAATGCCCGAAAAAGCAATTTAACAGCCGGAGTGTCTTATTTTCGATAAGTACATGTAGAATAAGTTATATTTTAAGCTCTAAACTAACAACTATTATCATATTTGAAACAAAATTACCGATTTTAAAGCACCCCTACAAATGTTTTGCCAAGGTTGGCCAATACACGCGTAAGCATTTGTAAAACAGAACAGTAGAGTACATGAAGTAGATTTGTATTATAATCATTTTTAGTAATTTGTTACCAGAACTTTAAATAATGGTAATTGTTACTTTTGTCTCTGTTTGTGTAATTTCATTAGATACTTAGCTTTATTATTTTTATTTTAGCAATCCGTAAGTTGAAAAATTTATTGACGTAAGGTTACATTATATATGTAAAAAGGAAACGGAACATATCAAAACGACAATTGTACAATAAACTTAACTTATTTAAGAGCCCTCTTACATTTTGGCATTTCGCAAATTTAGGTATTTTACGCATCGAGCGGGCGGCAAGCTACGCGACCGATACTTTCTTTCATATCTATTCACTCGCTCGCACTA
Source organism: Parnassius glacialis (assembly GCA_033319125.1). Lineage (NCBI taxonomy): Eukaryota > Metazoa > Arthropoda > Insecta > Lepidoptera > Papilionidae > Parnassius > Parnassius glacialis. The sequence goes on along the minus strand of JAVANC010000023.1, from coordinate 16,796,073 downwards.
TAATACTGTGAGTATGGCGATTAAACGATCTTGATCTTCCATAATACAAAGTTTTCTTAGGATGGACTTCAGTGGATGGAATATTTTTTGGTGTGTCATTTTAATGTTATCTTATTAATTTATTATTATATAATTTATTATTATATACCATTTTGATATATTATTCATTATTTATGAAATTTAGTGTCTAAATAAGTACACATAAATATTTTAATTGTTACGCTGTAATCGAATGTTAATAATCGATTATGTCTAGTATCGGTAGAATAGTGGTATAAATAAATAAACGGTTGCAACCTGTTTTAATAAATATAACAACCAAATGTAACTAATATTTTTTTTATCGGTACTTACAGTCAATTACTATATTTTTTATAAGAAAAATATTTGCTGCGACGGCATTGACCGAACTTTTCTCTTGGGTAACATATTGAAAATCTAAAATTGGTCGTATTTGTAAATTTTTAGTACTTTTACTGCATTAATCTGGGCCAATACATGTTATGGCAAGTATTTAGACATTTTTATTTGCTAAATAAAGCTGGCCTTGGATTTGGTGAAACCAGTCATTATTTTGATTTAATGTTACACTTGAATCACTGAATTATAAATTTACCTTTAACTTTTTTTTTGTCGAAAGGCCGTGTCAAAATCTATTCCGAAAGCTGAAATAGGACATTTAACTTCAATAAGACCGTTGCTGTATAAACCATTAGGTGAAGCCCTCAAATAACAATGATCTAGGTCAATGAATAAACCACATTTTTCTATAATAATATTTTTTTGTTTGCTCAATTGTGCCAATGCTGCAGACTCGTTGTCCCTACCATGTTTAATGGAAGAGACGTGATCTAAATTATAACTATATAAAATAGTTTTAAACCGATTGATCAAAAATTGCGGTCGTAGTTGACGATGCTCTAGTATACAGGCAATCGACGCACACTACGGTAGTATCGAAACGATGCAGCGCCCGAAATCAACTGACGCAGGTCCACCCTCGGCAAGCGCTCGCGCGTTAATGATCGCAGATGGCCGGCACAGTGAAATATATAGTACTTTTATTTAATTAATTAAAATATAATAGTAACGATTTAAAAAGTAAATATATATATATATATATATATATATATATATATATATAGTTTAAGCAAATGTTGATGATTATTTTGGTATAAATTTTTACTTTTAAATTATGTAGAACTTCGGAAATATAGAGGCTTGTATCGAAGCTTTTTTGGTCGTATTTTGAATTATGTCGATTTTTTTTTCCTAGCGTGAAAAGCATATAACGAAAATGTATTCAACTATTATTAAAGTGTAGGATATTTGGGAGATAAAATATTTTTTTTGATGATCGATATTCAATAGAATCTACAAATTAGAGCTCCGAAATCATGTCTTTGAGAGTTTTTGCCTAAACATGCATCGGGAGAATGAATATTACTGATTAAATAAATAAGTTATCTAAAATCCGCTCCGAGCTTATTTGAGGAGAGAAAACGGACTATTTTTACCAAGTAATTGTTATTTCAAGCAATGAACGATAAACATAAAATTTCAACGAGGAAACCTTGTAATTTCGCGTTTTTTTGTAATACACCTCTTAAAGGAAATTAATTCATGTATACACAGAATGGAAAAATCTTTAATGTTCCCTATATAACATTGTAGTCTTTGAATCATTGTAAATATTTTGATTTTTGATTTATTGATTGCACTGAAATTTACTTCTATTATAAATATTTTAAAGATATATATACATATACATATATACTACAAACATATATACATACAAAAACTAAAATAAACATATAATGAATTATGTAATCAAATGCAATCATTATACTCCATACTATATTATATTTAATGGCTAGTGTGGAAAGTATGTATACTAACAAACATAAATGCCCGAAATGTAAATAATTTTAACTAAACTTATGATCATATTATAAATTATTTTAGTGTTCACCGCGACTCCATAACTTTTGTAGCTAAATTCGAAGAAGCAAAAAGAAACGAAACAAAACGATGTAGTTTGCAAAGCAATAACAGGAAAAAATACTTTAATTTGTTTAACTTAAGGTTGATTTCACACTAAATGTTATTTAACCTATGTCTTTTCATATCCAAGTGACAGGAGTAATGCATTGCATTGTTCTTTTTGTAACTAATGATCGTAAGATTTGTGACTTTATTACTAGATGCCATGGTTGTAATTGGGTTGAACATAAAACTGTTTTAATTTTTTGTCTGTTCTTTAGTAAGCAAATGTAGCTGTATAAGTATATATTCACGCGGACAGCATTTAGCTATGATTTTGTACGTGACCCGTTATCTAGTTGGTATTGTTGATCGAAGTTAATACTCAATAAAAGTATTTATCCCAAAATATCAAAATTACCCTATATCAAGTATGTTTTCTCTTTTAAAGTTTACTATGGACTTTATTTTCATTTATTCATATATTACAGTCTTACAAAACTCCACAACTGAATATAGGTGTCCCTCGTAGATTGTCTCATAGGAGGGACATTTGCCGTAGTTGTCACACTTGGTAGGTGGATTGGCAACTCCATAATTGTTATGAGTTGATTCAGGAAGATGTTGTTGCTACATATATCCTGTTTCATTTCTTTCTGTCGCCTCTTACTGCACTCAATGATATGAGGCAGGGGATTCTATAATGCTGCCAATATATGACCACTTTATTTAGTTTAACCTTATTTGATTGTTATACTTTAATGGGTAAGAGATGATTCATGTTACAACAATGATAATTCTTCACCTTCTTTTTTATTTTTTGCAGGACATACTCTTTTTAAGGATGTCCCATGCCCTTAAAAGATATGCTCGTACTCATCACGCTGGACAAGCAAGTTGGTGAGCATAGTAGAAATATCTGAGAGATCAAATTCGGAATTTAGAAATCAGTTGCCAGAGAGCCCATTTGTTATGAGGTGTACTGCTTGCATGTGAAGTTTGCATTGCGTAGTTGGAGGAGGGTTCAAGTTTTTCAAAAACTTACTTCAGCTTTGATATCCAGCGAAGACCGGTTGTTACTAGATCCAGCAAAATATGTTTCCACGTTTACTTTGTAATCATAGTAGTAAACTGTTTGGGAGAAATATTTGAATTTCTCGGAAGCTAAAATAAAATAAAAAATAAGTTTGAAACGCATACACAATACACATTTGCATTTATTTGTACATAAAAATATGAGTAAATTATACATTTGTTAATGGTACTAGATGGAATAATCTTACTTAAGTAAATAGAGCTTATTTAGAAACATACTTACATTGTTAATTATTAGACATTGAAATTATAATGGCATAGTTTGCTATGGGAAAAATGGTATAATTTGATATTATTTAAAATATTAATGCTGACGCCAAATGGTTTATAAAAACGCAGTCTATAAAAAGAATTACCTGCACATGATGGCGGTCCACAAATATACGGGTCTTTTAAGGAATCTGTAATAAAATTTATAATATGGTAAATGAATGGTAGAAAATACCTGTTCAAATTTGAGGTTATTGTAATATTTACAAACAAAACAAATTGGTGGATTATTTTAAAATTTCTTGTGGCATTGGCTACAAGGCTTTCAGCCAACCATTTTAATATGTATTTATAAACTATAAATATGTTTTAGTAAAATTTATATTATTAAGAAGTTTGGTTTCGTATGGTGCGACACAACGTCGCAACGATTTTATGACATTTCAATGACAGCACAGACTTCGGATGGCAGGTTAAGCCAGCAGACAGTTGGTGATGATATTATTAGCTCCCAAGTTCTTAAGTCCCCGTGTAGTGGCGGGTAAGAATATCCACTACCCCATATCTTCCCGTGGGTGTCGTAAGAGGCGACAGAGAGAAACTGAGGCAGAAGATGGGCAGCAGCATCTTTCTGATAACAGCAAAACAACAATAAAAACTGCGGTTTCCAACCCACACGCCAAGCAGAACAGACGGCTCCCAATCCCCAGCGGCCCCGCTATTCCTGGTTACGGTGTCGGCCACGGAATATAAAAAACAAGAGGAAACCCAAAGTGAGCGGAGCAGGCGAGTCAGAATTCGTGACAGCAGAGCGTAATAGACCAATACAACAATGCGTTGAGAATTATAATGGGGTTGCCTCGGTATTGTAGCGCCTCTGGCATGTTTGCAGAGGCTCATGTTGATGGGTTTGAAGCCATAATGCGCAAAAGATGTGCCTCTATGCTGAATCGTATGCGGACGAGCACAAACATCATTCTCAGTGTACTAGCGGACAGATGGGATTCACCAATGTTAGGGCGTTGGATAAATCTGCATACTGTAAATTAGACACGACACGACCTATTGTAGTATTTTAATTGTAATTTTAATTGTAATTTTAATTTTTAGTTTTAATTTTATTTAATGTTTATATCTATTAATTTTAATTTTCTTTAATGTTATAGGTATTTAGATTATAATTTTTAACAAATATGGATAATTGGTCTGAAATAAATGAATTATTATTATTATTATTATTATTAATAAATGCGAAAATATGCGGTTTTGGTAAATATTAGTGTGAAAACGAAAGTAAAAAGAAAAATATTGTGAATGGAGGTGTTTCGTAGCAAAGGCACGTGTAATTTTTTCTATTTTTGGATAGAAATTTGACTAAACATGGATAAAATATCACATAGCCTTTATTGCAAGTAATATTCAAACTTATTTCATTATTTCATTATACTAGGGTTTATCTGTAAAATACATGTCATCAAAAACATAAGTTGTAAAAAAAGCCAAGTCTCGCAACTCAGTTCTTCTACCGTAAAAAGTTGTGAGATCCATGCCAAATCGGTTAATTTATTCAGTCCATAGATTATTACACAGATTGACTTGGCAATAAAAATGTTACAAGTAATATTCAAACTTATTTCATTATTTCATTATTCTAGGGTTTATCTGTAAAATACATGCCATCAAAAACATAAGTTGTAAAAAAAGCCAAGTCTCGCAACTCAGTTCTTCTACCGTAAAAAGTTGTGAGATCCATGTAATACCAAGTCGGTTAATTTATTCAGTCCATAGATTAATACACAGATTGACTTGGCAATCGCATGAAAACACAGTATATCTCACGAGTAATACATATTATATTAAATTAGATTGTTTAGTGCGATTGCCAAGTCAATCTATGTATCAATCTATGGACTGAATAAATTAACCGACTTGGTATTACATGGATCTCACAACTTTTTACGGTAGAAGAACTGAGTTGCGAGACTTTGCTTTTTTTACAAGTTATGTTTTTGATGGCATCGCATTTCTTTTTGTAGATAGCTATATCTAGGTGGCTATTTACACCTATTATTCCATTATACATATATAGGTACACTGATTCATTCATTACAAATGTAACTTTGTAATACTATATAATTATATGGGATTACAAGTTATTTATGCAGTTGGTGTATCTCGAAAACTGGACCGAAATTGTAAAATATTTTAATTTTTCCTTGATTTATATATTAAACAATAATTGTATTCCAAATTTGAAGTTTCTATGTCTGCTAGAAGTGCCTCAGAGTTTTGATGATCGGTCAGTCAGTGAGTGACAAAATTAAGAAACTGACTAGTTATAATTCTTAAACTACTGGTTCAAATTTGATGAAATTTGAAATATACCGAGTTTATACAATGCCTACTTGGTTAGTAAAAATTCAAGCTTCTAGTTTTATCCATAACGAAGTTATAGGGTTTCGGAAATGGCCTGAACTGCTTCGAGAAAAGGATGGTACGGCCATGCCGCTTTTTTGCTCGACTTGGCGGGGGCACTGCCGTGCCCCCAGATTTTCAATAAAAATAGCTGCGATAGTGTTGTGACCACACCGATATTAAAGTTTTCGATAAAATTTTATCACAGTCCTGTCCATCTACTAACATATTAATAAAAATTTGCAAATACTGGATGTCTATGAAAATATACGAAATTATTGGGTGATACCCTATGAATGAACTTTTGTTAGGCTTGCTAAGCCAGAGAAGTAAATAAGTAGTTTAGTAATACTCACGACTTTTGGAAAGAAGCTGAAATAAAAGTGATCTTAATATCATGGTCTACATTAGTATCTGAATTAATTATCGTCTAAACTTTAAAATTAAAGTGTGAAAATGATAATTATTAACAAATATGTGTTATTTTAATGACAATAAACTATTGCCAAATTATTGTTTTTTATTATTTTCCTTGTTTACATTTCATAAATGATAATTTAGCTAACAATCAATAAACTTCTATTAAAGATAATTAAATTAATAATATGCGCGCAATGTGAATTACGGGGATATACCTTCTGTGTACTAAATATCGGGAATTTGTCAATAAAACAAAAAATACAAATTATTCATCTAAATTTATTTTATCGCCTTCAAAGTAGGCCCCATCGCTTGCAATACAACATCTCCAACGCTTTACCCAGTCTTCCATACATTTTTCATAGGCTATTTGCGGTATGGCCTTTAGCTCATTCAGCGAATTTTTTGTTATGACTTCTATCGACTCGAAACGTTTTCCTCGAAGTGGTAATTTTAACTTGGGAAATAAAAAAAAGTCAGACGGAGCCATATCAGGTGAATACGGTGCTTGGTCGAGAACTTTTGTTGAATTTTTCGCTAAAACTCTTTCACTATAATGGCTGTGTGTGATGGTGCATTATCATGGTGCAGCGTCCATGAGTTGTGTTGCCACAAATCTGGACGTTTTCGGCAGATACTCTCACGCAAACGCTTCATGACGCCTAAATAATATTCTTTATTCCCTGTTTCTCCCTTTGGAAGGAATTGGGAGTGAACCACACCACGATAGTAAAAAAAAACTGTCAGCATCACCTTGATTTTGGAGCGACTTTGCCGCGGTTTTTTGGGTTTCGGCTCGTTTTCGAGACGCCATTCTGAAGACTGTTGGCTTGTTTGCATGTCGTACTCATAAACCCATGTCTCGTCGCCAGTTATTATACGTTTCATAAAGGTCGGATCCGTAGAAGCTCGGGAAACCATGTCTTCAGCGACATGCTTTCGCTGCGCTCTTTGAACAAAATTGAGCTCTTTTGGAACTAGTCGAGCGGCAACGCGTATCATGCCTAAAATGTCAATGAGAATGTTGTGGACGGACTTAAAAGATATGTTCACCTCACTAGCCAACTCTCTCAGACTCATACGTCGATTTTCGAGCACTAGCTTCTTGATTTTGTCGATGTTTTCTTTGGTCGTAGCGGTTGAAGGTCTACCAGAACGAGGCAAGTCTACTACTACTTCTCGGCCTTCTTTAAAAGCCTTATACCATTCATAAGCCTTTGTTTTTGATATACACGATTCGCCATAGGTATTTCGCAACATTTTTAGTGATTCACCACAGTGAGTGACAAAATTAAGAAACTGACTAGTTATAATTCTTAAACTACTGGTTCAAATTTGATGAAATTTGAAATATACCGAGTTTATACAATGCCTACTTGGTTAGTAAAAATTCAAGCTTCTAGTTTTATCCATAACGAAGTTATAGGGTTTCGGAAATGGCCTGAACTGCTTCGAGAAAAGGATGGTACGGCCGTGCCGCTTTTTTGCTCGACTTGGCGGGGGCACTGCCGTGCCCCCAGATTTTCAATAAAAATAGCTGCGATAGTGTTGTGACCACACCGATATTAAAGTTTTCGATAAAATTTTATCACAGTCCTGTCCATCTACTAACATATTAATAAAAATTTGCAAATACTGGATGTCTATGAAAATATACGAAATTATTGGGTGATACCCTATGAATGAACTTTTGTTAGGCTTGCTAAGCCAGAGAAGTAAATAAGTAGTTTAGTAATACTCACGACTTTTGGAAAGAAGCTGAAATAAAAGTGATCTTAATATCATGGTCTACATTAGTATCTGAATTAATTATCGTCTAAACTTTAAAATTAAAGTGTGAAAATGATAATTATTAACAAATATGTGTTATTTTAATGACAATAAACTATTGCCAAATTATTGTTTTTTATTATTTTCCTTGTTTACATTTCATAAATGATAATTTAGCTAACAATCAATAAACTTCTATTAAAGATAATTAAATTAATAATATGCGCGCAATGTGAATTACGGGGATATACCTTCTGTGTACTAAATATCGGGAATTTGTCAATAAAACAAAAAATACAAATTATTCATCTAAATTTATTTTATCGCCTTCAAAGTAGGCCCCATCGCTTGCAATACAACATCTCCAACGCTTTACCCAGTCTTCCATACATTTTTCATAGGCTATTTGCGGTATGGCCTTTAGCTCATTCAGCGAATTTTTTGTTATGACTTCTATCGACTCGAAACGTTTTCCTCGAAGTGGTAATTTTAACTTGGGAAATAAAAAAAAGTCAGACGGAGCCATATCAGGTGAATACGGTGCTTGGTCGAGAACTTTTGTTGAATTTTTCGCTAAAACTCTTTCACTATAATGGCTGTGTGTGATGGTGCATTATCATGGTGCAGCGTCCATGAGTTGTGTTGCCACAAATCTGGACGTTTTCGGCAGATACTCTCACGCAAACGCTTCATGACGCCTAAATAATATTCTTTATTCCCTGTTTCTCCCTTTGGAAGGAATTGGGAGTGAACCACACCACGATAGTAAAAAAAAAACTGTCAGCATCACCTTGATTTTGGAGCGACTTTGCCGCGGTTTTTTGGGTTTCGGCTCGTTTTCGAGACGCCATTCTGAAGACTGTTGGCTTGTTTGCATGTCGTACTCATAAACCCATGTCTCGTCGCCAGTTATTATACGTTTCATAAAGGTCGGATCCGTAGAAGCTCGGGAAACCATGTCTTCAGCGACATGCTTTCGCTGCGCTCTTTGAACAAAATTGAGCTCTTTTGGAACTAGTCGAGCGGCAACGCGTATCATGCCTAAAATGTCAATGAGAATGTTGTGGACGGACTTAAAAGATATGTTCACCTCACTAGCCAACTCTCTCAGACTCATACGTCGATTTTCGAGCACTAGCTTCTTGATTTTGTCGATGTTTTCTTTGGTCGTAGCGGTTGAAGGTCTACCAGAACGAGGCAAGTCTACTACTACTTCTCGGCCTTCTTTAAAAGCCTTATACCATTCATAAGCCTTTGTTTTTGATATACACGATTCGCCATAGGTATTTCGCAACATTTTTAGTGATTCACCACATGAAATATCATTCGAAACACAAAATTTAAGGCACACTCTTTGTTCAACAATATTTTCCATTGTAAAAATCGCCGAGAACTCAAAACTATGACCAACAAAAAGTGTAGTTTAAAACAAATTAAATGCTAAATCAGTACAGTGCTACCAACATGCAGTAAAAAAATTAGAACGACCTCTTTTACGCGGGTCTTTTTATTGACATATTCCCGATACTTTTTACACAGAGTAGTACGTAATACATCAAGACAATTTCCAATAGATTTTGCAATTTTACTCATTTTATCATGTTTTTTTTTTCAATTGTGCTTCTTCAGTAAATATATTTCATGTATATATAATGTACTGAATATGGATATAAGCCAGAACACTTTCAGGGAGAGTAACTACATCACTAAAATCATTCACGTAGCAGTATAGGTTCGGTAGGGCAATGTCAACGTTATATTATCTATTGTCATTATATCTATAATAGAGTGAATGTATTATTGCGAAATCTAACGTTAAGAAGCAAATATGCTCATTAATTCTAGAAATTTCCTAGGTAAAAAGTAATATGATCTGTATTTTTAAGAAAATATGGTTCATACTCAAGTGAATGGTGAGTAACATAATGCCTTTCTCTTTTTTTTTAATAGTCACGCAAAAATTATTGAAATGGTACACAATTGTCGGTACATTTTTCTTTTTTTGCGTATGTGTGACATTGGTGACAGTGGTTCTGCTACAAATTATGCGTTTTGCTACTTCCTCTTATTTTTTTAAATTCCGTGGTGACGACCATGGTAACGGTGGGGTAGGGGGTGCTAAGAATCTCCGGTGGACGTTCGGTTGCCACATAAGACGACTCGACCTGGCAATATATAACGCACGCACCTTGAGGACTGACGAGAAGATCCTGGAGCTGGAAGAAGAGATAGACAAGTTGGGCTGGAATATTATAGGATTATCTGAGGTCCAAAGTGAGGGGGAGGACATGGTAATCCTCGAATCCGGTAATTTGTTCTATCACCGGGAGGGCGACCATCTATCCCAAGGAGGTGTCGGATTTATCGTCCACAAGTCTCTCGTTAACAACGTTGTAAAGATTGAGAGTCTGTCGACGAAGGTTGCGTACCTTATACTCAGAATCACCAAACGGTATTCGCTGAAGGTCATATAGGTTTACGTGGTGCGTAAACCTGTATGACCTTCAGCGAATACCTCGGCACACCCCGATGAGGAGGTGGAGGAAATGTATGAGGATATCTCTAGAGCCATGCATTCCTCCAAAACCATATACGGCGTTAATGGGAGACTTGAACGCAAAACTAGGCACGAGAGAGAACGGTGAGCTGAAGGTGGGGAAATTTGGAATAGGGCAACGGAACCCAAAAGGCCAGCATCTGTCCGACTTCATGGCGAAAGAGGGACTCTTTATGATGAACTTTTTCTTCCAGAAGCAGCCCCACAGAAAGTGGACCTGGTCGAGTCCCGACGGTTCAACAAAAAATGAGATTGACTTCATTATGACGACCATACGACAACTGTTCAGAAAGAGAACAGTTAGAGCCAAGCGGTAGCTTTTGCTGTCGCACGGATGGGCCAGATGGGCCGCCTCGAACCGGGGTGGTACCACGACCTCACAGAATACCAGCGTGAAGTAGAGGTTTACCTCTGCGTTGCGCTTGGTGAGTGCAGGTGGCCGGAGGCCCAATTCCCCCCCCCCATCAACATGGTAGTGGAATTAAATAGAAGACTACCCCAGGAGGGTACCAGCACCCCTGGAGAATCCCTCGCTGAGCATCCACGACCAAACTACTCCACTCCTGGGCGTGGGTGCTCAGGCTGCCCCGCGTATTCTGGGGGGGGGGGGGCGAAATTCCGCTCAAGACGAAACCTGCTCGGGGCAAACGGAGCAAGAAGACAAAGGCAACCCCTGCCACGCTTACCGTGGATTTCTGCAATATCAGGGGACTTCATTCAAACCTTAACGCTGTCCACTACCATCTGGAGATAGCTAACCGAGATACAGGTGTCCTCTCCGGCTGATACTTCGTATCTCTCCTACCCGGGGTACAAATTGGAACACTCGTTTGTGCCCCGGGCTGGAGTTTGCGTGTATGTCAGAGAGGACATCTGTTTTCGACGCCTCGGCAGTCTTGAAGGTACGGACCTGTCCATCCTATGGCTGCGCGTAGACAGCGACGACCATCCGCGCGTCTACGGGTGCCTCTATAGGTCCCACAGCGGTAATGCCGACACAGACCGACTCATCGACCACGTCCAAATGGCTGCAGACTCCGTGCTACAACAGGTCCCATCCGCAGAGATCGTGATACTCGGTAATTTCAACGCCCACCACGCTGAATGGCTTGGTTCTCGTTTAACCGATCATGCGGGTAGATCTGTCTATGACTTTGCTTTGGCATATGGTCTAACACAACTGGTTACTTCGCCTACGCGGATACCAGATGTGGAAGACCATGTACCTTCCCTGTTGGACCTTCTGCTGACCTCTCATCCGGACGGATATCAGGTCTCCGTCGATGCCCCTTTGGGCTCTTCGGACCATTGTCTGATCCGGAGTACGGTGCCACTCACGCTCCAATCGCAGTTGCGATCTACAGCTTGTCGCCGTGTTTGGCACTATAGGTCAGCTGATTGGGACGGGATGCGGTCTTTTTTTTGCATCCTACCCTTGGGGGCGGGTTTGCTTCTCGCCGGAAGATCCCAGCGTTGTTGCCGATTCTGTTGCTGATGTGGTACTTCAGGGTATGGAACTTTTAATTCCATCCTCTGTGGTGCCCATCGGAGGCAGATTCCAGCCATGGTTTGGTCGCTCCTGTAAAATAGCATCACGCTATAAGCAGGAGTGCTACCAGGCCTGGGCTGACGCATCAACGTCTCGGGATGTAAACACCAGCGCACTTAAAAAGAAGTATAATTCCGCCTCCAGGTCCTTCAAAAGCGTCATTGCCAAGGCAAGGTCTGAGCACATCGGCAGAATTGGTGAGAAGCTAGTTCGCCTTCCTTCGGGAACCCGTGCATTCTGGTCTCTCGCCAAGGCTGTCCAAGGGAACTTCTGTCAGCCATCTCTTCCATCTCTGCACAGAGAGGACGACTCACTGACCCATGCCGCAAAGAAGAAAGCCAATCTGTTGAGCTCTCTTTTTGCGTCCAACTCGACTCTAGACGACAGGGGGAACACACCGCCGACCATCCCGCGATGTGAGTGCTCCATGCCGGATGTGCGATTTACACAGCGCTCGGTCCGCAAAGCACTCTTCTCCCTGGACGTCAGCAAGTCGAGTGGGCCCGATGGAGTCCCTCCCATTGTGCTGAAGACGTGTGCTCCGGAGTTGGCACCGGTTTTAACGCGTCTTTTCCGGTACTCCTACTCCCAAGGCGTAGTCCCCAACTCATGGAAGACAGCTTTGGTGCACCCGATCCCTAAAAAAGGCGACCGCTCAGACCCGTCCAACTACAGGCCTATCGCCATCACCTCCTTGTTCTCCAAAATAATGGAAGCCGTTATAAACTGCCAGCTCATGAGGTACCTTGAGGATCACCAGCTGATTAGTGACCGCCAGTACGGTTTTCGTCGGGGTCGATCAGCTGGTGATCTTCTAGTCTACTTAACTCATAGATGGGCGGAGGCAGTAGAGTCCAAGGGGGAGGCATTAGCCGTTAGTTTGGACGTAGCGAAGGCCTTTGATCGGGTCTGGCACAAAGCGCTTCTTTCGAAGCTTCCTGCCTATGGGCTTCTTGAGAAATTGTGCAAATGGATCACCAGTTTCCTTGCTGATCGGAGCATCAAGGTCGTAGTAGACGGTGCATGCTCTGATCTCAAGCCTATCAACGCTGGTGTTCCACCAAGGCTGCGTGCTATCACCAACGCTGTTTCTCCTGCATATCAATGATATGTTGCTAACTGGTAGCATTCATTGCTATGCGGACGACAGCACTGGTGATGCCTTATATACCGGCCGTGCCAATATTTCTCGGGAAAACATCGCCGAGTACCGGAACAAACTTGTGTCTGAAGTCGAGTCTTTGCTTAACAAAGTCTCGGATTGGGGCCGACTAAATCTAGTCCAGTTCAATCCCCAGAAGACACAAGTTTGCGCGTTTACCGCTAAAAAGAACCCCTTTGTCGTATCTCCTCAGTTTCAAGGCACTCCCCTTGCTGCCTCAGCCAGCATCGGAATCCTTGGCGTCGACATATCGAATAGTGTGCAGTTTCGTGGTCACTTGGAAGGGAAGGCCAAATTGGCCTCTAAAAAACTTGGCGTGCTCAGCAGAGCGAGACAGTATTTCATGCCGGCACATCGCTTGCAACTTTACAAAGCGCAAGTTCGGCCCCACATGGAATACTGTTCTCATCTCTGGGCCGGGGCACCCCAGTGCCAGCTCCTTCCACTTGACCGCATCCAGCGCAGAGCGGTTCGAATCGTCGACGACCGAGTTCTTTCTGATCGGCTCGATACACTGGCACTGCGTAGAGATGTTGCATCTCTTTGCGTATTTTATCACACATCGCGTCAAAACTCGCGTTACCATCCATACCATCTGGATTATTGGCGGTCCACCACTGTGCGATTTAGAAGAAGTTTTCTCCCTCGCACGACTTCCTTGTGGAATCAATTACCACCAGCGAATTTTCCGGACCGATACGACTTAGGAACCTTCAAGAAAAGAGCTTACACCTTTCTAAAAGGCCGGCAACGCATCTGCAATTCCCCTGGTGTTGCGGTTGTTCATGGGCGGCGGTAGTCACTTACCATCAGGTGAGCCGCATGCTCGTTTGCCCCCTATTCCATAAAAAAAAGTCTCAGTGATCGCAAGGGTGAAAACCGGCAGCGATCACGGAATAGTGAGAGGCACGCTGAACCCTAAATGTCAAGTTGGAGAGGTCCCGTCTAATGAAGTCAACGCTCCGTCGCCCTCATGCTCTAATCCAAAGTACCGAAACCTTTCAGTTGGAGTTACAAAACCGTTTTTAGTGCCTAGAAGATTGTAATGCAGTGGACGATATGAATGACAAGCTCGTGGAAACTGTCCATTCGGGCGGAGCTAAGTTTTGCAAGACTCGCCGCAGAAGAACACAAAAACTTTCTGATCACACCCTTAATCTCATGGCAGTTAGACGGGAAATGAAGCTGCAGTCTTCAGTAGATTTGACAGCATACATGCAACTGAATAGACAGATCTCCAAATGCATGCAGCGGGACTTACGCAACTTTAATACTTCTCGTATTGAAGAAGCGATCGAGCGAAACCTAGGGCTCCAAAGTCTTTGACAGAGATCTGTCTGCCAGAAAGAGCCAATTGACGAAGCAGATACCCAAATATGGCAGTATCGTTTCCGGGACACCTAAGATTTTGAGTAAGATTGAGAGGTTATATGGGCAGCTGCACATGTCATCGATGAAGCTACACGCGGGTGTGGGTAACGATCTAAGAGCAAGTCTTATATGACACTATACCAATGATATTCCGGACGTCAGTCTGAGTGAGATTAGAATGGCTCTCCAACACCTTAAAAATGGCAAGGCCCCAGGCGAGGCGAGACCTTCAGAAGCTTTTTAATTCCATCCTCCATGGTGGTAGTACTCCGGAGGCGTGGAGCAGAAGTGCGGTGGTCTTGTTCTTCAAGTAAGGCGACAACGCTCTCTTGAAGAAATAAAGAACGGGTTTCCTTTTGAGCCGCGTCTACGTGCTGTTTTCGAGAGTCATTACGAATCCTTTCGCATGCAGACTCGACGACTTTCAGCCTCCCGAACACAGTTTTCGAAAAGGTTTTAGCACCATGGACCACATACATACCCTTCCGCAAATTATACAGAAGTCTGAGGGGTACAATTTGCCACTATGTCTGGCGTATGTGGACTATGAGAAAGCCTTTGATTCCGTCGAAATTTGGGCGGTGCTGCAGTCCCTTCAGCGTTGCCAAGATGACTGTCGGTATATCGAAGTGCTGAAATGTTTGTATAGTAGGGCTACGATGGCTATCCGAATACAGAACCAGAGTACGAAACCTATCCAACTGCAGGGAGGTGTAAGAGAGGGTGACGTTATATCCCCAAAACTCTTCACCGCTGCATTGGAATACATTTTCAAGCTTCTGGACTGGAAACGTATCCTTTCTTTAACTTATATTTATTAACATCAACGGCGAGTACATTACCCACCTTCAATTTGCCGACGATATGGTTTTTATGGCAGAATCGCAGGAAGACCTAAGCACTATGCTCAATGACCTCAATACTGCCTCCCAACGCATAGGTCTTAAGGTGAACACGGACAAGACAAAGATCATGTCCATGTCACACCTATGCCGGTAGTTGTTGGGAGAACTAAGCTCGTAGTTGTTGACGAGTACACACAGTACACGCAGTGGAACTGAGACGTGGTCCTTTACCACTGGCAGGATGAGGAAGCTCAAGGTTGCTCAGCGAGCTATGGAGAAGGCTATACTCGAAGTTTCTCTGCGTGATAAACTTAGAAATAAGGATGTCCGCATTAGAACCAGAGTGACCAATATAGCCCAACAGATTAGTAAGCTGAAGTGGCAATGGGCCGGCCATATAGCTCGAAGAACCGACAACCGATGGGGAGAAAAGGTTCTCGAGTGGCGGCTTCATACTGGCGGACGAAGTGTAGGGCGTCTCCCCACTAGATGGAATGATGACCTGCTAAGACATGCAGGAAGTCGATGGATGCAGGTGGCTCAGGACCGTGCTTTGTGGCATTCCTTGGGGGAGACCTATGTTTAGTAGTGAACTTGTGAAGGGTTGCAGTGATGATAATGATGACGACGAAGTTCTTAAGTCGCCTACTCTGACAAAATAACTCGAGGTCTTAAAGCATGTACCAAGTTTATGTCACCATATATGCAACTTCAGATTATATAGTAGTAATTTATCTAAGATCGCAATATTTCAGTTTTATTGTTTCCACTAATAGTTTACATGTTTAGACATTAATCACAGACACAAAAGCGATATACCTTTAATAGGAGGAGCCATCCGCCGGCGATAAACTTATCGCCAAAACTTAAAAGTAAATCGATAGGAAGTTATTGATCACAATATTGGGCCACAAGTGTAACTGGAAACAAGATTTAAAAGGAAAGAGGTCAGCCGTGGTTTTTAAGCGAGTAATTTGGTTTGACCCCATTGACCCCATTGATCCCCTTGACCACCAAAATTGTTAATTGCAATTTCAAGTGCTGATATACTACGTGTTTTATAGAATAAGGGTGTCAAACGTGCACATATTCCACCTGATAGTAAGTGGATGCTATAGCTTATGGACATCTACTACATATATCCTCGATTAAGAGGATTGTGAAGCTGTAAATTTTCATACAAAAAGCGATATCGCTTTCCCCTCGTTACATAGCCTGATTTTCATAATTTTTGGAATTGTTGTAGATATAAGAAAGCTAGGTCCGTACGATTCTAGACATATTGCGTACAATATAAGTTATTAGCATCTAAATATCTATATTTTATACGTGGTAGAGCCATGCTGCAGCTATATTAGTAGTATAGTTGTATCACGAATGGTTCGGCTCGACCGGGGAAGGACCACGCTCTCACAGAATACCAGCGTATAATAGCAGCTTAACACTACTGTGTTTCATATGGTGAGTGTAGAAAACCAAAGACCCTTTTTACTGGAAAAGAGGCATTCCATCTTAGTCCTCACGGTTGACAACGCATCTGCATTTTGATTCGCAAACGAGGATAGATGTATGTCACAGCAACCACTTACCATCAGGTGTGCTGTGTGCTCGTTTGTCACCCTATCATATAAAAAAAATTACTTAAAAACTTCCTCGAGCGTTTTTTTAAATAAACTAAACTGAAATACTAAAAATCTAATGAGACCAAAATTGTCTCATTTCGTAAAGTTTTAAGGGGGCGACAACGTTATCGCCCGAAACAATATTTCAAAAAGGCAAAGTGAGCAATAGCCTCCAATACTTGCAATTCTCTCTATCGCACGATACGGCGATACGGAGCGGGCGGTATGAAACAGATGGCATTTTTGAATATCTACTCGCGCCACGTATCTGCACTTCACAATCCTTAAAAATAACGATGCGTTGTCACCCCTTAGGACTAAGATGGAATGCCTAGTTTCCAGTAAAAAGTGTTTCTAGTTCTTTACATTCACCACACGAAACACAGCAGCACTCTGCTCAGCGGTGAAGGAAAATATCGTGAGATAACCTGTATGTTCGAGAAATTACGAAAATATTTCTAAAACATGTGAAGTTTTTTAACACATGTTGGGGCAGCGGGGTGGACACTGCCTTGGCCTAAACGCTCTCAGAAATGAGAGGAGACCTGTGCCTAGGAGTGGGACGTAAATAGGCTGTAACTTTACTTTTTTACTTTACTTAATCAGCTTTTGTTGGTAGTAGAAATTTTCTTGTAAATACATATGTCGGCACGTCTATAAAATATTGGTTGGATCGAGAGTAAAGGTTTTACTCTAGCGAAGCATCGTATCTGTGATAACGTGGCAACCGTTGGTGTTTCTGGGTTTTTAAAAAACATCATAGGAGACGGTACCATTATATTTGCGACGAAATGCTAACGATCTGCTTATTATATTATATTTTATTTTATTTTACAACGCACGTGGTAGATTATTATACACAATAAGATGGGTAGTTAATTTAATAACTAGTTTGTAAGGTAGTTGATATTTTTTATTTTGCTACCTACCCACAAAAGGAGATTCTAACAATCACTTTTATTTTTTATTTTTTATAGCTTAGGGGTGACAAACAAGCACACAGTTCTCCTGATGGTAAGTGGATGCTGTGGCTCATACTCTACATCTATTTTCAATTAAGAATCAAAATGTAGATGCGTTGTCACCCTTGAGGACTAAGTTGGAACGTCTCGTTTCCAGTAAAATAGGTCTCTAGTTATCTACACTTGCCATCCGAAACAAAGCAACATTAAGCTGCTATTTTTAACGCTGGTATTCTGTGAAAGAGTGGTCCTTCCCCGATCGAGCCGACACATTCGTGCTACTGTCGTATAGTGGCTCTTCTACCACGTAAAAAAATGATATATGATAAACTATGCTTAGCACCGACTTTGTACCAAATATTATCTACAGGTCTCGATAGGCTGATAGGTAAGAGTTTAGAAGTTAGTCACTTTAAAAATAATATCACTATTTTTTTATAACTAATAGAGTAACAAGCGAGCTTGCAGAGAATCTGATGAAAAAAGCACGTGTGGACAAAAAGAAGATAAGACTGTAGATATATTGTCGTTGACTGACTTCCTGACAATCAAAACCTCACAACATGCATGTTTATACTCTTTGTTTTTTATAGCAGAATACAATATAGTGAGTGGATGGGTCCAGGATCAGTTTACATGTACTTAGATGTCACTATAATATACAATACAAAATAATATTATAGGCAATGAAACTATCAGGTTCCTTCCTACTTATTCTAACTTTCTAAATCATGTAAAAACGTATTTTCCTCAGGTTGTGGGGACCTTTGGGTACGTACTCGTAGTACTATTATTTATTCTGTGCTTTAGGTAACTGAAGAATAAGTAAGGCGTATCCTCGATATGATAACGGACTCCTAGGTAGGATGAGGCTCTAGAAAACCACAACTACTATGACTATCTCTTATACATCTAGACACTCCTCATGCCTGACGTCCTGATCCCTAGACAGTGTATATAGTGTATTATCTATGGATCTAGATCGAGACGCTTAATGTTACTGTTGCTATTCTCAAATATTTTGTTTTGGCGCGAAACTGTATCAGGAATGATGGAACAGTATATTGAAAAAAAAAGGAGGAAATTTTGAAGAAATGACATTACTTACTACTTAATTTACTGTAAACATAAATATGAAAGTTAATGAAGTATGATAAAGTAAATAAAATATTTGTGTTCATTTATAAAACATTAACTAAGTACCATTTCGTTTTTACTTTTAAATGATATTGGAATTCTCCTAAAACTTTAAAAAATTAAATTCATGAAGCAATTATGATTAGATCTATATTTCCTGTTTATTATTATAATTTGCTGATTTTAATAAAACGATTTAGTTAAAATATTAATGGCGTAATATTAAATATATTTTAGAATAAAAATGCTACTTAACTGACCTCTACGACTATATAACGATAAAGATTTACCTACCCCGTGGAGATCCACAGTTGTTAGTTAGTTTAGATAATTTACAAAATAATGATAAACTCATGGTCTTATATGCGATATTTATATCATATCATCTACCGAACTACAATACCTATTGAATTTTCTATACCTTGAGCAATATTATGTATTTATTCTCTTTCAATATAAGTAACTACTTTTAATGGTTGGTGTATTGTTTCTTGCATTTTTGACAATTATCAAAAAGATATATTTATAAATCTAAAATAATTTTGAAAAATAAATAAGTAGCATTAAATTTTAAAAAGTAGACATTTTATGTTTTATAGGAAAATTAAATATTAGATAATATTTTTTTTTTTAAATAATTATAAATTAAGTAACAGCAATAGAGGTGAAGCAATTTCGGATTCTACTGGAGCATTTAAGGGGCCATTAATTGGCATACAGTTTAATTTATAAAGTAGATATTTTATGTTATATAGCAAAATTAAATTTATTATCTTTAAAATGTATTATAAAATACCCTCAACTAAGTAATAAAATCCTTTACCTATCACTGCTTAATTAAAAATAATAAATTTAATAAAACATACTTCCTGATCCGTATGCAGCACTAACAACGCACAAGCACACAAAAATCACACACAAATTCATCGTGTTGCAAAAAAGTTTAGCAAATCATTATGGCAACTTGCCGTTTCGCACACCACTGTCTAAATGACAAATTCTCAGATATATTATCATGGGGTCGAAGTTTGGGGTCAAAGTAAACTTTATTATCACTTAATTATCTGTAGCAGGACGCGACCGATACAGAGTTGGACATACTTTTACAATTTGTAATGAATATAAGTCGATAGGCAAACATCGTTAAAGCGTTGTAATGTGGTTAGTAGATTACCCATACTTTAACATCAAGCCGGATAATTGAATTAGTGTCGTCATAGATCTTATTTTCCGTCGTAATTAAAATTTATGTGATGATGATGATTCTGGTTGAATTCGACACGGCGACAACTTTCTAATACTTTTGGAAGTTATCAAATGCGTCTGAATTAACATAATAACACAAGTTTTCCTTGTTTATTTGTTATTATATCCTCTGCAGTGATTACCTCATACACATCGCTGTTAAGCGATAAGTCTGCTAATTGTACCTTTATATAATGCTTGTTGTTTGCTTATTTATTGGTGTATATTAAAGTGTATTTAATTTGTTCAAACCATGTGCGATATGATCAGGCGTAGAATCAGGTTTAAGTTAGGAAACACGAAGAGAGTCAAAATAGACGTCCGAACGACAACCAACATCAATTTACTGTTTTTGTAATGTTAATCCGCTTTTTGGTTTTTGTACAAATTTATTTCCTCGACGATATGTAATGTATAATATAATTAACCGTTAAAGCATTCAGATTGGCCAAAAGTGCTGGATAACGGATTATAGCACGGAGATATAGCTTCACAATCGTAAACATAGAGGCACGAAGTCAGATCTAGAATTAATGTAGTGTTACATTCAGAACCGAAAACATGAATATCCGTATTGAATGGTTATTTTAACTTAAGAATATCAAATAAAAATATCTCATACTTTCTTTTTTTTTTTGTATTTCCTAAGCTACTGCTGATAACAAGACTATACGATAAAAGCCAAAAACGCGTGGCTAACCCAGTTATTTTGTACAGGGTCGTCAAACGACGGGAAGTCGGCGGAAATCGTCATGTATCTGGTTACGTTCCGACTGTCCCACTCGGAACAATTGTGGTATCTGATTAGAGTTTATTGCTGTTTGTGTTTTACTAGTAGCATAAACCTCCATTAACTTACTTAGAGGGAATACTAATACTTATAATAAATAAGTAGTAATACTTTTATGTATGGGGAGGCCTATGTTCAGCTGTGGAGTTTTTTAGGCTGTAATGGATGGAATGGATCGAACTTACTTAGCTCTATTAAAAATACGTAAAGCACAAAAACCAGTAACAATCACTGTGTAAACGTTAATATTGATAACTGAATACTTATGATGTTCTTCTATCTGTTTTTTTGACTGCCAACCACAATTACAAGGTCAGAATGATGTACAGCATCTAATATCTATAATCTAAGCTATGATATGTTTAAAAGATGATCAGCAGACGAGCTTTCCCGCGGTCTTGTCAGCTCGTCGCTAATGGATTATCGCAAATTAGCTATTATAAACCAATTAATATTTATTACTCACGTTATTATATTTATTACTTAGGTTAGGCGGAATACCGTACACCATTAAGACAAATCCTCCTTACATAGGGTAACATTATTTAATCTGTGCAGGGGAAGCCCGTGTTCAGCAATGGACTTTTAATGAGAGAAGATGAAAAAGATACATCATTAGGCCATACAGTCATCGCAGGTGCAGATAATGTAGAAAGATAAAATATATTGAAATCTTTCCAGGGTAAAAATGATTATAAGTAATAATGTTTTTCTTGTAGGTACTAATCCGTGACAAAGCGAAGTCTTTAAAAGAACCAACATTAAATAAGTTACACTACTCGTAAAATAGTTCAAGCCTGTGAATGCTTGTGTTCTACAAGGCTGCGTGTTATCTCCTATCCTGTTCCTTCTGCATATCAATGATATGTTGCATGCAAGTAACATTCTTTGTTCTGCTGACGACAGCACTGGCGATGCTCTATACACCGGATGTTTTAATATTTCTCGGGAACACGTCGTCTAGTGCCGGAACAAACTTGTGTCAGAACTTGAGTATTTGTTGAACAAAGTGTCAAATTGAGGGCTACTAAATCTAGTCCAGTTTAATCCCCAAAAGAGAGAAGTTAGCGCGTTTACCACAAAAAAGACCCCCGTGTCGTATCTTCACTTTTTCTTCAGAGCACTCCCCTCGTTGTCTTAGCCAGCATCGGAATCCTTGGCGTCGACATTTTGAGAGACGTACAGTTCCGCAGTCACTTAGAAGAAGAGGCTAAACTGGTATCAAAAAAGCTTGGTGTGCTCAGTATATCAAGACGGTATTTCTAGCCGGCCCACCGCTTGCAGCTTTATAAAGCGCAGGATAGGCCACATTTGGAATACTGTTCTCATTTCAGGGCCGGAGCACCCCAGTATCAGCTCCTTCCACTTGACCGTATTCAACGGAGAGCGGCCCGAATCGTCTACGATCAAGTTCTTTCCGATCAGCTTGATCCACTGGATTTGCGAAGAGACGTTGCATCTCTATGCACCTTCTACTGCATATATCACGGGGAGTGCTCAGAGGAATTGTTCGGATTAATTCCAGCTGCTGAATTTTACCATCGTACACTGCGACAGAACTCCAAATTCCATCCTCATCATCTCGATGGCTGGCGGTCCACTACTGTGCGATTTACGCGGAATTTTCTACCTCGCATCAGGTGAGCCGCATGCTCGTTTGCCTCCTCTTCCATAAAAATAAGTTGGTGTCGTAAGTTATAGGTAATTTCGCTACAATTTTTTTTCTATTGCACATTTTAAATTTTTTACATTATTATAGCTTATTATTAATTTCTTCTTCGACAACATATCTTTTCTATGTATGTTAAAAATGGACGGAATTCTGTATATTAAAAACCTTAGACTCTTATACATATAATATTTATGTAGTTCAAAAGGAACAAGGACGCTATGTGACTGCGATTTTGCGTATTTTCACTCGACTGCCCTAGTTTTTTATTCTGTGACTAGAAACCAGAAGAAGGGTAATGTTTTCCGAGTGTATGGATGCATGTTTAATTATATTATAATGAAAAATATTTATGTATGTATGTATTTTTATTTTATTTTGATTTATACATATAAGGGAAGTCGATTAAAATACATTAATAATAATCTCCTCGACCGATTTCGGCCACGGCGACCTCTTCAGCTCCGATCCTGTCGTTGGTGTGCTCGTACATGGCTAACGTAGCCGATCTTATTTACAAATGTTGGCGTGCAATGCGGGCAGGTGAGCACACCATTACAGAAATTATAGTTAATCGCACAAGGTGGGCGTACTTTGAGTTCATCACGTCGGGCATCCAATTCAAAGCACCGATTCTCCTCAAACATTTTGACCTTGGCTTTCACCAAAGATATCCACTCCGGTCGTCAAGCGACTGCTCGCTCCCACTCTGAAGGCTCGATGTCGCACTTCATCATGTGGCGCTTAAGTACATCTTTGTACCTGAGGAGCTGTCCGCCATGCTTACGCTTACCCTTCTCAAGTTCAGAGAAAAAGATGCACTTTGCCGTCCGCTGATCTGACATTCGCGATAAGTGTCCACACCAACGGAGTTGTCGCCCCATAAGGTAGGCTTCAATCCCCATGGTATTGGCTCTACGCAGCACCTCCGTACTCCGAATGCGATCAGACCCACGGATGTTGAGAATTTTGCGCAGACATTGCAAGTGGAAGCGAACCAGCGTCCGTATATGACGGCGGTAAACTGTCGATGACTCTGAAGAGTACAGTGTGTTGGGCAGCACTACCGCCTTATAAATATCAATTTTGGTAGCCAGCTTTAGGTCATGTGAGCCAAAGACCTTGCGATCCAGTTTACCGAATACCGCAGCCGCGGCACCGATTCGACTGTTGATTTCAGCATCAAGGTCACACTTTGATGTTATCGTGCTCCCCAGATAACGAAATGTATTGATCTGCTTAAGTATATCATCACCGAGTTTGACGGCCAGTGTCTCTTGACCGTAGATATCTAAATACATCACTTCCGTCTTTTTAATATTTATCTTCAGACCAAAACTACGGCACGACTCATGAAAGATGGTCACAAGCTGTGGCAGGCCAACTGGGGAATCGGTCACAAAACATAAATCATCTGCGTAGACGAACTCTGTTATATTATAAGTGCGTAAGACACTTTCGTATGGGCCTTAAGTCTAGCTAAGCTGAAAAGATTACCATCATTGCGGAAATGAATGCGGATTCCTTCATGGCTAAATTTTAAGACTTCCTGGACTAAAATTGTAATGTATAACGCGAAAAGTGTGGGTGCAAGGACACACCCTTGTTTTACCCCACAGGTAACGGGAAAAAATTCTGACTGATCACCGTTTACAGCGACGCAGCTCTGCATGCCATCATGCAGGAGTCTCAGAAGTCTCACAAACTTCTCCGTGCATCCAATTTTCCGCAGCACTATCCAGAGGGCTTCTCGTGGTACACTATCGAATGCCTTCTCAAGGTCTACAAAACACAGATACATATTACGACCCTGTTCTCTGCTTTTTTCCTGTAGTTGACGCAATGTAAAAATCGCCTCACAGGTACCACGGTCAGGTCGGAAGCCGAACTGGGATTCCGGCAAAATCTTTTCAGAAAGTTTCTTGAGGCGGTTTAATAGAAGTCTGGCGGAGACTTTTCCAGGCACTGAAAGTAGAGAAATGCCACGGTAAGAATTGCAGTTCGACCGGTCACCCTTGTCTTTATATAGGGCTCGTATGAGGGATACCTTAAAAGTATTAGGGACTTGTTCTTTTTCCCACATAACGACAAAAAGTTCCCATAACGCCGAATACAAATCCATAATTCACCCGGTATAAAATCAACACCAACCGTGCGTTTATTTTGCTGTTTCTTAATGTCCAGAGCAACCTCGTCAGGCGAGACTGGCTCATCGAGCTCGAGGGCGAAAGGTTGTTGAGGTAGGCAGCGAACGTGGTCTAGGTCTTCAAAATGATCCACGTTAAGTAGGGTGTTGAAATGCTCCGCCCATTGCCCGAGTATTTCATTATATTTGTATTATATTGATATTAAAATACAAAGACATAAAAACACATTTGTTTACAAAAAAAATGTATTTAAAAAATGGCCAACGCGCGTATTAAAATAATTAAAAGCTCCTTTGTAATTGTATTACTAACTTATTAAAACAAAGTATTGGAGAATCCATCTAACGGCCCAAGTATGATGATAAGCAGTCGAACTTAGTTTATTAGCTAAGGTTTCTATACAAGTGCACCCAATTGTAATAATACATATTATATTAATACAATTGGGTTCACATAAGACAAGATTAATTATAATTATTATATTGGTGGTTTTACGAAATAGATATGTATACTGTATAAATATATTATCTATTATTTTCGAGTTTCATCGTTTAATATGAGTTTATTTTGTAATATACTAGAATTCGTATCGGTTCAAAGTTTAAAGCATTATTTTTAGTAATAAATTTCATTTTATATTCCACGTGATAGTGTGACATGCTACAACTATATTATGGTTACAATGCAAATGGTTCGGTTCGACCGGGGGAGGACCACGCTCTCTTTTCTGGGTTTTGTATGGTGAGTGTAGAGAACCGGAGACCTCTTTTACTGGAAACGAGGTATTCCATCTTAGTCCTCGGTGTTACAACGCCTCTGCATTTTGATTCTCAATCGAGGATAAATGTAGATGTCTACAGACTGTGAGCTCGTTTGTCACCCTTATTCTAAAAGAAATATCCAAAATCTTATCTATAATATTATTTTGTTCACCTAGGGTTGCCACCTACACTATAATATATAGCATCGTACTATATTTTAGTCAATTGTACTATATATTGTAGAAAAATAAACCTAGCAAGCTAACAGCATAGCAAAGTGGCGAAGCAATCAGCTTTGTAGCGGTTTCTAACGGTTGCCGTTGAGCAATCAGTTTCAAAATAGGAGGTTCAGATGCCTGGGTGATCAGTAATCGATTGCTGAAAACAGAATTTGAAAATTCAAAACCATTCTCGAGATAATCGTGGGACAGACGGACAGACGGACGGACAGACGGACAGACGGACAGACATCGTGAAATCAATAAGTGACTTCGCAAGCTTCGCCACTTAATAATATAGTACGGAAAATACAAAATTTTTTCCTCTAATTCAAATGTCGCGATTTTTATAATAACTGTGTCTGGAAGTCTGGAACAAGTAAGTTTTACGGAAAGAATTTTTCCGTCACGAATATAAAATGGAAAGAAGGAAAAAATAGAATATTTTAATATCTGTAGAGTTAGTACTCTACAGATATCGCCTCAGGGACCTTCAAGAAAAGAGCTTACTCCTTTCTAAAATGTGGGCAACGCACCTGCAGTTCCCCTGGTGTTGCAGTTGTAAATGGACGGCAATACCATCAGGTAAGCCGCATGCCCGTTCACCCCCTATAATATAAAAAAAAAACCTAACGCTCCTAATATTCTTAAACTAATTTTTGTACTGTATTTAGTACACACTCGATTCCGTGTTTGTATAAGGTGGCGAAGCTTGCGAAGACACTTATTGATTTCACGATGTCTGTCCGTCTGTCCGTCTGTCCGCCTGTCCGACGATTATCTCGAGAACGGTTTCGAATTTTCAAATTCTGTTTTCAGAAATCGATTACTGATCAACCAGGCATCTGAACCTTCTATTTTGAAACTGATTGCTCAACGGCAACCGTTAGAAACCGCTACAAAGCTGATTGCTTCGCCACTTTGCTATGCTGTTAGCTTGTGGCGAAGCTTGCGAAGTCACTTATTGATTTCACGATGTCTGTCCGTCTGTCCGTCTGTCCAACGATTATCTCGAGAACGGTTTCGAATTTTCAAATTCTGTTTTCAGCAATCGATTACTGATTGCCCAGGCATCTGAACCTCCTATTTTGAAACTGATTGCTCAACGGCAACCGTTAGAAACCGCTACAAAGCTGATTGCTTCGCCACTTAGCTATGCTGTTAGCTCGCTAGGTTTATTATTAACGAGAATTATTTTCATTTTCATAAAAGTTTGAAGTGAAATTGTTTATGTACAAATGAGTGTTTTGTTACTTGTACTATTATCTATTCTGTGGTTTCGTGAAATTCATGGTGATCCTTTACATTTGAAATCTATCATTCCTGAGTACATCTGCATCACTCCTGTGTCGGTACACAGGAGTGCAAATACAGGGGGTACGGTGGTTAATTTAGTGTTTTTTTTGTTTACCTCCAGTACCTATTCGTGGGCGGCGGTAGTCACTTATTATTAGGTGAGCCGCATAATCGTTTGCCTCCTCTTATATTTAAAAAAAACGTCCCTTTGGTGATACAAAGGATTATGGTTTTAATTTTGAGCTTAAATCACTGCATAACAACTTATGTCTTATCAAACCTTTTACGTAGTACATCTTTTAAACTGAATATAACTACACGATTGCTTTTCTGCCGACTTCCAAAAAGGAGACGGTACTCAATTCGACTGTATGTTTTTTTTATGTGTTTTACCTCATAACTTTGTACTGGGCGAACCGATTTCGATGATTCTTTTTTTATATGAAAGCTGATAGTTCTCGCGTGGTCCCATATGAATTTGATCAAGGTCAGACAGATGGTTATTGAGTTATTCTTAAATAACATATATTGAAGTCGCTTATATTGAAGTCGGCTGTACAAAATTTTTAAATTTTAATTATTTAACATTTTTTTAATTCATAAATAGATAGAATTATTCCCAAATAGACAGAAACTACGTAAAAAGAAATCTCTTCAAGATTCACCAGTCCTACTAACACTACCAAGTAAATTCTGATGAATGGCATAAAAACTAAAACAAAAATGGGTGTACCCGAAGTTACATCTAAGGTGAACATAAGGTTGCCACCTTTTTATTGAACAAATATAGCATTTTTCCCAAAAAAGATGTAGAAATATGGTACTTTTGGGAAATTCAGAAAAAAGTACACATTCATTTTTAACCTTTATTTATTTTTCCATAATATATATTTTATATTGCTTGCTCCTATTTCTAAAAAATAAAAAAAAAAACTGCCAACCCGCAATCGTCAACTTACCAAATATCCATATTGTACTGTATAGGGTGACAAACGAGCACACAGTCCACCTGATGGTAAGTGGTTGCTGTGACCCATAGACATCTACATTTATCCTCAATAAGGAATTAAAATGCAGATGCGTCGTTACCCGTGAGGACTAAGATGGAATGCCTCTTTTCCAGTAAAATGTGTCTCCGGTTCTCTCCACTCACCATACACAGCAGTATCAAGCTACCATTTTATGCTGGTATTCTGTGAGAGCGTGTTCCTTCCCCGGTCGAGCCGACCCATTTGTGCTACAACTATACCACTAATATAGCTGTAGCATGGCTCTACCACGTATGAAATCCTCACTATAAATTTAGAAATCTATGCCTGTAATAAGGAATAATGAATACAAGCTAATGCTACGAGATATTGTTCTCGTGTCTTGGTCCTTAGTTTTTTTTGGGATTGTCGTTCTGTACATATTTTTTGTCCGCGAATTGTAGATGCCATGGTTAGCATCGTGTGGATCATCTCTGTAGCCGGTGGAAGGAAAAGGGAAGATCTCCCGCCGGGCAAGGTTTTATGTCCGGGGAGCGGTCAACGCTCCGAGTGATAGTTCGGAGCTATTCTATATATACTGCTTTAACTTCAGAACTTTGTTAGCACGATTTAGGCTTCGATATGTTTCGCTTGTGGCGCGACGACAGCGCCGCCACATCACCCACCTGCTCAGACCGGAGGTCGATAGTGCTGTTCGATTGCCGGTGTGTCCTTAATGCCAGTGGGGAATGCATGCTGTGTGCGTAAGGGCAAGTGACGCTGGTGCGAACGATATGCCGGTGTATAATGCATACCTTACTACGCACTTGCAAGTGATGCCGGAAGTGAGAACGATGAGGCGGAGCAAGTGCTAGGGATTGCCTTGTAGTCTGCGGTGAGTTGAGAAGAAGGCAAGTAATCTGCGAGAGTGCCGTGAAGCAGAGGCGAGCAGTAAGGCTCAGAGCCGTGCCGAACACTGTAGCGCAGAGAGTAGCTTGAAGGAACAGGAAGCATTATTATTCCATTGCTGCGATGAACCTTTGTAAAGCTGGATGGCTTGCAGAATG
The DNA here is from genome assembly GCA_033319125.1 of Parnassius glacialis. Taxonomy (NCBI): domain Eukaryota; kingdom Metazoa; phylum Arthropoda; class Insecta; order Lepidoptera; family Papilionidae; genus Parnassius; species Parnassius glacialis. The sequence goes on along the minus strand of JAVANC010000023.1, from coordinate 16,766,814 downwards.
TAAGGGCTGCAGACAATATCAGCTCTGGGGCGAATGATTGGGGTACTTGAGAATGATGATGGTTTGAAAGTTGTAGTTTTCCGACGGTTGTTGGTTCCGTGTTCATATCACGTCGGGTGGGTTGCGTAGGTGAAATAAAAAAAATACTCACAGTCTTTTGATATTTACTCCGAATTACAACGCAACACTATATACATACAGAAGGAGTATAGCACAAGTACAGACAGGTCGCAGGAAAGTATAGAGTACAGAGAAGAAGCAGAGAAAGTTCACAATAATAATTTAACAGTAAAAACAATAATACGTAAGCGGGCGATTCTAAAGCGGCTATCATCGAGCGACATGCACTTCGCGTCAGGAGCAGGTTCTGACTGTGATCTTGATGAAGAACGCCCACGCTGGTGGTGTCTGCTCCTGGAACGGGGTCTCCTATTTACTTGTGTTGTCAGTCTTTGCAGTTGCTTACGAAGTTCGGCAACTTAACTTCCCTTGTTAAGCGTCGCAGCTGAGTCCAGGTGTGGGTGTACTTGCCGGGCACGTAGAGGCGACTTCCGGTGAAGATGGTACAATGTCCTGTATCCGGTCTGCCAAATCTGCCAGCACTTCCAATGACGCGCTGGGTTGCGCGGCTAGCACGGTTTGGATGCTCCTCGGCAGACGGCTGGTCCAAATAGTCTGCAGGAAATCGTCAGGTACTTGAGGTCCTGCTAGGCTCTGAATGTGTCGCAAGAACTGTTCTATTATGTGTTACAGAGAAAGATTAGATGTGCGCCTTTTCTTAATGGTCTATTGTATTTCGGATTGAAGAGTAAGAGAGCTAGTACAAACAGGGCCGGATTAACCATGCCGGGGCCCTTAGGCAATGCAATTTTCGGGGCCCCTTTCCAGCCAGCCTGAAGGGATGTGTGTAATAGCATTAGCAGCTTCTCCAGACTGATGCTTAACTCGTCAAAAATCTACAGTAAAAGAATAAAAAAAGTATTCGAACGCAGTGTGCGACATTATTTATTTTCTTAAGAGGCGTATTACAAAAAAACGCGAAATTACAAGGTTTCCTCGTTGAAAGTTTATGTTTATTGTTCATTGCTTGAAATAAAAATTACTTGGTAAAAATAGTTCGTTTTCTGTCCTCAAATAAGCTCGGAATGGATTTTAGATAACTTATTTATTTAATCAGTAATAATCATTCTCCCGATGCATGTTTAGGCAAAAACTCTCGAAGACATGATTTGGGAGCTCTAATTTGTAGATTCTATTGAATATCGACCATCAAAAATAATATTTTTATCTCCCAAATGTCCTACACTTTAATAATAGTTGAATCCATTTTCGTTATATGCTTTTCACACTAGGAAAAAAAAATCAACATAATTCAAAAAACGACCAAAAAAGCTTCGATACAAGCCTCTATATTTCCGAAGTTCTACATCATTTAGAAGTAAAATTTATACCAAAATAATCATCAACATTTGCTTAAACTATGCTATTATTTTTACTTTTTAAATCGTTACTATTATATTTTAATTTATTAAATAAAAGTACTATATATTTCACTGTGCCGGCCATCTGCGATCATTAACGCGCGAGCGCTTGCCGAGGGTGGACCTGCGTCAGTTTATTTCGGGCGCTGCATCGTTTCGATACTACCGTAGTGTGCGTCGATTGCCTGCATACTAGAACATCGTCAACTACGACCGCAATTTTTGATCGATCGGTATAAAACTATTTTATATAGTTATAATTTAGATCACGTCTCTTCCATTAAACATGGTAGGGACAACGAGTCTGCAGCATGTGCACAATTGAGCAAACAAAAAATATTAATATAGAAAAATGTGGTCTATTCATTGACCTAGATCATTGTTATTTGAGGGCTTCACCTAATGGTTTATACAGCAATGGTCTTATTGAAGTTAAATATCCTATTTCAGCTTTCGGAATAGATTTTGAAACGGCCTTTCGACAAAAAAAAAGTTAAAGGTTATAAATTCAGTGATTCAAGTGTAACATTAAATCAAAATAATGACTGGTTTTACCAAATCCAAGGCCAGCTTCATTTAGCAAATAAAAATGTCTGAATACTTGCCATAATATGTATTGGCCCAGATTAATGCAGTAAAAGTACTAAAAATTTACAAATACGACCAATTTTACATTTTCAATATGTTACCCAAGTTACAAGCTTTTTATGAAAAGTGTGTACTGCCTGAAATTATCGAATCGAGAAAAGTTCGGTCAATGCCGTCGCAGCAAATATTTTTCTTATAAAAAATATAGTAATTGACTGTAAGTACCGATTAAAAAAATATTAGTTACATTTGGTTGTTATATTTATTAAAACAGGTTGCAACCGTTTATTTATTTATACCACTATTCTACCGGTAGTAGACATAATCGATTATTAACATTCGATTACAGCGTAACAATTAAAATATTTATGTGTACTTATTTTGACACTAAATTTCATAAATAATTAATAATATATCAAAATGGTATATAGTAATAAATAATAAATTATATAATAATAAATTAATAAGATAACATTAAAATGACACACCAAAAAATATTCCATCCACTGAAGTCCATCCTAAGAAAACTTTGTATTATGGAAGATCAAGATCGTTTAATCGCCATACTCACAGTATTATAGTGCGAGCGAGTGAATAGATATGAAAGAAAGTATCGGTCGCGTAGCTTGCCGCCCGCTCGGTGCGTAAAATACCTAAATTTGCGAAACGCCGAAATGTAAGAGGGCTCTTAATATGGGTCCGAAGACCATAGTAACTACCTTATTTGGCGTATTATCGTAAGTCTAAGTAGGTATATTCTAAGTCTATTATATAAGTATGTTTTGGATATATATGTCATCAACTGACAGCATGCGTCGCTAAAACACAACAATACCTATTGTCATTGAGGATACAAATTTTCCAATTAAATTTTCACTGTATGAAACATTTTTCATTACTTTAGTGCGCGCGCAGGGATCGTAGCCGATGCAGGGCCCCTAGGCAGTTGCCTACTCTGCCTAATGGTTAATCCGGCCCTGAGTACAAATACAAACTGTGAGGAGGTGACGCATTCTGTCTTAGCCCTCCTTTTTGTCAATGCAGTGTTATCTAAAGTTCGTTTGTTCAAAATCTTAAATCTCCGAAAATTATCTAACGATTGTTAAAAAATATAGACGTCGGTTCGACCGAGGAAGGACCACGATCACACAGATTCATCATCACCATTACAATCTTTCACAAGTCACTGCTGAACATAGGCCTCCCCCAAGGAATGCCACAATGCACGGTCCCGATCCACCTGCATCCATCGTCTTCCTGCATGTCATACCAGGTCGTCACTCCATCTAGTGGGGGGACACCCTACACTTCGCCTGCTGGTACGAGGCTGCCAGTCGAGAACCTTTCGTCCCCATCGGTTGAGGGTTCTTCGAGCTATATGGCCGGCCCACAGCCACTTAAGCTTACTAATCACAGAAGACACAGACAGAACAGAACAGACATACAGGCAGAACAGACAGATGTTGAACAACTTTCTCGATGTTGTTGAGAAAGTTCTCTTTTTCAATTGCTCATTAAGGTGAAAAGACAGCGGGCTACCCATATTTTTTATAGAATAAGGGTTTAGTCAAAAACGAGCGAGCACACACTACATCTGATGGTAAGTGAAAGCTGTGGCCTATAGACATATACATCTACAATAAAGAATCAAAATGCATAAGAAATGTTTTTTGTGGTAGGGCCATGCTGCAACTATATTATGGTTGTAGCACGAATGGGTCGGCTCGACCGGGGAAACACCACGTTCTCACAGAATACCAGCGTAAAACAACAGCTTAACGCTGCTGTGTTTCGTACGGTGCGTGTAGAGAACCGGAGACCCTTTTTACTGTAAAAGAAGCATTACATCTTAGTCCTCACGGGTGACAACGCATCTGCAATTTGATTCGTAATCGAAGATAGATGTAGATGTCTATGGGACACAGCAACCAGTTACCATCACGTGGACTGTGTGCTCGTTTGTCACCCAAATCCTATAAAAAAAATGTCACTACTGTGGACTAAGAAATGGGATACCTCGTTTTCAGTAAAAGAGTCACTACACTCAGTCAGTTCTCTACACTCACCATATAAAATACAGGAACATCAAGCTGCTATTATATTCTGTGAGAGTGTGGTCCTTCTTCGGTCGAGCCGACCCATTCGTGCTACAACCATAATATTTTTCCAGCATGGCTCTACCACGAATATAGCTTGACAAACCGGCAAGATGGTTAAAAAAATTCCAGAGTGACAGTCTCGTAACGGCAAGCGGAATAATTTTTTTCTTCAATATAGGTTACAAAAATACTTATTGAATATCAGTTTTACCATTGGTTCGAAAAAAACCTCTGCCCTGTGAAAGACCAACAAGCAACCCAGGGCGACTTTAAAAAAATTACAATATTAAAGTGACGACTTGACATGCCGAAAGTCTGAATATTACCTATGTCTTATGACCGTGCTTTGATCTATTATTTAGGCGAGGTCCGATGTTGAGCAATGAACTTGCGAATGGCCGCCGTGACTGAAATTCGCTCTGGGGAACGCCTGGGACTGGGAGCCGTTTCTGTGTACCATTTTTCATAGGAGGTATTATTTTTATTTTTGTTTAAAGAACGTTACCCCCACACTAGGATTTTCTCGTGTACCGTGGACGCAGTTTACAAACACAAATTGCACAAGGACAAACATCAGACCTGAAACAATTATTTGCAGGCCATACAAATACTTGTTCCGTGCGGGATTCGAACCCGCGGCCCCCAGCGCAGCAACTCATTGCTAAGCCACTGCGCCACGGAGCCGTATAGCCGTATATATTTGCCACGCTTGGCAGATGGGTTGGCAACCACAGTTTTGATTAGTTAGTTATTATTAGAAAGTTGCTGTAAGTTACTGACATCACATAGTATAGTATTCCTCTATCACCTCTTACGATGTTTATGGATTATGGGGTAGTGGATATTCTTAAGCCGTCACTATGCCCCAATTAATATAATTAATTATTTAAGACTCACGAGAAAATGGCTGTAGTTATTAGTCGGTTTTACCCTATTGTTTAAATTCAAAGAAATCCCTGTTGATAACAATTTATTATCTGAGGTCACTCGGTTATTGAACTAAAGTTAACAAATTTTTGTTGAATTTCATTCATGTTGCTGATTAATTTACAACAACTTTGGTACTACGTAGAATTGTGTCTGCGATTTCCTTGGTACACATATTAAAACTTATACTAAGATATATGTGCAAATACATATTTTTATAAAAAAAACGTTAATACAAAAAAATGTATATGGACAAACATAACGTCTATAGACCCATATACCTAGTAGTTTGTGATCCAAACAAGCACATGTTCTGTGCCGGATTCAAAGTACGCTACCACAGCCCATTGGGTTTATAGAGATCTTTAGCAATTCCATCATAGTCTTCGACAGCGGCAATGCAGCAAAATGAACCATTATTCGTTTGTCGATTCGACATTCGTTATAGTATATCACTATAAAAGTGCCATAAAAGTCTATAGTGTCTTTACAGATATGCATAAAACCTAGTTGGTTATCTATTTAACGTAAATAGTAATACTTATGCTATTTATAAGTTGCGTATATGATAATTATTTACTATAATTAGTATGACATTATATTATCTAAATATTTATGCTACTTACTTGTTAATCACTATTGCAATTTGAGTATTTATAATTTATATAGGAAGTACATTATTCTGTATAATTCGTTTTACAACAGTTAGTGTTGTTTTTAAACAAATACGAAATTAAATATGGATAATATATACTTAATACTTAAAATTTATAAAGAATATTAGGGAATATGAAAAAGGCTTTGCGCGGTTCGCACTTGGCTCTAGTTTTTGGTGACATTTTTTCGTTCCTGATGCCGTATCGAGCTGAAGCGAAAATTATCTCATGTTACATTCATAACGTGTAAACTTTCGGTAGCAAATCGAAAAAAAAAACTGAATAATGGAGGAAATTCATAAAGCATTTTATGTAAGCATAAATTGTGTTTTGTTGTGAGAGTTTCAGTAGACATTTAAAAAAAGATATCACATTTTGTTAAATTGCTATCTGTCTGCAACGATGACCATGTTAAGTCACAGAATAAATAAGGTAAGTTGCAAAGTAGTCATGTTAAAAATTTTACTTTAAAAAAGGAAAAACCAACTTTAAAAAGTAAGTATACAGGGTTATTTTGCAATAACTGGCCACACTTGCAGAGAAGAATCAGAATAAGCAATATAGGCAAACGGCGAATAAAAATTAATAAAAAAAATCTCAAATATTCTGTACTTTTTATCTTTTAAATTCAAAATGCGTGATATTAACGCATTATTTTAACTGATTTTGCTGCGCACGCACACATTCGTAAGGGTTGATCGGTAGGCAAAAACGTTGTTGCCCATAAATCACATTCAATTTGGGATAATTTCAAATAAAACCGGAAGTCTCATTTACTCGTATTTTCAAAAACTGCAATAACGGTATATCATTATTTATATATTTGAACTTAAGTTTGAAATTTGGCTACTCTTTGAAAAATAAGCCTTTATAGTATATCTATTAAAATCGGTTCACAATTGGCAAAGATATCGCGTAACATACAATAAAAACATAGGCAATGGTTTCTTCTCTAGGGATCCGGTTTTCGTCACTAACTATATAAAACTTAGCGGTGTTTGGCGGCATTATATTGTTTTACACCAGTACCACAGTCTAACTACTACCGTACCGTACTACAGTACTAACAGTCGGTCATCGAAGGCGTCTAGGGCAATCGTGCGGTGCGGAGCGGTGCGGGGCGAGACGCGGGCTGAGCACTTCCCGAGCGGCCCTTAGTCGCTCGGGAACTGTCCGCTAAGGCTATCCTGTCAGCTAATAAATTAAAATGATTCACACTACATGTGCGGTAAAAATTATGAGACGTCCTCCTTTAAAGATAAAGAATTAGTTTCACCAGTTTCCACATACACATTAATTTGTGTAAACGTGAAATAAAATAAAATCAGTTTTTATTATTTTATTACTTTTTTATAGGATAAGGGTGACAAACGAGCACATAGTTCACCTAATGGTAAGTGGTTGCTGCGGCCCATAGACATCTACATCTATCCTCTATTACACATCAAAATGCAGATGCGTTGTCACCCGTGAGGACTAAGATGTAATGCTTCTTTTACAGTAAAAAGGGTCTCCGGTTCTCTACACGCACCATACGAAACACAGCAGCGTTAAGCTGCTATTTTACGCTGGTATTCTGTGAGAGTGTGGTCCTTCCCCAGTCGAGCCGACCCATTCATGCTACAACTATACTACTAATATAGTTGCAGCATGGCTCTACCACGTACATACTTCCCGTTAATTCCCGTTCTGACAACCCTAGCAATTTATTGTTTATGTGGGCTTTTCTGACAACATCAAACGCGATGACTGACTGTATGTTCTTCCTAAGTTATGCCAGTACTCTGAGACCACGTGGTCCTTCCCTTCCCGTTAGTCGAAACAACCCATTCGTATTGAAAGTGTAATACACCTGTAGTGTAATTGTCATCATTTTCATCATCATCACATCGTATTAAAGTCCATACATACATAGATATGCCCATGAAAATAATGATGAGTTGCCTTTTTTACATATGATCCTGCTTAAAACAATTTAGTCTACGTCATCACTCTTGTCTTACATTAGTATAATAATAACAAAAATAAAGCTTTTGTTGCAGAAATTAAGGTTTTATTTGCGAATGAAATCTTAGATTCCATTATTCAGTAAGTAATAATTAATTATAGTATAGAGATATTGTCTATTTAGTCATATGGTTAAATTATGCATACAGATGCATGCTGTTTGGAAAAGCAAATACAAATGTATGATGTTTGGAAAAGCTTACGAAAAATCAGCAATTAATGCAAACCCTGTTAGTGATTTTAGAAAAACGTTTTCGATTCCTAAGATAAATAAAGGCTGATTGTTGGTCTCTAATGTATGATTAAAGTTAATAAAAGGATATTAATTAATTCTATTTTTCATTTAAATGAGCTCAAAAGTGGAGTTACTTACAATGAGACATATCTCAAATTAGCAATCCTAAGCATCTTTTATTAGGATACCTTCATGCTTGCATACGAAAAGTGTATTAGTTTGTTACATCACTTATATTGCAACATCGGTACCTAAGTACTTTTGCTAAAAGATTTATAGTTTTGAAATATACATAAAATAAAATATATTATCAGGTAAAATACCTTCGTATCTGTGATATTACACCAGAAATACGCAAAAATGAAAATTATTTCTCATATTGGCACCTTTACCCTATGTAATCGAAGTATACTGATAACAAAATTAGTGACTTCAATTTTCAAAGACACGAATGGCACGAGGCAGCGTAAGTCAATAATCATTTGATTGGCCCGAGAACACGGGAACAGATATGTGACACAGCAAACATACATATTACAGTTTAAAACGAACGTAACACTTGGTAATAGGGTACATTTCTACCGAACAAGACCATGGGATTACATGGTTTAGCACTTTAATTGGCCTTCCGATGGAACGCAAATCAATAAGGACAGCTACACACAGTTAATCCAGCTCTGTTTACAAGTTGCCAGAAGCTGTGTATACAAGTACCATTATACTACAGTGTGAGAAATAATGAATTGACGAACGCATGTCTTCGCTATTATCATTATGCTCTACTATATCTCGAAACGTTTCGAATAAACGGAAGCAATCAATTGCGCAGTTATTATAATGCCACAAAGCCACGCACAAATACAGACGTAATTTTTTATGTGATAAGATCGAGGGAAGATTATAATAAATGCCAACAATCACAATACATAAAATCAATATTTTAACTATTAAAAGGCAATGTTTAACTAATATTCCACATGATGGTTTAGTGATGTAGCCGAAAATGGTAAATGTGCACTGGCTCATCTTAACATAATCCTAATCACTCTTGTCTATAAGACATCAACATTATAATCGGATGAAAGACATCCTGGCAAATTATTCCAGTCCATTGCTGTATGATTTTGTTATTTACTTATTTACACAATAACACCACAGTATGTATTAAGTTAGTCTTTATAAAAGAGGTTTACAAAGGGCGGCTGTAATTCCTTTAGGCGTTCTCTTCAAATTTGTGTTTTGCACACAAATGTTGACTCCGATCCGGGTCAAATCCAGGGCTCGTGGTGTAGTAGTCCGATACTTCGTCTACTGTGCAGATGGTCATATCAAAAAAGTAAGAATCAAAATATGAAGTTTGTATAAATATGAAGCTATGTGTAAATTTAAAGGTTTTAATTCTATTTGCCAATAGTAGTACGATTTCTCTGACATTTCTCAAAGCCGCTCTTATGGATGTTCTCTAATGCTACCACTATAAGGTGTTTTTTCTGATCAAAACATATCAAAGAAATTACCTGCAAGTAAAAAAAATATGTACATCAAAACAAAAATCTCGCTTGCCAACTCTCTAGCTCCCTAGTATTGTCTATTTTTTGATTACGTACTCGTAAATGTATTATTACTATTAGAACTTTTTTGAAACCTATTGTTTAAGATTTGTCTTTGGTCTAAGAAATATCATTTTCTGCCGACTTCCAAAAAGGAGACGGTACTCAATTCGAGTGTATGTTTTTTTTATGCGTGTTACCTCATAACTTTGTACTGGGGGAACTAATTTCGATGATTCTTTTTTTTATATGAAAGCTGATAGTTCTCGTGTGGTCCCATATGAATTTGATCAAGGTCAGACCAATGGTTATTGAGTTATTCTTAAATAACTTATATTGAAGTCGGCTGTACAAAATTTTTAATTATTAAAGTACCAGCCGAATATTAAATTGGCTTCCAATGCGTAAGAGTAAAATGATCGTCTTCTATGCCTTCTTTTTTCTATTCTGAATGATTATGATTATCCTAGTTATCTAAAACCCTGTTTCTAATTCTCATGCGAATCTAACGATCTATCTTTTACATTGTGAAAACATCTTGTTTTTATTCTCCAACATCGCAGTTTTTTTCCTGAATAAATCAGAATTGGTGGTGGCGGCAGGGATTTAGAACGATTTACTACAAACTGTAAGGAATGCGTTAAGTACGACGTTTTTAAGTTCTTCGTTCGGGTAACAAAACTTTTTTTACAACTTTTATTTTAATTTCTATTCTTTTTGATTTCTTGCGCTTGGTTTTTTTTTTGTAAGAATTAGGACCATACTCTTACAGAATACTAGCATAAAATGGTTGTTTAATGCAATAGCATTAAACTACAGTACCTAACCATTTTACGCTGGTATTGTCATGTTTCGTATGGTGAGAGTGGTGAACTAAAGACCCTTTTTACTGGACACGAGGCATTTCATCTTAGTTATCAGGGTGACAACGCATCTGCATTTTGATTCTTAATTGAGAATAAATGTATTTGCCACAGCATCCACTTACCATCAAGTGAACTGTGAACTCGTTTGTCACCATTATTCTATAAAAATAATTAGGTATTCCACTTCCTAGTTTACTTAGTTCTATTAAAAAAATCTAGGTACTTTTATTTCAGAGCGTTCTCAGCTGAAAGTTCTACGTCTTGTACTAAAGTGGGTGGACCATGGAAGGCCACTCTAACGAGTAAACACTTTTTATTCGTTTATTAACTGAATAAATGAAGGAAACAAATTATCAAGTAATACTTTGTTTTATTGTGTATAGATATACATAATTAAAATGAAAGAGCGGCGCTTCTCAGTACAAAAGTATTAAGCAAAATAAATAAAATAATACTATGTATATACAAACAACATAATATGTGCGTGCGTGCATGCGTGAATGAGTGGTCGTGCGTAGGTGCGTGCGTACGTGCGTGCGTGCGTGCGTGTGTGCGTACGTGCGTGCGTGCGTACGTGCGTGCGTGCGTACGTGCGTGCGTGCGTACGTACGTGCGTGCGTACGTGCGTGCGTGCGTACGTGCGTGCGTGCGTGCGTGCGTGTGTGCGTACGTGCGTGCGTGTGTGCGTACGTGCGTGCGTGCGTGCGTACGTGCGTGCGTGCGTACGTGCGTGCGTGCGTACGTGCGTACGTGCGTGCGCGCGTACGTGCGTACGTGCGTGCGTGCGTACGTGCGTACGTGCGTACGTGCGTGCGTGCGTACGTGCGTGCGTGCGTACGTGCGTACGTGCGTGCAGGCGAGCGTGCGTGTGTGCGTACGTGCGTGCGTGCGTTCGTGCGTACGTGCGTGCGTGCGTGCGTGCGTACGTGCGTGCGCGCGTGCGTGCGTGCGTGCGTGCGTACGTGAGTACGTGCGTGCTTGCGTGCTTACGTGCGTGCGTGCGTGCGTGCGAGTGTGCGTACGTGCGTGTGTGCGTACGTGCGTGCGTGCGTACGTGCGTGCGTGCGTACGTGCGTACGTGCGTGCTTGCGTGCGTACGTGCGTGCGTGCGTGCGTGCGTGCGTGCATGCGTACGTGCGTGCGTGCGTGCGTGCTTGTGTGCGTACGTGCGTGCGTGCGTGCGTGCGTACGTGAGTGCGTGCGTGCGGGCGTGTGTGTGTGTGTGTCTGTGTGTGCGTGCGTGCGTGCGTGCGTGCGTGCGTGCGTGCGTGCGTGCGTGCGTGTGTGTGTGTGTGTGTGTGTGTGTGTGTGTGTGTGTGTGTGTGTGTGTGTGTGTGTGTGAAGATTTGTTTTTATCCAATTTTGTGCAAATATAAACAATATTTCAAGAAGTGAACAATACTAAAATAAAGTAAAATTAAAGTTACAGCCTATATGCATCTTTCTGCTAGACACAAGCCAAGCCTACTTTCATTTCTAAGAGGGTTATGGCGCAATTAGTCTGACACGCTAATCAAGTGCTTGGCCTCAGGTAGGCAGATTTTCTTAGAGTGTTTTTCTTTACCGCTGAGCACGTGGTGAATCAGCACTTAAAATTGCAATTAAAAATGTCATTGGTGATAAAATCGGGGATAAAATCCAGATTGCTACTACTACTGGGAAATTTACGACGAACTCTTTGCCCCTGAGTTACCAGGGTTCTAAGCCTCGAATTGCTCGCTAAGTCTTTCGCAAAGATTTTCCACTGAGAAAGTAGGCCTAAAGTAGGATATTTATTCGTCCTCGTTTAATAATTAAGATTCCTAGTCTGCTACCAGGAAGCCTCTGAAACAAAAGATAAAAATATCAATATTTTGTTATTACCGCAACATGCTCGCAACTAAATATGCTTCGGCCAGGGCTTTCAAATTTTACACAACACGTTGTCAAGCAACATGCATCCACATCCTGCATGTCTCACCAGGTCGTCACTCTATCTAGTGAAGGGCCACTCTACACTCGAGGACTTTTATTTCCCATCCTTTGGCGGTTCTTCGAGGTATAAGTCGCATTGCAATTTTAGCTTATCAGTTGGATATGTGTGGTTCCATTGTAGATGGATGATCCTATTAAACGAAATCATTCAATCAATATCTTAGTTCATTGTTGGCATGTTTTACGCCGTATATTATCCCGTGGGTTTCGTAAGAGGTGACAGAAATAAATGAAGCACGAGATGGGCAGAAGTGTATTCCTGATATAATTAAAAATACTATAAAACACCGCAGTTTTATAGCCTACCCGCCATAGAATTATATTAGTACCATCATTATCGTGTTTATTTTATTCCATTTTATATTCTCATAAAATACGTCTTCGTATTCGTACGTAATACGTAATCTTTATTATATCAATTATTTAAAATTAATCAATAAAGTAGTGATTTGCACAATTTGATTGCAAACGTCAGAAACTGGTATCACTGAATGCCGTGTATGTGCGCATGTGACGAGCGTAGGCACATTCGACTCGCGCCCACTAACATAATGACCTTGCGTCACTTTAACGCTCGTGTTTTGTACTAGACTGCGTTTCTACTGGGTAATAATTCTATACTACCCGCCTTCTAAGCGGGGCAACTATGGAAAATATGCTACTTATTAGGCTTTATGGAAAATATGCTTACTTATTATCTGTGGGGAGGCCTATATTAAGCAGTAGACTTTTGATAGGCTGTGATTATGATAACCATGATGATGATGAAGATTTTCGTCAAATTGTTACTTTCTATTTTGACCTTATTTATATTCATAAAATAACGTAACATAAAATAGAAAAAAGAAATATCTAGAAATCTTTAAGCAACACTAATTTACTTACCAATGTAATAACTTATTTAGTATGTAAACGTAACTTACTGTATTGAATTGGCTTAGAGTTAATTCAAGCTTGTACAAAACATAAATCCGAACTAATCGAATTAGACGCGCTTGTGTTCAGACCACCTCACACCACTTGTGACCTGTCACCGTGACTCACAGATATCCCATTCAAATATTATAGTGTATGAAATGAGTACGTTGACCGATTTAGTTACGTGCTTTCCTAGGACTTATGAGGACATAGTACAAGCACGAAGACTATCCACATGCACAGAGGTGTAAGAGAAGGTGATATTTTAATGCTGAAACTCTTTACCGCAGCTTTGGATAACTTTTATTCCGCCTTCAAAAAGGAGGAGGTACTCAATTCGACTGGCTTTTTTAATGTCTGTTACCTCATAACTATTTTCTACGTGAACAGATTTCAATGATTATTTTTTTATTTGAAAGCTGGTGCTTCTCATGTCGACTTTTTTGATCCTTTTGATCAAGGATTGACCAATAGTTTTTGAGTTATCCTAATAATATATATTGAAGTCGGTTGTACAAAGTTTTATATTTTAAATTATTAAGTTAGTGTACTTACCTTCTAATTGCCGGTGACATAGCTACTCGTATTATGACAGAATCGCATGAGGACCTCAGCACTAGGCTCAATTATTTCAATAGTGTTTCCTAACGGATAGGTCTTAGGATGAACATGGTCAAGATAAAGGTCAGGGGTCCATGTCACACCTAGACCGTTAGTTGGGAGCATTACACTTAAAGTTATCGAAAATCTTGCTTAATTGGGACAAAAAAGGTCTGACTAGGTAAGTCCAATTTCGACCCTAAAACTTGAAAAGAATACTGTACAACTAGTAGAATGGAGTGGAGTGGAGTGGAGTAGAAGAGGAGAGGAGAGAAGAGAAGTCAATAGAATATTATAAAATATAATTGTATGGAATAGAATTGAATATTATAGAATAAGCATGACTAGACTCGAATGAAATGCAGTGGCATGGAATGGAATTGTATGGAAAGGAGTTGAATGGAAGAATGGAGTAGAATGGACTTGATTGGATTTGAATGAAGTCTAATATAATGTAATAGAATAGAATTGTATAGAATAGAAAAGAATGGCATAAAAAGAGTGGAATGGAATTAAATAGAATGGAACAGAATAGTATAGTATAGAATAGTTTAGAATAAAATAAACTTGACTAAACTCGAATGGAATGTAATGTAATGGAATTGAATGGGAGAATGAAGTACAATGGAATTGATTGAAATGTAATGGAATCAAAGAAATGGAATAGATTGGAATAGAATGGAATGGAATAGAATAGAAAGGGATAGGATAGATTAGAATAGGATAGGATAGAATAGAATAGGATTCAATAGAATAAAATAAAATATAATAGAATGGAATAATTGAGTGGAATGGAATAGAATGCAATAGAATAGAATAGAAAAGAAAATAATAGAGTGGATTGGAATAGTATGACTAACTAATTCCAACTTCGATCGAAAGTTCAAACAACGGATCCAACTAGCTGGATAACATTCGGGAGATTACTATTATCAGTTGTGATACTCTTCTCCTTAAGTATACCTCAAGACTGGAAAACAAGACTGTACAACCAGAAGGACTAAAAAGAATAGAATAGAATATAATAGAATAGTGTAAAATGTAATAGAATATAATAGCATTGCATGGCATGCAATGAAATGGAATAGAATAGAAGAGAACCGCACGGGACATAACAGGACAGAACAGAACAGTGTAATTTTATTCAACATAAAGTATTACTGGGACGAACCAGCAAGTGGGACAATTTTTAGACATAATGTTTTATAATTATTTTGTACAATTAATTATATGAATTGTACCGGCCATTTTGTTTCGACCTACGATAACAGAACCAGCATGGTAGCGATCACCTAATTCCATTTTATTGTTATTTTCAATAATGCATTCCTTAATATTATAATAACCCATACAGCTTTTGTCTAACATTTTTTTATTTTATTTTTGATTGACTAACGTTGAACATTTTCGGGATTATTTAAAGGCCTTTAAATTGCCCCATAAGTTAATTACTAATTATAATGTGTTAGTGAAGTAACTGGCATTACAAGCTTTTGTTTGTTCCTAGTATTTAAAGGATGAATATCTTTGTTCATATTAAAACAGTTTATGTATTTATGTACGTAAAGTATATATTACCTATAATATACATTTGATATATACATAAATATATTGCGATCTTTGTTATTAATATAATTAACTCTTTACAATTTTAATTTATAAATTGGCCTGCTCTCTTTAGCACAATAAATATAGTTTCAATGTTGTCGCGTTGCCTTATAGAAAAATATTATAAGACATTAAGCACTATTGCGGTACATCCAATCTTTCTTATAGCATAATCTCCAGAACTAAGTCGGTTTGCTTTAAGAACAGGAAGGGGCTAAGAATTGAGCCCTGAGGGACACCTATTTATACTATATGCTCGGAAGAAATCTTACCATCGTAATATTTATAACAAAATATCTTATCAGCGCAATAATTTTTACACCATCATATTGTAGTTGCCATTTCCAGTGATGAAATATGGCTGTAATCTTGCGACTAGCTGTTTAAGCATTGTTCGATCATTGTCCAATAGATTACCGATTTATCAGACTTAACTTATAGTCTCAAATATGTAAAAGCATTATATTGAAAGAAATGGAATTTGAAAAGGATTATTATAGTGGCGTGTAGATCACTTCACAGCGTCCGAGACCGAGGTAAACTTGGACTCGTTTAAACGCGGCAGAAACGGCTGCAATGACCACACTCGCTCCGGGCGGCCAACAACGGCCAGTACGCAAGAAAACGTTAAAAAAATTGAAGAAATTGTTAGGTAGATCGACGTGTGACCATCTGTTATTTAGCTGAGTTTCTAAGGCTTTCGTTTGGGACAAATCAGATTATTTTAACTCATACCTTACTTACTTATCATCACGCACAATCCCTGACGGGGTAGCCAGAGAGAACAGATCGCCAAGTGTCACGATCCTTACATACCTCTTTCGCTTCTTTCAGTTTCATTAACTTCTTCATACATGCACGTCTAGGTATCCGAGTACTCTTGGCCCTCCCCTCTTCGAGCAGTTTGCTCACATGGTCTTCGAAAGTTAGTCTCGGTCTACCTCGATCTACCGAGGTAGACCGAGGTAGGTAAACTCATACCTTAAAGTTCAAAAAGGTGACCGCGCGCTGGGTTCCTCGAATGTTAACAGACTCCAATAAGAAAGCAAGAATTAACAGTTCAAAGTTAAGTTTAGCAATAATTGAGGAAGATCCAGATTCCTTTTGCGCTAGTTTCGTAACCGTAGTTAAAATGTGGGTACACCAGTTGGACTCGCAGATGAAAAACCAAAGCAAGGTGTGGAAAATACCGTTTTCCCTGGCAGCAAAGAGATTCAAGATGTCTGCGTCCGCTGGAAAATAATGGCCTCTAACTTCTGGTATAATAATGATTATTTAAGTACAGAAGAAATAATAACTGGAGATTATTACGCATCATTAATCAAAGAACTACTCGAAGAACTAAAGAATAAACGTCGAGGAAAATTGCTTGATGGAGTGCTTTTTCATCATGAGAATGCCCACCCATTGATCTGATGTTGCAGGCGCTGCCATCCGAATTGCTAAGTTTCAACTCTGGGTGGGAACTCCGGGCGATTTTCACCTTTTTACTCACCTGAAAAAGCATTTGCGTGGTATAAAATTTGACTGCGGCTATGAGGTGATATGAGTTTAAGAGGCCTTTTTCGAGTCGAGGAATTAACAAACTTGCAGAACACTATTCAAAATGCATTAGCTTAAAGACGATAACTTGGAAAATTAAAATAATTTACATATAGGTACTTATCTTAGAGTTTCATGGCGTTTCTCTTATAAGCTTATTGATCAACCTAGTAACTATGTTCCCACTATATACCCTCGAAAACCATGAAAATGATACCCAAGATGAAAAACTTGATATCTATTGCAGCCGCCATCTTGGATTTACATTTCGACAGCACTATCGGCATCAGCACCCCCGAAAACCATGAAAATGACACCAATGATAAAAAAAATTATATCTATTGCAGCCGCCATCTTGGATTTACATTTCGATAGCACTATCGGCTTCAACACCCTCGAAAACCATGAAAATGACACCCATGATGAAAAAATTGGTACCTACTTCAGCCGCCATCTTGGATTTACATTTCGACAGCACTATCGGCTTCAACACCCTCGAAACCCATGAAAATGACACCCATGATGAAAAAATTGATACCCATTGCAGCAGCCACCTTGGATTTACATTTCGACAGCACTATCGGTTTCAACACCCTCGAAAACCATGAAAATGACACCCATGATGAAAAAATTGATACCTATTGCGGCCGCCATCTTGGATTTACATTTCAACAACCCTATCGGTTTCGACACCCTCGAAAAGCATGAAAATGTCACCCATGACAAAAAAAATTATACTACTTACTTTTAGTACGTACTACTATTATTTATTATGTGCTTTTAAATATTGTAATAAAAAAATCTCTTCATCATCATCATTACAGCCCTTCACAAGTCCACTGCTGAACATAGGCCTCCCCCAAAGAATGCCACAAAGCACGGTCCTGAGCCACCTGCATCCATCGACTTCCTGCATGTCTTACCAAGTCGTCACTCCATCTTGTGGGGGGACGCCCTACACTTCGCCTACCGGTACGAGGCTGCCACTCGAGAACCTTTCTTCCCCATCGGTTGTCGGTTCTTCGAGCTATATGGCCGGCCCACTGCCACTTCAGCTTACTAATCCGTTGGGCTATGTCGGTTACTCTGGTTCTACTGCGGATATCCTCATTCCTAAGTTTATCACGCAGTGAAACTCCGAGCATAGCCCTCTCCATAGCTCGCTGAGCGACCTTGAGCTTCCTCATACGGCCAGCAGTGAAGGACCACGTCTCAGTTCCGTAAGTCATCACTGGCAACACGCACTGGTTGTACAATTTTGTTTTAAGGTTTTGAGGTATGTCTGACGAAAAGATGTGTCGTAGCTTCCCGAACGCTGCCCAGCCGAGTTGAATCCGTCGATTGACCTCTCGGTCGAAGTTGGACTTACCTAGTCGGACTATTTGTCCCAGGTAAACATACTCGTCAACAACTTCGAGCTTAGTGCTCCCAACAACTACCGGCATAGGTGTGACATGGACATTAATCATGATCTTTGTTTTGTCCATGTTCATCTTAAGACCTATCCGTTGGGAGACACTATTGAGGTCATTGAGCATTGTGCTTAGTTCCTCCAGCGATTCTGCCATGAGGACTATATCGTCGGCAAATCGAAGGTGAGTGATGTACTCGCCATTGATGTTAATTCCGTATCCTTTCCAGTCCAGAAGCTTGAAAACGTCTTCCAATGCAGCGGTGAAGAGTTTCGGGGATATAACGTCACCCTGTCTTACACCTCTCTGCCATTGGATAGGTTTCGTACTCTGGTTCTGTACTCGGATAGCCATCGTAGCTCTACTGTACAAACACTTCAGCACTTCGATATACCGACAGTCAACTTGGCACCGCTGAAGGGACTGCAGCACCGCCCAAATTTCGACGGAATCAAAGGCTTTCTCATAGTCCACATACGCCAGACATAGTGGCAAATTGTACTCTTCGGACTTCTGTACAATTTGCCGTAGGGTATGTATGTGGTCTATGGTGCTAAAGCCCTTTCGGAAACCGGCTTGTTCGGGAGGCTGGAAGTCGTCAAGTCTGCAATTCTCAAATCTCTTATTATTATTATAATCAAGTATTTAAGAAATTTGGTTATTCGAATATTGTGTATTTGTACAGTGATCTTTCTGAGTCGCTGAAAACAACCGAAACAATGTACACTCACGACGGCACGACGGCGACTGAAGCCGAACCACAAACTATATAGAAACACTACGCCGAACTAAACTTAATACTAAGGTACTCTGTGAACTAAACTACTCTGTGGCTGTAGATCCCCATTTACAGAAACAATTTATATACGAGGCAACCAAATCAACGAAAATTTCGCCATTTTGGAGCCGAAAAAAATTAATTATATCTAAACAAAACAAAATTACACTGCCATTTACATTCAGTGGCTTCCCACATGATAGATGAAGAGATTAAAAAATAGATTGAGTTAAACAATTGATATTTTCAAAAGTTATAGTGTTTACAAGCCACAGGGACATGATAAATCCACACCATAAGCCACTAAAACCCTTTTTTTATTTAAAAATAGTAATTAATCGATTTAAAAAAATTATTAATAAGTTCAATAATCATTTATCTTTCTAACAATGTGCTTTTTATATCATTTATATGTATAATATGATTGCTAGATACGATTTTATTCGATAAAATGTTGGAATTTTAATTTTTAGGCGATAGTAGAACATTACCTTGCGCTCTCGCTTAAGGTATGCAATACCTTGCGCTTTCGCTTAAGGTATGCAATACTATTGACATATTACATATACGTAATAAATGTACACCACTAAAACGAATCTAACGACCACTTATAAGCAAAATATCCATCAAGCCGTTTAGTGCGTGCCAAAAAAATAGTCTTATATACAACATACATACTCCTACACTTTAAAAATATTTCCTTCCTTATGGGGCAGTCGGGTAAAAAATACGCAAAAACACGGTCGCATGGCGTCCTTGTTCCTTGTTGGCGCTCGTATTATTTGCGAATAATGAATTATGCATCCACTTGGGCTGGCCTCATGCCGGGCATTTTGACAAGTTCTATTTAGGAGTCTAAAGATTTGGTTTCCATTTTTATTTTAGTTTCATAATTTAAATGAAACTTGAAAATATTTGCTATTGAAAAAAAAAGTCAGTAGCTGTAAGCAACGAACGTGTGATTTATTATTTTGAATTATAATTTGTAAAACTTTCTGTTATTTATGATAAAAAACCTTGTTAACAAAATTGACTGATGCTTTTAGTTTTCCTTCATTCTTATTCATCATGCCGTTAAGAAATGAAATGGAAATGCCTTTGTATTGAATAGAGAATATAATATATTATTTAAATAGTACGTATAATAGTCTGCGCTCTGCGAACCGCAAACACGGAAAGTCTTCGGTTTAATTCGGCTGTTCGACTACTACTAATCATAATGTTTTACTATTATTCTTTTTTTTTAATTCACTTCTGTGGGTTCTAGGTCACAACAGAAATAATGCCAGTGAATAATAATGCAAGGTGCGCAGCGCTTGCGATTATGTTTCCAATTTAGTTACGGACTAAGCTAAGTGAGCAATATGGTTTGTCCTCATATATTGGAAGAGGCGTATAATATTTAATCAGTAGCCCCTTACCCTTATGAATTGATCATGATGAAATGTTTATGAATGAAAGAAATCCGTAAGTACTTTTCTTTAAATAGATTTAGTATTATTTTTAGTAGCATAATGATGTCGTAAAACTGATAAAATATTTACATTTAGAAAAATGACGCCTGGTAAAAAACATTAGCAAAGTTATGTCCTTACACATACGACTATGGACGAATGAAATAATGGGCTTTGAAATTATTTTAGAAAAGGTAAGTAGTGAATGCATGGGCATACTTTGAAGCGGGAATTATACGCTTTTTAAACGTTTAAACATTTTTATCAATATCGAAACCCGGACGAGAACTAACATCTACAACCGGAACGATTTAATTTGCGGCCATACAAATACCTACTTGTTTCGTGAGAGCCTCGAACCCGCGGCTGGCAGTGCAACAGCCAAAGGTTTAGTCGCTGCGTTACCGAGCCGCGAACTAATTTACTATAAATTACGTGCACATAATATGTAGCAAAATATTATGTGCACGTAGGAACTGTAAAGACCATCATCATCATCATCATGATTACAGCCCTTTACAAGTACACTGTTGAACATATGCCTCCGCCAAGGAATGCCACAAAGTATGGTCCTGAGTCACCTGCATCCGTCGACTTCCTGCATGTTTTACCAGGTCGTCACTCCATCTAGTGGGGGGGACGTCCTACACTTCGTCCGCCGGTACGAGGCTGCCTGCCACTCGAGAACCCGAGTTACCGACATACCCCAAAGGATTAGTAAGCTGAAGTGGCAATAGGCCCGCCATATAGCTCGAAGAACCGACAACCGATGGCGAAAAAAGGATCTCGAGTGGAAAGACCACGCTTTTATAGAATACCAGTGTAATAATACATGAATTAAAAAAATAACATAAACAAAACACTTACATAATTATCTGTGATGATCATAGTAAAAATAATGGGTAATAAAGTCACATTACTATCATCTAATATATTCAAAACTTCACTGTTGTACATAAGCCTTTCCCATAGGTTGCTTCATAATATGCGGGTCGATAAAAGCGTTTTTCTGCCGACTTCCAAAAAGGAGACGGTACTCAATTCGACGCGTATTTTTTTAAATGTGTGTTATCTCATAACTTTTTACTGGGTGGACCGATTTCGATGATTCTTTTTTTATATAAGAGCTAATACTTCTTGTGTAGTCCCGTATGAATCTGATCAAGGTTAGAGCAATAGTTTTTGAGTTATTTGAGTTATTCTTAATAATTTATATTGAAGTCGGCTGTACAAAATTTTTAATTTTAAATTATTTGTTCAGCTGTTACACCCCTGTTGCCTCTTACTACATTCAAGGGATGAAATGGTGTAGTGGATATTCTTGCACCGCCACTACATGGTTAACTTGCCTATGGCTTGGTCATAGTAATGAATTTATGGTATCGTCATCGGCACTTAAAATACGTCTGCAAAAATTCAGATTATTTAGACGCCTGGAAGTGGGTGAAAACTGAATTATAAAGTTCTATTACCTGCTAACATATATACATATACATTGTACACGTGGTAGAGCCATGCTGCAGCTATATTAGTAGTATAGTTGTAGCACGAATGGGTCGGTTCGACCGGGGAAGGACCACGCTCTCACAGAATACCAGCGTCAAATAGCAGCTTAACACTGCTGTGTTTCGTATGGTGAGTGTAGAGAACCGGAGACCCTTTTTACTGGAAATGAGGCATCCATTTTGGTCCTCACGGGTGACAACGCATCTGCATTTTGATTCGCAAACGAGGATAAATGTAGATGTTTATGGGCCACAGCCACCACTTATCATCAGTTGGACTGTGTGCTCGTTTGTCACCCTATCCTATAAAAAAAATATACATAAGGCACATTCAAAGTTTTGCGCTCCTGACTGCTCAAGAATTTTTGAATTTCAAAATTGAAATGCTATATTTTTAAAACATAAGAAACTAATTAATTAAAATAATTTTTGGCAGTAAGTCGCGTGTCAATTACATTTTATCGCAAGTTGAATTTCGTCATCAGTAGCAAAAATGCAATTAACGCGAAAAGATTTTAAGAGTGACGATTTTCTATGATTTCAAAAGTTCACTCTCTCCGCAAGATTGCACTGCTTCAAACTGCGCCTTCAAAATGGTTTTAGAAGGGAAGGACCTCATTTGAGCACCGTAAGTACCAACGTACGCAGAATTTGATCGTGGCCTTGATTCTCTCCATCATGAAACACGTGAAAGTCGATTTGCAACTGTGATCACAGAGGAAACTGTCAGGCGAGCAATTGAAGAAAACCGGCGCATCACCTATGAGGGGATTCAAGGATATGTAAAATTTTTTTGAATTTGGTTCATAGCAATACCCAAATTCAAAATTTTTAAATCGACATATAAAAATTAGAAAACTTAGTTGTACATTCCGAAAAGAAAGTCTTCTACATGGGTGTTTGAAGACAGCGCACCACCAATTGAGGCAGTTAAGAAACGTGGGCAATAAATGATTGTTTTTTTCTCCCTCAAGGGTTCTGTCAGCGCGACTTTACTTGATGAGAGAACAGACAGTAAATGCTGAGTAGAACACCACCATTTGTTTACGCAGTGTCTTTGAAAAAGTTAGAGGAAAACGACCAAGAAGTCGCATCTAACTGCACCGTGACAATGCTTCGGCGTACACCGAGGACAAGACAAAGTCATCTTTACAATACAGCTTAGGCTAATATAAAGCGTGAATAATTTAAAATTAAAAGTTTTGTACAACCGATTCCAATATTTATTAAGAATAACTCAAAAACTATTGGTCAGACCTTCATTAAATATATGGGACCCCATGTGAAGCACCAGTTTCAAATTAAAAAGAATCATCGAAATCGGTTCACCCAGTAAAAAGTTATCAGGTAACACACATTTGTTGAATATTTTAGAGACAAGAGCTTTTCGGATGACATTGTTTAAAGAACCGTGAAAACCTATCGTCACTTTTCTTACATGAAAGTCCATGGAGCCCTAATTCGTCGACGCTGCTACGGATAATCAACTACGAATCAAAATGCAGATGCGTTGTCACACGTGAGGACTAAGATAGAAATCGTCGTATGCATGAAATGGGGTGCCCGGATCTCTATACGCACCATACGAAACTGGTCTTTTCCCGGTCGAGCCGACCCATTCGTGCTACAATATACTACTAATGTAGCTGCAGCGTGGCTCTACTACGTATATAACTTACTTTTTTACCGACTTCAAAAATTAGACGGCACTCAATTCGACGCTATGTTCTTGTTTTTTTATTATTTGTGTTACCTCATAAATTTTTTCTGGGTGAACCGATTCAGATTAGCATTAAGCTGGTATTTTACGCTGGTATACTGTTAGAGAGTGGTCCTTTCCCGGTCTTGCTAACCCATTCGTGCTACAACTATACTACTGATATAGCTGCAGCATGGCTCTACCACATATAAAATTTATTTTTTAAGTTTCATCAATTAAGAATATTTTTTTATATACTAAGCGTGACAAACAAGTACACAGTCCATCTGATGATAAGTGGATGCTGTGGCCCATAGACATCCATCCTCGATTAAGAATAAAAATGAAAATTGTGTTATCACCCCCTGAAGACTAAGATGTAATGCCTCTTATCCAGTAAAAAGGGTCTCCCGCTCCCTACACTCCCTATATGAAACATAGCAGTATTAAGCTGCTATTTTACGCTGGTATTATGTAAGAGTGTGGTCCTTCCCCGGACCGGTTTAACCCATTCAAGCTACAACTATAATATAACTGCAGTATGGCTCTATCACTTGTAAATGTAGAATGCGTAAACTGAAACTTCTGAGGACTGAAATAGAACGCCTTGTTACCAGGAAAAAGGATATTCGGTTCTCTTCACAACCCAGCAGTATTAAGGTGCTTTTCTACGCTGGGATTTTCTGAGAGCGTGGTACTTCCTCAATCGAGCTGACCCATTCGTGCACCAACTATACGTGGTAGAGCCACGCTGAAGCTACATCTTCAGCGTGGCTCTACCACGTTAAAAAAGGATAGATAAATGTCATGCATGACACGAGTAAAATCGATATGAATCTAAATGGATTCGTTAAATCTACTTAAGATAATTTTACCTTTTTAGGGTTCCGTACAAAAAGGGTAATCAACGGGACCCTATTATTAAGCCTCTGTTGTCTGTTCGTCTGTCTGTCAGCGGGCTGTAATAGGTAGACAATTGACATTTTCACAGAATGTGTATTTCTCTTGCCGCTATAACAAAAAGTAATAAAAATAAAAATAAACTAAAAATTAAAGGGGGCTCCCCTACTAGAAACGTGTTTTATGATGGTACGGGACTCTTCATGCGCGAGTCCGACTCGCACTTAGCCGGTTATTTATTTAGTTAGGTTTCTTGCTATCATCTCGAACTACTGTTAGTTAACTTAACGCCTAATATATATAAATTATATATATTAGGCGTTAAGTATATATATATATATATATATATATATATATATGTGTATATATTTGTGTATGTGCCTTCCTTCACCGCCGAGCACGTGGTAAATCAACACTTAAAAATGCAATTAACAATTTCATTGGTGCCGGTGGGGATCGAACCCGGGTTGCTCACGTACTGTAAAGCTTACAGCTACCGCTAACCATCTGAGTTACCATGGCTTTTTAAGTGCTGATTTACCACGTGCTCGGCGGTGAAGGAAAACATCGTGAGGAAACCGGCATGTCTGAGAAAAAAGAAAAAAATATTTCTATATATATGAGAAATGGATTTTCATACGCCCCCTCTACATGGTAACATTATGTGGTAATGTTATTTTTTTATTACAAACATGATTATGACAAACGAGCACACAGTCATCAATGATATGATATGGCTCTTAAACACTTACATCTACCGTAGCTTAGAATGATAATACAAATGTATTATCACCCATCAGACCTCTTCTCCTCTATGGAATGCGTCGATACCCGTAAAAAGGGTCCCCGTTATAAAAATTCTAGAAAAAATGGGATACCCATGGATAACGATTGAATTCCATTTTGGAGATTGCAAAACATTAAAGTTATTGGTTGCTTTAACATTTTGGTTGCCTTTTACTTTTTAATTTTATTTATTTTAAAGGAGCTTGAATACCTTCGAATAACCGTCTTTGTATAAAAAAACATTTTTGAGTAAAAATAAAGATATAGATGCAACGTATTTATCATCATTGTAATGTTATACATTTTATATTTTATTTTACAGTTATATTTTAAATAAATTTTACTAAAGATTATAACTACAATATTATAGCCTGACGGAACAGTAGAGGCAGTTGGACAAGCCGTATACTTAGTTCCAAAAAATCAACAAAATAAATGATAGTTAAAAAATGTTCTCGAGGCAGCCTTGTGTCCGGTAAGCGGAGTGTAGAGCAATCCCCCTACTAGATGGAGTGATGACCTGGTAAGATATGTGGATAGTCAATGGCCCAGAACACTATTACTCCGCTGTAATCAGGTGTCTCAAAGACTCAAAAATATGTTTTGTGGTGTTCCTTGGGGACTTTATGAAGGCTCCTAATGATGACGTAAGAATTGTTTTATAACTAGAGCCCAATGACTTCGTCAATCCTACTTAGCGGTACCAGTCTCTGACGCCAGGCTATATATAGGTATTTATATACAAGTGTGAGCCCCGATGATTACGGCATTTGGATTGTATATAGGATTCTATAAGCCGAAATTTAAAAATAAACAAATATTTCTTAAGTGTTACACAAAATTGCAAGTGTTTTATTCGGATTAATTTATAAAAGTACCTAACTTAATTACTAAACTGTACTGTACCTAAGTTTCAATAGTAATTTAATTACAGAACGGAATAAAGTTAGTCTTTACAATTGTATTTATTTTATCTAAAATTCCTAGACAGTACGAGAATCCACTTCTCAAATCCCAAGCGATTTTCAACGCTAAAGGCACCCTTTAGCGACAAGTCGTGGCGAAATAGAACGTCTAATTAGGACTCGGGAGTGCGGGCGACGATTTCATTACGAATGTATGAAGCCAGCAGAGGGACGTGGCTTGCAAGCACACGACCTGTACAATGCTCCTTCCTTGGTTAAACTGACCAGTTGAACAAGACACCCGCTAATCCTTTTGTTACTGAATTTATATATCGACTTTCTATATGGTAGGGACGCGAGGTAGATCACACTACAATGGACGTTGTTCCCTAGCTCTTTTCTGCAGCGCACGACAAAAAGTCGAAACGTGTGGGACTGCAGACGAACCCGTTTCTCCATACAAGGTCCTCTTCGACAAGTCGCTTCCCAACGCAACAGCACACATAATATTGTTAGCTGCCGACGATGGCTTTTTATGTCCAATGCATTATTCGATACTCATTTAAAATTCTAACATGAGCTTATAAAGAGAGCTCGCCATTTTCATGCGCTCCCCTGCAGTCATCGGTCGTTTTAATACGCCCGAATCGAACGCTTTTGATTATAGTGTATTTGTATATTAAAAACAATCGGTTTTTGTGTGTCATATTAACGAAATATATTACGCAAATTCGCTTTAGCTCGCCCAGGTCGGTTTTGCGCCCACGCGTCTAAAATCGCGGGGGCGAATACGGAGGCTTCGCGCTCAAACGTGCGCGCGCGGCGACTGACACACACGTTTCGGATAAAAAAATCTATATTTTATTTTGAAAATAAAACGAATTTCGGAACGGTATAAAACGAGTTTCAGTGCGTTAGTGTTGCAAGTGACACAAATTTCGAATTCCAGATTTGAGTTTTGAATGACACATATCTATGATAGTTTTGTTTTATGAATGAAATGGGATAGGAAGTGACATCATGCATAGTGCTGTGCCTGTTGCTCGCATTGAGCCAGTGGGCGCTTGTTTGTCGACAATGAGCGGTCATTAGAGCAGAAAGGTGAGTGTAAAGACTGATTCATTTTGTTTGGATAGCGTTGAATTAAGTTCATTCATACAATCGTAACAGAGAGTGCCTCTAGATTACTGTATACTGCTATTGTAATCTTGTGGAGAGGTTTTTATTAGAAGCTTTTCTATTACCAATTATTATGGGAGATAATAAAAAGGATCATTAAAGGAAACATAAAAGGAAAAAGAGAAACAGACCGGTAAGAACATAGATAAACAAATAAACGTAGAGAAAGCTGGAACTACTTCATCAATAAGGTTTCAGATCTTTAAATAATGATGATGATGATGAATATTCAAACCAGTTTTGACATTTTATTTGGTTCTATTATCATTGAAGTAATATATACTACGTACTAGAGCAGACACCGTGAATACAATTTGTGTAGCAGTGCGGAGCGCGTGGAAAGAGACACAAAGTAGTTTTTTATAGCACAGACTTAGTTAGAGTTTAAGCTTAGAGTCCATAGGCTCTAACGTGTGTTGCAAAGGACGAAGTCTCGGCGTCTCTTCTAGTAAGTAGTACACATTACTGCAGGTTCTATTAATTAGTTTTTTTTATTCGGATACGGAAAAGTGAAGACTGCCTGCGAATTTGCTCAGACACCCTACTACAATAATATTGACTATATTACATTTATATCGAAAGATAGCGAAATACGTCAGCTTAAAATTGGGTTGATGATGATGTTGACAGTAACCGGGTTGGCTTCGACAGATTTATACATGGTTAAAAATTTCAAAAATAAATGAAAGTTATCAGCTTCGAAAATCATACACTTACGTTCATTACACATTAGCGTAATAATGTCTGCGAAATATATTTTTTTAATTTCCTCGTCATGCAGGTTTCCTGACGATGGTTACATTCACAACCAAGAACGTGGTAAATGAGTACTTATAGCAATTAACAGTTTCATTGGTGCTTCTGTTCAACCTGGCCTGTTCTCGTACCAAGAGCGCTTAGCCTCTATGCTACCACAGCTATTATAGACATAATCGTATACGTATCTAATAACTGGTACTCACTAGTTCCAATCTACGCGTTTCTACGAGTAATGTAAAGTTTATATAACAACATCTAAGAGGCTCGGTACACTGCTTGGATAATAATCAAAACACATCATAACCCGAATACCAACAAATAATGTTGGCTCTAAGTAAAGTAAACTTGCAGCGTATTTACGTCCCACTGCTGGGCACAGGCCTCCTCTCATTTCTGAGCAGGTTTTAGGGCAAGGAAATGTCCGCCGCGCTGTCCCAATGCGTGTTGGCGAACTTCACATGTCTTCGAAATATTTTTTTCTTATTTCTCAGACATGCAGGTTTCCTCACGATGTTTTCCTTCACCGCCGAGCACGTGGTAAATCATCACTTAAAATTTCAATTAACAATTTCATTGGTGCCGGCGGGGATCGAATCCGGGTTGCTCGAGTACTGTGAAGCTTACAGCGAGCACTAACCATCTGAGCTACCACGGTTCTAGTGGATTTGTATACGGGATCTGGGATGGATCCGGGAGTTATTCTACTAGGCTTCCCATTCGCTTGCGTAGATATATTCAATAATTAACTTAACTTTTCTTTTTAATCGACCTGTTGAATATGTGATAAAGGCCTTTATATAATAAACATTTTGTATTACCTTTTTATATATAACTGACAAAATACAATGCACAATCAGAATATTGTATTAGTTATTTTTCATTACAAAGATGGTATATCAAAAATAGATATCATATTTTAATCTTAATTAATAATTTATGTAAGTACATAAATACTAGTCGTGGAGAGAAGGGATTTTGTTTATGTGTTCAGTCACAAAATTTACGCAACTTGTACCTTGCAGCCTTTATGTTCTTAGCACTTTGCAACAACAGTTAGTCAAGAACTTGACTTGAAGATATCTTATCTAAGTAATAAAGGTTACAATAAATAAATAAGTAAAGATTTACGTAAGGTAGCAGATGTACATATATGAAAAAAAATCAGTTTCTTGTAAGAGCGGTGTGATGGCGTGAGTAAGGACACAGGGGATGGGCAGCAGCATCTTACTGATAAGAACTAAAAATAAACAAATCTCTGGTTGCCAATCCGCATGCCAAGCTGGGCAAGTGTGGCAAAGTCCCTATTATGTTGCCGTTTATTGGGAAGACCTATGTGGGACTTTTGATCGACTGAATTGAAACACTCTCTAGCGGAAAACAGCACTATAAAACATCCTGTAATCACTGTATTTTAGCAGATGGGTATTTTAGTTTACATTTTTGGTGAATGTTGATGGATCGTCGGATAGTTCGACACTTGTTGTACACCGTTTTTAACTGGAATTCAAACTTACAACCTCAAAGGTTGTAAGTCATTAATAAGATACATTGACTATTGGAATAGGCAGTCGTTTGAAAGAGGCATGCAAAGAAATTTTCACTTTTTTATATAATAAGTTGGGATATAAGATCTTAAACGCGATGCCTCATTGAGGTCTAAGACGACGAGAAAGATCGTAAGTTTAAAGTCATGCTGTCCGATCCAAGTCCATTTGCTAGAAAAATGGCACATAAAAATAAATTTTATAATTTATAACTAAAATAACTTTAAAATAATAGCCAGAAAACTCCTGCGTAGGATGTAGAAGTCTTAAGTCGCGCGTTTGCCACCCACTTCGTGAGGTTGGGTGAACACACGTGGGTTTCAAAACCCTAGTTTCTTACTTATGTTCGATTTAGGTAGTTCTGTTCTTCTCAATCAACTTATTAAAGTACAATGTTAGGTGTAAATCTCTTTCAAGCTAGAGGGAGTTGGAGTAAACACCAAAGCATGGCTAACGACGTGCGGATTATTCGGATATACTTCGGTTGTTAGATGATTTCTACTATGACCGCTTTTGAAATAAAGGCCTGTTAATATTTAAGAAATTTAGACATTGCAATGCTGTGTTGCAATAATATATATAAACAGTAGACGCAGTATTTTTTATACATACAAGTAGTGTGACAGACGAGCATGTGAATTACTACTACTTGATGATAAGGGAATGTTGTGGTTGTGTCATGTCCTACATCTGTCTTCGACTAAGAATCAAAAGGCAGTCTGATAATCAATAATTATCCTTGTATCCTAGTCAGCATCGCCACTTATAGCTTGGCAAGTCATAGTTTACATAAAATATACTAAAATATATCAATATATTATGACCAAACAAATATGAAACTGGTTAAATTGCTAACATACAAAACATCTGAATGACTGCGTGGGTGAAAATAATAGGCCGCGCCGTGAGATGACATTTCGAAATTCCGTGCCCGGTTCTTCGGAGTTACCTATGCTGTTTGAAGCATTAGTGAACTCTGTGTTCGTTTCTCATTACATTATACTAACAGCGTAGTAAGCCTATGTTCTTATTATAGAAATATAGGA
This sequence comes from Parnassius glacialis, assembly GCA_033319125.1. NCBI lineage: Eukaryota > Metazoa > Arthropoda > Insecta > Lepidoptera > Papilionidae > Parnassius > Parnassius glacialis. The sequence continues at coordinate 16,735,796 of JAVANC010000023.1, read as the reverse complement.
ACATAAATGTAGAACTATAAGAGAAGATGAATTAATGACGGTTGACGAAAAGAAATATGAGGCGAGTTTAAACGGGTATTATTATCTAGGTAGTCCCTCCATTATTCATTACGTTAAAGGCAATAAAGTTAAATTTTCTAGTAAAACCTGGAAGAGAGTAATCTTCACATATGGATATAATAGTGGTATGGTATGATGAAAAAGTAGGTGAAACGAAAGTGGCGTACCAAAATCGTTGTAAATTAAAACATTCCTCATATGGAATGAATGTCGTAAGATACGGCCGTGATAGCTTGCTTATATTAGCTTAAACCACAGAACACAAATAGCTTAAACGGTATGGAACGTATCTATAGTTTCTTCCACGGAGATTTGTTTTTACCACATTTTATGGGAATGTAGACAATGTTTAAAGAAATTAAATTAATTGAATAAAACTATTTTACTGATTTTATCGCGTTTAATTTACGTAAGTCCCCCCTCGTGATCATGGGTTGCCGTAAAACACCCGACACGTCGGGAATTAAAATAAGTAAATTAAAAGTGATAAAATCCGTAAAAACAGTTTTATTCAATGTGTAGTATTCGCGTAAATATAAGAAATCGAAATTAAATTATTTTTTAAACATTTTTTATGTAAAGTATTTTAACGCAAAAATTCTTACAATAAAAAATATAAAGTAAATGTACACAAAATATTATATTTTACCTTGGAATTTTTAAAATAATTAACTAATGATATTTTTAATTATCGTCGCTAAATATCATTAAAATACATGAAACTATTTTAAACAGAATATTTATTCAGTAAATAAATCACAACTCAATATTTACCTTCTTACAATTTAATTAACAATCTTGAAATTTTGCGGATGATTCATATTTTTTATAGAAAAAATAGAGAAACTAGAATTTTGATTTGTATCGTGGAAGCGTTTTACATATACATATAATAATAATAATTATTATCTTTATTTGCAAGAATATGGTTGTACAATGGTGTTTGAGTATAATTTGTTCTACATGTTCTACCTTAGTGGTGTGCAAATTTTAATGGTCAAGTAACCTAAACAACAATACTTATCGAATTTAACAATATATATTAATTTAACAAAATATAAAACTATTTAATATTATTTACTTGATTTGCCCAACCCACAAGTGATTCAGAAATGAGTTAAATAAACAGATCTACTTAATTTGAGATCATCGCGAAGTAGATCTGTATATCTAACTCATTTTTGAATGACTTGTGGGTTGGAATGTTTTTGTATAACTACGTCCAATAGGGTATTTTACACCATGTAAAAATAAGTCAAAGAATATATATTTATGATAGATTTTGTAAAAAGTAAACGAGAAATATTGATTTCTATTTATAAAAATGCATTATAAATTTTATAATTCAATTTAAAGAATAATTTTTTTACCTGTGCCTCAAATCTGCAAAACAATGTCCGCCATATTAGATAGCGTCGTGACGTCACTAGGTCAAAGAAATAGGTTATGTGCTGTGTACTAACTAGTTAATTTCAAAATTTTTCAAGTTATCATTACGATTGTTGACTTTTATTCCAAATTTTATTGAAAAGGCGTCATGGAAGACGGATTTGTAAAAGCGAGTTTATTACTTCGCTTTTAGCACTAATGTTATAGATATTATAATATAAGCTTAGGTGAGAAAAACTTTTTGTTATATTTTTTTATACAAACGCTCAGACGAAATAAAAAGTCACTTTTTTATTTGGTCTGAGTACAAACCATGTCTTTATTCCCATATAATAGAAGAAAACAGGAATTAACTAAAACACTGCACTGCACTTGCAAGGGCCATCAAAATGGCCCACAAAAGGCGGGACGCGGGACAGACGAGCAATGAACTTAATCTATTACAAAATTTGACTTGCAATAGGTACCTATCATGCCATGATGTTTTGTTTTGTTTAATCGGTAGTTAAATATAAGTCATACTTACATCAGAGTGATCTTCACAGAAGTATAGTTTAGATTTTGTAGACAATGCCTTCGGGTCTCTTCTTGCCAGTTTTAACCAAGTATTTCCCATATTTAAATCAGTTGGCACTTTAATCCATAACTTCCCCGGCGTTCTTATGCTCGTCTTTTTGCAATCAGGCACAACACAGCAATGATATAGATGATAACTCATTATTAAACATTCAAAAGTATCTTATTCCTTTGCAAAATTGTCAAAATTCTAGGACAGTGACGTCACGAGTTGAACAGTATGGCGGCTAGCGTTTTCACGCGAAAATTTAAAACGATAGATTAAAAGTAATTTTTATCTCACTATTCGGTTTTAAAAAATTTATATAAAAATTGTAGTGGTTCATTATCACTCTGGGATTCATTTAAAAAACTTTTTGAAAATGGGTGTAATACCATATTACTCTTGGACAAATATTAAGAACAGTACAGATCTTAGACTACGTCATACAAATACTCATTGCGTGCTGGAATCGAATGCGCGGCCCGCATCGGTACAGTTAAACGCTTTGCTAGTGCTCTATAGAGTAACTGTTAATGTCAGATGTGTGAATGGGGAATTCCAGGAAGGTTCAATTGTTGGTAAAATATCCAGGCCGGCGTCAAGGAGCAGCATCCAAAGTACGAGACGAATACTGTGATTGCCAATGTATCAAGCGAGGAAGTTATGCCAAATATCTCCCAGAACGGGAAAGGCTCATGTCCAGCAGTAGACTTTTATATGTTTAGATTTTTTTATAGAATAAGGGTGATAAACAAGCACACTGTCACATTTACCCTCGATTAAGAATCAAAATGCAGATGCATTGTCACCCCTGAGGACTAAGATGGAATGTCTCGGTTCCAGTTAAAAGGTCACCGGTTTTTTACACTCACCATACGAAACACTGCTGTGTTAAGCTGCTATTATACGCTGGCATTCTGTGAGAGCGTGATCCTTTCACGGGTGAACCGAACCATTCGTGCTGCATCTATACAATTAATATAGCTGCAGCATGACTCTACCACGTAAGATTTTTTTTATTTGAAAGCTGGTGCTTCTCATGTGGTCCCATATAAATTTGATCAAGGTCTGACCCATAGTTTTTTTAAGTTATTCTTAATAATTTATAATAATCTAACAGTGGTAATTTAATTTCTTAATAATCTAACAGTGGTAGAGCCACGCGGCAGCTTTTGCTGTCGCACGGATGGGCCGGCTCGAACCGGGGTGGTACCACGACCTCACAGAATACCAGCGTGAAGTAGAGGTTTACCTCTGCGTTTCGCTTGGTGAGTGCAGGTGGCCGGAGGCCCTTTTTACTGGAAATGAGGCGTTCCATCGTAGTCCTCACGGGTGACAACGCATCTGCATTTTGATTCGCAAACGAGGATAGATGTAGATGTCTATGGGGCGCAGCAACCACTTACCATCAGGTGGACTGTGTGCTCGTTTGTCACCCTTACCCTATTAAAAAAAATATATTGAAGTTGGTTGTACAAAATGTTTAATTTTAAATTATCCAAACGTCAACTTCACCTGCGTGTGGTATAACAAGCTGACTAACAAATGCGGCTATGGTAACCGACAAATCCCTAACTATCTAGTGTGCCAAGTGGTGGCGGTGGTTTCACTAATATAAATTACTCTATTCAGTACCTTGGGTGCTGTAAGAGGCAGCTTTGAGAAATATCAGAAATATTTTATAGTTTCCGATAAATGGCTGTGTAATCATCTCGTTTACTCCAGACATAAAATACCCAGACAAGCGCATCAGCTTCAAATATGCGAGACGTCTGGCCCCACGATTGTCAACTCAGGGTAATTATATATTCCCTTAAACTATACAAATCTGTACAAATAAATAAATTTTTAAAACTTTTGCCTGTCTGTCTGTCTGTTTGTTTGTTTAGGTTAATCTTCGAAACGGCTGAACCGATTTTGACGGGACTTTCACTGGCAGATAGATGATATTATAAGAAGTAACTTAGGATACTTTTATTTTAGAAAAAGAATTAGGGTTCCGCGTAAAAAAATTAAAACCTAACCTAACTTAAATGAAATCGTAGTAAATTCCACGCGGGCGAAGTCACGGGGGACAGCTAGTGTCAAAATAAAAGCTTTTCTACTAAATGCATATATATATATATATATATATATATATATATATATACATATATATATAAAATTTTTGTTTGTTTGTCTGTTTGTTCCGGCTAATCTCTGAAATTATTGGACAGGTTTTTACTTTTTACTAAACGCATATGAAAGTATACACGGTACTAATAACAAAAAACAGTTTTTAAAAGTTTTCTTGTCTGTATGTCTCTCTGTTTGTTCCGGTTAATCTCCGAAACGGCTCGACCGATTTTTCCGGTACTTTCACTGGCAGATAGCTAGTGCTATGAGGAATAACTTACGCTACTCTTATTTTAGAAAAAGAATAAGGGTTCCGCGCAAAAAAAAACCCCTGAAATCTAAGCGTAATAAATTCCACGCGGACGAAATCACGGAGAACAACTAGTTATACGTATAAGAAGTAATACGATTAAGTTAAATTTTCTCTACAACGGAAGAGACTCATGTCCAACAGTGGATTATATCGACCGATGAAGAAGAAAGAAGAAATGTCTGGTAGCGAAGGTATCAGTATAGTAAACAAAAACCAGTACCTACAAATAACAAATTAATTACATTATTGTTTAATGGCGCGTTCCGATATAGAATATTGAACGTATTAAAGCATAACTCGTGTTGATAGGTTTAATCTTAGACTAATATATTACAAGCTGTGGATTCCTGAGCACGTAGCCCATTAATGTCCTCATCTATTAACACGAATGAGCTATGAATCATATAGCCTTTGAAGATCATACTGATTGATTTCGAAGGCACTGTCTTCCGGTTTTTGACCAGACAAGAGACAATAGTCTACTGCGAAGAACCTTAGAGTTTTACTAACGCATAAAAATGTTCAAAGTTAAAGCTACAGCTTATATACGTCCCACTGCTGGGAGCATGCCTCCTCTCATTTCTGAGAGGGCTTTTGGGCAAGGAAGTGTACGCCGTGCTGCTCCAATGCGTGTTGGCCAATTTCACATGTCTTCGAAACGTTTTTTTTTCCTATTTCACTGAAATATCTATTGAGATATTTATCTGAGAAATTACTAACGCATACAAGGCTCTTAATCATTTTTAACTTGTGTATCCGGTATACCGCCTTCATAAAGCAAAATATATACATAAACACTCACGCCTGTCACCCAGATGGGTAGGCAGACACTATGGACTTCCATTTGGCATGATCCTGACACACCTCTCTCGCTTCCTCCACATCCATATACCTACGCATACACGCTCGTCGATTAAAGGCATTTTCAATATATCGCCAATTTGGTCGTTAAACTTTCACCTAGGGCGTCCCTTCCCGCCTCTGCCGCTCACCTCTGCAACATAAATTTGCTTTGTCACTCTTTCCTCATTCATTCTTTCTACATGCCAAAACCACCGAAGCATTCCCTTCTTAATCATGGTCACAACATTATCTTCCAAACCACACTCTTCTCTTATAACAGCGGCTCTACACGTTGGCCAACACACTGGCGAATGTGTTGGCAGAGATATTGGCCAAGAAATTGTGATCGCGTCCACACATTGGAAGGTCGTTCAGTTTGCTTCGGTTCAGGCCAATGTGCGGACGAATGAATTAAAATGATTATTGAAGCGCTAACGGCTGCTGCGGTTTATTTATTCACAGCATACCACTATTTTTTTATTTAATTTTCACTATTTTTAATATTTAGTATTTTTAATATAAATTTTTAATATTTCTTTATTATACACTAACGTTATACAGATAAGTAAACTATATAAACATTAACACACCTAGGCATAGGTATAATTAACACTTTTACAACTAAGGCCTGGAAAATATTCGAAGCCTGTCTATAAAACTGTTGTAAAATTTTATTAAACAAAGCCTTTTCTAAAAAGCGTTATTCTTATTATATAATTATAGAATAAAACTAAATAATAATAATAATAAATAATTTATTTTGTCAAACATTAAAGTTACACTATACGATCAGTGATCGAGGTCACCTAGTAAGCAAAATAATGCCTGTAACAGGTGGCTTCGCTCTTCCATAGCTAAAAATTAAAGTATTATTAACGAAATAAAGAAACTAATAGGGAATAATAAAGACAGTAAAAACATGATTTTAGTATCCTACTTTTTAATTTGATTTTAGTATGCTTTTTTTTTATAGGATAAGGGTGACAAACGAGCACACAGTCCACCTGATGGTAAGTGGTTGCTGCGGCCCATAGACATCTACATCTATCCTCGTTTGCGAATCAAAATGCAGATGCGTTGTCACCCGTGAGGACTAAGATGGAATGCCTCATTTCCAGTAAAAAGGGCCTCCGGCCACCTGCACTCACCAAGCGAAACGCAGAGGTAAACCTCTACTTCACGCTAAATGCTACCTATAATATAGCATTAATACATCAATAAATAAAAATGAATACATCAATCACTACAACATGAATGTGTATAAGATAAGGGTGATCAAAAAGAAATGGAAAAAAGAAATTTTATTTCTTGACGGCTCCGTGGCGTAGGGGCTTAGCAATGAGTTGCTGCCCTGGGGGCCGCGGGTTCAAATCCCGCACGGAACAAGTATTTGTATAGCCTGCACATAATTTCTCCGGGTCTGGATGTTTGTCCTTATGCAATTTATGTTTCTAAACTGCCTCCACGATACAGGAGAAAATCCTGTGTATAATAACATTTTTTTTAAAAAGATTTGTATTTTACAAACAATTTTCAGCTTGGTAGGGCTCTATAAAGCGAAAAGTTTATTCATTGGTCATTGTTACTGCCGTTATGTAGACACTAGTTACGATGCGTGCATATAAAATTTAAGCGTGCGTGCGTGCGATCACTCTGAGAGCTCGTAGCAAACTAAAGCTAAACGTGCGCCCAACGTGTGGACGCGGCGGCCAATACTCTGCCACAACCCTTTGATCTTTTGTAAAAAACCGACACCAGACGGATCTCGCGCCAACTTGTGGGCCATCGTCCCCATACGTACCAACGTAGCTTAAACACCCGCTCCACACGATGGCCATCGTTGTTGGCCAACACATTCGCCAGCGTGTTGGCCAACGTGTAGAGGCGGCATCACGCAATTTCTCACTCTGTCATTCAGATTCATCCCTAACATACTCCTTAATGATCGCATTTCTTCAGCATTTATTCCACTCTCGTGCTTCTTCTGCCACACCCAACTTTCACTACCATACAAAATAAAAACACCATACAAAATAAAGAAAAATGTGATATATAGTTTTTTTTTTAAATCAAGTCCGTAAGCATGTGAAAAATTGTTGCAAGTTTGAACTAACATAGCTTTTATTTTCATACGCATATGTATATTTCATATTTGTTCTGACATAGATAATATTTATATGTATTGTGTATATATGTAGTGTATGCGTGTATATGTGTATGTATGTATTTATATATGTATATATTGTGTGTATTTAAGTATATATGTCTATGTATGTGTGTGTATATTTATAATTATATGTATATATGTATATACAATTTCTTTTCTTTTAGCGCTTTCTATTTTGATTACTGCTGCACCGCCTCTTGTCTGTATATCTCTGTTTAGCCTAATGGTTGACTGGGAGAGAATGCCCTATGGCATTAAGTCCGTCATATGTACAACTTTGTGCATGAAAGCTTAAATAAATAAATAAATATATAAATACTGACATCTTGCGGTTGCGCATTAAAACTTTGCCTTACGGCTCGGCATAAATTCAGATATAAGTCACATCATCATCATTCATCATAACTACCAAAGGTCCACTGCAAAACATAGACTATCCCTGCAGATAGATGCCTTAGTTGCCACGCTTGGCAGTTGGTTGGTAACCGTAGTTTTTTTTTTTACTATATTATGTTGTTATCAGAAAGATGCTACTGCCTATCTGTTACAATTTTCTTCAGTGTTAAAATTTCGTTGCGGATGATATAAGGTAGTAGATTCGTCTATTACACACTGCAATGAGTTAAAAAAATGTTATTTGCATGGGAACTAACAAACTAGGAAATAATATAAAATTAAAAATTTTGTACAGCCGACTTCAATATAAGCGACTTCAATATAGGTTATTTAAGAATAACTCAATAACCATTGGTCCGACCTTGATCAAATTCATATGGGACCACACGAGAACTATCAGCTTTCATATAAAAAAAGAATCATCGAAATCGGTTTGCCCAGCACAAAGTTATGAGGTAACACACATAAAAAAAAACATACACTCGAATTGAGTACCGTCTCCTTTTTGGAAGTCGGCAGAAAATAAGTAAAGAAGTTTCTCAAATTGTTGCTTGTATCAGAAGTCACAAGCGATTCCTCGTTAGATAATGTAACGAGCTGAGTCGATGGATGCGAGGCTCAGGACTATGGTCTGTGGCAGTATTTACGGGATATGTGTGGTAGTATTGGGTAGTATGGACGTATTTTGTTACTGTATTACAAAATGATGATGCGATACGATAAATTATTAGCCGCGTCCCATGCCTAGTCAGTTTTCTCCCATCACCGAAACGGATACACGGTCATGAAAAGTTTGGACGTGGAAAAGAACGAGGATCGGAAGAAAATTTAACGGCATTTTATTGGCATAACGTTCTTTACTCGAATATGTGGAATATTTGAATAAAGAACGTTATGCCAATACGCAGATATGAAACGATATGTTTAAGTGTGGAAGCGATTTTATTTTTTTATCATATCGTCTCGCTAGACGATATGGTTGAAATGGACGGCCATACTTTAAATACAAGTACGCCTTAAATATAAATACGATATGCTATGAAAAACCATTGAGCCATGTAATTTAATGAAAAAGTTCAAGTTTATTATCTGAAGTTCGCGTTAGGTAAGAAGGGACTGATTTCATCGCACTTTGATCACATTAAAACTCGTTCAGATATAAACGTGATCTGCAATTAGAAGTTATAATTGAAAGGGAAATTTGGTACGTTAGATACGTCACTGTTCGTAAGTAAAAGGCCGTATCGGTTAATCGAGTAGACCATTATTAAAGGTAATGATTATTTAGGAAGTTGATTCGGTTTAATTAAAACTCTAAATTGTTTGTAATTAATATATTAATAATAAATAGATGTCTTATTTATCCCAAACTCTCAAATTACGCCCACACATATATTTTTTATTAAGATTCCGTACCTAAAGGGTGTCCAACGGGACCCTATTGCTAAGACTCCGCTGTCCGTCCGTCAGTCCGTACATCCGTGTGCCTGTCAGCAGGCTGTTTCTCGTGATCTATGATAGGTGGACTGTTGAAATTTTCTCAGAATATGTAAACAAGTAATAAAAATTTAAATAAATTTAAAATTAAAATGGACTCACATACTACGGTACGGAACCCTTCATGCGCAAGTTCGACTCGCACTTCACCGGTCATTTTAAAGCGAAAAAATGCATAAACTAAATTAAGGCGTGGCCTAATTCCTCTTTTGACGTGAATATGTCTTTAAATTAGCTGCATGGTGGGAGGCAATTCTGAAAACTGATGATAACGAAATCGGGGGATATAGTTGTTGCAGTTATATAGCTATCGTCTACATCCAAAATTTAATTACACCACTCGACAGCTAAAGGATCAGAGAATTCGCTACGTGGAATGAGGAGTATGAGCCGCCATTTTGAGGTCGTTTCGTACGTACACGTGTTCACGTGCAATACACGGACGAGTCCACGATACAGCCACACCTTCTTTTTAATAAAACTGAAGAGACAAACGAACTACAGTCCACCTGATGGTAGGTGGCTACTGTAGTCTATGGACTTGTGCAGCCAACTTCAAACAAAGGAGGCTACAGGTGAGTCGTCACTTCTGAGGATGAAGATTGCTCACAGTCTGATATTAAGATGAAAGCTGCAGGGTGGCCCGCGAAATTCAAATTTTCTTACGTTTTAGGGTTCCGTAACTCAAAAGGAAAAAACGGAATCCTTATACCCCGTCTGTCTGTCTGTCTGTCAAGAACCTTTTTCTCAGGAACGCGTGGAGGTATCAAGCTAAAATTCATACCAACTACTCAAGTCTACTGTCCCTTGGAGCTGTGAAAAATCAAACTTCTTAGTCAACTCAATCAAAAGATACAGCCGTTTATGCCGCAAATTTTCGACATTCGCAAGGGAATCAAAACCTACAGTGTACTTCCCGTGAACTCAGAATCTTGAAATTTGGTACGAAGCAACGTTTTATAGTACAGATAAAGGAAAATACGCGAAAAGCAAAAAATTTTAGTTACATCATATAATAAAAATATTTTTAATAAATTTAAACTTATATACCTACGGATTTGTCCGGAACCCTCGGTGCGCGAGTCCGACTCGCACTTGGCCGGTTTTTTTATATGGAATTTGCGTGTCAGTGTCAGGTTGAATGTTTAACAAAATATGATTCGCGACCGTAACGAGTATGTGTTTACAGAATTATTGTCATTAAAAATCACCAATACAACCCTCCAAGTTCATATAATCCCTTTGAATGAGGTTTTCTGGAAATAGCTATACAATGGGATTATACGAACTTAGAGGGTTGCATTGATGATTATATAGTAATGCAACGAATACTACTTTTACGAATACGAATACGAATATCAAACCTACTATTCGGCGAATACGAATACGAATATCTCGCCATGGTAATAAAAACCTAATTTATTTGATGATTTTCTATTGTTCTAATAATTAAAATTTACAATAGGCAAATTTTTATTTAAAAAAACATAAAATTTGTGGATTTTCTGGTTTTAGGCGGTTTTTTTTTCAGTTTGGATGTTCCTAGCCGTTGAAAAAAGTCTTTCCGAGGCGACTGTGCATAGTTTCAGTAAAACATATTTTTGGGAGTCCCACGTCGTTGAGGCTAAGGGCCAAATCACACGTACTTTTTACGAGCCGACAACGCGCGTCATCAAGTCCGCCAGTAATTAGAGTTGCGTACAAAAATATTAATTTTTAAATATTCGTGATCAGTATTCGGCGAATACGAATATTCGTGTTCGTATTCGTTGCATCACTAATTATAATGATTATAATTCTGTAAATACGTACTCGTTACGGTCATCATTTTTTATTAAACATACAACCTGACACTGACCTACAAATTCCAAAAAACGTAAGAAATTTTGAATTTCGCGGGTTACCCTGGCGCTTTCACCTTAAACTATCTCTGTATACCCTTAGCACCGAAACACACCGGAGCAAGCGTTGTTATTTGGTTGCAGAAATAGGTGAGAGGCTCACCCTCTCACCTATTTCTGCAACCAAATAACAACTTACCTAGACGAAGTCCTAGGCAGTAAAGGAGCCCTATCACCTAGTAAAATCATCAGGTTTTTGCTTTTTTTACCAAATTATTTTTATCAACTACACCTGTTTGATCACGTAATACTTAAAGGCAAAGAGAAATTTTATTGTGAATACTTTTTTTTAGTATAAGAGTGACAAGCGAGCACACAGTCCACCTGATGGTAAGTGGTTGCTGTGGCCCATAGACATCTACATCTATCCTCGTTAGCGAATGAAATGCAGATGCGTTGTCAGCCGTGAGACGAAACACAGCAGTGTCAAGCTGCCATTTTACTCTGGTATTTTGTGAGAGCGTGGTCCTTCCCCGCTCGAGCCGACCCATTCATGCTACAAATATACTACTAATATAGCTGCAGCATGGCTCTACCACATTAAAACCACCGTATATGAAGGTATGCATAGATTACAATTCTGAGCAGCATGTATACATTTTCCACATATATATATATATATATATATATATATATATATATATATATATATATATATATATATATATATATATATATATAATATATAAATATTGATTTTTGTTTGTTCGTATTTTATGCGCTACCATACCGTTTATCAGATTGTGATAAAACTTTGTCAACTTATTGCTTGCACTTGCGCGAAGTTTATAGGCATAGTACAATTAACTTACAGTAGGTGGCGCGCTTATCGTACCGACAAATTTATTTGAAAGTTATATATCACTCAACTTCAATAAATGTATTAGGCATCATTCCTAATCTATACAAATAAATAAAATTGAAGTGTCTGTTTGTAATGTTAAAATAACAGCTTTTTACTAAATGCATATGAAAGTATATACGGTAATTACAACAAACCGAAACAGCCGTCCCGATTTCGACGGGACTTTCACTGGCAGATATCTGATGTTCTAAGAAGTAACTTAGGCTACTTATATTTGAGGAAAAGAATTGTGGTTCTGAGCGATATAATTAAAACCCTAAATTATACGCGGGTGAAGTATGCGGGGAACAGCTAGTTAAACAATGTAAATCTTCCAAATTTGAAACGATATTTCCACAATTATTTCTCTACGGCAGCAACGTGCAGTGTATCAGCTAGTTCGACATAAAAAGCTTATCGCAGCGAATAGAACGGTGGCTGTAACATTTCTTTAGTGACCGTGTATGGTCGTCGGTTAGCGTTATCCCGTCTTAGATTATTTTGCTTGCCTGACTTTAACTATACCGTTATATATGCCGTAGTTTTACCGTCGGACGTAATGTGATGCTGCCATTATTAAATGCATTTAAAATCGTTTTTCTGCCGACTTCCAAAAAGGAGACGGTACTCAATTCGAAGCGTATGTTTTTTTTTACGTGTGTTACCTCATAACTTTGTACTGGGCGAACCGATTTCGATGATTCTTTTTTTATATGAAAGCTGATAGTTCTCGTGTGGTCCCATATGAATTTGATCAAGGTCAGACCAATAGTTTTTGAGTTATTTGAGTTATTCTTAATAACTTATATTGAATTCGGCTGTACAACATTTTTAATTTAAAATTATTTTCACTGAATTTGGATGTAAAGTAGCAAAATGTTTAATTTAATACGTGATATAGCTACGCTAAAATGTATTATGGCTCGACCGGGGAGTGAGCACGCTCGCATTTAACCAGCATGGTGTAGTAGCATAAAAAAGCTGTTGTATTTTGTTTGGTAACTAACGAGACGAGAACTCTTTTTATTGGATCTTTACTGGTGAAAATGAAAATGAAAATGAAAAATGATTTATTGATTTACAATGATACAATTTAAAGCAGTCGCAAGGGCCCCTGTACTAGGTTGGTATGGTACTGGTAACTGTGCATTCCATGTTAATCCATAGGGGTAACAACAAATCTTTTTTAAGACTAGCAATGCTATTAAAATCGCTAATATTCCCTTTAACCACTTCTGGTAAGTTTAAAATGCTTGTGTTAGAAGTGGTTCACGACAGTAGTCGAAAGGCGGATTCGATCCTTCGACCTTTTGAAATAGTGGTCCGTACCCTGTCAGTTGGCTACTGCGCTTCAAGACACTTCTTCGCGATCAAGACAAAGCAATTTATGGCTTCTGAAAAGTTGGAGCACACAGTTCAGACCTCGCACCATGTGATTTTATTATTTTCACAAAAATCAAGGATTTGATTTGGAGTTTGACATTTACGGTGCCAGAAGTGGCAGAAATAGTTTGAATGAACACACAGTCACAGAATATCAGCGCAAAATAATCGTACGTGAGTGTAAAGAACCGGAGGCCCTTTTTACTGAAAACGAGGCATCCCATCTTAGTCCTCACGGGTGACAACGCATCTGCGTTTTGATTTGTAATCGAGGATAGATGTAGATGTCTATAGGCCACAGCAAGCAATTAACATCAGGTGTGCTCATTTGTCAGCTTTATTCTATAAAATAAAATTAATGAAGAAGTGATTAAAATGTAGTGGAGAATACTTTGAAAAACAGTAAATACATCAGTTTTCATATTGAAAGCGTTCAGTATAACCCACGAACGTACACCTAATAAAAACATGAACAAAATTTGGTTTACGATGGCTGCCACACTAGAACTATGTTTTAATATATTATGATAGCGTAAGGTAGTCAAGGTTGGCCTCGAGCTCTACCTTGTAAAGTTGTATGTTCAACCCTGATCCGAATTTAAATTGGACATTTCAATTGTGTTGGCCTTTAAAATTTAACCGAAGTTTAGGGATCGAAGTATGTTTCACCGATTTCAAAAAGGGCGTAAGCGTCCTACAGAAGTTTAGCTTACGGATTACGGATATTTAACGGTTATTTTACTTGCCTAATGGGGGCATCCACGACTTTTTCTACCACCAGGGCGGCGCCACTTTACAGTGAGGTAAAATATTTGACAGATTTCATAGCGGGGATGATAATTTCTTATGAAAATGTAATCTTTAAAGTTTCTTTCTGTATTATTAGTTATATTTTTTATTAATCACATTAGAAGTGAATAAACCAAACTATAAAATATAACTAAAAGCCAATTTAAAAAAAAAAGAGTTTTAAGTGCAAAAAATTAAAAATCAAACCAATGACGCATTGTGTTGTATATTAATATAATATTCTAGATAATGATAAACTATTTATTTAAAACTAATTTTTCAATTAACTGACACTGTGTAACATAAAACTTTACCTCAGTCACAACTAGCGACATCTAGTGAGTGGAAGATTATTAGCCCTCATTATGCAGCGCGTCGTGAAAATCTGGCAGGAACGTAGAAAAACAGTATTTATATGCATTAAAAGTGAAACTATTAAAAATGATGTATTTTAACACTTTCACTGTCCGGTTTCCAGACACAATAGTAAGATAATAGCACTGCCCTATATATAGTGCACGGGACAGCGAAAGGGTTAAAATTCGTATTATTATATTGTCACCCGATACTGAGCTATGGTCAAAATTTCAAGTGTCTACCTCATCGGGAAGTTAGTTTAAAATCAATTACTATTTTCAACCCGAACGGACATAAACGACAGCTAGTTAATAAAAATGAGGTGAAAATGCAGTAAAGGGCATCCTTCATTACATATTATAGAAATAAACTGACAATTATGTTGATCATGAATACTGTCGCAGATGCTGCAGCAGAAAAAAACGGTGCTAAACTCAACCTTAAATAATCCGAAAATAAGAATACAAAAGAGCCGTGGATTAGATGCTAAGGGAATTACTAGTGTTAATTTCACAGACAGTCTGGGAGATGCAATTTGATCATCATTTGTGGGTTATAATAATGATGACAATGATTGTTTTATAAAAATAAAGTGTCAAACTAACTTGCAGTCCAACTATGGTAAGTGGTTATTTCAACCCCTTAACATCTGCAAACAACTTCAAACGAAGAAAGTTTTTTTTTATGTGGTTTGTTTATTGTGTTTTTTGTTTGTGTTATTGGGTTATTGTGGTTTTTGTTTATTATGGTTTTTAGGTGATAAACGAGCACACAGTCCACCTGATGGTAAGTGGTTGCTGCGGCCCATAGACATCTACATCTATCCTCTATTACAAATCCAAATGCAGACGCGTTGTAACCCGTGAGGACTAAGATGGAATACCTCATTTCCAGTAAAAAGGGCCTCCGGCCACCTGCATTCACCAAGCGAAACGCAGAGGTAAACCTCTACTTCACGCTGGTATTCTGTGAGGTCGTGGTACCACCCCGGTTCGAGCCGGCCCATCCGTGCGATAGGAAAAGCTGCCGCGTGGCTCTACCACTGTTAAGTTGTGTTACAGACGCGTTATCAGGTTCTCACCTCTAAAAGCCATAATGGAATACCTCTCAGCCTATAATTGTACTGACTCTCCGTATCCTTCAAATCGGAACACAGTGGAGCAGGCATTGCTATTTGGCAGCTCAAATACGTAAGAGCTACCAAACGGACTCTACGGCAACAATGGAGACCTATCACCTAGTGAATTGTTATTCCTTTTTTAAAATTATAATAACGCAAATCTATTTTTTTTAACCAAGAGTGTGCGCCTGTTCATTTAGATGACGTAATAAAATCGCTTGTGTGTTTATTTCAATCGACTTGTCTATCCGACGGTTAGAATAATTGATAAGAATATAGTGTCAGATGCATTGGTAACGCTAGCTCGTACAGTCTCTATCGAATTTGGCGTCACGCCGAGCATCGCCGCGAGGGACCCGCTCCTCGTTGGCGTCTAAATGTCGACAGTGGGGTTTTAGAGTTGTTTGTATAATACGGGCAAAAGTGTTTTAAAAAGAAACAACGCAATTTGTATTGATATGTCGAATAAGTGTTTTCAATTTTATTTCTCAACTGTAAGTTATTTATTTTGGAAATGAAATTAATAAAATAATTTTTAGCTTGGTGGATATAGTTTTGTTTTTTTTTTTAATTATTTTATTCCTCTCGGGATTGTATCTTTAAAGCTTTTAATCATTGGAGATCAGAGCTGTATTTTCACCGAAACTCACGCCAAGTGATGACCTTCTCTGACAATTTACGTTTAATTCATGGAGAAATAAAATGTCTTTCTTTTAAACACGGAATCATGTCCTGTATATCCGATCTCGACAACAGCGACAATCTTTGAATAGACCGGATTCAGAACCAATGTAAACTATCACAATGCACACGATAATTACATAAGTGTCAGGGCAGACAAACAGGCACACACTCGCCCCAATATAGTGTACCTGATGCCACCCATTAACGATAGATGTGTTCGCATATCTTTTTTTCTTTTGGAAAATAGTACGAATACTCGCCTCGTGGAGGAAAAGACGGTCGCACCGATAAAAAAAATCCATAATGATTTACCTTTTCCGCAAATGGGCATGGCCACAGAACCACTTTTGCACGCAATCCCGTTTTCACCAGTGCTAGCCGCACCTTTTCGAGAGGGGACTACTTCTCCTCAGGCAAGACGTGCTGGAATACAAGGTAGGCCTATTTATATCTACATGGCTTCCCTCTCCAACCGAACAACTTTTCTTTGTGTCTTTCGTGGAGGACATGTGTCCAGAAACAACATGCTTTTGAAAGCACCAACTTTCATGACCCCATCAGTGGATCTGGTCTAAGGATCCACCGTCGACTACGATTCCGATGTGGAGGGTAGGGAGAGCAATGCGCGATGACTCTACTCTCCTCTGTCGCCTCAAAATCCCTGCATCAGTAGTGCGGCTCCGTCAGAGTCGCAGAGAAAAGGTGCGAAGGGCATTGCCGTACTACTGCAGGTACACTTCTCCCGCCGCAATCCATCAACACGCAAAGCCACAGATACTAAGCTCTCCTGTCACAACAAAGGGGGAACCAGTTCGGAGGGAAGCACACTTAAATTAAATTATCTAAACAACACTACTCTAACATCGTCTTAACTGCAACCTTCGATTGAACATCAATGAACCACAAGTTTCACTAGTCGACTGGGTCAACGGGTGGATTAACTCATTGGTGTGAATGATGTTAGGGTTAGGCAGGGTCAGAGCGAGTGCGAAAAACACGTCAACTACGACTACTAAGTGCTTAATCAATTTTTGACAATTAACGGTAAGCAGACAGACACAGGTGGTCTATTCAGCAAGATACAGAGTGTCTAAGTAAAATTCATTTACGTTCGAAAACATACCCGTATTAGAAACATACTATAGTCTAAATGTAAGTGCGTTACGTCGAGTACAATTGGAACACTAATTCTGCTAACTGGTACCTACACCAATTTTACTGAACGTAATGGAAAGTCTTCTTTAGCATCAAATGCATAGCAAAGCACAATACTCAAAAACCAACAATTTATATAAAAAAAAAATAGCTAACTAGGATTCGAAGCCAGAACTCGTGTCAGTAATTCATATTCTAATCACTTCATAACGTTGTTTAACGTTATTAATCAAGGTACGTTTATATATTTGTGCCTAAGTTATATAATTCAACGAATAATTTTTGTTGTCTGCTTTTGTACGGCAAATCATGCGTATAAAATTAAATTTTCAGTCTGCTGATTTTAATTATTTTATACTGCGTAAACAAAATTATTAATTAATTTGCTAGTTCAACACAAGTTATATCAAAGTTAATTAATTAAACTACAACTACACGTGTTTATTTTTTCAAAACTGTATTCAAGACTGTCGTGTGGAAGTCGGTTCCACAAGTTAATTAATAGAAACAGACGTTACTTTGCGAAAATTCTGTATATTAAAGATGTGAAAATTAATTTAGAGGCGAGGATAAATGTAGATGTCTATGGGTCACAGCAGCCACTTACCATCAGGTGGAATGTGTACTCGTTTGTCACCTTTACTATAAAAAAAATTGCTTAGTTCTGCGTGAAAAATAAAATGTTACTTAGTTGAAGAGCGCCTTCTTTCCTCCCTTGATTACGTGCACTATTACTGCCTCTACTAAACCCAATCTCATCAATCAAACCTCTACCCCTAACATCACTATACTAGGAACACTATCGAAAGTACGATACTTGTTCCGTTTCTAAATGAGGCTTCTGCTGACAGAAGAAATAGAATCTATGACTGCTAACGGCTAAGACCGACATCTGCAAGCGATTTTTTTTAACAGCTCTTATAATTCTACTGCTGGACTTGCACTGTAGGAAGAATTTCCAATAACCACCATGTTTGTTAGGAGGATTGATGGACGCAGTATCAGATTTCTCTTAACTTTAACGTTGTTTTCTGGCGTAGGTTTGAGGATTTAATATTAAGTGCTACCACCATCTGTCGGAAACTATAAAATAAATTCAGGACCGTTGTTTAAGTCGTCTGTTACGATGAGACTGGGTGGTTGGTTAACATCATATTCATAATAATCTATAAGTATATCTATACAAATAAATAAAATTGAAGTGTTTGTTTGTAATGTCAAAATAACAGCTTTTTACTATACGCATATGAAGTTATATACGGTACTTATAACAAAAACACAATTTTAAATTTTTTGTCTGTCTGTTCCGGCTAATCTCCGAAACGGCTGGAACGATTTTGACAGGACTTTTACTGGTAGATAGCTGATATTATAAGGAGTAACTTAGGCCACTTTTATTTTAGTAAAAGAATTAGGGTTCCGCGCAAAAGAAATAAAACCCATGAAATCCAATCGTAATAAATTAAACGCGGGCGAAGTCGCGCGGAACAGCTAGTTGCAAAATATAACTTTTGTACATTTTCATACTCTTTCCATCCTTCAATTAGCCAACCAATACGAGACTGACACCAGTCCACGTTTTATCTACACGAGTACTGGTTCTCTATTCCCTTCAGACAACAATATGCACTGATGCTTGATGGCAGAAACAGGTAAGAGAGTAAATACCTCCCCAGACTGACTTG
This sequence comes from Parnassius glacialis, assembly GCA_033319125.1. NCBI lineage: Eukaryota > Metazoa > Arthropoda > Insecta > Lepidoptera > Papilionidae > Parnassius > Parnassius glacialis. The sequence continues at coordinate 16,716,539 of JAVANC010000023.1, read as the reverse complement.
AACACCAGCGTAAAATAGCAGCTTAACACTGCTGTGTTTTGTATGGTGAGTGTAGAGAACCGGAGACCCTTTTTACTGAAACGAGGCATTCCATCTTAGTCCTCACGGGTGACAACGCATCTGCATTTTGATTCGCAGACGAGGATACATGTAGATGTCTATGGGCCACAGCAACCACTTACCATCAGGTGGACTGTGTGCTCGTTTGTTACCCTATCCTATAAAAAACCTACCCAGACTATAACATACTCGTACAAATAGAAAAATTGTTTCACTACTAAAATATTCAGATCAGAGTAAAAAGCAATACGTCTGGTATGAGACTCAGCTGCTATTTAAACTGAGCTAACACCTTCCAACTTGGTAGTGAAGGTTTTGGGTGATGATATGGATTAATGGTATGAACTAAAGTCGATGTCAACTAAAATATTATAACAAGTACAGGTCCATAGAAAAAAAGTTATATCAAATAACCTAACCCATATTATGTGCACTTTATAACGCACGTAATTCAAGCAACACCGCTATTAACAACACCATAAACAATAATTTAGCGTTTATCGCGCTAACACGGCGCTGCGTCAAATCAGCTTCGCTCCCGAGAGGTGCGAAAATATTGTAATAGTGGTTAACCGTTATTGAGGTCACTTCACTATGGGTCGTGATTGGAAAGCTTGATGATTGGAAAACATGATAAACGTTGGGATAAGTTTAGAAAATTTTGTTCAATTTAACGATCCATAATTGTAATTGTAAATGAGATAATATGATAAAGATTTCTATGCTGTTACTATAGACATCTTCAACTATTTGCAATTAATGTGTCTCTGGGTCACAGAATCTACTTAGCATTAGGTGGAATGTGTGTGTCACCCTCATTCTGTAGAAAATGCTCTAAGAAATTATATATGTATAAAATTATATAAAATTAAGAAGATTACGACTTTCACTGTTCGGTTTGCAGACACAATAGAAAACGATAGCAATGACTTATATGTAGTACACGGGACAGCAAAAGAATTAAGATGGAAGGTCCCATTTCTTGTATAAAAGGTATTTGATTCTCTATACTCACCATACGAAACACAACATCATCAAGCTGTTATTTTACGCTGGTATTCTATGAGAAAATGGTCGACGACCTGTTCGTGATGCAATCACAATATAGCTGCGTCGATGCTCTACTATGCGTATAAAGGCTTTACAGGGATAAGATAATTTATCATAGTTATAACAGATTGCCACGAACCAGCTAAGTCGTTACAGGATGAATTACTTAAAAATATTGTATTTGGGAAAGTTGGTACAATAACCTAATGTTTTAGAGTAAGTAATTTATCTCCTTCGAGTTTTATCATCCAGAGAATCCGAGTATCTCTTAAGTTATTTATTAGCTATTGTACGTTAAAGGTTAAAGATGCGTCCAAGATTATGGTCTTACTGGTATTTTTAGGGTGATTTCTTAACTCTGAACACTTCGATTTATCTTGTTGAACCAAAAACATATATGTGTGATTTAAAATAAAAGAACATTTTAAACTAAAAACGATGGCATCTGGCCCTTTTGTTAGACGAGATAAAGATAGCGGAGGAGTTTCCGCAATCGGATATGCTGCAGAATATAAATTGTATCGTTGACTTTGTTTTGGAAATACTAAATAAAAAAAATGAGCGTCAAAAGTTACTTGTTAATCTACATATCTATGATTATTTATTAACATCTTGTAAAGCTCTGGTTAACTAATTTTTCTATCATGACGAAATTTAATATAAACATTTAATAATTAGACGATGTTTAACCAGATCCGAAAAGCATATGACTAGCGTCATATAAAATCTATTTGTTTTTCTAAAATAATAAATTACGTGGTAGAGACACATTGTAGCTATATTATCGTTGTGGGACAAATGAGACGGCTGGACAGGTGAAGGACCACGCTCTCACAGAATACCAGCTTGAAATGGCAGCTTGATACTGCTGTGTTTCGTATGGTGAGTGTAGAGAACCGGAGATATTTTCACTGGAAACGCGGCATTTCATCTTAGTCCTGAGGGATGACAACCCATCCGCATTTTGATACGAGGATAGATGTAGATGTCTATGGGCCACAGCATCCATTTAGCATTAACTGGTCTGTGTGCTCGATTGTCTCCTTTATTCTATAAATGAACTTAATACAGTGAACACAACGACTGAAACAATAAAACGTTGTACATTGTAAAAACTTCATTAGAAATTAGATATTTACTTAAGCCTGACCCAAAGATAATCAGTTCTCTTATTTGTAGAGTTAACGAACTTTTAGTATTTATTTAGCTAGCGTTAAAGAGTCAGAACCCTCGGGTTGTATATATAAGGAATGCTTTGTATGAGGATAGAAGATATTCATTGCTAAGTTTATTTTCACTAATTACAATCACATTTATAATTAACTGCTTTTGTGGCTTTGAGGTTTAGTTTGAACTGTTATTGAGAGCTCTATTTTCGAAAATCCTGAATCATGCATAATAAAAAAAAAAAGAAATTATCGGCAAAGAAGAATATACAATGGTCAGTAATGACCATATGAATGAGAAACAAGTAACCCTGATAGTACAGGTGGACTGGAATATTTTAATGACAACGAAATATAATATGTCACCACTGAGGACTATGATGGAATGTCGGGTTTCCAATAAAAAAAGGTGTCCGTTTCTCTACACTCACCTTACGAAACACAGCAGTTTTATGCTGCTATGTTACGCTGGTATTCTGTGAGAGCGTGGTCCTACCCTGGTCGAGCCGACCCATTAGTGCTACAACCGTAACGTGGCTGCAGACTGCTGCTGAGGCTGTAACTCTATCACGTAAATGTGATGGAGCCCAATGGCACTCTGTAGTCTCTGCCTAACCCTCTGGGTGATCTGCTTGAGAGCTTATGTGTGTATATAGTTTGTTGACGGTGGATACTTTATATCCTTATTGGAAAATTTTTAAAGACGTTCACAAATTAGTAGTAGCTAAGCTTTGATATTTTGTGACGGATAATTGTTTGAGAAATTTTTGAAATGTTAATAGAGTTTTAGCTACCGAATAAAAGTTTATAAAAGTCACGCCATAAATTGTGTTGGAAATTACGTATTTAGCAAATTGGGGGCTTATACATTTACCTTTTGTAAATGAAAATGTCCGAAAAAATGCTTTGGTCGTATAAAAGCAATGCAAGGGGGCAAGTAGAAGTTCTACAAGCGAGCTGCCTAAGTACACATAGGTATTACCTAGTTCGTTGGATAAACTTCAAAGGCTTCTAGTAATCCTTTGGCACAAGCGCAAGGCATGATCCCTGCAATTTTTCACGAGCGAAGCGGGCAAGAACTTTGATGTTTGAGATTTCTTTGCTACTAGAAGCTGATACAATTGTATATTAGAAACCCGTTAGTTCTATGTATATGATGCAGGATTAAGATATAATCAGTATCTTGATTTATAATCAACTATTCTACGTGGTAGAGTCATGCTGCAGCTATAGTTGTAGCACGAATGGGTCCGCTCGACCGGGGAAGGACCACGCTCTCACAGAATACCGGCGTAAAATGGCAGATTGACACTGCTGTGTTTCGTATGGTGAGTGTAGAGAACTAGAGACCCATTTTACTGGAAAAGAGGCATTCCATCTTAGTCTTCACGGGTGACGAAGTATCTGCATGTTGAGTCTTTATTGAGGATACATGTAGATGTCTATGGGCCACGGCAACCACTTACCGTCAGGTGGAGTATGTGCTAGTTTGTCACCCTATCCTATAAAAAATAGCTCATTTTACAAAACACACACACACACACACACACACACACACACACACACACACACACACACACACACACACACCGTCCTAAATCTATCGTAATCATCTGACAAAAGATATCTTAAAACGTGGAAATATGTTAAAATTAGGACTTTGAAATATCTGACCCATTAGGTACTTATATTTGAGAAGTTTGACTGCCTCCTTGATTTAGTGACCGTAAATGCGGTCGCTGATCATGAGCTGAACATGACTGCAAATACTAGGTCGGGCCAAAAAAAACAGTTTTTTGAGTTTTTCTGTCAATATATTGTCAATAGGAGCCTGGAGTCCGAAAATCAGCGGTGAGTGATAAGGACCGCCAGTTCTTGTCACTCACCATACTAAACACAGCAGCATTATGCTTTTATTTTACGCTGGTATTCAGGGATAACATGTTTTCTCCTCGGTCAAGCCGATAATACGTCACCCCCACCAATAACCAGTATTACCATCACCAAGGATCTCCTAAGTGTGTGCTATTTGTGGATTATACAGTGGTCCCAAATAACCGCCGGTACGACATACTCCACCGATCGTCGAGTCCGCATACTCCGAGAGGTGTCGAGGTCACCGGCCCTTAGGTAGATTCTTGGCACTCAAGTGCGTTTCGTGCCTTGTGTGCCTAGTCGCGTGCGCGAGTGCTCATTAGCACTTCCCCCAACCCTTTCGTGAGGAAAGGGGTAGGCAGTGCGCCTAAGTGTTGCGGCCACCCATCTTCGCTTCCGTCCGTTTCTAACGTCGCGCGTCGCTTGCGTCACCTGCCACGTTAGGAACGGTCTTATTAGATAGGCACTATAGCAATCACACCTATTCAAAATAGTCGTAACAGCTGTAACTATGTCAGGCAAGGGGAGAGGGGAACCCCCCCCCCCACCCCGCGCGTTAGGAAACCCCCGGACCGCCCCGGGGTTTTTGATCGACCATTATTCGTGAGGGACCTGTCGAACCCGGAAAAATCAAGGATCATCAGCTCCTTCAGCCAGATCCCCATGAGAAAACCAGCCTCGCCGAACAAGGAGGATCCCGCAACGAGCGCCGCGCTCACGCATACCGTGTCTGAGAGCACGAGTGGGCTGGAACCGACGCGGGCAAGGAAATCGGCACGCAGACATACCCCACCGGAGACCGACGCATCGCTTTACGAAAAAAGGCAGTGCGTCGAATCACCAACACACTACGGATCATCATCATCGTCATCGTCCTCGGCGGAGTCGGAAGATGATGAAAGATTCCCAACCGTGAAGGAAGCAATTAGGGCGCACAAGTCGCCCCCCAAGTCGCCCCCCAAGTCGCCCCCCAAGTCGCCATCACCACCGAAGACAACCCCCCCCCCCACCTCACCCGGCCACAGGAGCATGGACGCGACCGAGTTCGAGCAGGGAGGAGAGGAGTCCCACGGTTGGGACTCAACATCATACGCTACCATAGCGACCGCCGGACAGCCGTCGACATCCACCAACCCATCGGGCCTGCCACATGATGATGGTCAAAGGCCCACTACCAGCTACGCCCAACTGGCAGCGATGCCAGCAGTACCACAGGCAGCCAACACCCCTAAACCACAAAAGGAGGAAGAGAAGGCACGATACCCGCCGATTGTTGCTGAGTGCCTCCCGGATTGGACGAGGCACTTTGAAATACTAAATAAGAAATTAGGACACCCTCCTAACGCCCGTCCGTTCGGGAAGGGTGTTCGATTCACCCCACAGAGCCCGGAAGAATTCCGGGCAATACAGAGATACTTAATTGAGCTCACTGAGAAAGTACCAGCACTGTCTTGGTACTGCTACACCCCGACGGAGGAGAAGCCCACTAAAGTGGGCATCCGGGGGCTGCCAGTGGGCACGGATACCGTCCAGATAACTGAGGCTATCAAGGCAAAGGGATTCCCCATAACTTATGTGAGAGCAATCCCGCCCCGTAGAGGCAGACCTGGGTGCCTCTACTACGCACAGCTGGAGCACCTAAATCTAGAGAAACTTAATCAACTCTACGCAGTCGACGAACTCCTTTTTATGAAAGGAGTAGTCATAGAGGCCTGGCAAGTAAGTGTGGGACCGGCTCAGTGCCACCGCTGCCAGGCCTTTGGCCACGCATCTGCCAATTGCCATAGGCCCGTTAAATGTGTCCGCTGTGCAGGGAAACACATAGCGAGCAATTGCCCACGGGGTAAAGAGGAACCACCTACGTGCGCAAACTGCGCAAAGAACCACACCGCGAATGACCGACGCTGCCCAGTCCTGAGGAGGATTGCTAGGAAGCAGGGGATCACTCTGCCGGGACTACTGCCGGAAGCACCGCAGAGGACCCCAGCGAGTCGCCCCAGGGTAGAGATCCAGGAAGACGGATGGGCAACTATCAGGGGGAGAGGGAGGCAAACTGCCCCCCCCCCCACCCGCAACTGCACCACCCGCACCACAAGTACCCAGAGAAACGGTGGAACCTGTTGCAAGAGCAACCACCGGGGCGACTCTACAGCCCCCCGCTAACGACGCCATAGAGCGTCAGCCTCCTAAGAAGAAGAAGTGGGGGAGGAAGAAGAAGAAGGTGCAGCCACCTCCTCAGGCAGCTACCTCTACCCCGACATCAGCAGTTACGATAGCCCCGCAAGCGCAGGCAATCAAGAGGACCACCACAGAAGGTAGAGCGCCAGAAAGGGCTCTATCAGAAAATAGAGCCCGCTCTACACATAGAGCGCGCTCTACCTTGAGGAGAGACACCTATGCCCAGCCGAGACCAGTGCCAACAACTACGAGACAACCAACCGCCGACTCTACTACCACCACGGACGCAATCATGAGGCTGGTAGGCATCGCCATAGAGGTCGGCAGCCAGGTACTGGCAGATATCAGTGCCGGCACCGACCCTATTACAGCAGTGATGAGAGCACTGACTTTACTACTGGCTCGGCACTACAGAGGCGAGTGACACCAACCTGCGCTTGCTTTACTGGAACCCGGACGGTATCCAGCATAAGCTCCATGAACTCCGCACTACAGCCCAACAACAGGACATACATGTCATCTTGCTGGGGGAGACAAAGTTGAGGCCATCTATGCACTTCAAGATGCCCAACTACCACATTTACAGGAGGGATGAAGTCAACGCTCTAGGAACCGCCTATAGAGGCACGGCGGTTCTAGTGAGAAAGGACATCGTCCACCTAGAGCTCGAATTACCGTCATACCATACGACGCGCTCCATCGGCATAAAAATGGAGGCGGCGGGCGAGGAACTGAGGATCTTCGCAGCATACCGCCCGCCAGGGACTCAATTTCACTCCTCAGACATCCGGATGATCATGGAAGGCTCAGCACCAACCGTCATCGCGGGGGACCTAAACGCAAAACACCCGGCGTGGGGATCCAGAATGATCAACCCGCCGGGTCGTGAGCTCTACCAGGACGCAGAAGACAACAATTATGACGTTTTAGGTCCCGAAGAACCAACGCACGTTCCTACTGACCACAGGAAGAGTCCGGATGTGTTGGACATCGTGCTCGCTAGGAACGTCAACTACCCGGTAGTGGTAGAGGTGCTGTATGACCTGATTTCTCAGCACCTCCCGATTCTGATAACCCTTGGCCTCAAGGCGGTGACTACGTTGCCCAGAGTGTTTACTACCAAGATCAACTGGAGGCTCTACCAGCAATATCTGCAAGAGAGGCCTTCAGTTTGCAACCAGATTACCTCGGCGGACGACGTAGAGACCGCTGCTGCTAGTATAACACGTAACATCCAAGAAGCCCTCAACGCGGCCTCTACGATCGTCCCTCTAACACATCGGAGAGAAGAGCTGCCACAAGAACTACGTGTGCAGCTAAATCATAAGCGAGCGTTGAGAAAACTCTGGGCACGCACTCGCTGCCCACGTATAAAATGCAGACTGAACGCACTGACGGATGAGCTGTCGGTTGCAATACAGGCCTACAGAGGAAGGGCCTGGGAGCGGCGCATATGGATGGCTGAAGACCAGGAAGCGTCGCTCTATCAATTGAACCGACAGCTAACTAAGACCAGACCCCCCATCTGCCCGCTGACCAACAGCGCGGGCGGGCGTTGTTACGAGGCCAAAGGTAGAGCGGATATCCTAGTCGAGCACTTCGAGGAGCAATTTATGCCGAACCCAGCAAGTGCGGAGTACATGGAGCTTCATGCCCAAAAGGAGAGCCGCGTACGGGAGTTCCTGTCATCGCCCGCGCCACCGCTTGCAGGAGACTGGTTTGTCTCCCCTGCTGAAATGCGGAGGACGATTGCCCGCCTGCAATCGAGGAAGGCGCCGGGGCATGACCGGATTACGAACGCTGCACTCCGACAGCTGCCCCATAGAGCCATTGTAGAGCTAGGACGACTCTACAATGGCATACTGCGGACTTCACACTTCCCGGAGGACTGGAAGAAAGGCAAGGTCATAGTTCTGCCTAAACCCGGGAAGGACAGGCGTAGAGCAGCTAGTTACAGACCGATAACGCTGCTACCGCACATAGCCAAACTTTTCGAACGGATCATCTTAAGAAGAGTCCGCACGTGTATCAAACTACGGGCGGAACAGCATGGATTCAGGAGTGGACACTCCGCAGCAACACAGCTGACCAGAGTGCTGCACCTTCTAGCGGCCGAATACAACTGGGGCCGCACATCGTTGGGCGTCTTCCTCGATATCGAGAAGGCGTTCGACAGGGTGTGGCACTCTGGATTACTCTACAAGATGGAACAACAGACGAGTGTCCCTCCGGCTATGCTGCGGCTAGTGGCGTCGTTTCTAGCCGACAGGAGCTTCTACGTCTGTGTTGAAGATGCCGAATCCGCAGTGAAACCCATACGAGCTGGCGTACCACAGGGCAGCTGTCTTTCGCCGATCCTGTACGCGGCTTATACAAATGACATCCCTACTCTGGCAGGACATCTACGCGAATGGGAGGACGACGTAGAGCTGGCGCTATATGCGGACGATAGCGCCTACTTCGCCTCGTCCAGAAGTCCCCATCTCGCCGTCGCCAAGATGCAGCGCCTGCTGGACCTGCTGCCACCGTGGCTGGATGAGTGGAGGATGGCTGTGAATGTTGGGTAAACGGCCGCCCTCCTCACCCGCCGCTACCGGAACTTCCCGCCCCCGTTGACGCTTAGAGGCCAGGAGATTGCGTACGAGAAGGCCGTGACCTACCTTGGGTGCCGCATCGACAGGATGTTGCGCATGACCGTGCACGTCTACATCGTCGTCCGCAATGCCAGATGTGCGCGGGCGATGCTCCGTCCAGTCCTGGCATCCAAGTTGCCGCTGAAAACCAAAATCAAAATGTATAAGCTCTACATCAGGACCAAGATCACCTACGCCGCGCCGGCCTGGTACACACTCCTGAGCGAACGGCAGAGGCAGTGGCTGCAGGTTCAGCAGAACCTATCCCTACGGACCATCGTCGGTGCAGGTCGCTACGTCCGGAATGACGTCATCGCGGCCAACTTAAAGATGGAAACTATCCAGGAATTTGTGGCCCGATTAGCGCGCGGTATGTTCGACCGCGCTGATAACGGGCCACACGAACATCTTCAAAACTTTGCTCCTCTACACGCTCGGCCACCGGACGGGCGACCTCTACCAAGAGAACTCCTCTCTATAGAGATTAGAGAGTCGAGTAACAACCCTCAATGCCGCAGATAGGCCAACCCAGACGCCTGGCCGCATTAGCCGCCAGCCACACTGACCTTTGACAAAAAACCGGATTACCAACTTACAGCGACCGGGGAATCAAACCCGCGTCGCTGCTTCAACCCGACAATGCCAAAACGGCTCCCACGACCGGTGCATAGTAATGCACCGCGAGGAGATTCCGGGTAATGGGGTCAGCCCCGAGGTCCGAGACCTGCAATATGCATCATGCATATATGCGGAAGACAGGATAAAGTATTACCATGGTCTATATGTGTGAGGAATAAAATATTTTGAAGATATGTGAAGTCCGTCAACCGCATTGGAGTGGCGCAGTGAACTAATTTTTCTGCCGACTTCCAAAAAGGAGACGGTATTCAATTCGAATGTATGTTTTTTTTTTTTTGCTTTTTTTTATGTGTGTTACCTCATAACTTTGTACTGGGCGAACCGATTTCGATGATTCTTTTCTGCCGACTTCCAAAAAGGAGACGGTACTCAATTCGAGTGTATGTTTTTTTTTTTGCTTTTTTTTAATGTGTGTTACCTAATAACTTTGTACTGGGCAAACCGATTTCGATGATTCTTTTTTTATATGAAAGCTGATAGTTCTCGTGTGGTCCCATATGAATTTGATCAAGGTCAGACCAATGGTTATTGAGTTATTCTTAAATAACCTGTATTGAAGTCGCTTATATTGAAGTCGGCTGTACAAAATTTTTAATTTTTAATTATTTTATATGAAAGCTGATAGTTCTCGTGTAGTCCTATAATTTGATCAAGGTCAGACCAATGGTTATTGAGTTATTCTTAAATAACCTATATTGAAGTCGCTTATATTGAAGTCAGCTGTACAAATTTTTTAATTTTAAATTATTTAAATACTAGTAATGCTATTAAACATTACTAATATTCCCTTTGACCATTTTTAGTAACCTTAAAATGTTTGTGTTACAAATGGTTAACGACAGTAGTCGAATGGCGGATTCGAACCCACGACCTTTCGAGTTCACGGTCCGCGCCCTGCCATTAGGCTACTGACGCTTAACTTACTTCATAACTCTCTCAGAAACGAAAGGAGACCTGTGTCCAGTAGTGGGACGTATATAGGCTGTAATTTTTTTTCTTTTGTAACGGTCAATTATTGAGTTCAGTGGTGACTTTTTCATCATCCTTACTTTTACATGAAATTTTTAAATGTCAGGCATCCAGGCGAATGACAATCCATTATCACACAGAATATCTTAAAATGATAGTGCATTAGGAGGGAAAAAGGCGTTAAAGTGCTTGACACGTGAAATAAAGATAATGTATTGTATTGTGTTTTAAAGTGCAAAAAGTGACGTGAAACACGTTTGTGTCAAATTTAAACAACCGGCAACCGGTTATTGAAATTAAAAGCAAAACATACAGATTTCAATAGAGAAAGTACTTTGTTGTTGGGGTTCCTGTAATTAATAAAATTAAACTAAGCATACCGCTGCAAAAACTTAAGTTCAGTAACATAATTAAAAATAACACGACCCTCCCCCCTCCCCCTCCCCGAAAGCACTCGAAGAATCAAGAATTTAATAAAGGTAAAATAAACGCGATAACTTGTATAAGATGTTATGTCTTATTGCAATTAGATACATACATATAACCTGCGATCAAGTAATGACTCCTGTAAAATGAATATTTTACCTATTTGTAATAAGAAAGTTGTTATTTTGAATACATGTTCATACTGAATTAGAATATAAAAACCGAATTTAAATATTTTATTTTAAAAATAAACAAGCAGTCATCCATAAAACATGTTAAACCAGTGCGTTTGCAATATTTCATCAGATTAAATATTTTAAATAAACACAATCAATGAATTTGATAGCTCGAACGTGTATTTCGAATGTACACGTATTATAATGAAAATACCTTTAAAAAGCTTTTATTTTTCTATCAATAAACTCTAAAGCGATTACAACAAATCCTCAAATTCGGGTTTTTGTTTTATTTTAACTACTAAAATAAACAAAGAGCAAATTCAAATGTTAGGACCGAAACTCATTGAAAGGTTACTTTATAAAATCTTGTTTTAGAGATAATCAGTTGTCTTGGTTAGAGAGTCTAGTGGAGTGAGTATTTATTTTAGTACGCGTTTAGGAGTCTGTGCCTCAGGGCTATTAATTTTATGAATGCCTTGTATGTAGATTGTTGATAGAACACGCTTTGAGTTTGCTTTTACGAATTGATGTTTTTAATAAATGATCAATCTTGCTATTGTTACGGGATATTCTTTGGATCTCATCGACTCGAGGCTGCTATTTCTAATCTTTTTTTAATTTTGTACATATATACAGAGTAAGTATATATCCAGAATATTTACTGTAAATGGTTACTGTAGCCCATAAATTTCTACGTCTATTCATTATTATGAATCAAAATGAAGATGCGTTGTCACCCTTGAGGACTAAGATTTTTTTTATTGGATAGGGTGACAAGCGAGCACACAGTCCACCTGATGGTTAGTGGTCGCTGTGACCCATAGACATCTACATTTATCCTCAATAAAGAATCAAAAGGCAGATGCGTTGTCACCCTTGAGGACTAAGATTTTTTTTCATAGAATTAGGGTGACAAACGAGCAAACAGTCCACCTGATGGTAAGTGGTTGCTGTGACCCATAGACATCTACATTTATCCTCAATAAAGAATCAAAATGCAGATGAGTCGTCAACCTTGAGGACAAAGATGGAATGCCTCTTTTCCAGTAAAATGGGTCACCGGTTCTCTACACTCACCGCACGAAACACAGCAGTATCAAGCTGCCATTTTTCGCTGGTATTCTGTGAGAGCGTGGTCCTTCCCCGGTCGAGCCGACCCATTCGTGCTACAACTATGCTACTAATATAGCTGCGACATGGCTCTGCCATGTATAAAAATCAAAATAAAGATGATAAAAATAAAGATGGTATGTGTCGTCACTAGAAGAGCGACTTCTTTTAAAACAGTTGTCGGTTTACACTTTGACGTGGCTAGCATTAATCTGTGAGGATGGCTGAGGCGGAGGAGGTACCACTTACGATTATGGACTATTAGTTACTTGTCACACCAATATTAAAAAAAAACAAATCTATTCCGATATCGTCGCTACTATAAGACACGGATCTTTTGATAAATGGACGCGTTAGTCGGTTGGAGCTTTGATCACTTGATGGTGTTACCACAGATAAGACATAGTAGATATATATGTGTGGGTAGATTGGCCAGATTCAAAAAACTTGATACAAGTTTAATGGCTCCACTGCACAGTGGCTTAGCAATGAGATCATCGCTGGGAGCCACGGGTTCACATCCCGCACGGAACAAGTAGGTATGTTCTACAAATAATTGTACCGGGTCTGGATGTTTGTCCTTGTGCAATTTATGTTTGTAAACTGCCTCCAGGATACGGGAGAAAATACTAGTGTGGAGGTAACAAAAAGTGTTTTTAAACTGTTTAATAAATGTTCCACTTCAACCTGACCAGAGTCAGGTTGAAGTGTAACATTTATTTATTATTATTTCTTTATTTAAAAGGTTGTCAGTTTCTAAAACATTCCTACTGCAGTTAGTTAAAACTGCTTAATAAAGCTCCTGTAGCTTTCTTCGTATATGTCTGTCTGCTCATGATAAAGATATTAGGTGCTAATGTTTAAAACTTTAGAAAAAAATTTATTTTTTTAAGAAATTACAACAACTCTTTGATTTTATCACGTCTACAGTCGGACAATAAATGTTTATTTTATTTAACAAAATGAATGCTGCCAATTCCTGCACGAACATTCACAGATTTACACACCTTCTGTACAACCCACGTACAACTACAGCATTACTATAATATTATCCTTATTATATAAAAAATACTATTTACAATAGTTTAACCTGGCGACACGTCTACGATGCGATTTCAGTTATAGTTTTTTTTTTATAGGATAAGGGTGACAAACGAGCACACAGTCCACCTGATGGTAAGTGGTTGCTGCGGCCCATAGACATCTACATCTATCCTCGTTTGAGAATCAAAATGCAGATGCGTTGTCACCCGTGAGGACTAAGATGGAATGCCTCATTCCCAGTAAAAAGGGCCTCCGGCCATCTGCACTCACCAAGCGAAACGCAGAGGTAAACCTCTACTTCACGCTGGTTTTCTGTGAGGTCGTGGTACCACCCCGGTTCGAGCCGGCCCATCCGTGCGACAGTAAAAGCTGCCACGTGGCTCTACCACTGTTAAGTATAATTTTAGGTCCAGGCGGGTATTCAACTTGATACGTTAAATCGAGGTTGTTATAATATGTAAGTGCCACGTTTGTGATTTAGCAGTGTAGTGTGTCGTAGGCTCATAATCTTTATACGTGGTACGCTGCTGCTTTATTGTAGTTGTAGCACGAACGGGTCGACCTTGATGTGTTTCGTATGGTGATTGTTGAGAATCGGAGACCCTTTTTAGTGGAAAAGAGGAATTCCATATTAGTCCTTAGGGGAGAAAATGAAGATTGATTCTTAATCGAGAACTGATGTAGATGTCTATGAGCCACAACTACCACTTACCATCAGGTGGGCTGTGTGCTCGTATGTCACCCTTATTCTATAAAAGAGCTTTAAGACGTAAATTCTCGAAATATACGATGCCTAGAGATTTTCTAAATATTTTTTTATTATAAGTTCATAAAGGCCATAGAATGGGACCACGGTAAATCGGCTAGGGCATGGAAAAAATAAAAAAAAATATTTATATTATACTTTCGAGTGCACTTTCGATTAAGATTATAAAGAAAACTCAAGAATTTTTACTTAAGATTATATTTATACAGAATCTACGATACTTTCAACACATTAAAAATACACTATGGCTGCTTACTTTCTAATTACGCAACACACCATAACTCTTATACGTTTCTTAAAAATATAACTCTTTAAAAGTCGTGAGCTGGAAGTTGAATTATAATATAAAGTGGAGCTAGTTGCTTTAGACCTTAGCGAATTCAATTAGGATTATGTATATTTGTTTATTCTATGACCTGGCAGCGGCGTAGCCATTTTGTTTTTTCTGTCAGGCTTATTATGTTGTCTGTGCTATATTGCGTTAAAGACAAAAGAGGCTTGCGGTTAGGGACTTGGGAGCCATATCAATATTTTAAGATAATCAACTTTTTAACAAAGATAAAAATTTAAATTGAGTTAATTAAGGATTATTAAATGTTTAATTTATATTTCTTCAAGATGGCGATTGATAAAATTATAAAACAACTTGTTTACGCAAGACGTAAAATACCCAGGCCGGTGACGGGATGCAGCGCACACATCTGGTGCTGCGATCATCAATCCAACTCGCTGGCGATTTAGGAAAATTCTCTGCGGGTTATTGATAATGTTGAGGTGATGATACGGTTTAACAGTAGTATGTGTACGGTGAAAAGTACATATTTCACAATGACCTAAATGTATTTAAGGTGTTAACTTAGCAGTCTTAATAACATAGCACTTTAACGCTCTGTACTCGGCGAGCAGTGCACTTCAAGCATTCATATCAAGCAGTCGTTATCATGTTATCATTATCAATATCATATTAAATTATCATTTTAAATAATAAAAATGTAGTTAATCCCTACATATTTTTTTGGTCCTTCGAGCTTACAGTTACATACTTAATGTTAACATTAAAGTAGGTAGAATTTTTAACAGTATGGTACCTCTACACATTTAAACATAACTTGTGTTCCGACTTAAAGGATGAGTATGGGAGAGGAAGAATAAGTAAGGCCTAAACCCAGGGCTAACAATGTATTCACAGCTTTACAAGTTTAAAGTATTAAGTAGAATGTTGTGTCGTTTTCCACTCTTATAATATTAAAATCCTACCCAAATTTGTTATCAAGACGTTAATTATTTCATCGGTAGAATAATTTATGAAGTGATTCACATGATGTGGAAGGTCGTTCAGTTTGCTTCGGTTCAGGCCAATGTGCGGACGAATGAATTAAAATGATTATTGAAGCGCTAACGGCTGCTGCGGTTTATTTTTTCACAGCATACCACTATTTTTTTATTTAATTTTCACTATTTTTAATATTTAATATTTTTAATATAAATTTTTAATATTTCTTTATTATACACTAACGTTATACAGATAAGTAAACTATATAAACATTAACACACCTAGGCATAGGTATAATTAACACTTTTACAACTAAGGCCTGGAAAATATTCGAAGCCTGTCTATAAAACTGTTGTAAAATTTTATTAAACAAAGCCTTTTTAAAAAGGGTTATTCTTATTATATAATTATAGAATAAAACTAAATAATAATAATAATAAATAATTTATTTTGTCAAACATTAAAGTTACATTATACGATCAGTGATCGAGGTCACCTAGTAAGCAAAATAATGCCTGTAACAGGTGGCTTCGCTCTTCCATAGCTAAAAATTAAAGTATTATTAACGAAATAAAGAAACTAATAGGGAATAATAAAGACAGTAAAAACATGATTTTAGTATCCTACTTTTTAATTTGATTTTAGTATGCTACCTATAATATAGCATTAATACATCAATAAATAAATGAATACATCAATCACTACAACGTGAATGTGTATAAGATAAGGGTGATCAAAAAGAAATGGAAAAAAGAAATTTTATTTCTTGACGGCTCCGTGGCGTAGTGGCTTAGCAATGAGTTGCTGCCCTGGGGGCCGCGGGTTCAAATCCCGCACGGAACAAGTATTTGTATAGCCTGCACATAATTTCTCCGGGTCTGAATGTTTGTCCTTATGCAATTTATGTTTCTAAACTGCCTCCACGATACAGGAGAAAATCCTGTGTATAATAACATTTTTTTTAAAAAAGACTTGTGTTTTACAAACAATTTTCAGCTTGGTAGGGCTCTATAAAGCGAAAAGTTTATTCATTGGTCATTGTTACTGCCGTTATGTAGACACTAGTTACGATGCGTGCATATAAAATTTAAGCGTGCGTGCGTGCGATCACTCTGAGAGCTCGTAGCAAACTAAACGTGCGCCCAACGTGTGGACGCGGCGGCCAATACTCTGCCACAACCCTTTGATCTTTTGTAAAAAACCGACACCAGACGGATCTCGCGCCAACTTGTGGGCCATCGTCCCAATACGTACCAACGTAGCTTAAACACCCGCTCCACACGATGGCCATCGTTGTTGGCCAACACATTCGCCAGCGTGTTGGCCAACGTGTAGAGGCGGCATTGCCGCCTCTGCCGCCTCTACACGTTGGCCAACACGCTGGCGAATGTGTTGGCCAACAACGATGGCCATCGTGTGGAGCGGGTGTTTAAGCTACGTTGGTACGTATTGGGACGATGGCCCACAAGTTGGCGCGAGATCCGTCTGGTGTCGGTTTTTTACAAAAGATCAAAGGGTTGTGGCAGAGTATTGGCCGCCGCGTCCACACGTTGGGCGCACGTTTAGTTTGCTACGAGCTCTCAGAGTGATCGCACGCACGCACGCTTAAATTTTATATGCACGCATCGTAACTAGTGTCTACATAACGGCAGTAACAATGACCAATGAATAAACTTTTCGCTTTATAGAGCCCTACCAAGCTGAAAATTGTTTGTAAAACACAAGTCTTTTTTAAAAAAAATGTTATTATACACAGGATTTTCTCCTGTATCGTGGAGGCAGTTTAGAAACATAAATTGCATAAGGACAAACATCCAGACCCGGAGAAATTATGTGCAGGCTATACAAATACTTGTTCCGTGCGGGATTTGAACCCGCGGCCCCCAGGGCAGCAACTCATTGCTAAGCCACTACGCCACGGAGCCGTCAAGAAATAAAATTTCTTTTTTCCATTTCTTTTTGATCACCCTTATCTTATACACATTCACGTTGTAGTGATTGATGTATTCATTTATTTATTGATGTATTAATGCTATATTATAGGTAGCATACTAAAATCAAATTAAAAAGTAGGATACTAAAATCAAGTTTTTACTGTCTTTAATATTCCCTATTAGTTTCTTTATTTCGTTAATAATACTTTAATTTTTAGCTATGGAAGAGCGAAGCCACCTGTAATTACAGGCATTATTTTGCTTACTAGGTGACCTCGATCACTGATCGTATAATGTAACTTTAATGTTTGACAAAATAAATTATTTATTATTATTATTATTTAGTTTTATTCTATAATTATATAATAAGAATAACCCTTTTTAGAAAAGGCTTTGTTTAATAAAATTTTACAACAGTTTTATAGACAGGCTTCGAATATTTTCCAGGCCTTAGATGTAAAAGTGTTAATTATACCTATGCCTAGGTGTGTTAATGTTTATATAGTTTACTTATCTGTATAACGTTAGTGTATAATAAAGAAATATTAAAAATTTATATTAAAAATATTAAATATTAAAAATAGTGAAAATTAAATAAAAAAATAGTGGTATGCTGTGAATAAATAAACCGCAGCAGCCGTTAGCGCTTCAATAATCATTTTAATTCATTCGTCCGCACATTGGCCTGAACCGAAGCAAACTGAACGATCTTCCAACGTGTGGACGCGATCACAATTTCTTGGCCAATATCTCTGCCAACACATTCGCCACTGTGTTGGCCAACGTGAAGAGCCGCCATAATACATGCGGATATAGTAGTCCATTAATCATTTAAAAGACCCTAAATTCATATTTAAGCAACGCCTCAAAGCGATGTTATCAAGAACTGACGAAATAGTCGATTTCTCTCCGAAGCTTGAGATCAGGTATGAATGATCGATGGTGTATTTATTGGGTCGGGTCGCCCACGTGCTTTGGAGTAGCTTGAGATTAAGAAGTGTTTTCACTCAATAAATTTAAAATAAAACCAGATTTATCGACGAACTCAGAACATGTGGATTGTAGACTACAAAAACCTTTATATTTATTAAAATAAAACAAAACTTGTCTTAGTTCACTTAGCTTACTAGACCTCTTCGTTCGGGAAAATATTTAACGACACATTTTATTTTTAAACAAATAACTGGCTTTTGTAATGATGCGAAATCTTGATTGCCTGACGTACATCTTATTTGTAAATTTGAATTATTATTTAAAAAAAAACAACGGTAATAAGCGAGCACAGTGTCCACTTGACGTTAAGTGGATATACTGAGGCCCATAGAAATCAACACCTATCCTCGATTATGAATCAAAATGCAGATATGTTGTCACCCCTGAGGAATGAGATGGAATGCTTCTTGTCAGTTGAAAAAGTTTCCGATACTCTACACTCCCCATACGAAACACAGCATCATTACTCTACCGTTTGACGGTTGAACCGACACGCTGCTACCATAATATAGCGGCAGCGTGTCTCTAAAACTAACTTAGTAAATTATGTTGCTCATAAATATTTAATTCGATAATAAGGAGGGAATGAACATACGTTACAAGACGAAAAGTGTTAAGGGACTTTAATCATCCACAATTAGTTGGTGTAAATTGGCCTTTCAAATTCTATGCCGGCCGCCATTTGGGTTAAACGATGTACTTATCTCGTATAATATTAATACAAACACAGCTCCGTGTAATTACTTAACGATAAGGTCACGATTCCTATGCAAATGGTAACATTCTAATTAACGTGGGAAGAAACTTGTTTCGGTGTATGTAACTATTCCTTCTATTATTTGTTACTCCAGCGGAGTAAGTCAAGTTGATTTCTACAATCTACAATCGTTATAAATAAGCCTAAGGATATATATTATGTCTTATAGTTTCATTCGTTTTATAGTTTTCTATTAGCTTTCACGAAAGTAGGAAGTTAACTTGGCTAACCCCGCTGGTGCTTTAGTTACAGTGTATACTCGTATATAATTTTGTTATATTAGGAAAAATAGAAGGCGATTCTCACTTTTTAATTAGTAACTCGACTCCACAGAGTCAGTAACTCATTCTTGATAGCGATGTATAAGCTTTTAAAACAAAATATCATAAAACATACAAAATTTGACCTCTGTCAAATTAGAAACTTTATTAAACGAAGATTGCGTAATAACATGAGTGATAATAACCCCATGGAAATAATTGACCGCTACCAAGATATTTCTAATTTGTTTCGTGTTGTTAATTGTGTAACATTTTAAATGACTGTAAGCTAATCTTTTTCACAAGGAAAAAATATGTGCCGCTGGGTTTCTTGACGTTTCTTTCAAGGACAGAGGTCTTTTCCGAACCAGTGGTAAATTAAAGATTAGACTAACTTTATATAAGTATTGTTTATAATCTATATTGGATAAAAACGTTTCTATTTCCATTTCTAATTTTCATCTTCACAATCATGAGCTTACAGTTGTTATAGAATCGAAAACCTCAATTTCAACCAAAATTATTTTTGTTATAATTGAAAGTATACAATCAAATATTTTAATAAATAGGAAAGAATATTATAATGAAAACATCTCTTTTTTTTATTGGTACTGCATAATATAAACGTATATGTATAATGTAAAAGGGCGCTAATGACTGTAACATACAATATTATTATTTTTCTGTTTCTTGTAAAGTAGCTCTTTTTCGCAATCGCAGTTTTGAAACGACGATATCACAAAATGCCGGACACAATTGAGCCCCAAAGCAGGGTCCTGAGCATACTATAAAGCATATCTCTCTTACAAAGCAATAAGGGCCGTGGCCGAGCTCACTTGACTACTCTAGCGCCATCTATTATCTATCTACGGAAGCGGTTGCGATGTATATGGATATGAAAATTTGACGCGCTAAATACATCGTTCTTTATTTAATACATTTCCATAGATGTCGCTACATGATACCGCTAAGTAAGATTGACGAAGTCATTGGGCTCTAGTATATACTATATTATAAATTTTTCTACAAAAAAACTTCTTTGAAAAGTTACCTTCACACTAGGATTTTCTCCTGTATCGCAGTTTACATACATAAATTTCGCAAGGACAAACATCCCGGAACAATTATTTGTAGGTCATACAAATACTTGTTCCTTGCGTGATTCTATACATTGCACCATTCTTCCAGTTTTTCTCTAACCTTAATACCATGGCTATTAACTAATATTTTGTGATCCTAATTGATTCATATGTGAACTCATTTTGTATAAAACAGCAAAACAGACGTTAAAAAAATGGAATACACTTTGTTTTTTTTTTATAGAATAAGGGTGACAAACGGACACACAGTGCATATAAAGTAAGTGTATGTTCCTGAAGATTAAGACAGAATGCGTCGTCACCAGTAAAAAGGGTCTCCGGAATACTTATTTAAGATTTAATAGCAACTGTTGACTACTTATTATAACCTAATATCTTTACATGACAACTCATAATCAATGCGTGATCTTCAAATTTTCTGAAACTATAAATATATTTACTTTTACTTTGTAATTTTTGAAGTGAAACTTCTTTAGCGGCGTTGTGCACTTTTTTGTAATGTGTAAAAAATGTTAAACTCGCGTCAGGTCACGTGTCCTGATCGAAAATTCGTAAGACAGACGGAGAGTAGACAGCCGGCGCGGCGTAGGAGAGGAAGTAAGTTAGGCTTAATTAATTTTCATTTATTAATTAATATAATTTTATTATTAAGATTAGGTTTCGATTGAGTCTACTGTACTGCTTGACGAAATTATTAATATAGATACATATGTACTTACACATTATAGATGTAATATTATTTTTTTAATATGTTTATACTTTATATCATTAACCTATACTTTCATAACATCCCAATAAGCACATGTGCGGTGTAGGTTTACCAAAAAATAATTTCGAATGAAAATAAATGAAATAAGATAATAATAAATAAGTTCCGCCATTCCAAAATATCAAAAATGCACAACGTTAATATTCAAGTTTTCACTTCTGCCGGCACTCCCGGAGTGCAACCCGTCGTTTTTTTACATGTTTAAGAAGTGGTAAAATTATCTTGAGGTTGTACAAAAATGTATTTCATAAGGGAATCGAACCGGCAACTCAATCATTGCGCTACTGAGCCTTCATATAACTTTAATTAATAAAGGAAGGTCTAATATTTATTCTATTTTATGTAATTGATGAGGAATTGTTGAACGTACAATGCACATTTATTATAGGGATCAGTTTAAAGGGTTACGCATTAAAGCTAATTAAAGACTGTCAATCCATAAGAAAAAGCCATGGACGTCTCCTAATTAATGGCGCAGGGATACGATCGATCAAGTCGGTAACAGGGGGAATTACCGCCTTCTTTTGATTGATTGCTACGGGCATAATTATTGTAAGCTATGTGATTTACGAGTGGGTTTCTAGTAGTGATGGGACAGATGTAACCTATCGAACGAAACACTACCAATATCAAAAATGCTTATGTCCATTAATATTGCAGTTCATAAAAACTACTTGGCACTTTAATAAAAAAAGAACACTCTTTTTACCTAGTTAATAGCGTCACTTGATAGACAGTATCCGCTTTTTGATCAATCATAAGAACGAGTTGCATTTTTATTTTAAAATTCCCAGACTGACCCTCACTGGCACTTTCTTTTTTTATAGGATAAGGGTGACAACCGAGCACACAGTCCACCTGATGGTAAGTGGTTGCTGCGGCCCATAGACATCTACATCTATCCTCTGTTACAAATCAAAATGTAGATGCGTTGTCACCCGTGAGGACTAAGATGGAATGCCTCACAGCCAGTAAAAAGGGCCTCCGGCCACCTACACTCACCAAGCGAAACGCAGAGATAAATCTCTACTTCACGCTGGTTTTCTGTGAGGTCGTGGTACCACCCCGGTTCGAGCCGGCCCATCCGTGCGACAGCAAAAGCTGCCGCGTGGCTCTACCACTGTTAACTGTATTAGATACAAAAGCCGGCATGATACAAGGTGAATACGTAAACTTTTTCAAAGATCATCCATTATCACAGTGAAATGAAGTTAAATGAGGCGAAAATAATAGATGTTTATTTCTCCGCCACAAATAGACTTACTGATGAACATAGTAAATATATATTGTAGTTTATTTTGCGGTGGGCTGGTGCCTAATCTAGGTTGTGTGTATTTAGTACTCCAGCAGGCATATTCGCTAACTTCTTTGACATCAAAATGAAAGTCACAGAACTAAATGGCGTCGTATACTACAAAGCTTTTTATAAGAGGTGACAAACATATTTTAAGACATACGACGCAATAATGTACGACGATGTGACTGTCATTTTATTTTACCATCAGAAGTAGTAGTTTGATAGTAAATAAAGACATTGTACAACAGGGTTGATTACAGCATGTTTTTGCACTATGTCTATTTCATTATGTTATATGTTATTATTTATTCTATGACTATGTACGCACGCATCTACAGCATTCATTCGTGCGTTAGTGTATGCGTACGTACGTGATAATGATAAAAAACATGCGTAAGTGAACTAAGTACCTTTCGTAGTATATTATTACTGATAAAAGTATTATATTATTGATTGAAATGAAGCGTCATTTAAAATAAAATAATATTTCTTTCATGGCAAGATAAGAAAAAGTGTGAGGGAGATGGATATTATTACTTCTCACTACACTACGTTAGAAAGGAAGGGTTGCCACCTTTTTTGAAAAAATATAGTTTGCATATTTATTGGGAAAAAATATAGTATTTTTCCCAATAAATATGCGGAAATATAGTACTTTTGGGAAATTCACGAAAAATACACATTAATATTTGTTTTTTTTTTAAATTATTATGGGAATCTGAGCAATTCAGATTCATATTAAAATAAATTAACAATTCATTTTTAATTAAATTTATTATCTATTTCTTTCTTCTTTCCATTTAAAATTCATTATCAACATCAACGACAGTTGAATTAGAGGAAAAATATAGTAATTTTCGTACTATATTATTTTTCTATAATATATAGTACAATTATTGACTGAAATAGAGTACGATACTATACAATATAGTATGGGTGGCAACCCTAGTCGTGACGGAAAAATCTTACACTTTTTGTCGCCTAGCCCCCCTCCGCCAAATTGCTACCGTCCGATAAGGAACTTCGTTCCAAAAATGCCTCACGGATCACAGGTAAAGTAACAATTTAAAATGGCGGGATTTTTTTGAAGTATTATTCTTTAGAATGTTACCTTCCGATGGTGTCAAAATCATTCGGACACAAACGGTAAAACCAAACAGATTTGATTGCGACTTCATATTTTCAATATAGTTGGCATAAAAGGAGCCGATATCGAGACAGATAATTATTCACGCTTGCATAAGTACACGTTTTCCATATATAGAGGTACGACGTGGCTTACTTGTAATTGTAATCAAGTAGCCATCCATTTTGTAATCAGGAATTAATTTAAATGTTTTATACAGTACTAGCGATATGCCCCGGCTTCGCACGGGTGATTTCTGTATTTCAAAAACAGAGCCACCTACCGGGACGCTTTTGTCTAAACCATTCTCGAAAGCTATGACAAAAACAATAAAATTAATCAAGTACATGTTATACAGATTGTCTAGACATATACATAGACATACGTTCTATAGGCATCAATATTTTTTTATAGGATAAGGGTGGCAAATGTGCACACAGTCGACCTGATGGTAAGTGGTTGCTGTGACCCATTGACATCTACATCTATGTTTAATTACGAATCAAAATGCAGATGCGTTGTCACCCGTGAGGACTAAGATGGAATGCCTCGTTTCCAGTAAAAAGGGTCTCCAGTTCTCTACACTCACCATACGAAACAGAGCAGCGTTAAGCTGCTAATTCACGCTGGTATACTGCCGACGTAGTGGCCGGTATATCCGGTACGTCGGCGACCTGTGTTTCTTTATAGGCATCAATACAGTCATGGTATTATATTTTACGGTAGTATATATTATATTATATTATATATATATATATATATATATATATATATATATATATACATATATATATATATATATATTATAACATATTAATGAAAAAAGTATCATTCGTATCGTTATCTCAACTACCCCTCTATCTTCTGATCTCTCTGCCCAAGGAACTGCCTTAATGTAGCTATGTAAAACGCACCGAGCTGACAATCTTCACGCAAATGGTACGCGGGAGACTTGACCATTCCGTCCTTTCCATAAAGTATCGTTGATTAATGTAAGTAAATGCAAAAACAAACAAACAGTGGTAGAGCCAAGCGGTAGCTTTTGCTGTCGCACGGATGGGCCAGCTCGAACCGGGGTGGTACCACGACCTCACAGAATACCATCGTGAAGTAGAGGTTTACCTCTGCGTTGCGCTTGATGAGTGCAGGTGGCCGGAGGCCCAATCCCCCCCCCCCCTCGGCGGCCTGTGTTGCTTGATAGGCATAAATACAGTCATGGTATTATATTTTAAGGTAGACAAAAATAATTCAAGATAAAGGTAATATAAATGTAAAATAAACATTTTATTTTCCGTGAGCTTTGTGATACCAAAATGGATTCTATTCAGCGTGAGCTACCACAGGTACTAAAGCAGCACCGATTTTCAGCGGAAACCTGATAAATATTAATAAAATATATATTGGTAAAACCAATTGTGATGCCTTAAGCGCATTAAAAAATACGTGTAACATCATCATCATCATCATCATTACAGCCCTTCACAAGTCCACTGCTCAACATAGGCCTCCCCCAAAGAATGCCACAAAGCACGGTCCTGAGCCACCTGCATCCATCGACTTCCTGCATGTCTTACCAGGTCGTCACTCCATCTCTTGGGGGGACGCCCTACACTTCGCCTACCGGTACGAGGCTGCCACTCGAGAACCTTTCTTCCCCATCGGTTGTCGGTTCTTCGAGCTATATGGCCGGCCCACTGCCACTTCAGCTTACTAATCCGTTGGGCTATGTCGGTTACTCTGGTTCTACTGCGGATATACTCATTTCTAAGTTTATCACGCAGAGAAACTCCGAGCATAGCCCTCTCCATAGCTCGCTGAGCGACCTTGAGCTTCCTCATACGGCCAGCAGTGAAGGACCACGTCTCAGTTCCGTAAGTCATCACTGGCAACACACACTGGTTGTACAATTTCGTTTTGAGGTTTTGAGGTATGTCTGACGAGAAGATGTGTCGTAGCTTCCCGAACGCTGCCCAGCCGAGTTGAATCCGTCGATTGACCTCTCGGTCGAAGTTGGACTTACCTAGTCGGACTATTTGTCCCAGGTAGACATACTCGTCAACAACTTCGAGCTTAGTGCTCCCAACAACTACCGGCATAGGTGTGACATGGACATTAAACATGATCTTTGTTTTGTCCATGTTCATCTTAAGACCTATCTGTTGGGAGACACTATTGAGGTCATTGAGCATAGTGCTTAGGTCCTTCAGCGATTCTGCCATAAGGACTATATCGTCAGCAAATCGAAGGTGAGTGATGTACTCGCCATTGATGTTAATACCGCATCCTTTCCAGTCCAGAAGCTTGAAAACGTCTTCCAATGCAGCGGTGAAGAGTTTCGGGGATATAACATCACCCTGTCTTACACCTCTCTGCAATTGGATGGGTGTCGTACTCTGGTTCTGTACTCGTATAGCCATCGTAGCCCTACTGTACAAACACTTCAGCACTTCGATATACCGACAGTCAACTTGGCACCGCTGAAGGGATTGCAGCACCGCCCAAATTTCGACGGAATCAAATGCTTTCTCATAGTCCACATACGCCAGACATAGTGGCAAATTGTTCTCCTCAGACTTCTGTACAATTTGCCGTAGGGTATGTATGTGGTCTATGGTGCTAAAGCCCTTTCGGAAACCGGCTTGTTCGGGAGGCTGGAAGTCGTCAAGTCTGCGCGCGAGACGATTCGTAATGACTCTCGAAAACAGCACGTAGACGCGGCTCAGAAGGGAAATCGGTCTGTAGTTCTTCAAGAGAGCGTTGTCACCTTTCTTGAAGAACAGGACCACCGCAATTCTGCTCCACGCCTCCGGTGTAATGCCACCATGGAGGACGGAATTAAAGAGCTTCTGAAGGACTTCAAGTACCGGTCTTCCACCCGCTTTCAGAAGCTCCGCTGTAATTCCATCCTCGCCTGGGGCCTTGCCGTTTTTAAGGTGCTGGAGAGCCATTCTAATCTCGCTCAGACTGACGTCCGGGATATCTTCAGAATAGTGTCGGATAAGACTCGCTCTTGGATCGTTACTCACACTTGCGTGTGGCTCCAACGATGACGTGTACAGCTGCCCATAGAACCTCTCAATCTCACTCAAAATCTCAGGTGCCCCGGAAACGATGCTGCCACATTCGGTCTTCAGCTTTGACAGTTGGCTCTTTCTGGCAGACAGGTCTCTGGCAAAGACCTTGGAGCCTTGGTTCCGCTCGATCGCTTCTTCAATACGAGCTGTATTGAAGTTGCGTAAGTCCCGCCGCATGCATTTGGAGATCTGTCTGTTCAGTTGCCTGTATGCTGTCAAATCTGTTGAAGAATGTAGCCTCATCTCCCGTCTAACAGCCATGAGATTAAGAGTGTGATCGGAGAGTTTTTGTGTTCTTCTGCGGCGGGTCTTGCAGAACTTAGCTCCGACCGCATGGACAGTTTCCACGAGCTTGTCATTCATATCGTCCACTTCATTGCAGTCTTCTAGGCACTGAAAACGGTTTCGTAACTCGAGCTGAAAGGTTTCGGGACTCTGGATTAGAGCACGAGGGGGCGGAGCGTTGACTTCATCAGACGAGAGCTCTCCAACTTAACATTTAGGTTCAGTGTGCCTCTAACCATTCGGTGATCGCTGCCGGTTTTCACCCTCGCGATCACTGAGACATCACTGAACAGTTGTCGTCTGGTCGTCATAATGAAGTCAATCTCATTTTTTGTCGAACCGTCGGGGCTCGACCAGGTCCACTTCCTGTGGGGCCACTTCTTGAAGAAAGAGTTCATCATAAAGAGTCCCTCTTTCTCCATGAAGTCGGCCAGCTGCTGGCCCCTTGGGCCTGCCCTATTCCAAATTTCCCTACTTTCAGCTCACCGTTCTCTCTTGTGCCTAGTTTTGCATTGAAGTCTCCCATTAACACCGTATATTGGGTTTTGGAGGAATGCATGGCTCTAGAGATATCCTCATACATTTCCTCCACCTCCTCATCGGGGTGTGCCGAGGTTGGTGCGTAAACCTGTATGACCTTCAGCGAATACCGTTTGGTGATTCTGAGTATAAGGTACGCAACCCTGTCGACACACTCCCGATCTTTACAACGTTGTTAACGAGAGAATTGTGGACGATAAATCCGACACCTCCTTGGGACAGATGGTCGCCCTCCCGGTGATAGAGAAAGTTGCCGGATTCGAGGATTACCGTGTCCTCCCCCTCTCTTCGGACTTCGGATAATCCTATAATATGCCAGCGCAACTTGTCTATCTCTTCTTCCAGCTCCACGATCTTCTCGTCAGTCCTCAGGGTGCGTGCGTTGTATGTTGCCAGGTCGAGTCGTCGACCTGGCAACATACAACGCACGCACCGAACCTCCACCGGAGATTCTTAGCACCCCCTGCCCCGCCGTTACCATGGTCGCCACCGTAGCCAGGAATAGCGGGGCCGCCGGGGACTGGGGGCCGTCTCTTTGTTACTCTCGTCATTTGGGGGGTATTTGCCATAGTTGCCACGCTTGGCGAGCGGGTTGGCAACCGCAGTTTTTTTATTATAATTTTGGCTATTATCAGGAAGATGCTGCTGCCCATCTCCTGCCTGCTTCCCTTTGTCGTCTTTTACGACACCCACGGGAGGATATGGGGTAATGGATATTCTTGACCGCCACTACACGGCACGTAACATGATTATACGTAAATTTTTAAAGTAGTATAATTACACACAAGTTTTCTGTAAAACCTTATAATTATTACTACACGTCCAATTTTCCGATAATTTTATGTCAAATTTCAGTTAAAAAAAAGCTTGGAAAATCCAAAATTGCACTACTCATAACGTTCAAATAATCGTGAAAAGAAAATGTAAATCGTAGCTCTAATCGTTAAAAAGTTCTAGTAGCACTCACTGAAGTACCGTTTCAGGTCATTCTATCAAGGAGGTAAGGTATCATAATAACTAACAAAACGAAAAAACGAAGCGAAACTCGCCACACCTAGTTCTGTTCTTCGAGGAATTTGAGTAGCATTCACCGAAGTACACTTTGAGGTCATTCTATCAAGTCCGGAGGTAAGGTATTATTATAACTAATAAAACGATACCAAACTCGGCACATCTAGTTCTATTCTTCGAGGAGTTCCAGTAGCATTCACCAAAGTACACCTTCAGGTCGTTTTATCAAGTCCGGAGGTAAGGTATCATTATAACTAAAAATGAGGCCAAACTCGGCACACCTAGTTCTACTCTTCAAGGAGTTTCAGTATCATTCACCGAAGTTCACGGTCACGAGCCACCTGCAGCCATTGAATTCCTGCATGTCTTACCAGGTCGTCACTCCATCTAGTAGGGGGACGCCCCACACTTCATCTGCCGGTACGTATATATAAATCCTACGATCTTTAGGCGAAACTTTGTAATAAAAATCTGTGATTATATATATAATAACTTTGGTCAAGTAGGTATCAAATTTGGTTTTTGGAATATTTTGTATTTCTACAGCGATCGATATTTTTGCTGCCTATTACCACTATTACCGCTGCTATAAGCAAACGATACAGTAATCCACTCAAGACGGCGGCCGAGCGCGGAGTGAGTGACGCAGAACAAAGTGTATTTAGTAAAATAAATTATTACAAGGCTGCTCAAAACATCGAAAATTTTGAGATATTTCAGCCGAGAAAAAGAATTAATTTTAACAAAACAAAACAAAATTAAACTGCTATTTACTTTCCATAGCTTCCTACATGATAGATGAAGAGATTAAAAAATTGATTGAGTTAAAAAATTGATATATTTTCTAAAGTTATCGTGTTTGTGCCACTCCATGCGGACGTGATAAATCTACATCATAAGCCACTAAAACCACTTTTTATGTAAAAATAGCTATATAATCGGTTTAAAAAAAATTATAAGTTCAACAATCATTTATCTTTCTGACAATGTGCTTTTACATCATTTATATATTCAATATGATTGTTAGATACTATTTTATGCGACAAAACATTGGAATCTTGATTTTCTTGAGATTTGCGCTTAAGGCTTGCAATAAAATTGCGACTGCGACGTTTTCGTGCTATGATTTCCAATATATATAACATAGGTCTCCCCCAAGGAATGCCACAAAGTACGGTCCTGAGCCACCTGCATCCATCGACTGCCAGGTTTATTGTCAGGTTTTACCAGATCGTCACTCCATCTAGTGGGGGGGAGGGGGGACTCTACATTTCGTCCGCCGGAACGAGTACGAGGCCGCCACTCGAGAACCTTTTTGTCCCATCGGTTGTCGGTTCTTCGAGCTATATGGCCGGCCCATTGCCACTTCAGCTTACCAATCCGTTGGGCTATGTCGGCCACTCTGGTTCTATGTATATCCTCATTCCTAAGTTTATCACGCAGAGAAACTCCGAGCATAACCCTCTCCATAGCTCGCTGAGCGACCTTGAGCTTCCTCATACGGCCAGCAGTGAAGGACCATGTCTCAGTTCCTTATGTCATCACTGGCAACACGCACTGGTTGTACAGTCTCGTTTTCAAGTTTTGAGGTATACCTGACGAGAAGATGTGTCGTAGCTTCCCGAACGCTGCCCAGCCGAGTTGAACCCGTCGATTGAATTCTTGGTCTAAGTTGAACTTACCTAGTCGAACTATTTGTCCCAGGTAAACATACTCGTCAACGAATTCGAGCGCTTAGTGCTCCCAACAACTACCGGTATAGGTGTGACATGGACGTTATACATGATCTTCGTTTTGTCCTTGTTCATCTTAAGACCTATCCGTTGGGAGGCACTATTGAGGTCATTGAGCATAGTGCTTATGTCCTCCAGCGATTTTGCCATAAGGACTATATCGTCGGCAAATCGAAGGGGAGTGATGTACCCGCCGTTGATGTTAATACCGTATCCTTTCCAGTCCAGAAGCTTGAAAACGTCTTCCAATGCAGCGGTGAAGAGTTTCGGAAATATAACGTCACCCTTTCTTACACTTCTTTGCAATTGGATAGGTTTCGTACTCTGGTTCTGTATTCGGATAGCCATCCCAGCCCTACTGTACAGACACTTCAGCACTTCGATATACCGACCTTCGATACAAAGGGGCTGCAGCACCGCCCAAATTTCAACGGAATCAAAGGCTTTCTCATAGTCCAGATACGCCAGACATAGTGGCAAATTGTACAGAAGTCCGAGGAGTAAGTAGCACCAATGCATTGTAATTTGCAATTTTAAGTGCTGATTTATCACGTGCATGGCGGTGAGGGAAAACATCGCGAGGAAACCTCCATATATGAGAAATAAAGTAAATTCGAAGACATGTGAATTCTGCCAACACGCGTAGAGGCAGCGCGGCGGACATATCCATGCCTAAAAATCCACTCAGAACTGAGAGGAGGATATTATTATGCCGTGTATACTTTTTGGATTAAAGTTTAGATGAACATCATTATACTTTTAATTTTAAAACTGTATATAACAACTGTCTGTTTGTGTACAATATTCAATAAAATAAAAAAATAAATAGGTATGCAAAATTTATTGGTATAGTCCGTTAACCACTCCAACGCGTTCACGACCGTAGTCGAGTGGAAGTTTAAACCCACGACTTTTTGAATATTTCAGTCCGTATTCTAATTCATTAGGCTACTGTGTAAACAAAGCACGCCCAAAATTTTATATAAATTAATTAGAAATTCAAGAGATCGTACAGAATTATAAAGGTTATTTGTACGGCAAATAGACTTTTGAAATTTACTAATAATAAAGAATAATTTAATATTTTAATTTTACAACCAACTTCAAGAAACGAATACTACAGTTGCCTTGTCACCTCTAAGGACTAAGACGGAATGTTATACAGCCTGTAATTATACTGACTCTATATGTCATTCGGTTTTGGCGGGAACTTGTCCGGCGGCGGTTTGCTGCTCCTGTAGGTATCATTTATTTAAAAAAAATATTTAAAAATAAAACTCCATAAGCCAATTGCTCAGGAGTTTTGGCGGGAACTTGATTGACGGCGGTATGCTGCTACTGTATCATTGTTTAAATAATGGTTTGAAGTGGACTTTAATATGTAAAAGTGGTGCGATTTTGTGTATTAAGTGTCTGCGCATGTGAACTATTAGTGAAAACTGTGAAACAAGTGCTCTGATGGTGACGTGATTCTCAAAATAAGGTGTCTGTCTGCTTAGGTGCCTTGAGATACCATCGCCAACCGTCAGCTGTCTGCTGGCTTAAGTTGCCGTCAAAATCTCCCAAGGGCTGCACAATGTGACGCATTCTAACAGTGGTAGAGTCACGCGGCAGCTTTTGCTGTCGCTCGGATGGGCCGGCTCGAACCGGGGTGGTACCACGACCTCACAGAATACCAGCGTGAAGTAGCGGTTTACCTCTGCGTTTCGCTTGGTATTCCATCTAAGGACTAAGATGAGGACTAAGATGGAGGCATTCCATCTTAGTCCTCACGGGTGACAACGCATCTGCATTTTGATTCGCAAACGAGGATAGATGTAGATGTATATGGGCCGCAGCAACCACTTGCCATCAGGTGGACTGTGTGCTTCAGGCTCAGAAGTGCTAGATCCCAGAGCCGTAAAGCCAGTTATTAAGTTATTAAGTACATGTCATTCAAACCGAATCCCAGCAGTAGCTGTTGCCGCAGGAATAGATAAAGGATGGTACCTGCCTACTCCTACGCAGAAAAGCAATTCCGTCACCTTGAGATATTACAAAGATGTTATATGTATTGTGTTTATTTATTTATTTATTTACAAATTGCCTTACATGTGACTTAGTGACTAAACAAACATGCAAGTTCTAACAATCACATGCACCTCGAAAGGCATAGCAATGAACAGGAGAGGGGCAGACACTTAAAAATTCTTTTCCTGGATGTATTCATTAATTGAATAATAACTTGTTTAATAAGTATATCTTTTAAAAAGCTTATGAATTTATTAATATTTGTTTCGGCTCTTAGGTATTCTGGCAATTTATTATATTATAAATTTTTACTGACATCGGGTAAGGATCTGAACTGTGTAATTTTAATTTAGATTTTGTTGTTTGCATGAGGTTATTTTTTAATTTTCAATTGTTTATGCATAAGCAGTAATTAATAAAAGCTAATGAAGATGTTTTGCTATTCAAATGCGTTTGGAACATCCTTTGTACAACGTGAGGTGCATACGAACTGTGATTATCGATATCGACGTCAAGAGCCGTGAGGAATACATGCCATTTTATTCGCCTAGTCTAGCATGTAAATTTAAAAGTAGTATTATAAGGTAACGCTTTCAGGGAATTATGGATTTAAAATGGCAGCATAATATATATATTAGACATAAAGATGCCGTGATATAGCGAGTGAGGAGAATTGCAGAGCAACTAAGCAGGTTGACAATATCCCTGTGCGCAGTTCATCTAATAGTAAATGGATGCTATCATGCTAGGGCCTATAGACATATAGATCAATTCTCGATTAAAAATCAAAATGATGATGCGTTCTCATTAATAAATACTTTCACCATCTTCTTTTTTCAATAGAATAGATTAGAATCTCTCTTACAAAGCAATAAGGACCGTGGCCGAGCTCACTTGACTACTCTAGCGCCATCTATTATCTATCTATGGAAGCGGTTGCGATGTATATCGATATGCAAACTGTCGTGAAGCGACAATTAAAAGAGAAGGAAAACCTAACCTACGATCAGCAAAACAACCAAATAGACCAAGACAATAATATATTTAAGTTTTTAAAAGAGTATTTACAATTTTATAAAAAAAATGAAATATGAAGATGATGGATGATGTGATTTACAAACTATATTTAAAAAAAAGGTAATAAAAAAAAGATTTATGTCGTAGCTGAGTCCGAAGATCCCAAGCGTGCTCTCAGCGCCTGGAACGAGCACGCACGGCGTAGGTGGGTAGGCGTGGGCGTCTCTAGGCGACGACCTCAGGTGAATGCGGCGATTGCAGGATCGGCGACTTCAGCCCAGACAGGAGCTTGCAGGATCCTCAGCGACTTCAGACAGCGCAGTGTCCTGCAGGATCCGGTGACTGCAGGCGGGACAGAGGTTTGTAGGTTCCGGTGATTTCGGGCGGAACAGAGGTTTGTAGGTTCCGGCGACTCCAGGTAGAGTAGAGACTTGTGGGATCTCGGCGACTTCAGGCAGAGCAACGTTTTGTAGGATCCGGCGACTTCAGGCAGAGCAACGGATCGTAGAGTCCAGTGGCTTCAGGCAGGATAGAGGCTTGCAGGATCCCGGGGCTGAGCGGCCCCGGGATAAGGCCTTTAGAAGATGCTTCCGATACGAGAACTGAAGCAAGACTCCTTTCTTCACCGATTGTTCGGCTTTTATATCTTTCTAGAGAGAACGGAAAAATTATTTAAATTAAACGCAAATTTTTTGTAAATGGTCAAGAGGAAAAAGTATTTATGTGGAATTATCGAAATAGAAACTACAGACCGGTAACAAATTTGAATATAATTTCCATGGAGACCAAATAAACATCAGTAACAGAACATGTCAAATTTTAGTTTTAGGCTTGTTATAAGAAAATGGAAAGATTTAAGTGGAAAAGGAGATATTATTGAAATAGGAAAAAAGGTAGCGCAACTACCCACACAAAGCCCGAAATTGTAGAGTTACGGAAAACTAACTAAAAGATCGAAAAAAGGTAGACTTCATTGACACCAATTTAAAAGTGCTGATAATGTGGAAATACGAAGTAGAAATTATTTGTGATTGTGTTCTTATGGTTTCAAATCGTTACAGGATCCTATGGAAATAAAGGTGATGTAAAATATCCCGATTTGAAGTGAATGCAGAGAATTGAAACAGAATGGAAAAATGGATTTAAATTAATGTAAAATGATAAGTAAGTAGCATAACACTACAAAATTTGACGCGCTAAATACATCGTTCTTTATTTAATACATTTCCATAGATGTCGCTACATGGTACCGCTAAGTAAGATTGACGAAGTCATTGGGCTCTAGTAGTATGTACATTTTATTAACCACTGGCTCGGAAAATACCTTTGTCCTGGGAAGAATCAGCAAGAAACCCAATAATTTTTTAAACATATAATTATACAATAATATTGTAAAACTTATGTACCTAATTATTATAATAGAACCAGCATGTGCTACCGTGCCGATTCTATTATAATTTCATCTCATTCCTAATATATTTTTCAATATCTCAGTCCGTTGTATTATAAGTTTGTGGTTGTTCCCAGTATTTAAAGTATGAATATCTTTGTTATTATCAAACTAAATTTTAATAATTTGTATGAAGTAATAACCTAAAGAGGCTCACAATAAAGTGATGAAACTAGGTGATTTGGGGTAGCACTTGTGGTATTTTGTGCAAATGACCCAAGGAGGTGTGTGCTGTGTAATTCACACAACAGAAAAATAGTTATCGTTCTGTTGTTTGAATTAGAATGACCAATGCTCGCACAAATATAGGATCGTCTCCTATGTCGTTTTATTAAATGCGCTCTAACATTGCCGGGCTCAAATCTCGCACAGAATAACTAGTTCGCCGACCTCCAAATAATTGTTCCAGGTTTGAATATTTGTCCATGTAAATTTTATGTGTATATACGAGGGTGACACTGAAAGTTCTTAGAAAATCAAAAACTGAACAAACTAGCAAGTTATTAGTTTTATTATATCTTTTCAAAATAGTGTCCATTTACATCAATACATCGCTGCATCCCATGGAACCACTCAGAAAAGCACTTTGCCCACTCGTTCTTAGGGGTCTCTTTCTCTTCTCTTCTCTTCCTCGGCGGCCATAAAACATTTTCCTCGAAGTTTTTCTTTTATTTTCGGAAATAAATAAAAATCGCAAGGTGCGAGGTCGGGGCTATAGGGCGGCTGACCCGGTAATTCCACGTCTGACGTCGCCAAATAGTCAATTGTTTGCTTGGCGGTGTGCGACGAGACGTTGTCGTGGTGAAAGAGGATCCTATTGCGAGGTCGTTTCTGTCGAACGTTTTCCAAGACAAATGGCAAACAATTGTTAGTGTACCATTCTGCAGTAACTGTTTTTCGATCCTCTAAAACAATTGTAGCGTAATGATCTGCCCTTCCGAAGAACGAGGCCACCATATTTTTTCCGACGCTTCGACTTCTCTTCACTATAGTTGGCAACTCTTCGGAAGGAAACACCCAGACAACAGACTGTTTCTTAGTTTCAAGATTATAACAATAAATCCAGCTTTCGTCACCCGTAAGTATGTCGAACACAGCATTTGAGTCACCTCCGTTTAATCTTTAAACTATTACACGACACCAATCAACACGAGGGAGTTTTTGGGCCTCTGTCAAATTATGAGGTATCCACCGGACACAAAGCTTCCTGACCGCTAAATGTTCATGGATGATTTTGTGCACTTGACTCATACCAATGCCTAAGCTTGTCCGAATCTGCTGATAAGTCACTCTTTTCTCAGTCTCTCTTCTCTCGCCGTAGAAGGACGTCTCTCACGCATATCATCGATGAGATTAGTGCGACCACGTTTAAACTCATTAAGCCAGTTGTAAACAGTGGCACGAGATGGGACTTCATCGTAAAAGGCCAGTCGAAGTCTATCATAAGTTTCTTGTTGACTTAAATGGCATTGAAAGTCATAAAAATCATTGTACGGAAATTTTCTCGCGTTAAATTCATAGACCGGTTAAATTCATGCCGACGTGACACAGACAATTTTCAATTTGCCGCCAAATCGTAAACAAATGACAAGTTAATAAAATGCATACACAATAACATTGGCAGAGTTCCATTTTCAAACTTTGAATTTATTTTTTTATTACATCGTTTACAAGTGGCCAGTTCTAAAAACTTTTCAGTGTCGCCCTCGTAATAATACTGGCGAAACTCCTAGTGTGAAGGTAAAGTATTAAAAAGTGTGTGTTTACTTATATGTACGCACGTAGGACGTTACACATACTTCTTTAGCGTAACAAAACAAAAAAGTTGAAAGACAATAATTAGCGACTGAAGTTGTCGCTTTTAGGCTGGTTTCACAGCTGTACGGGAGTCCCGTACAGGTAGCCCGTAATGCGGGAGACCCCTACGGGTAGCGCCCGTAGTGCTCTGAAACGAGTGTTTAGTACGATACGGGTGCTAGTGGAAGACAGTCGCAAATGAAAGTGAATGCGAACGTATTAAAAATTATTGGTATTTATTTAATTTGTGAGAGATGACGACGACAGAGAAAGAGACTATGGGTACATTCCATCATCGAAGCAAGATGTTTCAAAAGTGCATTTGTAACCTTAAACTATAAACTTAGGTACGATCCGCGCAAATTTTTTAATTATTTTCGTATGTCGATTAGTAGTTTTGATGAACTACTATCCAGGTTGGAGAACAGAATAAAACATCAAGATATGTTTCGTGCTGCTATCTGTGTCTATATATATATATATATATATATATATATATATATATATATATATATATCTATGAGAAATATATGTCTATGACAAATCCCGTGTCAATTAATCGATTCATCTCGATTGTACTCGCGGATCATAAGCGCTCCGCATTGCTGTGAAACGATAGATGAGTAGCAGTGCGTGTCTGCATGTACGGCGGTCCGGGTGCGGGACGCTGGTGGTGTTGTACGGGCTCTACGCTACGCGGAGCGAGTCCCGTACGGAACAATCCGCGTCGCTGTGAAACGATGTTATAGCGCCTCACATCTGTCTCCGCTCCGGGAGCCCGTACGGGTTACCCGTACAGAACTCCCGTACAGCTGTGAAACCAGCCTTAGGCGTCGGTGTGCGGGCGCATCGTAAAAAATCATATTCATCGTCATTTTGCCCAAACGCCCCAAAAGAAGTATAACTTCAATAATATATTACCTAATAGATGGTAAGACTCCTTTCCTTACCTATTTCTGCCGCCAAATAGCAGTGCTTGCACTACCGTGTTCCGTCTAAAGGTAGCAGTACACGTTGGCCGAACGCGCTCGCCGAGTGCGTTCGGCCAACGTGTACTGGGCCGTTTTGTGTGGTTTTGTTTGTATTTTGGCGTTTGCGGCCAACACTCGCCGACAAGCCGTATAGTATCGGTTTTCCGTGCACAAATCAAAGAAATTTGGCGCAAGCCGCAAACAGCGATCACACGTTGGCCGAGTGTTCAGTTCATAGTTACGATTTACGGCTTAATAACATTATTTCACGAACATGGCGACATGGCCTAATGAGGAAATATTTAGGTTCATTGATTCTTATCACAATGAATCAGTTATATGGAACCCCAAACATGAGCAACATAAAAATAAGGCCGCGATCACTAACTTCCATCATCATCTAGCTACTAACACAGAATGAAGCACGCCAACGTGTGAACGGCACCACAAAAATTTGCCGAGCGGGCTCGCCAAGCGCGTTCGACCAACGTGTACTGGAGCCTTAAAGCAATGATGACCAAGAGCCAGTATAATCGCAGACTGTGAGACATTTATTTTAGTTTGAAGTTTGCTGCAAAGTGGACTGCAGTAACCTGTAATTTAGTTTGCCATTTCAGTTTAAAATATATGAATTCCTGCCTAACCCGCTTGAATATATTGCGTATGATAAAGATAACTAAGTTTTCATAGACAAATAAGTATCTTGTTGTAAATAATTTGCAAAATGTTGTAGTAGGCGTTACTTAAGTTTCGTGCTGCGTTAATACGACATGAAGGCGGCTTTAATATCGCAACCTATCATCAATTATTCGCGGAGTATCTTGCACAAGGTAATATTAAATTATCTTCAATAAAATTCGCTTCTCATGATATTTCGTCACTTTCTTAGTAAATACTATTTCTTTTTATTCTTTATTATTTTATGACATGTGAGAGTCCACTGTTGGACATAGGCTTCTCCTATTGTAAGGGGATTTGTCTCAATCATCACGCTTTGTAACCGAATTGACAACTTTATACGTGACAATTTTATATGTGACAGAGCCATGCTGCAGCTATATTAATTGTATATTTGTAGCATGAATGGGTCGGCTCGACCGGGGAAGAACCACGCTCTCACATAACACCAGCCTAAATAGCAGCTTAATGCTAATCTGTTTCGTATGGTGAGTGTAGAGAACCGGACACCCTTTTTACTGGAAACGAGGCATGCAATCTTAGTCCTCACGGGTGACAACGCACCTGCATTTTAATTCGTAATGGAGGATAGATGTAGATGTCTATGGGCCACAGCAATCACTTACCATCAGGTGGACTGTGTACTCGTTTGTCATATAAAAAAAAGTTAACCATAAGGGCTAAGTGCTTGCTAGAAATTTCATAGTAAGCAAAGAATCCGCGATCTCACCGTTTCAAAGGTAATTCTTAATTGCAATTTTTAATGCTGATTTAACACGTGCTTGACGGATAACATGAGGAAACTTACATATTTGGAAAGTTAAAAATATTAAGGTCAAGGTGATGTCCGTATAGATGCACTGGAGCATAGAGTTAGCATAGAGTAGTATAAAGTTAGCATAGAGCACATATAAACTGCTCCATAAACCTCTCAGAAATGAGAGGAGATTTGAACCGTTGAGATGGCCGTATATAGGCTGTATCCTTACCTTTAACTTTATACGTACGGGATCGTAAAAATATTAAAACCGCATACATCGAGTCTGCATTTAAATAAATTGATATATTATGTGGAATGTTTATAACGCAGTTGGTTTTTACGACACGCTGTGGGTTTTATAGGTGTGAAGATATCGCGGCTACTCCCACACTTGGAAAACTCGCTCGATTTAACATCGTTCCAATCAATTTTCACGCGTTCGGAATGGCGCTGTTCATATATTAATGTGCCTACGATATCGATTTTGTAAATGTATGATACATTGGAATGGTTGAGTTGTAGGCATCCTGTTGTTATAACTTATGGAAGTTAAGTTGTTTTTATTGGAACGAAGTTCCTTATCGGACGGTACGGGTTTGGCGGATGGGAGCTAGGCGACAAAAAGTGTAAGATTATCGATGATGTTTATCACATTTTGATATAATGTGCCCAGAACTCAATAGTAAGAGCAAATTGTAATTTACATTTGGCCTTAATTGGTAGTAGTAATAGTAT
Source organism: Parnassius glacialis (assembly GCA_033319125.1). Taxonomy (NCBI): domain Eukaryota; kingdom Metazoa; phylum Arthropoda; class Insecta; order Lepidoptera; family Papilionidae; genus Parnassius; species Parnassius glacialis. Next base: position 16,676,874 of record JAVANC010000023.1, on the reverse strand, counting down.
TTTATCGGACCGGTTATCAGATGATGCCAAAAAACTGTATTTGTTAGTTAATAAGAGAGTAACTAGTAAGTATAATAAATTTATTTGTTAGTAATTATATTTAGGATTTTTTTGTAACTAACAGGGCGGCATAATCGCATCAGCAACAAAGCCCTTTTATCTATGAATAAAAAAAATATTTTTTCGTCACTACTCCTTGTGTCATAGTGTATTTTATTTTAAATGACGCTTCATTTTAATAGACGCTAGTAACACATTTATTTGTATTTGTTAATCAATAATATAATACGTTTATCAATAATAAGGAACTTCGTTCCAACCGAGTGTTCCACGACACTCACGCATGTTTTTTTTTAAATACTCAAATCCCACACAAGAACTTCCGTATGTGGAGGAGTACATAAATTTCACGAGGACAAACATCCATACCAGAAACAATTATTTGTAGGCCATACAAATCTATATGTGGTATATGAGGTAGATCCACGCTGCAGCCTTATTACTATGGTTGTAGCACGAATGGATTGGCTCGATAGAGGAAGGAGCACGCTCTCACAGAATAAAAAAAAACTATTGGTAAATCCAATTGAGCATGCCTTCGCATTAAAAAAAATTATGTATAGCATGATTATACGGAATTTTTTAAAAGTAGTTTAAATACACACAAGTTTTCACCAATAACCTTATTATACTTCCAATTTTCCGATAATTTTATGTCAAACTTCAATTTAAAAAAAGTTTGGAAAATCCAAAGTGCACGACTCATAATGCTCATATGATCATCATATCATCATTCATGTCACTCCAAAAAGTCCAAGACATATTCAAGTATAAATATTACATCCTACTTACTTTTAGTATGTACTACTATTATTTATTCTGTGCTTTTAAAATATTGTAATAAAAATCTCTGATTATTATAATAATCAAGTATGTATGAAATTTGTGTTTCGAATATTTTGTATTTATTTGTACTGCGATTTTTTTGAGCCGCTGCAAACAACCGATACAGTATCCACTCACAACTGCGGTTGACGCCGAACTAAGCGAGTGAGGCACAGGCAGTCTCTATTTACTGAAATAAATTCTAACACAAGGCTGCGAAAACACCGAAAATTTCGACATTTAGCAGCCGAAAAAAATTTATTATAACTAAACAAAACAAAATTAAACTGCTATTTACATTCAATGGCTTTCTACATGATAGATGAAGAGTTTTAAAAATAGATTGAGTTGAACAATTGATATTTTCAAAAGTTATCGTGTTTACAAAGCCATACGGACTTAATAAATCCACACCATAAGCCACTAAAACCCCTTTTTTATGTAAAAATAGCAATTAATCGATTTAAAAAAAATATTAATAAGTTCAACAATCATTTATCTTTCTGACAATGTGCTTTTTATATCATTTATATGTATAATATGATTGCTAGATACGATTTCATGCGACAAAACGTTGGAATCTTGATTTTTAGGCGCTAGTAGAACATACCTATGCGCTTTGCGCTCGGCATGCAATAGCAGCTTACTGCTGCTATGTTTCGTATGGTGAGTGTAGAGAACTGGGTACGCTTACTACTGAAAGTGAGGCATTCTATCTTAGCCGTCAATGGTCGGTCACACATCTGCATTTTGATTCTTAACTAAAGATAGATGTCTGTGCGCCACTAGCATCAACTTACCATCAGGTGGATTGTGTGCTCCTTTGTCACTCTTATTCTTTAAAAAAAATAGTTCCGTGTGGGATTTGAACCCGCAGTCCTCAGCGTTGCAACTTATTACAAGCCAACAATAAGCATCTTCCGTTGTAGGGACCGTGTTTCTCAGAATCGTTACGCTTGGCAATACGTATTGGCAGCCACGGTATTACATGTTTGGTGGAAATGGAGTGGTTATACTGCCATATTATGTCGGAAGCAATGAGCTTCCCATAGTCGTCTCTTATAACAACCTCGCGACGAAATGGGGTATTAGCATTGTATTATTCCGCTTATGTGAGCATATGAAGGAAAAGAAGATAATAAGGTTAAAAAAATAGTACATACTTTATATTTGAGAACACGACTCTCTTATTTCTGAATAAGATTTCTTCTTTTTAACCGACTTCAAAAAGGAGGAGGTTCTGAATTCGGGTGTATGTTTTTTCGGATGTGTGTATGTATGTCACGTTATATCTTCGCAGATTGTGAAGCGATTTTAATCATTATTTTTTATAAAATTTAATTAATTTACTTCAACGGTAGTCCCGTTAAATTTTGGAGAAAAAATTCTGCCCTAAAGGGTGGAAAATAGGGGATTTTTTTCATATCAGACTATTGTTTAAAGATTTTCAAATGATATCTTCGCAGATTAATCGATTTTAAAGATTCCTTTTTTAATAAATAGATGATTACAAGGGTGGTCCCCGAAAATAACTTCTTTTTTAGCAATTTGAAGTCGGTTTTTACTTTTTATTAAAAGTTATAATTATTCTTAGCGGCCTGTTAAAGTTTATAGCTGGTCGACGTTTTGACGATTGCAGTACCAGATGTTTCTACTTTTGCCTGTCACCGGTCTGCTTATATTAAGGCTAAACTCATATCACCGCGCGGTACAAGATCAAAGCAAATAGCGATTATCGTCTACATCACCGCGCACGCTACGACAACGCGCGGTCATATGAACTTAGTCTAAATCGCCATTTACTTTGATCTTGTACCGCGCGATCATATGAACTTAGCCTTAAGTCTGTCGTAAGCGAGATGGTGTCGTGTAGTGGCGGTGTAAGAATATCCACCACTCCATATCGTCCCGTGCGTGTCGTAAGAGGCGACAGAGGAAAAATGAAACAGGAGATGGGCAGCAACATCTTCCTGATAATAATTCAAAATAATAAAAATCTGCGGCTGCCACCCCGCTTGCCAAGCGTGAGAACAATGGCAAACTCCCCCCATCAGGCAATCTATGAGATGGTAAGCTAGATGGTTATAGCGTCTTTTGGAAGTCTTATGATGTTTCTGGTACAGCCCCTAGTCGCCCCTTTGGATAACTGGGACCTTAAGGGACCTGCAAATTTGTCTCACTTAAAGAGATATTCTACTTACCCAGTGTATCAGGTATCCAAGTATAAATAAATATCTGTCTCATTTACAGAGGGTTCCATTAATAGAGGCGAGAATAGACGTTATTTCTGTTATAGATGTGCGATTATTAAATTAAATAACGTATTATGTAAACATACGATTAATACATAAACATCCGGACGATAGCAAAACCAAACTAAAACCGGAGGTCACTTTTACACAATTAGCCAAGTGATCTTTTTGGAATTTTGGCGATCTTATTAGGTATAGCATAGGCTGTATGCGGATAGAATCAGAATTAGTAAACAAAACGGTACACTAAATATAAATATATATTTATAAATATATATAATAAATAACGGTACTCAGTAAAAGAGGTAAAATATACTCGATGTCTCAATTATAGAGGTATTTATGATGAATAAAATCGAAAGAACTAATCTCTAAATTATAGTCTCAGTAAAAGAGGTAAAATATACTCGATGTCTCAATTATAGAGGTATTTATGATGAATAAAATCGAAAGAACTAATCTCTAAATTATAGTCTCAGTAAAAGAGGTAAAATATATTCGATGTCTCAATTATAGAGGTATTTATGATGAATAAAATCGAAAGAACTAATCTCTAAATTATAGTCTCAGTAAAAGAGGTAAAATATACTCGATGTCTCAATTATAGAGGTATTTATGATGAATAAAATCGAAAGAACTAATCTCTAAATTATAGTCTCAGTAAGAGAGGTAATATATACTCGATGTCTTAATTAGAGAGGTAATTATGACGATAAAATAGAAAGAACTAATCCCAGATATAGAGGTTTGTTTTGTCCCACTAACAGAGGTAATTCAGTGCTAAAGTGTCGGGACCCAAGTTTCTCACTTATCCAGGCCCACTTAACCAAGTTTTACTACTGTATTATGTATTTTTGTTTTGTTAATATGAAGGTTTGTTCACGATGGTGTACTTGACCGTGGAGCACTTTACAAGGTGGTAGGATTTTTTTCTATCTAGCAGTTCGTCTGAGTAGGTACTACCCTCCTACTTATTTATACTATACCGCAATCTATCGGAAGCATTATCGCCAAAAAGATATTTACAAAATAACTAGTTGACCAGGCAAGCGGTCTTTTGCCTTTTCGACGACCCTTTGTCCTATAAAAAATTGTAAAATTAGCAATTAAATATATTGATAATCACCTATCGGGATAAAAATAATTCTACCTCTCAAGTTATAGCAGGCAATACAAATTTAAAAAAAAATCATTAAAATCGGTTTAGCGGTTTCGGAGATTAGCGTGAACGAACATCGTGATATTGGATTTTTATATATTAAGATGTCAAAGATAGTATTTGTTTGATAATAACACTACATGTTAATAGAATGTTAGATCAAAAGGGTCATACAAATATCTTATGTCATAAAGATCAGTAAAGCCCATAGCAGTAACTTCAAGCTCAATTACCTTGGACCGTAATGTCTACAACATATCGGATTTATCTTGACCTTCTGCACCTGCGAACCCATATCAACGATAAGCAGGTTTGTTTCATGTTTCAACTACACCTTTTGGTAACAAATTTACTGGAAATATCGTCTTACTTTATCTACATGACAAAAAATAATTTACAATAGGAGGCTTCTTACGTCGCAAATGTAGATGTATATTTACAACTTCATTCATTCTATTCAAAGGTTATTTCGCATTGAAATTTTCGATGGGGAAATCCTATCGTTATATTCCTTTTTAACCGTCTACAAAAAAGTAGGAAACTCATGATTGGAATATATGTTTTTTTTGTACATATGTTACGCGATAACTTCGTCAATTGAGACCCAATTTCGAAGATTCTTTTTTTATTAAGTAGGATATACTTCAGGAGTGGTCCCATATAAATTTGGTGAAAAATTTCACAGTTCTTTAACGCCGGCTTTTACTTTGTGTTAGAAGTTATAATTATTGGGAAGCAGCGTTATTTGTGAATCTATCAGTTATACCCTCACCAATCCGCCTTTTAAGTGTGGTGAGCTTAGGAAAATCGTCTTACCTAGCTATATTTACCTCCTGGCGCAATCACAGAGACCTATGTTAAGGCTTAACTCATACTGGCGCAAAGTCGAAGCAACGCGACGCGTCATGTTTTGTACGGTGACGCGCGCCTTCGCGCAGCGGACGCGCGTCTGCGCGTGACGCTGCTCGTAAGCCGCTTACCTTTTGCCAGGCATTTTTCCTACAATTTTTATCACTGTAGGTTTTAACCTTGACGTTAAACAGACATTCATATTTGTGTACTAAATAAATATTTTTTTCATCTTCGTCCATTTTCGTCGTAGTTCAGCACTGTCGTCCGTCCCTTGTAGTCGGCGTCTGACGCGTCACTGCGCCCGAGTACGCGCGGCGACTCGCGAATCCACTCGACTCCAGCTGAGCGTCGAAGCGCGAATGCCCGCGTCAACGCGCGTCGACGCGCGCTTTCATATTTACATAGCAGAAATTTGTACTTAAATAATAGAACAATAGAGATGAATATGCTGTAGGCGGAAAAATATGACGCGTCGCGTCGCTTCGACTCTGCGCCAGTGTGAGTTGAGCCTAAGGCGACACATCGAAAACCGTTGGAGCGGGCTATCGTCGCACTGATCCGAGTGAAACATAATTTCTATAAACATTTCAAAAACGCCGTCATAAGGTCTAAAATCGCGTAGCGCCCGCGAGGATTAAGATCGCCTAGGCTCAGCTCATACTGGCGCATAGTCGAAGCGACGCGACGCGTCATGTTTTGCACGGCGCCGCGCGCCTTCGCGCAGCGACGTGCGTCTGCGCGCCTTCGCGCAGCGACGCGCGTCTGCGCGCGACGATGCTCGTAAGCCGCTTACTTTTGCCAGGCATTTTTCCTACAATTATTATCACTTTAGGTTTTCACCTTGACGTTAAACAGACATTCATATTTCTGTACTAAATTAATTAATTTTTCATCTTCGTCCATTGTCGTCGTAGTTCAACACTGTCGTCCGTCCATTGTAGTCGGCGTCTGACGCGTCACTGCCCCCGAAATCCCGAATACGCACGGCGACTCGCGAATCCACTCGACTCCAGCCGAGCGCCCGCCTTAGGGTATTAGTGTTCTGTGGCCGAGCGTCGAAGCGCGAATGCGCGTTAATATGCGTCGACGCGCGTTTCCATATTTACGTAGCAGAAATTTGTACTTAAATAATAGAACAATAGAGATGAATATGCTGTAGGCGGAAAAATATGACGCGTCGCGTCGCTTCGACTCTGCGCCAGTGTGAGTTGAGCCTTAGAAATCGCTTAGAATCTTAAAATATTTTTAATTTTTTTATTGATTTTAGTATGTAATCAAAATAATGAGCAAGTAAGTTACGAATAGTGAATGTAGATAATGAATAGCATTTTTTCGCGGTGATATTAATAATTTTTATATTTAATTATATTTTTATATTTTGTAGATTAGTTTCGAATATAAAGGTAAAGGTTTATTATTAGGTGAACAGCTGTCAAAAAATTGATAAAAAAAGTGTCGTGTGCGGCGGTAATTCGGCGTCGGTACGAATAATATTATTGTTTAAAGCAAGTTTCTCTTATCGAACTTACTAGAAATTTCATAATATAACCAGGTTAAAGGTTATAACTCGTGTGGGCAGAACCTAAATAATTAATCAACAGTGTGTAATAAAGCCTGTATAATAAGTTAAGAGTTGATCTGTAATTAAAACGAGTTTCAAACTTTGAGGTTTTAATGCAATAGTGTATATTGATATTGTGGTATAATCATGAAATCAATATTACGTGCTTACCGAAGTTCTAGTTTTTTTTTAATAGGATTGGGTGACAAACGAGCACACAGTCTACCTGATGGTAAGTGGTTGCTGTGACCCATAGACATCTACATCTATCCTCAAATAAAAATCAAAATGTAGATGCGTTGTTATCCGTGAGGACTAAGATGGAATGCCTCTTTTCCAGTAAAAATGGTCTCCGGTTCTCTACACTCATCCTACGATACACAGTAGTGTCAAGCTGCTATTTTACGCTATTCTGTGACAGTGTGGTCCTTTCCCGGTTGAGCCGACACATTCGTGCTGCAACTATACTACCAATATAGCTGCAGCAGCAATTACTCGTAATAAAAGAATTAATGCAGTATTTTAAATATTTATTTCTAGCGCAACGTAGAAGAAATATCTTTTATAAAACTACAAAGCAATTTAAGGATCTTGTGTCTTTACTCCCTGGAAAAATTACGTATTGCATAAAATATTGGTTATGAGGAACGATTAGAGAAATAGGTCTAACGAGGAAATAATGATAATGACAAACTTAGCTCCAGATTCTTCATTGACGTAAGAAATAGGTGTCAATTGATCACAAAATGCAAATGCTGTCTGAAACTCAAATAAGACTAAATGGAGAGTTTAATTTTTTCTTATAAGTTTAGCTAAAAATATTTTAAAAGTTGAAAGTTTCAAAATATCACGTTCATAAAAGTACGTTCTTAGTATACAAATTTGTTAAAATTAGGTACTTAAACGTCGACTGCGCAATTTTTAAATAAACATTTGCATTATTTAGCCACGTTTTTGTTAAAGCAAGAGACGCTATCACCATTGTGGGGGCTAAATTGCTCGGTTCACTATCCACTCAAGAGCAGCAAATTTTTTGTGAATTTTTTATTTATGGAACACGATTTAGTTACATAGTTTAGTCGACAGCTGGACATGGGTCTAGCTCTGAAAGTTTAGAGGAATTGCCGGAATCACCGCCGTCGGCAAGACAAGCTTTCCACTTTTGACTTCAGGTCTGATGTCATTGAGATGTTTTTTGGCATTGTTCACTTTTACGGCGTCTACGCGACTCGAGATGGTGTTTTACTTATCCAAATCGATTCTGCTCCAAAAATACTTGCAAATTTTTCAAATTTTTATTGTCAATAAAGACCCGATACTTGGCAAAATGTCAAACTCTTTAAATGAAACGATAATGACATTGTACAAAATGCACCGTCGCAGCCTTTAAACTAAATTAAGAATATGTGCCGAGTGCTAATTGGACCGAGCAAGACTCGAACCTTCATCGCTTGTTATCTACTAAATTGCTTAATTAAAATCACTTTGCAGTCTTTATTTCGAACGAACGGCTACAGAATTTCAAAATAACGTGTTAATTTTCATGTCGCTGACTGGTAATTTTAATGTGATTATAAAACCACCCACACGTGAAACAACAATGGCTTCGCAGGCGGCAGCGGCAGGCCTACGCTGTGACGGGCGTGAATGGCCGTCGTACGGATATCAATGGAACTTGTTACATGCAATAAACCAGTCGCGTACCGTTTCGTTTTGATGTTATGTACAATAAATTCTTAGATATTATAGATTATAAATGAATACGTAATAGATATTCTTACGGTGTATATAACTTTCTACAAGGGCGTATCCAGGATTATTTAGAGTGGATTTGGGCTTCAGGTTCAGTTCCAGAGGAATTAAAAGTTACATGACGGATAAAACATTACCTGAGATACATTTAAAAATAAAATGCATTTTTTATGTTACTCACTATTTTCATATTTTAAATTTATTGAAAATTATTTTCTACTTTTTAGTTCGGTTATCTAGTTTTTTGTTTTTTTAGTTTTCTTAAAACTAGCATTTGTTTCTATTTTTAGTGCGACTAACTACAAAAGCGTGTTATTTTTGGAACGAAGTTCTTTTACGCGGCTTACAGTAGATTGAATTGGCAGAAATCGTAGTTGTTTTATGAATTATTCGCAAATCCTGAGGATCTTGGGAAGGATAATGGGACAAAATATTTAAATTGTTGCATTGTCATCGGCCCTTGATAAGTGTGCGAAGTTTCAAATGATACCGACGTTTTGAAGGGGATGAAAATCACATTCAAAAATTCCGTTACGGTATGTATCTACCAAGCTAACATAAACGTTTTAATAAAACTTTTATAACATATTTATTTTAACATTTTCGTTATTAAGACGCGTGTAAAAGTTAGTGTAGGTACACTCGCGGCCAAGCACGCGTGGAATTCGAAATTCGATATCATTTTGACTATGATGTACGATGTATTGTACTTGTCATGTACGATCTTTGTATGTTGTCACTTTAATTACATACTAGCAATCCGTTCCTGCTTCGCCTAGATAGGTTCTATTAACGTGGCGTTATGTAGATTTAGATAATCAAAGACCTAATTCTAACAGCTTTTTGTTTTTTTTTCAAATAACTCCTTAAATTTTTCGGATAAAAATGTTCTCTATCTTTATGTAGTTTTATCACAATCGTTTCAGTTATTCTGTAAATTGTCCCGGACAAAAAGACAGACAAAAATTTAAAAATGGTTATTTATACCTTATAACATTGAAATAACCCCCTGAGCTTAATAAAAACCACTTATATTAATATTACAGGCAAACACTGCAATTTTAATTATATGTATAGATTAGCTTTTTCTTTTCGTCCACATAGTAGGTTAGTAGCAAGTAGTATAGTTCTAGGAAGAAATATAATAAATTTAAAAATAACACTACAACGTAACACACCATAGTAAGCATACACAGCATATGATGTGTGGGTTTGGGTTATTGATACTCTCGAACAGCCAACATACAGCTGATAAAGCGACGAGCACGGAGTGCCCAAGTGAATACCCATCATTTGAAAAGTCTGACCTAGATATTATTAATGATTATAGATGTGTTCCGATATACTCTGTGACCATCGTAAGGTGTGACGTCAATTCACTATACTGTGAAGCCGTTCCTTTTAGTTTTCTATATTAGTTACTGTTTAAAACGGAACGCAGTCCAGTATACTTTCATCCTCATTTTAGACACTGTTTTCAAATGAAAATATTTATCATGTACACGTTTTCTATTTGAATGTTGTTGCTTATAAAATGTCCGAGTTTATTTGCATAACAATATTAATTAATATTAATAACAATTATTAGTGGAAGCTGTTAAATCTCTAGGCGCTGTTGTGTGGATTGATCACGTGATCAAAGTACTGAGAGCACCTTACCTCGAAAGCGCCAGTGCTCACAGTACAAAAATGGCAACGATTTATGACGTCATATATTTCCCTAGGCTATTGCGGCAGTATAGTGACAGTACATAACAGAACGACTTTTTCGCCAGTGAGAGCACCGAGCAGTGCTCGCAGTGTATATCGGGAAATACCCTGTAAATGCCAACTTGGGAATATAGGTAACCTTTTAAATACAATTGTCTGTTTTCAATCGACCAGTTTGATTCTTGCTCATTATAAACTTTCACGCGCATTTGTAAATCAGATAGCTCTTTTCCATACTGAACTACAGTGGCGACGCCTTGGGACATAAGTACATTTTTCATCCGCCGGAGTGGCTCTCTCAATAACTGGCAGCTTGTCTATAGTTGCTTGCGAACTAAACGATGCCATTGTCCATCAGAGCCTAATGCTGTGGATGTCATGCAGGCTGTGATTTAAGGCCGCTATCGCATGCTTGTGCGACATCGTGCATTCATTCCACACGATCAACTTGCACTGCTGCTAGAGATACTTGCTGATTTAGCACGCTGACGTTTCTTACAGATTTTGTTATTTATCTGAATTATTTCAGGATCTAGGAAACTTCTATACCAAATTTAATCAAAATCCGTTCCACATTTAAAGTTAAAAGGGAATTATTGAATTATATGCCATGATTCCAAGACCTAATACTTATATAAGTTTATTACGTGGTAGATCCATGCTATATTACTACTTGTATAGTTGTAGCACGAATGGGTCGGCTCGAACGGGGAAGGACCACGCTCTCACAGAATACCAGCGTTAAATAGCAGCTTAACACTGCTGTATTTCGTATGGTGCGTGTAGAGAACCGGAGATCCTTTTTTACTAGAAACGAGGCAACTTAGTCCTCACGGGTGACAATGCATCTACATTTTGATTCCTAATCGCGGATAGATGTAGATGTCTATGGGCCACAGCAACCACTTACCATCAGGTGGACTGTGTGCTCGTTTGTCACCCTATCCTATAAAAAAAAACTTCATACTAAAATTCATCATAATTCATTCCGCTATTTACATATAGTATAATTATACAATTACGCTTTAAAACTATGTCACAGCAACTGCAAATTAATTCAGTAGGCTGACACGCTGACTTTTCTATAAGTTTAAATAAAAATCAAGATACATGCACGCTTTAATTTAAATACAAACTGGCTAACAACATAATCCGTAGAGCCCAGTTAGATTAACATAATTAAACACTGCTCCATAATGATAACGATAAATTTAATTTTATCATGTTATTTAAACTATTTTTCCAATATGCTATTTAAAAACATGAAAGGTCGTAATCGTTTTGATAAGTTATACGAGTATGTCGTTAAAAGTAAAAAAACTTTTAATCTATACAGACATAAATATCTTGAATACTATCATGCTAAATATTAGTGTTCAAGATATTTATTGGTATTTTATTGATATTCGGAGTTAGTCAAATTTTGGACATGGTTGTCTTCTCCGAATTATCGGAGTTTGTGTCATTAGACACATAATAAAGTAGAACTATGCCTTGGTATCGAGTCAAGGCAGATATGGCAAACATTCTGTCCCAGTGAGAGTGTTTCTGAAACAGAAACTTTTTTATTCAATATAGATTATAAATAATACTTATTGAAAGTCACTCTTTTGTATAATTACCACTCTAACCGTATAGTGGTGGTGTAAGAATATTTACCAACTTATACCGTCCCATGGGTCCAAGAGTCCAAGAGGTGACAGAGGGAAACTGAAAATAGTGATGGGCTGCAGCGTTTTTCTGATAACAACTTACTGCGGTTGCCAACCCGCCCGTAGAGCGTTGTAACTATGGTCGGATCCCCTTAAAATTCAACATATAAGGGAGGACCTTTATAACCTGTAATAAAGAGTGGGCAATTGGAAACTAATCAATAGAATGGCATATGTTACAGACGGTAGCGGCAAACTTGTGCGTAGACATAGAAATCCATGTAGTGGCTGTGATCTGTCAACCTCATCCACCACTACTTCATGGAATTCCATGTAAGGAAACTACTGGTAGGTCATACCGGTTCTCTGAACGATCTTATCCAAAAGGCCATATATATGTTTTCTTGGTTTTAGAGGCTTGTGAAATATTTAGAAACGATGCAGGAGAACCGATTGTATGACTTTAGTCCCTTGACAAAGAGATAAAGACCTGATTTGCGGTGCTAATTGCGTAGAATGTTTGGCGGCATTAATTTCAGGCGCACCTCTCTTTTATACCGCACCTGCTATAATCACATTGACTGAATTAAGTAAACGGCACAAATAGACAAGAGAAAACTCTCTTGTCAATTTGTGCGGCCATTTAGTATTATAACTATATATTCGTGCCATTTGTTGCAAAGACCATTGATCCGTGGCATCTACGCACGATTATGTTTTTAAAGGAACTGTATACCGGATTAGCCGTTACCGCTGGAGACTACATTGCTGTTTCTTTTTTCGTACAAATGCTTAGTAAAGCCGTTCAACGCGGAAACATACTTTTTTCGTCACACTCTACTGTGTTCTGTTTGATGGTTTTGGTTCTTAGTTTTTTCTATTGTCACAAATATTGTATTTTATTATGTTATGCAAACAAATATATATATTTACAAATAGTTTTCGTTTAAACCAGTTTTCAATTTGAATAGTTCAGTTAATCACGTAATTAATGTCAAATAATTCACTATCTGTATACTTTATTGGTCTAAATCTGACGGCTACCAACAAAAAATCTCATTGTTTCTTAATTTATTAACAAGGCATCAAATTGATGTAGAAAAAAATAAACTTGTATATCATTATAAAGCAAAATCTATTTAAATTAATTATTCATGTTGAGATTGTACTCAAGCATGGGCGCGTAATAGGTTAAAAAAACCGGCCAAGTTCGAGTCGGAATCGCGCACGAAGGGTTCCGAACCATCACATACGTTTCTAGTAGGGGAGCCCCTTTAATTTTTATTATAAGTTGTTATAGTGGCAACATACACAATCTGTGAAAATTTCAACTGTCTACCTACTACGGATCATGAGACACAGCTTCCTGATAGACAGACGGACGGACGGACAGCGGGGGCTTAGTATTAGGGTCCCGTTGGTTACCCTTTGGGTACGAAACCCTGAAAATCGCATCTCTTTCCTTGGGAAGGTTATATTGCTTATTATAATCTGCAAACTATGCGACTGTGGTTTGGCGACCGCTGCTGCTGAAATATGCATCCTCTACGCATCCTACTAATATATACAAGCAAATATCTGTTGTATATTATTATTTTTAACAGTGGTAGAGCCACGAGGCAGCTTTTGCTGTCGTACGGATAGGCCGGCGCGAACCGGGGTGGTACCACGACCTCACAGAAAACCAGCGTGAAGTAGTGATTTATCTCTGCGTTTCGCATGGTGAGTGCAGGTGGCCGGAGGTCCTTTTTACTGGAAATGAGGCATTCCATCTTAGTCCTCACGGGTGACAACGCATCTGCATTTTGATTTGTAATGGAAGATAGATGTAGATGTCTATGGGCCGCAGCAACCACTTACCATCAGGTGGACTGTGTGCTCGTTTGTCACCCATATCCTATAAAAAAATAGGTATTATACAATAACTTCTTACTTATCTTAAATAAAATACATACATATTGGAGTAGCGCGGTGGCGAAATCTATTACATACATCGATCGTGATCGATGATTACATATAAACATCTGTAGAAAAATTGTGTGTTAGCAATTCACGCAAAAACTGCTGGACAGATTTCCATGAAATTTTGTACTTAGACAGTAAATAACCGTGTATAAATATAGGCAACTTTCTATTCGCTTCCGGAAGAATAAAAAAAACCGGATAAGTGCGAGTCGGACTCGCGAACCGAGGGTTCCGAACAAATCCATAGGTATATAAGTTTAAAATTATTAAAAATATTTTTATTATATGATTTTTATTATATGATGTAACTAAAATTTTATGCTTTTGGCAATTTTTCCTTTATCTGTGCTATATAACGTTGCTTTGTACCAAATTTCAAGATCCTGAGTTCACGGGAAGTACCCTGTAAGTTTTGATTCCCTTGCGAATGTCGAAAATTTGCGGCAAAACGGCTGTATGTTTTGATTGCGTTGGCTTAGAAGTTTGTTTTTTTCACAGCTCCAAGGAACAGTAGACTTGAGTATTTGATATGAATTTTAGCTTGATACCTCCACGCGTTCCTGAGAAAAAGGGTCTTGACAGACAGACGGACAACAAAGTGATCCTATAAAGGTTCCTTTTTTTACTTTTGAGGTACGGAACCCTAAAAAGGGTATGTTTTTCATTTACATTTTCCGTCATTTGCTTGACGTCATCTATTTTCAAAGGTTTGGTCCATAACGAATCGAATTGGTTTTAAATAATTATTTTCTAAAACCCAACCGCAGTTTTCAGGGCGCAATTTTATACAGTCTGGATCGGTTGCATGAAGCCACATAGAATTGACGTATATAGCTCGGAAATTATTTTTAAGACCAGCACGGTGCAATAATGTCTGTGTCGAAAGATTATACTTAAAAAAATATTTGCTCGGATTTTAAAACTTTAAAGCATGGCAATAATATTCCATGAACTGTTTCCGCAGGCAAGCCTACACGATTATTTTCATAATTAAATTATGTTTCTTCTGAAACCAATTTTTATTGGTTAACATGTCGGTGTAGTTAGGTACATATTGACTTACCTGTTCATATCTACTTGCGAGATACCCATGAATAGGCAAGCCTACCAAGGTACATTCTTCATGTTAAAAACTATCTGTTTGAACTAAATTTGTTCGTTTATCAAAAGAGTGAAAAAGGTTATGAAAAAATATTGATTAAAATTAATTTAATTAAAAATGGCCATGAATACTTTTCGAAAGGCAAGCTATCATAGGCGTGTTTATAAATCAATAAAACTTCATTAAAAATAGGTTTCATCTAGTTGTGAATGGTCTCTACTGCTAGATTTATTGTTCTAATCACTCTAGATAACTCCTTCATTCGTTATGTTATGTCGTCATTTGGAGAAAAAATAAAGGTCGAATAATTTCATGCATTTTTGATAAGATAAATACCATCCCTTACTTTCCGCTACCGTCACCTATACAGCCTATTAAAGTCCACTGCTAAACACATGCCTCCCCCTTAGATTATATATATATATATATAAAAATATATATATTATATATATTTGCTATAGTTGCCACGTTTGGCAAGCGGATTTTAACGTGGTAGAGCCATGCTGCAGCTATATTAGTAGTATAGTTGTAGCACGAATGGGTCTTATCGACCGGGGAAGGACCACGCTCTCACAGAATACCAGCCAAAAATAGCAGCTTAACGCTGCTGTGTTTCGTATGGTGTGTATAGAGAACAGGAGATCCTTTTTACCGGAAAAGAGGCATTCCATCTTAGTCCTCACGGGTGGCAGTGCATCTACATTTTGATTCCTAATCGCGGATAGATGTAGATGTCTATGGGCCACAGCAACCACTTACCATCAGGTGGACTGTGTGCTCGTTTGTCACCATATCCTATAAAAAAACGGCAGTTTTTTTATTTGTAGTCATTATTTGGAAGACGCTGCTGCCCATCTTCTAATTTGTTTTCCTATGTCGCTCCTTACTACTCCCACGGGATGATATGGGGTAGTGGATATTCTCACACCGCCACGGTATGCCTTATTTTTAGCACCTTCGAATCGCGAAATATTGTTTATAAATGAACAATCTCGAAACAGCCTAAAAATCAGCATGGTTTATAATTTTCTTTACATATCATATTGAGATGAGGCATTTGCCCCGTATTATATACTGTAAACATAACCGACATAGTCCAACGGATTAGCAAGTAGCTGAAGTGGCAATGTGCTGGCCATATAGCTCGAAGAACCGACGACCGATGAGGAAAAAAGGTTTTCGAGTGGCAGCCTCATACTGGCAGGCGAAGTGTAAGGCGTCCCTCCACTAGATGGAGTAACGACCTGATAAGACATGCAGGAAGTCAATGGATGCAGGTGGCTCGTGACCGTGCTTTGTGGCATTCCTTGGGTGAGCCCTATGTTCAGCAGTGGACTTGTAATGGGCTATAATGAAAAAAAAAGCTGGAAACTTGTTTTTGGAACGACGTTTCTTAACGGACGGTACGAATTTGGTAGGCGAGAAAATGTGTGAGATTTTCCCGTCACGACAGCTTTTGACGTAAAGTAGACGGCCTTGGCGGCCATAAGGAAGCGAGACGGAATAACATCCATCTCCCTCGCACTTTTTCTAATTTTGGCCTGAAATAAATATTATTTTATTTTAAATGACGCTTCATTTTAATAAACGCTAGTAATTAATTTATTTGTATTTTTTTATCAATAATATAATACGTTTATCAATAATACGAGCAATTTACTTCGAAAGGTACTTCGTTCTAAACGAGTGTTCCACGACACTCACGCATGGTTTTTTTAATAAACATGTAATTTATGTCATTAAATAAATTAATAACTAATTCAGGTTCAAATAACTATTGGACCAATACAAACTAAGTATAATGATTGAACTTTAAATATACACCCAAAAAGGGCGCAAGCGGAACAAGAGTTTAAATTCGTAAAAAAGATAGTTGAGTTTTTTTTACTTTTTCCTATTAGTTGTTATCTTTACAGTAATTTTTCCCCATATACAATTTTGGTTGTTTAGACATCGGGAATGAATGAAAACAGATTTCCTGAGTTGCTAACACGAGCTTGTCGTAAAAAAAATAGATGGCATTGAGATCCACACCGACCACTCCCAGCGTCTGGCCCCGCGCTGTTAAGGTAATTACAGATACACAGGTATAGATATTAAGGCGATACCCCGATCAAAACCTTGCGATAGTGCGTTTTTCTTCGTTATTCAGAGACTATTATCTCATTAGTTATGTTATGAGAAATAAACTACATCTAATAGCACATTATTAATGTTCGATATCCTATCATCACATTCCACGTCTAAATTGTTTTTATTTGTTATAAATACATTTAAAATTTACTTTTAAAAAATTAATTCCAAAAATTGTGTGAATTCTATAATAAATGGGCGTACGCAGAGTGCGAGCGACAGTACACTGCATGCTCAAGGTTATTTGGTCAGGGAAACGCCTTAATAGATCCTATCCAGGCGAAGCCGGGGCAGGTCGCAAGTGAATAAATACTTTATTAATTTATCACTTGTATTTTACAAACTTTTGCACAAACGACTTCAATATGAATTTAATTTATTGTTGATTTATCAAAAACTCCTCGACCGATTTGGATAAAATTTAAATGGGACCACCCCATTTGAAACAAAAAAAGAATTTTCCAAATCGGTTCAGGCGTCTTTGAGTAATCGATGAACATACATTAAAAAAAAGATTCCGACAAATTGAGAACCTCCTCCTTTTTTGAAGTCGTTTGAAAATGAAACAGTTAAAATATTTTCCGCATCGCTTATTATAATTTTAAATATGTTTTATTAAATAAGTAGCCCCATACCATAAAACTGTGTCATTGTGGTTTGGTCAATGGCTGCCCACACGCGAAGCGTGGGCGTGGAATAAAGAACATATCTTTACTTTCCAATTTTAGTGTGACACATGTCTAGCGAGGTATGGATATATGGGCTGTACGGTGAGTTCGCTTGAATTGTAATAACTTCTGTTGACGTGTGCTCTAGTGATACCAATCCCTTGCTGCTACGTTACGGGTCCTAGCTTCAAATTCCAGCTTAAACGAACAGTTTAAATTTTCTGAGTTAAGTTCAAAATTTGAGGATTTGGTCATGAGTTCTCAAGAATTTACGAACGAGTAAAACATCATTAGGAAATAAAATGACCTTGTCTTGGTTATGTAGAAAAAATGAAAGAGGATCACAGTTTAAAGAGAACACTAAATATCCCAAAGCTACTAAGTGCAGTCTAACCTGTGCATGTTTCAAGTTGTGACAAGTAGGGAGAGATTTCTCAAGACACGAGAGTATGTACGTGGTAGAGCCATGCTGCAGCTATTAGTAGTATAGTTGTAGCACGAATGGGTCGGCTCGACTGGGGAAGGACCACGCTGTCACAGAATATCAGCGTAATATGGCAGCTTGACACTGCTGTGTTTCGTATGGTGAGTGTAGAGAACCGGAGACCCATTTTACTGGAAAAGAGGCATTCCATCTTAGTCCTCAGGGGTGACGACGCATCTGCATTTTGATTCATTATTGAGGATAAATGTAGTTGTCTATGGGTCACAGTAACCACTTACCATCAGGTGGACTGTGTGCTCGTTTGTCACCCTATTCTATAAAAAATGACACTTTCGACTTAAACACACGCCTACATAAGTCGGAGGCCATAGATCTACTTCAGGGTTATTACGCTACTATTAACAAAGCATTCCATCCTAGTCACCCGGTGTGACAACGTGTTTGCAATTTGATTTTGTTATAGGATAGATATTAAGTGTTTTACTATGTGGCAGGACTCCTTGTTTGGAGTCCGTCCGGTTAGTTCCTTTTCTTGAGTCCGTCCATTTGGGTTCTTTTCTGGAGTCCGTCCGGTTAGGTCTTTTTCTTGAGTCCGTCCGGTTAGGTCCTTTTCTGGAGTCCGTCCAGTTAGGTCCTTTTCTGGAGTCCGTCCGGTTCGGTCCTTTTTGGAGTCCGTCCGGTTAGGTCCTTTTCTGGAGTGCGTCCAGTTAGGTCCTTTTCTGGAGTCCGTCCGGTTCGGTCCTTTTTGGAGTCCGTCCGGTTAGGTCCTTTTCTGGAGTCCGTCCGGTTAGGTCCTTTTCTGGAGTTTACACTCTTACCTATTTTTAGCGTGCAATGCTAGCAGTGCTTGCATTGCAGTGTTCCAGTCTGAAGAATCTTGAACAGCAAATGGAACAGGCCACAGCATCTTCCTGATAAAAACTTAATATAAAAAAACTGCCGTTGGCACCCTGCCTGTTAAGCGTATAACAACTATGGCAAATATCTCCTTTATGAGGCAGTCTGTGTCTAAACAATGAAGGTGAATTTAGATAGGCTGGTATATTTTACTACATATTAATATGTATTACGTTATATTGTAACATAATACATATATAATGTAATATAATGTCTATATAATTTTTTAACAGTGGTAGAGCCACGCGGCAGGTTTTGCTGTCGCACGGATGGGCCGGCTCGAACCGGGGTGGTACCACGACCTCACAGAATACCAGCGTGAAGTAGAGGTTCACCTCTGCGTTTCGCTTGGTGAGTGCAGGTGGCCGGAGGACCTTTTTACTGGAAATGAGGCATTCCATCTCAGTCCTCACGGGTGACAACGCATCTGCATTTTGATTTGTAATGGAGGATAGATGTAGATGTCTATGGGCCGCAGCAACCACTTACCATCAGGTGGACTGTGTGCTCGTTTGTCACCCTAATCCTATAAAAAAAATATAATATAGACCTGATGGGAAGTGGATGCTTTGGCCCATACACATTAATACCTATCCACGATTAAGAATCAAAAAGCAGATACATTGTCACTCCTAATGATTACGATAGAATACCTCGTTACTAGTAAAATGGTTATCTGATTATCTTTACTCATCATACGAAACACCAGCATTATGCTCCTATTTCTCGCTGGTATTCCGTGAGTGTGTGGTCCTTTCCCGGTCGAGCCAACCTATTATCCCAATAATACAATTATTTGACGAATGCTCATTTGAGATTCCTGACCACTACATCGAAAATATCATTAAAACCAATACTTAGAATGTAAAGAAAGAAAAAAGTGAAACTTTGAACGACCTTATATTATAGTAAGCCAGATCAATAAGAACGCAGACAATGGCAACGCCAAATTAAATTCAGCATTGATTAAATAAGGCCTTGGGTAGTTTTTAGTTACATATTTATTCTTTGTTTCCTAACACGTGTTCAGGCATACCCATCTAATAACTCTAGAAGCAGAAAAGTACAAAGGTATGGAATTTCAGTATGGAGGCGACATTCCTCCCTGTTTGGGAAGGGACAATACGAGCGATCCGAATTATGTTGGAATACTAAAAAGAGATGGTTTCATACATGTCAAACGATCATCACGGATCGTTGTTAGGGCATAAAGTCGAATATCGCATACATGACGCGTCATGCACAGCGCAATAATTCATTCTAAAGTACGTAAGGCACGCACGCAATTTTTATTCGAAATTGTTCCGATGTGTGCTGTAAAGTCGATCGTCTTAATCAAGTATGCTGTTCAAATGTTTTCTTGGCCTCTCCAGTCAAGGAAAATTGTGTTTACGTCTTTTAGCTGAAATAAGTTTAAATTTATTTTCCTTTTTTAACCGTCTCTTGTTACATCAGTGACTTGTATATATTTACAATAAATTTACGTTTTTTACGTGGTAGAGCCCCGCTGCTTGTAACTCAAATCGTCGACGACCGTGTCCTTTCCGATCGGCTCGATTCATTGGCACTGCGACGAGATGATGCATCGCTTTGCATTTTCTTTCGCATCTACCACGGGGAGTGCTCTGAGGAATTGTTCGGATTAATCCAAGCCGCCAAATTTCACGAACGCACATCGCGGCAGAACTCCCGATACCATCCACACCATCTGGATGATTGGCGGTCCACCACTGTGCGATTTAGAAGATGTTTTATTCCTCGCACGACTTCCTTGTGGAATCGACTACCATCAGCGATTTTTCCGGACCGATACGATTTAGGGACCTTCAAGAAAAGAGCGTACTCCTTTTTAAAAGGCCGGCAACGCATCTGCAATTCCCTCCATGGTGTTGCAGTTGTTCATGGGCGGTGGTAGTCACTTACCATCAGGTGAGCCGCATGCTCGTTTGCCCACTCTCCTATAAAAAAAAGAAAAAAAAACACGAATGAGTCGGCTCGACTGGGATAGGATCACGCTCTTACCGAATACCTGCATAAAATAGCGGCCTGCGTAAATTTTAGAGACACCAAATATGAAAAATCCTTACCTCGAAATACCCGTTAATGCTAATGTACGCTTTTTTTGTGGAATTAGGTGTCAAACGAGCATTATGTTGCTATTTTACTCTCGTATTCTGTGAGTTATACCTGGTAAGGACTATGCTGGTCCTTCCACGGTATTGCTGACCTATTCCTGAGCAGCAGCATGGTTCTACCGCCATTATAATTGATATTATTATTTATTATGTTAGCACAAAAAATCTAAAATGTCTTCAATTAGAAAATCTAGGATTGACGTAATCTTTTTTCTATTTTAATCCGTAAAGAATTGGTTATGTATATCTTGGGACACTAGATACAGTTACTATGATGAAAAGTGATAAGATGAAATATGACAAAGTCGTTGACTGAACCACTGTATTGGCCGCATAGTTCGTAACCACAAACTAAATAAGAAGTGCTAGGTTCGTTACGCTAAATATCTTCTGAAGTTAAAATGCTACGTGTTTGTTACATATAATGTCATTCAAAAGTATTTAAGTCAGCTTTTATAATTTTTTTTACTGGTTGTTTGACATATCGAAAAGAAAGTCAACTACGACGATATAATATTGTAGGCAACTCAAATTTTTAAAGGCCTATAAAACTATATAGAATTTCGGGAAAAAAACCTGAACTATAAGTTCCCTAAAGTATAATCTATAATCCTATTTTCAACATTTAATACTGCGTTATAAGTTTTTTTTTAAATTGCGATTATAAACCGGCTATAAGTATTCAACTGTGCAGCTTTCCTCATCATTTTCTTTAGTACCTTAAATCCATACTGAATTTTTGGCTTATAAGTACGTAACAAAGCTCTGAACATTTTAACACAAACTTTACTCAGGACTACAGATCTGAGACGCGGTAAGGACAGCAGCGGCGCTGTCCTTATGAGGAAGCTCAAGGTCGCTCAGCGAGCTATGGAGAGGACTATGCACGAAGTTTCACTGCGCGATATACTTCGTAATGAGGGTATTCGTAGTTGAACCACAGTAACTGATATAGCGCAACTGATCAGTAAACTGAAGTGACAATGAGCCGGCCATAAGGCCGAAGAATCGACAGGGAAGTAAGGTTATCGAGTGGTAGCTTCGTAGATTAGTACCGGTGAGGGAAGTGTGGGGCGGGCCTACTAGAAATAGAAGGTAAAACGACCGAGGTACGAGACGAGGTACGACCTGGTAAGAGATGCAGGAGGTCGATGAATGATGATGAAGACCGTGCATTGTGGCATTTCTTGGGGAAAGCATATGATCAGCAATGAACTTGTGAAAGGATGTAATGAAGATGATGTACAAAATTATTTACATGTTAAAAGTGAAGCATATATTATAGTTTACTAGAATAATCAATGTCCTGATGACTAAGATAGTGGTAACCTTTTACTTTGCGATGTCAAGTCTCGTAGAAGACAAATATTTATTAAATGAACCTAAAATGCACAAAATAGGGTTGGCTGGGAATAATAAAATTTTGGTAATTTTACATGTAACGTTGGAGTTTTAGATATTTAGCGCGCTCAAATTACCGAAAAGATTTAATAGTAACAAAGCAGAAAGGTAGATTATATCATGGAAAAGGATATATAGGTAGATTATGTATAGATATAGGATAAATGACACCCTTTTAGTCCTAATGCTTCGTAAAAAGGTCACTCGGCTTACTACACTTTCTTTACTTAGGAGAGTAACATGTAAACTTAAAGTATATTTACCTATATACTCGTATATATATATATATATATATATATATATATATATATATATATATATATATATATATATAATGTAGTATTTTACGTGGTAGAGCCATGCTGCAGCTATATTATGGTTGTAACACGAATGGGTCGACCATGGTGGGACCACGCTCTACAGAATACCAGCGTAAAATAGCAGCTTAATGTTGCTGTGTTTCGTATAGTGCGTGTAGAGGAACTGGAGACCTTTATTACTGGAAACGAGGCATTCCATCTTAGTCCTCAAAGTTGACGACACATTTGCATTTTGATTTTTAATCGAGTATAAATGTAGGATAAAAGGATAGGTGAAAGGATAGGAAGGTGTAGATGTCTATGGGCCACAGCATCCACTTATCATCAGGTGGACTGTGTGCTCGTTTGTCAAACTTATTCTATAAAAAAAGTGGTAATTTTTTCTCTTTATTTCGGACAACGTAGAAAATGTTGATAACTTGGACAAATTGTATGAGTGTGTTAATTTATCCAAGGTTGATAATGTTTTATGCATTTATTATACACACACAAACACACAAATATCTGTTGTTGCAAAGATACAAGTATGTGTAAACTGTAGACATTTACGTCAATATTGAATAATTTATATGACAGTTACATCGTACAAAAATGAGCCACGACCTTGTTCGTATCGATTTTGGAATCCATTGTGTTCAACTGACATGCGATAAAAAAGAATAAAGATTAAGTTGACCGTATGGTCAACATCCATTATGTATGGTAATTTCTTATAAAATTGATAATGACATTACCTTTTTGATTATATTCATCTTAACAGTTATATAGACGAAAATAATTTTAATATCAAATTAAGAGAGGTAGTAGTACAAAAATAATTACTATTATTCATCATTTAAAAAAGTATACTATTAAATGACGTTACACTTTAATAATTATTAAATGGAATTATCTCTGATGGCCACCCATTCCTTTCTTGTAGTGCATTGGACGTCCTTCTTGAAGGTATCCGACGTCAAACAAAGAAACCTACCTCGTTAACGATCCTGGCATTCGAGTCCGGGCATAGGAATCGATGGCAAAAAACTACCTCCGATCGATCGAATGTCAACGACCTGAAGAGACGTGGGAATCCGGCCGTGGATGACATTACCACTGCATTGTTTGGTTTTTATTGCATCAGTACCACCAATTTGCTATGACCCTTAATTTTGTTTTTATTTAACTTTAAAATCTAAGAGATAAGATGTCAAACGTAACTGGTCATCTAGACGTATATGTTATTTACGTACATGTTTCTTATTTTTATAGGTGAAAGGTTCTATTTTCTACGGCCGATATTGATGTTCGTATGATTCATAAACAGTTGTAGGTACATGTTGAATAGTACGAGTACATACACAGCAGTTCTCATGAGAAAATTATGATATTTTACATTACAATGATCAAAATATTCATATAATTATGTACAGTTATACGTGGGTTATGATTGTGTTTTATTTATAATACATACTTTAAAGTAAGTAAAGTTACAATATACGTCCCACTGCTAGGCACAGGCCTCCTCTCATTTCTGAGAGGGTTTCAGGGCAAGGAAAGGTCCGCCGCGCTGCCCCCATGCGTGTTGACGAACTTCACATGTCTTCGAAATATATTTTTTTTCTTATTTGTCAGACATGCAGGTTTCCTCACGATGTTTTCCTTCACCGCCGAGCACGTGGTAAATTAAAATTGCAATTAACAATTTCATTGGTGCCGGCGGGGATCGAACCCTGGTTTCTCGCGTACTGTGAAACTTAAAGCGAGCGCTAACCATCTGAGCTACCACAGTAGACAAAAGGCAAACTTTATTGTTAATAAATTATGTATTATAAATACATATTTTATTAATGAATAAAACATTAAATTCATGAGTTCATTCATTATTAGTTCGTTTTCTTATTCAAATTCGTACCTATGCTAATGAATGCTTTATTGTATCAGAAAACGAAAAATCAACAATAAAAATCCATTTAATAGAAATAGCAAGATAAAAAAAACTAGTAACTATAGGTTATATATAGCCGAATACAACTATTAACAAGAGGAGAGCCTGAGTTGACGGTTCGGTAGTAGCAGTGTCTTAACATTTGGTCGCAACGCAGCAGGCCTGCGGGTTCATATTCCGTATGAAACAAGTGTTTGTAATTTGTATTGTCAAAAATAATTGCTCCGGGTCTTGACGTGTGTGTGTGATATGTCACATGAGTAAATAATCTTTAATCATGTGTTCTTGTATTGTGTGCCGGTCACTTAAAATGTATGATGAACGCGCCGCTAATCCATATACCCCACCAAACCGTCTGCGGTTCTCGTCACGTCTCTCGTTAAAATGAGGACTGAAGTGATATATGATCATTAGTTATGATCTAGAAAACATGCTGACAAAAATGATCATATAACCTAAAAACGGGGACAGAAAAATGGCGTCTAAATGGCGTATAAGACGTTTACGTCACGTTAATCAACAATTTTGTCATTGTTGATTATTAATCTCCATGCTTTGAAATATATTAATGAGTCAATTTTCTTAAATTATTGAAGACGTGCTCATCTATTCGGAGATACGTTCTATAAGAGTTTGAATTCTCTCAATTCTTCGAGTAAAGTATCTTGAATCCAATTTTTTAAGCGCAGCCCTACCCAAAGTCTGACCCAAATACGTTATTTATGTTACCACTTCTTAGATACATTAATTTTCTTTTTTAAAATTGAATAATTGACGGTGACTTAAGCAGCTGTATTGTTTGAATATAGCTATTACATACTAGGATGAGTGATGATGATATTGACATCATATTTATATGAAGATATATGATGTCAATATCGTTGAAAGACCGGCCTTATTCATTGGGAAGTTTTAACAGTTTGAATTGAAAAGAAAAAGTCTTAGCACGTAAAAAATACATTTATAAATAAATTTTCTTGAAATTCTATTTTTCACTAAGCTAAACCCTTTCTCAAAACTGTTTAGTGATTTACCAACTCAATAGAATTACGTAAGAGCCAAATCTTGTTAAGAAATTCCCTTCTATTATTGTTCTAGCAGGTAGAACACATTTTTGCCTGGGTACCACCCTCTTAGGTGATTGCTACCAACCTATTTCTAATTTGTTTTGTGTGGTTAATTGTGTAACATAATGTAAATTGTTATTTAAAAAAAGTCCCGCAGGGTTTCTTGCTGGTTTTCCCCAGGACAGAGATCTTTTTTCGAACCAGTGGTAATTAAACAATAGAGTGACTTGCAATAAGTATTATTTATAATCTATATTGAATAAAAAAAGTTTCCGTTTTTGTTTATGTTTACTTATCTTGGCGCCAAACAGCGGTGCTTGTACTGCTTTTTACCGGTATGAAGGACGAAGAGACCCAGTTTAATTACACTTTTGAGGTATTCCATCTTCGGGCGTGACAATGCATTTGTAGCCTTCATTGTTTGAAGTTGACTGCAAGTATTGGTAAGACATAATTTAAGATTTGGAGTCAAAAGTAGAGATACAAATCCATTAAAGTCAGAAAAGTGTTTCTACCACAGTTTAGTCACAATAGCTTCGAAAGTCGGTGTTCTTCCTGACTTCGGAAGCTGTTATGTAGTAATTATTATATTCTTTTTGATTTTTGAAGTCGGTTTTTACTTTTAACTATTTACCATTGTGGATAAGGTAACAATTAGAATGTCGTCTAAATAAGAATAAGTTCCTTTTTTTAATTTAAAGAAATACTAGTAATGCTATTAAACATTACTAATATTCCCTTTAATCACTTCTGGTAAGTTTAAAATGCTTGTGTTATAAGTGGTTCACGACAGTAGTCGAATGGCGGGTTCGAACCCACGACCTTTCAAGTTCGCGGTCCGTGCCCTGCCATTAGGCTACTGACGCTTGTTTGCTTTTTTGTCTTTCGAGTTTAAATACTTAAGACTTAGGAGGCCTGAGGTTGACTTTTGTTGCGACTACGGGACACGCACGGCGTCAGGATGTCGTAGAGGGATACAAATTTTCTTCAATTTGTAAAAATGGAAGACAACGCTAAAAGCGACGAAACACGAACATCTACGAGACGATCTTCGGAACCGGAGTGTGAGAAGTGAGAAGAATCCAACGCGACATCACAATCACATCACCCAGCAGGACGTAAGAGAAGGACAACATAAGGGTAGAGAATAGTGTGAAGTTTTGAAAAAGTTTAATCAAAAATTGTAAGCTATATAATGTTCTATGAGGCAAGCGATACCGTGACATATACATAGCGTGACGTGACATGACATATACATATTACAAGTGACACCATCTAGTGAATAAAATATTAAATGTAAGAAAAGGTACCAAACAAGAAACAATTATTTAACAAAACCTTACTCACAAGAACAGACGGAATTAATAAATTTTACATAAATAAATCAATATGTTTATTTTACATATTTTCTCTAAACTATCTTCATGCCTTTAACAACCTTCATCTTCTATTTTTCCACCGTAAGGGGTGGAATTTTCTCTTCAGATGTAACATAGCATTCGTATATTATTTTATAAGTCAAATCCGGATTTGCGGAATTCATCATACGGCGTAGTGCACAGTCGGTGCATGAAAATAAAACAGAAAACTAACCGCGTCGAAGTAATATCCGGAGCTTTGAGTTCAGTAACGAGACATGGCGACGAGTTCCCATTTCGTACGGCTTGAGCGAGTGCGTCAAAAGAACTCACGGATATTAACTTAGCGGCTTATACGCGAATTTGACTGTGCTGTGGACTTGATAAATCAGCAAACTCTAACGATTTAAGGTGGAAGCGCCAGGGTAGCCCGCGAAATTCAAATTTTCTTACGTTTTTTGCAATTTTCAGGTCAGTGTCAGGTTATATATTTAACAAAATATGATTCGCGAGCGTAACGAGTATGTATTTACAGAATTATAATCATTATAATCATCAATACAACCGTCTATGTTCGTATAATTCCAATGTATGGCTATTTCCAGAAAAACTCATGCTGCCACGTATATACCGTTATAGTAGAAAGAAGAAGAAGTAGAATTAAACAAAACATGACAACATGCCAGTCCGCCTATTTTGTTTTGTCATAGACGATGTTATCCTGGCCGAAATTGTCAACATAATAGACATTATTCCGGACCGAATTTCGGTCACGGTGGTCAGGCTTAACGGAAACTAGTCATCTGCACAGGACAGGATTATTGTGCTCAAGTGTTATAGATTTAGATAGGACGGTAATCCGACATGACCGGAGAGAGTTCAGGTACAAGTCTTACGGATTTATATACTTTCGGCGTGGGGGTGAAACACCGTCAACTTCCTGACTCGGAGCTGCTATTGAGAATTCTTTGACAGAAAAACGCAAAAATTGATTTTAGCCTGACTCGCGATACAAACCCACTACTAGATCATTAGACCAACCAGGCAGTCCAATTATCAACATAATGTAGTCTCAACCACAGCTGACACACGCAACAAGTATTTTTGGGTTACTGTTAACGGTCAAAAGTATAACGTTATCTGAACTACCCGGACATCAATTTTAATAACTCATTTGTATTTTTTTAAAGGATAGGGTGACAAAAGAGCACACAGTCCACCTGATGGTAAGTGGTTACTGTGACCAGAAACAGAAACAGAAACAGAAACTTTTTTATTCAATATAGATTATAAATAATACTTATTGAAAGTCACTCTTTTGTATAATTACCACTGGTTCGAAAAAAACCTCTGTCCTGGGAAGAACCAGCAAGAAACCCAGCGGGACTTTTTTTTTAAATAACAGCTTACAATCATGTATGTTACACAAATTAACAACACAACAAATTAGAAATAGCTTGGGAGCGATCACCTCACTTCCAGGGGTTATTATCATCTATAAATTCTTTAATATTATAATAACCCTTTTTATACAAACTTAGTTTAATAAAGTTTTTGAACTTTGAGCAGGTCAAATTTTGTATATTTTCTGGAATTTTGTTGTAAAAGCGTATACATCGCCCCAAGAATGAATTACTGACTCGATGGAGTCGAGTAACTGGTACTACTAGCTTGTGTCTGTTCCTAGTATTTACAGAATGAATATCAGTTATTTTTGTAAAACTACTTTTATTTTTGTGTACGTACATTACATTTTCATAAATGTATTGAGAGGCCAAAGTTAATATATTAATTTCCTTAAATTTTTGTCGCTGCGACTCTTTAGGCTTTAAATCATAAATTGCTCTTATGGCCCTCTTCTGCAAAACAAATATAATTTCAGTGTCAGCTGCGTGTCCCCATAGCAAAATACCATACGACATACCCATAGACCAGACCCATACACAGACGAGACCCATAGACATCTACATCTATCCTCAATAAAGATTCAAAATGCAGATGCGTTGTCACCCGTGAGGACTAAGATGGAATGCCTCTTTTCCAGTAAAAAGGGTCTCCGGTTCTCTACACTCACCATACGAAACACAGCAGTGTTAAGCTGCTATTTTACGCTGGTATTCTGTGAGAGCGTGGTCCCTCCCCGGTCAAGCCGACCCATTCGTGCTACGACTATACTACTAGTATAGCTGCAGCATTTTTTTTATAGAATCGGGTGACAAACGAGCACATAGTCCACCTGATGGTAAGTGGTTACTGTGAGCCACAGACATCTACATCTATCCTCAATAAAGAATCAAAATGCAGATGCGTTGTCACCCGTGAGGACTAAGATGGAATGCCTCTTGTCCAGTAAAAAGGGTCTCCGGTTCTCTACACTCACCATACGAAATACAGCAGCGTTAAGCTGCTATTTTACGATGCAGCATGGCTCTACCACGTATAAAATTTACATTTACACGTATTTATCTACTTTTATCACACTCTTTACTCAAGATGGGAGATACTTAAAATAAGCTTGGGTACATGTTCCATCGTAAAAATAAAATCACTGTACACGGGAAAAGTCGTACTTCTAAGACATGTGTCGTTTTTGTGACTTTTGAATCTTATGTGAAACTATTTCGTCTTTAATATCTATCTCATTTCCTCTTTTCATGTGTTAGTGCTCTGGATACATCGTGAATAGGTTGGCTTGAACTTGGAAGGATCACGCCCTCGCAGAATACCAGCGTGAAATAAGACTGCAATGGTGCTGTATTTCGTGCAGTGAGTGAGTTTGAACTGGTAACTAGGCAGTCTATGGTTCAATTCTAGTCCTCAGGTATGACAACGTATCTGCACTTTGATTATTAATCGAGGATAAATGTACGTATTGCACTACAGCATCCACTTGCCATGGAAGGTTCGATGCTTCATTCTTAACTTATACTTGTATTTTTTTTTATAGGATAAGGGTGACAAACGAGCACACAGTCCACCTGATGGTAAGTGGTTGCTGCGGCCCATAGACATCTACATCTGTCCTCTATTACAAATTAAAATGTGGATGCGTTGTCACCCGTGAGGACTAAGATGGAATGCCTCATTTCCAGTAAAAAGGGCCTCCGGCCACCTGCACTCACCAAACGAAACGCAGAGGTAAACCTCTACTTCACGCTGGTATTCTGTGAGGTCGTGGTACCACCCCGGTTCGAGCCGGCCCATCCGTGCGACAGCAAACGCTGCCGCGTGGCTCTACCACGTTTTTTTTGTATGAAGATATAATAGGTAGCAACCTAATTTAATATGCAATTCATTTTAAAGTTAAATGCATCAACATTGAATCCCTGTAATTGTAATTTATCTAATGATTTCCTATATTTTCGCGAACACCAATCCAAACCAAACGAGTTTTACGGATTAGATACGCGATAAAAATCCTTAAAAACTAGTTTTGTTTTAATGCAATTTATCTGTCTGTGTCTCGCCTCCGGCGGTTCTTTTAAGCGCAGAAAGAACGATAGAAATAAAATTTATAATACTTTTATAACCTAATATGTCTAACAACAGCGTTTGTTCTGCAAAAATAGAATTTCATAGTTTTAAACAATCAAAACTTTTAATAAGTTGGAATAAAAAGATAATACTATAAAGTTCTGAAATAATATAAGAAACGGTATTTGTTATTCTTCCAACTAGGTAGTTTAGTATAGGTAAACATAGATAGGTTAATGACAGAATAGTTAGCATTATGGTTACAAATTATTAAAAATAATTAATTATACACATAATAAATAATTAATTTACGATGTCGGGCACTCAATCTGGTCAAATCATCCCTTTCTTGGCGTCAATCAACATTACATTGCTTTGTTGCGTTCCAGTGTGAAAGGCATGGATGGCCAATATAATTTTAAACTCTACTATACTCCCTACACAACAGTACATTATGCGCCTGTGATCTAATTTATATAACTGTATATTTGAAGTCACTTTCAAGTGCTTAAAACTACTACTATATTGTTTGGGAAGGGTATAGAAGTGTTGAAAAATATTTAATCTACTGCAATCTATTTTAATACGTACAGTTTGTATTTCTATAAATGTTTGCTTCTTGCTATGTTGTTATATGGTTACTTTGTTGCTCTCCCTTTTGCTTGCTTTCTAAATCAAATAGAACGTATCTCATCAGCTTGCGAATCCTAAAGCGTCGCGGCGTCTTTTGTTTGTTAATGCGCGTCTTTAAGGTGGCAATTAGGGCATCGATCTTCCATACGACGAGAGAAGTCCATGTCATGAGGTATAGTTCGGCCGTTCAGAGAATGCGTTCCTGACACCTATCAGTTAGTCACGACTAGTGATGGGCACAACATAACCCTGAGTTCGTTACCGTTCCTCCAAAATGAAGCGCCGCGTTATTTTTAAGATTATTTTCGTTTTAAATTGGCGGAATCATTTAAAATTTATATTTTTGTAATTTAAGTGGAAACCAAAAAAAGGTAATATTAATATAATAAAATTGTTTTATTTATTCTTTGTTACAAAGTTACAATCTGTATTTCTATGCAATAAAGTACATTGAATTGAATGTGCGTACAGAATATTAATCAGACTCCGATTCGCTTGAGGAGGTGGTGTCTTCATCATCATCTTCGCCTACCATGTATAATTATATTATTATCAATAACAGAATCAATCCTGATATCTCGGTCAAAATGTTCCACAATCAGGTTTTTAGTCTTCTCAACAACCTTTGCCCAGTCATCTCTTGTGACTTCCCCGCAGGCTTTTTTTAATAGGGTCATCATCTTTTTGTGCTGAATGGCGGGGAAGTATTGTGGCGGGCGGCGTAACCTTTTATTTGAGCCCAGATTAGCTCAATCGCGTTATATTGGCAATGATACGGTGGAATTCTTAGAACGCGATGACCGTACTCCAGAGCCAGTTCATCGATTTCGTATCGCACATTTGCCGCTTTATTTTCTTTAACTAATTTAATTAGCTCTGGTTTTAGCATGTGCATATTTGCGTCAATGCCTTTTGCTTGTAACCAAGCCACCATTTCTTCTTATTTATTAGCTTGGGTAGGTGGTTTCTGTATTTGAAACGAGTGATAGGAGGCATTATCCATGAATATTACAGAAGGCTCTGGTAGGCTGGGCAAAAGCACGTTCTGGAACTACTCTTTAAATGTAGTGGCATTCATTTCCTCGTGGTAGTCATTTGTGGTTTTTGATTGAAATGCCAGTAACGCGTTCTCCACAAAGCCGTATTTTGCAGAACCTGCGTGGCATATTATCAGACGGGTCCCCTTACCCATTGGTACTTTCGACGTCGACGCTTGTGTATCATCCGTCCAAGAACGGGAAACCGGGTGATTGGCGTTTAGCTATGTCTCGGCAATGAACACGACATTATCCCAGTTATCAATATTTTTTGCTTCTCTCAAAAAATTTATCCGTTTTAAAATTATGTCGTATCGTTCTAATAAAATTTTTCTTTTGTCTGTTTTTTTTATACGAAAAACCAATATCTTTTAAGATTTTGGTTAAAGCAGTTTTACCCCCGCTAAACAGTCCAGCTTCTCTTAACGATGCCAAAAGCTTCTTCCTGTTGAGATATTCATTTCTGGAATAGTAACCATATATATGATTTCTGATTGCATCGGCGTCAAAGGTGTCAATATCTGTCACGGGTTTAGTTCTACGTTTCTTCTTCGGTGTACGTAAAATATTATTTTCCGTGCCAGTAAAGCCGAAATTTTCTTTCTTAATATTTGTTATCGTTCGTTTGCTAACTCCAAGCGCCTGAGAGACGCGTTCTTGTACTTGTTCGACAGGTAACAGGGATCCGCCATTTTGCCGCTCCCGCTCTAAGTAATCTTGCACTTTGATGATTAACTCACGGGCTCCACTTTTCAATGTTTGTCCACGTTTAGGCATTATTATGCACCAAAAGTAAAAAGAACGCAATACAAAACACAATCGAAGTCCGATTTAGCGCCGATGTCAGTTTGAAAAGCAGAAACAGTCCATTTTACGAAAGCCGGGTAATCAAATAAAAACAGATCGAAAATACTTGAAGAACGTGGTCTATGCACACGAAACGACAACAGACGACTGTTTTAGCGTCACAAAATGGCGGCCCATAACGCCATTTGGGGTTACCATTTTCAACCTAAATATAAAAATGCTACTTTCTTTCGCGCGTTCGGTTTGGTCGTAGTTTTATTTTTATATTATATAAAAGTTATCTTATAGTCCATTGTTTTCAAATTCTTAAAAAGAAAAACAAAACGTATTATTTTATAAAGTATAACTGTATAAGAACAGATTACGATACTGTTATTGCCTGTTATTGTTAGCACAGCACTACAAATATAAAGCGCTGACATATCCTTGTAATAGCGCAGTATAGATTTAGAAAAATATTGTTTACCAAGTTATTTGACACTCAGTTTGGCACAAAATTATAACATTCACTGATTATTGATATAATAATGTTGTTTTAATGTTCATCAATTGTTAAAACGGTAAACAACCAGCAAAAATATTTTTATCGTAACTGCAACGCAATTACAAAGTTACGTCGTCAGTTCAATCGCGACGTGTCAGGAACGCATTCTCTGAACGGCCGAACTAAAATAGGCCTCCTTTTATGCCTAGGACTTCTTCTGGGTAGGTACTGCTGTGTTCCGGTCTAAGAATGTATAAAGGCAGTATGAGTACAGGGTGCAAACATTCCATCTTTGTCTTCAGATGTGTGATAACGCACCTGTAGCCTTTGTTTGAGTAAGCGACATTTTAATTTTTGCTATTTAGGATGCCTTTTTTCATATTTTGGAATTGAACTAAAATCCATAGTCTTTATTATAGGTACTCATACTGTTTTAATGTGTAACAAAAATATAACCTTAAAAGCCTATTTCACTTTTGCAGTATTTGAGAAGTACACTCCAAAAGAAATAGATATAACATTTATAGAGAGAGAAAAAGAGACAAAAATTTGTAGGCGAAGTACATTATTTTAATTCAAGACTTGAGAGTCTAGGAATTAGAAAAAGGTAAGTATTATATGAGGACGACGCGACGTCTTGAAATTGAAATATAAAAAAGGAACGTCTCCGTTGAGCTAACGCAACGAGGCAGGAGTACATAAATTCAAATTTAAAAAGGAATAGATCTACTATTCCGTCAGCATAAGCTCTAAAAAGCGAATTAGTGACATAGGGATGTTCTCTATTGAATACGATATGTATTTTTTTTCGTAATTAAAGATTAAGGCGCAATAATTCAATCGACACTTACACTTATTTGTTACCGTTCCTATTAATTAGTATTATGCTTTTAGTGGTCCTAAGTGTGACTACTGATCACGTTATCCCGAGTTGGAAACCCGATTCGGGTCAAAATCAGTTATTGAGTTTTTTCGTCAAGAAATTCTCAGTGGCAGTCTGAAGTCAGGAAAACGTTGGTCTTGTGCCTCATCTTTCGCTATTCGTGTCAGATTACCGTCCTGTCGGAGAGAATACAGAGTGCACCTGTGCTTGCGCACACACTCGTGCACTATAACCCTGTCCTGTGCAGATGGCTAGTCTCCGTTGAGACTGACTGCTGTGATCGAAATTCGGTGGATGCATTATATCAGTAATTATGTTGCAAACCAGTAACATTAAGTGCTATGCGGATGACAACACTGATGATGCTTTTTTACCGGCCGTTCCAATATTTCTCGGGAAGACGTCGTTGAGTAAAGAACAAATTTGTGCCTGAAGTCGAGGTCTCGGATTGGAATCGGTAAGGTTTAGTCCAGTTTAACTCCCAGAAGATGCAGATTTTCGATATACTGGTAAAAATAAACTTTTTGTCGATATTCTTCCATTTCTTCCACAATCGGAATACTCGGTGTCGGCATATCTAGAGATAAATCTTGGCGTGCTCAGTAGAGCGGGATAGTATTAATGCTGGCACACTGCTTACAACTTTATAAGGCACGAGTTTGGCCTTACATGAAATATTGTTCTTAACTCTAGGCCAGGGCACCCTAATGCTAAAGAGCTATCCCTGAGTGCATTCAGCGAAGAGCGGCCTGAGATCGGCTCGATTCACTGGCGCTGCGAAGGGCTATTGCGTTCTTTTCCATTTTCAATCGCAATAAGCACGGGAAGTGTTTAGAAAAATTGTTCGGATTAATTTCACCCGTCAAAATCCACCATCGCACATCGAACACATTCCAAAAAAAGTCGTGCGAAGAGACTATGTGTCTTCTTTGTGGAATCAACTACCACTAGAGATTTTTCCTAACCGTCTACTTGAGCTTGCTCCTTTTTAAAAAGTTGGCAACGCACTTGTCATTCCCCTGGCGTTGCAATTGTTTATGGGCGGCTGTCGTCACTTACAACGTTATCTGCTTGTTTCCTTCTTCTACAAAAATGCACTACTACAAGTAGGTTGCAAGTATGAATAAAAAAAAATATGTCGACGAAGCCTGAGCAACGAAGGCTATGTTCACTCTTTCGGCCTTTTATTACAAAAGAGTTCTTTTATATTGAACGAATTATACTCGACAAAATCAAGTTAAATTAGATTAGGTTAATCCGTGACTTGCGGAAATTAAACGATGACTGTGCAGGACGGAGAGCCAGTAGATTGAATCGACCTTTTTTCCGAGGTAAATGGTTTGTTTAGGTACTTTTTGTACAAACATTCGTTAATTTTATTAATTGATAAAAGTTAAATATTATGGGCTTTAGAAAACAAATCTATTTATGTTTTTTTTTATAGGATAAGGGTGACAAACGAGCACACAGTCCACCTGATGGTAAGTGGCTGCTGCGGCCCATAGACATCTACATCTATCCTCTATTACAATTCAAAATGTAGATGCGTTGTCACCCGTGAGGACCAAGATGGAACGCCTCATTTCCAGTAAAAAGGGCCTCCGGCACCTGCACTCACCAAGCGAAACGCAGAGGTGAACCTCTACTTCACGCTGGTTTTCTGTGAGGTCGTGGTACCACCCAGGTTCGAGCCGGCCCATCCGTGTGACAGCAAAAGCTGCCGCGTGGCTCTACCACTGTTAAAATGTAAAATATGTTTGACTTGGTTTTACTTTAGAATTTAAGCATCCTCTCAATACAAGAGGGTATGAATTAGAAAAGAAGAACAGAGTTAGGTGAAATTAACATGTATTTCAAATTTATTTAAAGTTTCTTCACGATGTTTCCAAAAAACATTAAGACCCGTATTAATAACCGTTACTTAACGACGAACTCAAGTGCGTAATCATTTGATACGCCCTCATTACTATATGAGCATCTCAAGATCGTTGCTAATTAAAAAACACATTAAAACAGTATCTGAAATCGCTGTAGTTAGGAATACTGTTCTGTGACTTGCACTTAAGTACACACACTTGAGAGTCGAGTTTCGTTTATTAATTAGTGTGGCACTCAGCTCATATCGTAAACCTAAACCGCATCTTGAGATATGTTTATTAATGAGATTATAACTTCAAGATTGTACTCAAGTGCGTGTACTTGAGCTGAGTAACGTTTATTTATACAGGCCTTAGAGTACATGTAGTCAAGTCCACCATGGCCACATATTATGTATGTACTATTGGGGTTGGGGTAGCGTGGCCTACACTAACGTACTCGAAAATTGTCTTTTAAATGAGATGAGGCGCAAGCCTAGCCGTAGAAAGTGTAGTGTACTTCATTATTACTGTATGCCCATTCGCCATTTATTTTCTTCAATGAGAATATATGTGCTCGCTTGTCACACTTATTCATATTACATATAAAGTATCATTCATCTAAAAATTTGTGGACTCTTCTGGAACCCAAAATTATTAACAGATTTGAATACAAATTCATTCACTAATCATTCAATTCATTCATGATAGCCTATCAAAAGTAAGTTACCTAACTATATTTTTACTTTACCGTAAACGGACGTTGAGTATTTACCACATACTGTAACTAAAAATTGTAACAGGTAAATTTACGGTTAAGATTGTTTTAAAAATATTGCTCAGGTTCTTGGATTTTATTATCGTTGAATGTGTGACAATGATTTATACAATTTGTTGTTAAAACGAAACATATGAATAAAAATAAGAAATGTGAGATTTGTATCACGTTAAGTGCCAAATTAAATTTAACGAGTGACATAATATATTTTCTTTAGAACGTGATGATAAGTACATCCTTTTTTAATATTGTCTCTTCTCTTTTCTTTCAGGTAAGCGACAGATTTAATATAACCTTTTGATACAAGCCACATGGAGCAAAGTAGGTATTATTTCAAAATAATAATCATAAAAGTTACATAATATTTGGGTATTTTTTTGTACCTACATATTCTATACTCCTGAGACTTTTGTATAGCAATTTACATTTTAGTAATCTTTAGACTAATATATTGACAGGCGCTTTACCCAAGTAATGTATTATACATATTTTTTTTATAGGATAAGGGTGACAAACGAGAATATAGTCCACCTGATGGTAAGTGGTTGTTGAGGCCTATAGATATCTACGTCTATCTTCGATTACGAATCGAAATGCAGATGCGTTGTCATCCGTGAGGACTAAGATGGAATGCCTGGTTTTCAGTAAAAAGGGTCTCCGGTTCACTACACTCACCATACGAAACACAGCAGCGTTAAGCTGCTATTTAACGCTGGTATTCTGTGAGAGCGTGGTCCTTCCCCGGTCGAGCCAACCCATTCGTGCTACAACCATAATGTAGCTGCAGCATGGCTCTGCCACGTATAAATGTTTGGTTGTAATATATTTAATATGATTTTTCCATGGGTAAAATGTAATAAATTCAAAAAATACGAGGAATATAACATTTTGCTACTTCTTGTAATAGGATTCACCTTTGATTGTCAAAAAAAAGTCAGAGTGATAAACTAATAGGTAAGCCATACAGCAAAGGAGCAGAATTATTAACCTGCATTTGTCTTTCCATCCGATTATAAGGTGAGTGTCTTCAAGGATATTGTAAATATCTTTTTGTTAAGCTAATTCAGTGTGCTTTGCTATCTTTGGCTGCATCCCCACTTACCATCAGATGGGACAGTAGTCAATGGCTTATAAAAATAAAAATAAAACTAACATCCAGTCTTCCTGTTGGTAACTAGATGCAGTGACTCGAGGATTCTACATTTCATTTTGACTAAAAATCAAAATGTCCGAGGGCTAAGGTTTAATGCCTTATTATCAGTAAAAATGCAGGCTTTACGCCAGGGATGGTTATATCGTCCTCTATGGCAAGTCATTTATTATCTGCCAATAGTCATAAATGATACCCATGTAGTGCAGTGATTGATTATCTTTAGCCAATCATAATAGAGATAAATGTAATTTCTGCCATGCATACATAATATAAACACACACGCCTGTTACCCATAGGGGTAGGCAGAGACTATGGACTTCCATTTGGCAAGATCCTGACACACCTCTCTCGCTTCCTCCACATCCATATACCTAAGCATACACGCTCGTCGGTTAAAGGTACACTTAAATTGGCCCATTTTCAATATATCGCCAATTTGCTCGATAAACTTTCGCCTAGGATATCCCTTCCCGACTCTGCCGTTCACCTCTGAAACATAAATTTGCTTTGTCACTCTTTCCTCATTCATTCCTTCTACATGACCAAACCACCGAAGCATTCCTTTATTAATTCTGGTCACAACATCATCTTGCAAACCACACTCTTCTCCTATCAATGAATTTCTCACCCTGTCATTCAGATTCATCTGCCATGCAGTTGTTGTGTAAATATATTTCACTACTCCATATCATCTTGTGGGTATCATACTCGACAGAGTAAAACTGAAAGGGGAGATGGGCAGCAGCATCTTCGTGATAACAATTTAATAATAATGTAAAAACTGCGGATGCTAACCCGCCCATCAAGCGTGGCAACTATGGCAAATATGTATGACAATATGATAGTATGAATAATGAATCTATGGGGAAGACTTTTCTCTTTTAGAATAAGGGTGTCAAAAATGCACAAAGTTTACTTGATGGTAGACTGTGTGCTCCTTTGTTATCCTTATCATATAAAAAAAATTCAATTAAGGATATTTTACTGGAAATGTAGCATATATTTCCAGTAAAAATGGTCTCCGATTCTCTATACTCACCACAAGAAGCACAATAGCAATGATCTGGTATTTTACGATGGTATTTGTGAGATCGTGGTCCTATTACGCTCGAGTCCACGTACTCGTGCTACAACCATAATTTAGCTTCAGCGTAGCTCTGCCACGTGGCTCTACCACGAGCTACGGTCAGCAGTGGTCTTTAGATTGGCTGTGACTGGCTAATGATGATGACACTACGAAGTTAACAAAATTTGCGTTATAATTCCGATCTTGCTCACGAGATAAGATAGATAATCATGTATATCTATGTACGTGAAAAGAAATTGTTCATAGTGTGAATCACAGTCCTCGTGGACTCTCATCATCATTATTTATCACTACAGCCTTTCAAACTTTACCGCTGAACATAGACCTCACCAACTCACCATAGATTAACTCATAAGAAGGATATTTGCTGTTGTATCTCCGCTTGAGAAGCGAGTGGAAATCACAGTTTTATTATTTTCTAGTTTCTATAAGCAAGACGCTGCTGCCCATTTCCTGATTTTCTGCCGACTTCCAAAAAGGAGACTGTACTCAATTCGAGTGTATGTTTTTTTTTATGTGTGTTA
This sequence comes from Parnassius glacialis, assembly GCA_033319125.1. Classification (NCBI taxonomy): domain Eukaryota; kingdom Metazoa; phylum Arthropoda; class Insecta; order Lepidoptera; family Papilionidae; genus Parnassius; species Parnassius glacialis. Next base: position 16,636,917 of record JAVANC010000023.1, on the reverse strand, counting down.
CCTCATAACTTTGTACTGGGCGAACCGATTTGGATGATTCTTCTTTTATATGAAAGCTGATAGTTCTCGTGTGGCCCCATATGAATTTGATCAAGGTCAGACCAATGGTTATTGAGTTATTCTTAAATAACCTATATTGAAGTCGGCTGTAAAAAAAATTAAATTTTAAATTATATTCTATCACGTCAATCATGGGGCGATATGGGGTAGTAGATATTCTACACCACCATTGCACGGTGAAATATTATGCTCAGTGTACTTTTATTCTGTTTCTTTTTGTTTATAAGTTCAAGAAATAATTAAAAATTAAAAATTTTGTTAAGCCGACTTCAATATAAAACATTAAGAATAACTCAAAAACTATTGTTCTGACCTTAATCAAATGGGACCACATGTGAAGTAACAGCTTTAAAATAAAAAAAGAATCATCGAAATCGGTTCACCCAGTAAAAAGTTATGAGGTAACACACATAAAAAAAACATACAGTCGAATTGAGTACCGTCTCCTTTTTGAAGTCGGCAGAAAAAATGATTTATTTTTCTTACATAAACTTAAAATCTGGGTTAAGAGCACCCATATGCTTACCTAAAAATAAACTGTAAACGGGATTTCGTTGTTCCGTTTCAACCTTCGGGACTTCATTGAGGTGACCTATTCTATGCCAGCCTTGAATTAGTTCAGTTCATAATACAATTATAAAACCCCCTCAGAAATGAGGGGAGGCCTGTGCCCAGTAATGGGATGGGGCGTATATAGGCTGTAACTTGAACACATTTGTATTTTTTGACAGGTGTTTGTTTTCATTTTACATTTTTAATACCACCCAAATGGGGGGGGGGGGGGTTGGTTTCAAGTGCAATTTTTATATTTTTATGCATATTACCTAAAAAAATTATACATTTGTATATTAATTAATTAATAACTAATGTCCGTGTAGTGTGATAGAAATGAGATAAAGTTATTGTTAGAAATAGTAGTTTATTATACAACATGTAACAAAAACCCTGTGGTTCCCGTTAAGTACGTTATCAGGATCAGTATTCAAACCTATAGAAATAACTTTTTTTCTAAAGTCGACCGTATTTATTTATTTTATTTTATGTGGTTTTATTACCTCTTACTGACGCTAGCCAATGCTAAAGCTAAGTAAAGCGGAGTCTTTGACAATCCTCTTACTCCTCAGACAATGCAGAGGTAATAAAACCACATGCAATTGGCATATAGTAATTATTTTTTTTTAAATAAAATAAAAAAAACGTTCGAGTTTTTAATAAAAAATTATTTCTATACGTTTGAATAATGATCCTGATAACGTACTTAACGGGAACCACAGGGTCTTTGTTAAATATTGTATACACGCGTGTTACAACAGTGCCGGCCATATTACTACTGTACTGCCTCACAAATTTCAGGTACTATAGGTAGGTATATATGCCAAGTGTATGTTGTGTAAGTTACATTACTCCCCTCAAAAAATTTTATTTTTATTTTTTAAGATACAAATACAATAAATTTTGATTTTATACAAACAGTTAGGTATAGACAGAACCGGGTGACAACGTAATGCTTATCACTTGTAATGCACAAACACTTGGTACCATATGTCTCAACACTGGGAATTATGTACATTTGAAGCGTCAGCAGTCATCGACGCTCGACCTACATGCAATTAACATTAATTCATTTCAATTAATTAATCATTATCATTAATTCAATTAATTAATGATTGCAAATGCTAAAAATCAAAACATAGTTATATTACATATTTTAATTCGCTATAGTTAAAATAAATTTAATTGCTAAAAGTAGTACACCAAATTTTAAATTTGCTTAAACACTACTTACAAGCTAGACAAACCAAACAGTACGTCTGATATCGCCAAAAACTGTTAACGCAACCCGTTAACAAATTTCAATTTTAGTCGGCGTTTTGGGCGCATCGTGAGCTCTTCAGAAGCTGGCAACTTGATTCATTTGCAAGGTTTGTTCCTGCACAAATCTCATTTGCTTCCGTACCCGCTTTTTAACCTGGGCTGACCCGTAACGGATTTTCATGATAACCGTTTTGATCATGTATTTCTTCTGCCGTTAATATGATCGTACTATTGTCTCCTTCATCGCCGCTTCGGACTGGGCGACAACGACCTCATTTTTGTTCATCGTGTTACGCGTTATTTAATATTAAAATAATAGTTTATTTATTCGAAGAAAGTATGTATCTACCACACGAAAGTCAGCGCCGACAAGAAATAATTTGTCTAAAAATGCTAAACAATATTCATTGAGTCGACCTAACTTATAAATTGAAACGTACGGGCTTCTACGAAATACGGCCGCTACACGGGACGTAGCTGAGCGGGCGATCAACTTTTTCCGCTTCGCTTATGCTAATATTACGGTCATTTAAAGAAATATCCTTACCACTAGTATTGTTGTCATTAGTTACGTTTTGGCTATCGCTTATATAAGCGGGTTTAAGCCTATCTACGGATATGAATACATCTCTACCGGGCATGGTCCCTAGTATGGAGATTGTAATGACTTCCGTACAAGGTCACTCCTAACAAAAAAGTGCGTGCAGGTATTTAAATCGCTATGAATGAATACCGTGCGAGCGTCCTTATGTGCCGTAGGCTTAGGTTTCGGCTCGCTTATTAAGTGGCGAAGCTTGCGAAGTCACTTATTGATTTCACGATGTCTGTCCGTCTGTCCGTCTGTCCGTCTGTCCATCTGTCCGTCTGTCCGTCCGTCTGTCCGTCTGTCCCACGATTATCTCGAGAACGGTTTCGAATTTTCAAATTCTGTTTTCAGCAATCGATTACTGATCACCCAGGCATCTGAACCTCCTATTTTGATTTTTTTTTCCGTTAGAAACCGCTACAAAGCTGATTGCTTCGCCACTTTGCTATGCTGTTAGCTTGCTAGGTTTATTATTTTTCGTAACCGTTCGACATATTCGCTGTGATTTATTATTACCGAATAAATCTCCGGGCAGCCTCCAAAATTGACCGTATGTTAATTCGGTGGCACTAACGCCAGTGTCTGATCGCGGAGCTGCTCGCAGGCCTAACAAAACTATAGGTAGTTCTTCAACCCAGGTTTTAGAATCCAAACTGGCCATAAGCGCGGCCTTAAGGGATCTATGGCACCTCTCAACCAGCCCATTGATTTGCGGGTGGTATGGAGTAGTTCTGGTTTTATAAATATCTGAATACTTCGTTAAATTTTGAAAAACATTGCTTTTAAACTGTCTGCCCTGTAACTCTAACTGTAAGCTGAACGGGGCAGCCAAAACGCGAAATCCACCCTTCGAAAATTACCTTAGAAACCGTTTCTGCGGATATATCCCTTACTGGAAACGCCTCTGGCTAACCGGCCTGTCGATCTATTATTGTGACGAGATACCTATAGTCTTGCAAGGAAATATTAAGTGGACCCACTATGTCGACGTGAATGTGGGAAAAATTTTCCGCCAACGGAAATTTCTCTAGTTATATTATGTCTATAAACATTGGCACGTTGACATGCAATGCACGACTTGACCCATTTACCTACGTCCTTTTTCATATTAACCCAGAAAAGTCTGTTACTGATTAGCTTACGCGAGGTACGGATTCCAGGGTGGAAAGACTATGAATAGAGTCGAAAGTTAAGCGCCTTAATTGTTCCGGTAAATATGGCTTAGCCAATTGGTAGACATATCACACCAAACGGGAAAATCACTGCCAGGAATAAATATCTGTTTAAAATTCCACTTATTAGAACTGCGTAGACTGACTAGCTGCTCGTCATTACTTTGTGCACTGCTGACTGCTGCATAATCTAATACGGTTGGACAAGTAACAGTCTCTATCCTTGATAACGCGTTCGCTAATACATTCTTATCACCTTCAATGTGTTTAATGTTCGTAGTGAACTCGCTAATAAAAAGTAGTTGTCTCACGTGCCTAGTAACTCGTTGTCGCTATTGATTTTTGAAAACGCAAAAATTAAGGGTTTATGGTCCGTAAGAATTACCATATCTTGATCTTCAACCATATTTCTGAAATAATTCACTGCAAGATAAATAGCTATAAGTTATTTTTTTTATAGGATAAGGGAGAAACACGAGCACACAGTCCACCTGATGGTAAGTGGTTGCTGCGGCCCATAGACATCTACATCTATCCTCTGTTACAGATCCAAATGCAGATGCGTTTTCCCCCGTTAGGACTAGGATGGAATGCCTCATTTCCAGTAAAAAGGGCCTCCGGCCACCTGCACTCACCAAGCGAAACGCAGAGGTAAACCTCTACTTCACGCTGGTTTTCTGTGAGGTCGTGGTACCACCCCGGTTCGAGCCGGCCCATCCGTGCAACAGCAAAAGCTGCCGCCTGGCTCTACCACTGTCATCCATCCATCATTACATTCTTTCACAAGTCCATTCCTGAACATAAGCCTTCCGCAAGTAATGTCACAAAACACGGTCCCGAGTCACCTGTATCTCTTACCAGGACATGCGCTTATCAGTACGAGGTTGCCACTCGAGAATCTTTCTTCCTCGTCAATTTGTGACAACTTAAATTAAAAATTTTAATAACCCCCGACGCAAAAACAGTTGATGATCTTTAAACGGCTGAACAGATTTTCTTGAAACATAGCTAGGAATATTCTCGATTAAGACACCTACCAAAAGGAATAAACTTAATGGAAATCGGCTCATCTGTTCAGGAGCTATAATGCCGCAGACAGACACTCAGATACACGGATACACAGATAAACGGATACATAGATACACACGTTAAACATATAACACCCCTCTTATTAACGACTTCAGCATCTAGCCATTAGTGGACTATATTTTGGACTATCATTACTGCATTATGTTTTGAAACAGATTTAGGACTGCCTTTCCATAAGGGATGTGCGAGGTGCTAAGCTTCTCACTTTCGCATCGTTTACCTCGCCCGTCCCTAGTGGAAAGGCAGTCTAAAGTTAGATTAGTTATGTAAACAAACGAGATATACAGTAGCTTTGGTTTCATGATATACGAGCGCAGTTTGCTTAAATTTTGTTAAACCTGTATTCTTATAATTAAAAATCTGTGACAAAGATGTTATAGATTAGCGTGGCGGACAAACAAATCGTAGGTAAGTTTGAACCTTTGCTCCAAATACACAGTTTGTTGGTTTTCGAGTTTGGTTCTGCTGTGAATATACCAGTATCCCTGTCACTGCATTCTATTTTATCTACTATATTATCGGATAAACTTTACATTAGACATGCATAAGTTAGGAATAGAAAGTTTTTTTTGTAGAATAAGTTAATGGTAAGGCTGTGGCTCATAGATATCTATATACATCTATCCCCGATTAAGAAACAAAATCTAAATGGGTTGTCAACTGAGAACTAAGATGGTATGCCTTGGTTCCAGTAAAAGATGTGCTTGGTTCCCTACACTCACCATGCGAAACACAGCAGCATAAAGCTGCTATTTTACGCGGTAATCTATGAGAGCGTGGCCTTTCGTGCTGCGATCATTATATGCTGCAGCTTCGCTACGTGAAGAAGTGCATCGTTATCAGCGCTGATACTTAAAATTACAGCATAAATACGTCCCATAGCTGGACACAGGCCTCTGCTTATTTCTGAGGATAGAGTTTTAGGGCCTGGAAGTATCCACCGCGTTGTCCCAATGCACGTTGGTGGACTGCACATTTATCGTTTTTTTTTAATTTCATTGACATGCGGGGTTTCTCACAGTATTTTTCTTCCCTGTTGAGCTCGTGGTAAATCAGAACGTATAAATCAGTAAGAAGTGACTTAATTTCTAGAGTCGAATCAAGCTTTTAAAACGGATTAAAAGAGAAGAATTATGTTACGGTCCAGAAGACGTTGTTCTATAATTATAATGTGTGTACGTTCTGTCTTATTGTAATGTAATGATTAGAATATCCATGATAGTAAATTACAATGGTATCTTCTGAGACAGTTCTTGTTTTTGTCAGATATATTTGGTTATTTATGCGATTTCTTTGAACTTTTTTTATACGTGGTAAAGCCAAGCTGCAGCTATACTTATAGTATAGTTATAGCACGAATGGGTCGGCTCGACCGGGGAAGGACCACGTTCTTACAGAATACCAGCGTAAAATAACAGCTTAATGCTGCTGTGTTTCGTGGTGGTGAGTGCAGAGAACCGGATAGCCTTTTTACTGGAAAAGAGGCATTCCATCTTAAACCTCACGGGTGACAACGTATCTGTATTTTGATTCGCAAACGAGGATCGATGTAAATGTATATGGGCCTCAACAACCACTTACCATCAGGTGAATTGTATGCTTGTTTGTCACCCTATTTCTATAAAAAAAATTCGTTGAACTATCTGTGTTTATATTAATTATAAATGCTAAAAGCATTTATAATTATTGTATTGAATTAATTTTTTATTTTACTTCAAACATAATATATCACAACAATATTTGCGGAATCACCTCGGTGTATGTCAACTTGTAAACATTATTCTTTGAAAGAGCGAAAAAGTAAGTTGAAGAAAAAATATTTCTAAGGTAATCGAAATATGAAAAACATTTTTGAAGCACCACTGTCCACCAATGCTGTGAAGCATTTCATCTTATTTTTCAGAGGTGAAAACGCAGCTTTATTTGTTTGAAGTTGAATGTACATAAGTGTCCGCGAAGCCAGTGTTGCCAACTCGAATTTTTCCAAATCCGTAGATTGGTATAAAATTTTTCAGCAGACTTTAAATCAAACTGCAGATATTTTTTCATTATTACAAGAAAAAAGTATCATAAAAATTGTTTAAACATTAATGGTTTTCTTTTAATAAAATTCTTTTTGTTACACAAAAAACAAATAAAATAACTAACACTTAAATTAGTGGATAGTTTTATAAAAAACTTCATTTATGATAAAAATGTGGTCTTTTTTTGTTAAGTTTTAAAAATTTATTTATTCGGAAAGAACTGTGAAGTATTGTAAAAATTCAAAATATATAATATATTTAAAATGGAAATCAAATTCCGTAGATTTCATCTCAAATGCCGTAGTTCCGTAGACGATGACAAACTTCCGTAGATCTACGGAAAAATCCGTAGAGTTGGCAACGCTGCCACGGACGGCAGTAGCCTATATCGGGTGGAATGTAAGTTCTTTTCTACCGACTTCAAAAAGGTAGTCAATTCCAATGTATGTTTTTTTTATGTGTGTTACCTCATAACTTTTTTCTGCGTAAACCGATTTCGATGATTCTTTTTTTTTATTTCAAAGCTGAATTTGGTGCTTCACATCTCATATAAATTTGTATAAGAAAAAATGTATAAGAGAGTTTCTTGTGAGTATTATCATAATTTTATCAAACATAAATAAAAATTAAACATTTTGTACAACCAAAATTAATTCAATATAAATTATTAAGAATAACTCAAAAACTATTCGTCATACCTTGATCAAATTTATATGGGACCACATGAAAAGCACCATCTTTCAAATAAAAAAATAATTATCGAAATCTGTTCACCCAGAAAAAAGTTATGAGGTAACACACATAAAAAAAGAACATACAGTCGAATTGAGTACCGTCTCCTTTTTGAAGTCGGTAGAAAAGAAGAGCCTAACTTTGGTTGGTCGAGGGTAATAATGAATATTTATTGAAAAAAACGATTTATTATTCGCTTAAATTTGAAAAATACAAAACATAGTAGAAATGGTAACTTATTGAAAACATAAAAGTTAGCAGCGGGAGAGGTCGGGAAGGCTCTTTTCCTTGCAGTAGGCGTAAGATGAAGGCCAGGCTTTGAATCCGACGCGGTCGTAAATTCTCTTCGCACACCTCACGTCGTCAGCCAGGTCTTCATTCAAGAGATCTGAAATTTAATATAAAAATAACTAAACATATGAAGAAGTATGAATGAAATTTTGTTTGAATGTTGTTTTTATTTGGAAGTTTTATTTATATTTGGTACTGCTGTGTGCCGGTGTGAAGGGTTCAGAGAGACAGAATAATTACAGGCTGTGATGTGTTTATTACATCTTAGTCGATGGAGGCGATTCTTGATTTAAAATTGTATATATATATATATATATATATATATCTTGGTATCCATGGACTGCAGTAGGGACTGCACGTCAGAAGTAAAAACTTCTTAGCTTCACAAACATAAAATATATATATACATATATGTTTGTAAAGATGATACATATATGCATCTGTATTTATATATCTGAGCGTGACGATCATGCGAGTTTAGCGCTTTTTGCCCATCCCAAAAGTGCCCAACGTGCATAAAGAAGTTTTTACTTTAAAAACATTGCCATGTTTGTTGCGATCGCGGTACTAGACGTCTCGCACCTTTGACCCCTTTGACACTAATTCCGTCGTCAGTCTGAGTGATGTGGAGTAAACGATATGGACATACAGCCCTCTGTTAGTAGCAATGAGATAATTTCTGCCTTTTCATTAGATTGCCTCTCATGACATCTAGAGGATAAAATGGAGTATTGGTTTTCCTTATGCCACCGCAATACTACAATAAGCAAAGCACCTAATAATATATATATAAGAAATATTAATTTTATTTTGTTGAACCTATTTTCCTAAGAATAAAAAAATATTAGCATTAAAAAATAAAGCAAAATATTAGTCTTTCTGCATCATTATCTTCCAATTTAATTACGATTATTCGAGTGCATAGACATGTATCTGATAGTTCCTTTTTTATTTTTTATAATATGGAAGTTGATTATGTAGCTGTGACTACTTTAATGATTACAAGAAAAATAATTTAATTATAAAATAAATAAATATTTTCATTTTGCCAATTATCTGACTACAATAAATCCTCTTACTTAAGTCCTGGGAAGGACGAGCAAGAAACCCAGCGGGACTATTTTTATAGGATTATGTTAGATGTATAAATTAAAATATAAAGTTGAGTATGATCAAAGAGATTTAAATATATAGGTTACTACTACTTAAATGTCTTTGAGTATGATACTCGTATAATGGATTTTACCTGGTGCAACTGTAAAACGTGCATAATGTTTTTGTACACCAAAATTAGTTATTTGTACGCAACACTGGGTAACACATTAGTTTAATAATTGCATTGCCCTGTTGGATAAAAAGCAAATGAAAATGACTGCGGGTGTGACATATGTCATTTTTAATTACCGACAACGCCATTAACGAACAAAAACTGTAGTGAATTCGCAAACAGAATGGACAGGCGACAGTTTGGCGACATATTTATTCCCAAAGCTACATAGCATGTGTGCACATTGTACATACTAGCGACCCGTCCCGGCTTCGCCTGGTTAGGGTCTATTAATGTGGTTAATAAATATTTATTTTATCAATTTTTCCCTTACAATGAAACATCTTAAAGGTTTTCGCATAAAATTTAGCCAAGATCACTCCTGAAAATGCTAGAATCGTGTTAAATCTAAATAAAAGTTATCCAACATTGTTCCCAAGGCAAGAGAATTATATATTATGTTGAAAAAACTGCTATACAGAGTAAGCAATAAAAATATGCTATTATACAACTAATTAAAAACCAATGGCTGCATGATAGAATCCATAACATACATAGTACAGCCACTAGACTTTAAGACTGTTTAGCAAATTGTCGCCATTTTAGGACCCATAAAAACAAAATAAAATATAATTTTAGGAATGTTAGACATCAGTTTCAGCCTATACCATTATTTACAGTACGACTAATGATCACTTTATTTTGACAGCCTCGTTGGTCTAGTGGTTGTAGTAGTGCGACTGCTGATCATGAGGTCCTGGGTTCGAATCCCGGGTCGGGCCAAAAAATCAGTTATTGAGTTTTTCCATCAAGAAATTCTCAGTATCTGCCCGAAGTCAGGAAGTTGGCGGTGTTTCACACCCGTGCCTCGGAAAGCACGTAAAGCCGTTGGTCCTGCGCCTGATCTCTCTCCGGTCGTGTCGGTTTACCGTCCCATCGGACTATGAGAGTGAGGGAATAGAGAGTGCACCTGTGCTTGCGCATACACTTGGGCACTATAATCCTGTCCTGCGCAGATGGCTAGTCTCCGTTGAGACTGGCCGCCGTGGCCGAAATTCGGTCTGGAGGACATTACATTATAATGATCACTGTGCTCTAATGTGCCTTCATATCAAGTCATTTAATATTTTTTTTCTAACCTATACAACCGATGTTTAGTTACCGTATTTAGTATTTTATCCTTATATTATTTGGTTATTTTGCTGGCGCGGCAATTTTTTGATAGAAAACATATACATGTTTACCGTAAATCTAATTTTGAACTTTTAATTTACCAATTATCACCGTCAAAACTGAACTCCAATTAAAGTATAATATTAATAAATTAAATATATTTTATTACTCTGACATTAGATATCGCAATCATTAAATAAATTATATAAATACAATTCTATTCATCCAAAGTAAAGTTGTTTTTGTACGCTTGTATTTAAAACTTACTTATAAGACAATATCTGTAGTGTAATAGTTTCCTTCCACACCAAATAACAGCTGTAATGCAGCTATTATACGCCTCTTTTGTGTTTGTACAGCTACTGTACAGCTCTACTAACGCATAAAGTTGTATATTTTGGGTCAATTTTTTACTTATAAGAACTGTACAAGTGCTTATACAGCCTTCATACAGCCAGAAAATACAGCCTCTAGTATAAAACGAAATTCAATACAGCTCGTATACAGCTTGCAGGCAACTTGAGTGGACTTTTATTGGATGTTTTGAATGGGATGATTCTCCATCGTTCGAGCTGCAGTCTAACGCTTCAGCGTGGCACTGCCACGTAAATTTCTGCCTTTATCCTTAGTAGTTCCTTACACGACACCCACAGGATTAAATGGGATGTTAGATACGCCATCACCACATGGCAAAAGTAAAACAAACTTATGATTTGTGTATAATTGTTTGTAACTTTGAATTTAAATAATTATTTTTAAATTTAATTGTTGTTGTTGATCGTCCACTTTTCCTTAATTGTATCTATCATACCTATCCTCCACTGTCAACATCTTGTGTTTTTATATTTATTTATTTTTTCTTTTATTTAATTGTCTAATCTATGTATAACTTCTATATTCACAATTCGTCGTAAACTACCTATAAGTTCTTTGCGTAAAGGTTGTCTAGAAGGAATTGCTTTTAGAGCGATGACACCGCCTATTTTATCTTCTATATAATTTATTTCATTTTGGGTTCCATTTTAATGTGTATTTATTGGTGTACAATAAAGAATATATTCATTGATTTCCTACTACGGCGGGCTTCCAACAGAATCCTTAAAACATACATAAAATTGATGTCAATTTAAAAGATGCTTTAAGTTGCTCTCTTTCTTTTCACAAAGTTACAATAGAAAGAGACATGTATAGAGATAATTAATACTAAATTCAAGTAAGCGATAGTCAACTATAAAAGAGAGACCATTATTGTGTATAGCTGCCAACAGTAATGCCATTGCTTATTGTGCATTTCAATTGTTTTGATCAAATGGGAGTTAAATTTATTGATTGCGAGTAATACAATAAGAAATTATTGCATTAATTTTATCAGTATTATATTATAGTATAATACCTGTTGAAAATGCTTTAAATAAACTAAGCAATTGGTACTTATATATCAGACGAAAGTATTTAAACAGAAGCGACTTACGATAGCTGTTAGACTTACAATTTATTTCGTTATAATTAAAGAAAAACGTGGCGTTTCTTAATAAAAGTGTTGTTGTTTCTTACGTTATTGATTTATTTTGTTTATATACTAGAAATATATATTACTGGGAAAATCTGTCTGTGTATAAAAATTTTTACGGCATTCGGTTCACCGGTACAGAAGTTCATAAACTGCAGTGCCATCTAATGGTTAGTTACAACAAAGTGATAATCTCAAATCTCGGTGTTCCCAAAATTGACTTATTAACTACTCGTACACTAAGTGCAAACATTTGGTCTCCTGGCATGCTAAGCCCAACTGTTGTGAAAGACTTAAAATTTTATATATTTCTCCCGTTTTTCTTAGTTCCGAGATGCTTAAGTAAAATACAACAAGATGAAGCTGAGGGAATACTTGTTGTACCAAACTGGTCTTCACAAGACTGGAATCCCCTTTTGATGTCTTAAGATGTCTAATCGATACTAAAATCAGAATTGTATTCTTAAATTCATATTCAAAACCTTTTGCATGAAAAAAAAAACAGTGCCAAATTTTATGGTATCAATCTCATTATTGATGTAAATTTGAATTTGATTTATGGTAATCCAAAGTAATCGATGGCGCAATGGATCAATGATGCAGATGCGTCGTCACCCGTGAGGACTAATATGGAATGCCTCTTTTCCAGATAAATGGGTCTCCGGTTCTCTACACTCACCATACGAAACAGCAATGTCAAGCTGCTATTTTACGCTGGTATTCTGTTAGCGTGGTCCTTCCCCGGTTGAGGCGATTCATTCGTGCTACAACTATACTACTAATATAGCTGCAGCATGGCTCTACTATGGATAAAATCCTTCATATGCAGTTAAACAGTGGTCTAGTCCTCGTCAACTTATTTGAACTTCACAAAATAATAATGACAATGTCCTCCAGACCGAATATCGGTCATGGCGGCCAGCTTCAACGAAGACTAATCATCGGCGCTGGACAGGATATAGTGCCATAGTGGAAGCACATGTGCACTCTCTATTCCCTCACTCTGATAGTTCGATGACACGGTAAACCGACACGACCGGAGAGAGTTCAGGCGCAAGACCAACGGCTTTGCGTATTTACCGAGGCACGGGGGTGAGACACCGCCATCTTCCTCACTCCGGGCAGCTACTGAGAAATTTTGACGAAAAAACTCAATAACTAGATTTTTTACAACCACTACACCAACGAGGCAGTCAAAAACGCATTATAAAGATTTTATGATTCACTATATCAAGCAAGACTATTTAACACTAGCTGTTACTCGCGTTCTTCGCCCGCGTGCATTTTTTTTGCACGGAAACCTAAAATAAAAGTAGCCTAAGTTATTCCTTATAACATCAGTTATCTACCAGTGAAAGTCCCATCCAAATCGGTTCACAGGTTTTTGCGTGATGCGTGTTCAGACAGATGTCATGTTAGAGTTTTATTACAGTAATAATAATAATATATTATAGAATATTTGGATTATTTTACGCTTTTCACTACCTTAGTAATGCGTTAAAACATAAACAATAATTTCATAAACTCCGAGCTTAATGCTCTTGTATTTAAAGGCGCACGCACGGGGCCGTTTTGAGTAATGTTGTTGACTATATCTTACAAGGTGCTACGAACGCGAGCGAAAATATGTTGCTTACACGAACGATGTTTTCTAAGGAAATCTTACTTAATTTAAGCTACGTTTTTATTAAACGAATTTTGAAAAAAATATTTAAAATAGCTTAAGAATTTTTTTTATAGGATAAGGGTGACAAACGAGCACACAGTCCACCTGATGGTAAGTAGTTGCTGCGGCCCATAGACATACATCCTTTATTATAAATAAAAATGTAGATGCGTTGTCACCCGTGAGGACTAAGATGCCTCATTTCCAGTAAAAAGGGCCTCCGGCCACCTGCACTCACCAAGCGAAACGCAGAGGTTAACCTCTACTTCACGCTGGTTTTCTGTGAGGTCGTGGTACCACCCCGGTTCGAGCCGGCCCATCCGTGCGACAGCGCCGCATGACTCTACCACTGTTAAACCAAAGCTTAAGAATATTTTTAAATAACTTTCAGAACATTTCACTATCAAGCAGCAGGTTTCGAATTTGAGTCCTAACTAATACGTCTGAAACGTGCAACTTTACGTGCTTTACTTTTTCAGTTGAAACTGTGCCCCGAAAAGTATGTAAAGTTGTTGATTCTGCGCTTTCTCTTTCCGTTCGTGTCGGATTTCCGTCCCATAGAACTTTGAGGGTGAAGGAATTTATATAGATTACATCTGTACTTGCACACACACTTGTGCAATATAATCCTGTCCTGCACAAATGGCTTCTCTCCGTTAAAACTGCCCACCGTGACCGAAATTGGGTCTGGAATACATTAATTTTGTTTTATTTTAATTCTAAAAATTTGTAAATATTTATTTTATAGAGTAAGGGTGACAAACGAGCACACAATCCATCTGATAGTAAGTGGATGCTGTGGCCCACAGATATCTACATCTATCCTCGAATAATAAAAAATGTTACCACGTTGTTACCCCTGAGGACTAAGATGGATTGCCTCGTTTCCAGTAAAAAGGGTCTCCAGATGTCTAAACTCACCATACGAAACACACCCGCATAAAGCTGCTGTAGTTTGTTGGACAAAGACTTTTTTATAGATTGGTAAAATTACTATAATTTCCACAACTAGAGAAAGATTGGCGATTCGAATGCTGCTCTTCGACCACGGAGAGTTTTGGCGGGAACTTGACCGGCGGCGGATTGCTGCTCCTGTATTATTGTTTAAATAATGGTTTGAAGTGGATTTTGATATGTAAAAATGGTGCGATTTTGTGTATTAAGTGTCTGCCCATGTGAATTATTTGTGTAAACGGTGAAACAAGTGTTCTAATGGGGATGTGATTCTCAAGATAAGGTGTCTGTCTGCTTAGGCGCTTTGAGATGCCATCACCAACTGTCAGCTGTCTGCTGGCTCAAGTTGCCGTCAAAATCTCCCAATGTCTGCACAATGTGACGCATCAACATATTGTGAAGCAGTGTACTATGAAGAATAATTATACATTGTAACTTCAGGCTCAGAAGGGCTAGAACCCAGAGCCGTAAAGTCAGTTATAAAAATAAAATCTTCGACCACGTGGCCTACGCTTCTCATCTGAAGCCATTTTACAAGAATAAAGTGGTGGAAAGTTGAGATTTTTTACACCGTCACTTCACATAATATTTTCTTTATGTGTTTTGCACCGTGTAATATCGGTGATAGAATATCCACTACCCCATATCGTTCCTCTTGGTTATGGAGTGTAGAGTAGAAGGAGGACCATCTCTATACATGAAAAGTGTCCCTAAAAACGCGTCCAATAAGGGTGGCGCTGCAGTAGCATAAAATAAATTTAAAAAAAGCGTCAAAATTAATTAGAATAAGATGGAGAAATAAACAAGGCCCGACCAATCCGCTTGGTTTTATACTACGTAAATAGTTGAGGTTTTGTATACTGGCATTTTACTAACTACTCTAGTCATGATTTTTTTTAAATATTTGAATTCAGCAGACTTCACTCCGTCTACAACAGCTATATTCATATCGTAGTTTTTCAGACGCCAGCGCTATTGTGGTAGGTTTTGGAACCTCTATTTTCAGTGTATTGTCGGACACTTTTTCAACTTTCGCACCTTATAAGATGTTTCTCCTTCTACTCTACACTCCATACTCTTGGTGTCATAAGAGGCGACAGAGGGAGACAAACTAGAAGATGGGCAGTAGCGTCTGCTCAATGACAACTAAAAAATAAGAAAAACATGCATGCAGCTCACACGCGCTAGAAATGGAATCTTCAGAAAGTGAAATCATGAAATGAAATGTAATTAATGGATTTTTTGTTGTACAAATTTTTTTTTTAATTATTAGTGTCTCTTTTTCGTTTCGTCGAGTTCCAAATCACCGACACTAAAGAAGTTTACACTTCGAGAATAAAACAAATGTCAAAATGCTTGCCAAGCATTGAGTTATATGTACTACGTACTAGAGAAGCCATTTCAAACAAAAACTGTGTCCTACTCTATGTTTTCGCGCATGCGCGGGAGTAGCAGTCGCGCATGCGCGACGATTTGAATTTGATATAAAATAAGATATTGATATAAAATAAATATAAGAATTTAATATAAAATATCTTAATTTCATCTAAACAAACATGTTATATTTCTAAATAAAATGTAATAATAATTATTTTATGGAATTCACAAATCTTCAATTTACGCAATATTTAGTTTGTACGGATTGCACTACAGTTCAGTTGAACATAGTAAATGTTCGGAATGGCTTCTCTAGTACGTAGTACATATAACTCAATGTTACCAAGCGTGAAAATGATGCCAAACATCCTTCCTATGAGGTTAGGGATGTCTATAATCAGCAGTGGACTTTTGATTACAACATCACACAACTTTTTATTTCAACAGCAAAAACGAGAAATAACGACAATGTCCTTAAACGTATCACCAAGTTACAACACTGTCGATTATGTGATAATTGTTATGAAACAACATACCGCATTTGCTTTTAAAGGCTTTTGATTTTTGCATAGAAAGCGTTTATTTATTTTTTGTTGTTGACAATAAAGATAACCCTGTATTCGCGCAGTGGAATTTTGCAAATTATCGGAATTAAATGGGCATTACGCCGAGAGGTTAAGCACACACGTGCTGCGAGGCATAGATAATATGAAAAGCAAATCTCCATTCAGTAACAGATGCGAAATGTAATTGGAGGCATTGTGTTAATTAGATTAGCGGATAATACCTTCGCATTTCATGCTGCAGTGGCCGCCTTTTCTGCCTTTTTTGCACCATTCTTTGTTGTTTATCTGCAAACAAATTAAATCAGTTTTTATTAACAAATATAAATTCATTGAATATATAACTTATTATTTTTGATAGAAAACACTGATCTGAAAATAATAATATCATTCCAATCACTGTGTTTTATTGCAATTCCCGTTATAATTAACCCAGTGCTAATAGTGTGAAAATATTTACGCGGATGATGATAACGAGTCGATATGTCCCAACATATTTTATTTGGTTTTAATGTACAATAAAAATCATTAATATACTATACTAAATGAATACTTTTTCGTATATAATAAAATATTTAAAGTGCCAATGTAACTTCATAAGAGATTTTATATAACACTTGAAAAATCATGTCTAAATAAATAAGTTGTCACAAACTTTATCTGCGATGACGTTGGGTCACATTTTAACCTACTGATTTAATGCATGTTACTCGTTGATAAGATGGAGTATTGGTGTACACCGCTCCCTCGATAAGAAGGAGGTTGTATATCCATCTACATACAGCCATAAAACATACATCGCGAATTGCATTATTGGCGCCGGGTTAAAACATAATTTCTGATAGACAGTTCCGAAATGCGCAGCATATACTATAGTGTGTATATACTATAGTACTTTAATTTAGCTTGTTATAAACATGGTAGAGCCACACTGCAGCTATATTATGGTTGTAGCACGAATGGGTCGGCTCGACCGGGGTAGGCTCACACAGAATATCAGCGTAAAATAGCAGCTTAATGATGGTGTGTTTCGTAGGATGTGTGTACAGAACCGGAGACCCTTTTTACTGGAAACGAGGCATTCCACCTTAATCCTCATTAGTGACAAAGCATCTGCATTTTGATTCTCTATCGAGGATAAATGTTGTTGTCTTTGGGCTACAGCATCCACTTATTATCAGGTATCATCTGTTTGCTCGTTGGTCACCTTTATTTTGTAAAAAACTATGCTTGCAGCATATACTATAGTCTGCGTAAGATGACGCACGAACTAGTTAAGCTCTCAAAGCCTTTGTCTTGAAATATAAATGTTATAGTGAGAGATTATATAATTTGAGGACCTACAAAATCGTCCACAATAGCGGAATGATATAGCAAGTTTTTTATACGGTACCAAGTTATGGAAATTTTCGGCATTAGATACACGTTTTCAACGAACTTTAATGACTTCAACGAATTTCAAAACTTCGGACATTTTACATAAAACCGACTATAACAGTAGCACTGTTTTCCAAGTGCACCCCTCCAGTCTATCTATAACGTTTTCTCTTGCGTTTTGTTTATAGTAGTAGACATTTTTGTTGATAGAAAACTGAATTTGAGAATTTTTCGCTCTTTCATGTTTTATTGAAGGCCACACATTTGTGCAAAATCACGAACTGTTGGTTTTCGGGACTGTATGTGTTACGAACTGTAGGTGTTTCTTTTTCTGTTTTTCTTTTAATTTACAAATGAAGGGCACAGGGAAAAAATGAGGACATTGACAATTTTACATTTTTTTGAAATGATTTTTGAAATGAACTATACCATTTTACTTCATTTTCTATGGCCAATCAGAGCACGTTATTTTAAACACGTTAAAAGGCGGTGATTTTGTGTAAAGTTAATTGAAAAAAAATCTACTTTAGGATAAAACGCGATCATCGCATTCCATTGTCTATAAAACCACGCTAGAACGGGCTGATCGCAGCGATTGTGACAGAAAACGCGCTCATAATCGGCCATCTTTATTATTTTGTCATACAAGTGGCAGCTGTCAGATAAACTTCTTTGCATAAATTTTACGACTCCTTTATTCCTTTATTATCTCAAAAGGGACAATTATACGTAGGACAAGATAATAAATTTTAATTTTAATTTTATATTTTAAGATATGCGAAAAGTATTTTCGATACTTTTAATATTTATGTTACATCTTTTTAAAATATTATCCATCATGCTCTATACAAAATTTCATTCGCCTAAGCCAACTCTGAAAACACTTTTGCCAGTCTTGATCTGACAGGTCGGAAATCGCTTCTTCGTAGGCAGCCACGGCTTCTTCGGCGCTTGAAAAGAACTTGTCTTTTATTTTTTTCTTAGACTCTTGGGAACAAAAATAAATCACAAGGCGCTAAGTCAGGGCTGTAGGATGGGTGACTTAGAGTATCAACACCAGATTCCTCGATAAATGCTTTTGTTCAAAGGGAGGTATGTGAAGAGGCGTTATCGTGATGCAGCATGATTCCCCGAAGCCCGGTCTTTGGTCTTCTCTCCCGCACAGCTTTAAAAGCTTTGGGTAATGCTTACCTACAATTTTCCAGCATTGACGTCGACAAATGTCCGCTCTGTGAAAAAAAAACTAGCCACCATTTTTTTGCCGACGTTGCGAGGTCTTTGCAGTTTTGTCAGTAACTGTCCTGTTAACTGTACTGTGTGTATTCTGAGTAGACCCATACCGATGATTGCCTTTTATTTTCCGGATCATATTGATAGATCCATGTCTCTTTACCAGTAACGATTTCTGAAACACGTCAAGATGCCCCGTTTTCAAAACGTAGACGCATTTCATGGCACCAACAACACGAGTCTGTTTTTCGCTTTCGGAGAGCAAACGAGGGATCCATCGACAACAAAGCTATCTCACTCCAAGATGTTGATGTAAGATGGTATGAATGCTCTCCGAATTAATGCCTAAAATCATTTCGATGCCCGTATATGTGATGCGTGGGTCTTCTCGCACCAACATTTCAGTAGTTCATACATTTTCTGCCGTTACTGCTGTTTGCGGGGCCCCGGTTCTTTGGTCTGCTTTAAGATTAATTTTACCCGAATATATTACTCGAATTTACCCCACAAATAAATTTCATACTAATGTTAAATTTAACATGTATTTTATTTCATTAGTGTGCTTATGTAATTAGACATTTTTTATGATCACCAATTAATTTGTAAAATGTAAAAAGGAGATCATTGTGACAATGAGCACCTTCTTGCCAATTACATTTGGGAGTTAGGTAATTAAATTACAAACTATTGTTTATTTACCAACCCAATCTTTTAAATTAACAATATAGTATGTTAAATATACACTGTTCCTTTTTTATATGGCTACAAATCATACTCTAGTAGAGTCGTAAGAGTAGAAATTGAAATTTTAAGTTTAATTCTTTAATTACTCGAAAAAATGACAATGTTAATGAGCTCCTTCTTTTCCTGTGCCCTTCAAATAGAAGCGTCCAGTTTTTCTTCATAAAAACGCAGTAAAGTTTGTTTAACGTGTGTAGAGGTTGAACTTCGAGAATCTTATCTCCCCGACGGAAACCATCAAACTAAGTTTTTATTATATATAGGTGAATAAAACGTATTACAAATATTTCTGACCGCAGCTCAAGCACAGCTACCACGTAGTTTGCGCTAAAAGTAAAATATTTGTCAATCAGAGCCATACCTAAGATTCAGATCGCGCGAGATTCTAGGAAGTAGTGATTATATACTCTTTGCTAGGAAGTTTCACGAACATATGCGAAATGTAATACAATTTTACAGCTTTTAGATTCTTTAACTAGAATATAGATCAAAATAAATAATTGTTGAAGAATATATCGATCAACCTGATATTATATACAAGTTTAAGACAGTTGATAACTTTCGATGTTATTCAGAGTTTGTTGCCGTGGTCGACAAATTCTTCGAGAACATCATTATAAATATTCGAACATTATTGTATTTTGCATCTTCAGATCAAGGTATTGAGATAGACGGAGCACTTAGAACTAATGAATAAAGCCGAGTAAAGGGAATACCAAATACCGAAAAGTCAGTATTCTCTTTTTGATTTGTGCTGTGGTTTTTTCTGCCGACTTCAAAAAGGAGACGGTACTCAATTCGACTGTATGTTTTTTTTTATAGGAATAGGGTGACAAACGAGCACACAGTCCACCTGATGGTAAGTGGTTGCTGTGACCCATAGACATGTACATTTATCCTCGTTTACGAATCAAAATGCAGATGCGTTGTCACCCGTGAGGACTAAGTTGGAATGCCTCTTTTCCAGTAAAAAGGGCATAATCTCATAACATTTTACTGGCTGAACCGATTTCGATGATTCTTTTTTTATTTGAAAGGCGGTACTTCACACGTGGTCCAATCAACGTCAATTTTTTGATCAAGATCAGACCAATAGTTCTTGAGTTATTCTTAATAATATACATTGAAGTCCGTTGTACAAAATTTTAAATTTTAAATTATTGATTTGTGTTGTGGTTTTTTTTCACTAGACTATACGGCATATTGACAATTATATTTTACTACGATTAGGCGTACCTTGCTCGGCTCGAGAGCATTGCGGATTTAATAGTATTTCGTTTTCTTTTAGATGCCTTCACTTATTACTTCTAGACGCTCCGTCTATCTTATTACTTTTGTCTAAGCCTTAATCATAATACCGCGACATAAAAACCCTTTTAAAACAACTATACAAAGAAAGTTATTTTCTAGTAGAAAACAATTATTGGATTATTCCAGATTTAAGTTAATTGTATTCACATTTCATTTGGCTCTTCGCTAAGTAGTTTTGATCACAATGCTCTAATAATATTGTCTGCTACATAATACTTGGACGTTCAGATTGTCTTCAGCTCTGATTTGATTAATCCTAGAATTTGCTTCGAATTCTATTTGGAAACTACTTCACCCTTCTAAAGCTCGCCGTCTGGCGGTAATCCTAGCAATTAAAGACTTATTATATTCATCAATTCATAATACAATAAAGTATAGTGTCGAATTTTATTATGCAACTTTATTTAACGAATTTATTTATAACTGTAGAAATAAATTAAATTCATCTAAGATGATTCTTTATGGAAATAATATTCTTTTACATAAATTATATTCTAAGAGATTACGAGATATAATATACGCGTATCATCATTATCATCATCGTCATTTCAGCCTTCACAAGTCCACTGCTGAACATAGGTCTCCCCCAAGGAATGCCACAAAGCACGGTCCAAATCGTCACTCCATCTAGTGGGGGGCCGCCATACACTTCGACTACCGGTACGGAGATGGCACTCGCGAACCTTTCTTCCCCTTCAGTTGTCGGTTATTCGAGCTAATGGCCCATTGCCACTTCAGCTTACTAATCCGTTTTCGTTTTTTATTTTATTTATAGGATAGGTTAACAAACGAGCACACAATCCAGCTGATGGTAAGTAGCTGCTGTGGGCCATAGACATCTACATTTATTCTCATTATAGAATTAAAATGCAGATGCGTCGTCATCCGTGAGGACTAAGATGGAATGCCTCTTTTCCAGTAAAATGGGTCTCCAGTTCTCTACACTCACCATACGAAACACAGCAGTGTCAAGCTGCCATTTTACGCTGGTATTCTGTGAGAGCGTCGTCCTTCCCCGGTCGAGCCGACCCATTCGTGCTACAACTATACTACTAATATAGCTGCGGCATGGCTTTACCACGTATAAACAGAAAACTTAATAACTGGTTTTGAGTCGATTCGGGACTCGAACTGAATAACACGTTGAGGGATTCCATCCTCAAACATGAACTACAGTGACCATGAACTACAGTGACTTTAGTTTTATATTAAAAATGCGACAAAATTTTAAAAACATACTACTAATATAGCTGCGGCATGGCTCTACCACGTATAAAATATCAGTTTTATATAAATCCGCTTTTATATACGCGTATATGTATATACAAACATAATTTGTCAGCTAAGCGACGAAATTGCGATCATTGTACCAAACTAGATCACAATGCAATAGTTAAATAATTATATAATGAAATAACACGTTGAATAAAGATAAACGCTTAAAGTTATTGCCAAGGCAAAGTCAGAGCACATAGGCAGAATTGGCGAGAAACTAGTTCGCCTTCCTTCGGGAACCCGTGCATTCTGGTCTCTCGCCAAGGCTGTCCAAGAGAATTTCTGTAAGCCATCACTACCATCTCTGCACAGGGAGGACGACTCACTGGCCCATGACGCAAAAGACAAAGCCGACCTTTTAGGCTCCCTTTTTGCGTCCAACTCGACTCTTGATGACGGGGGGAAAACACCGCCGACCATCCCGCGGTGTGAGTGCTCTATGCCGGACGTGCTGTTCTCACAGCGCTCGGTTCGCAAAGCACTTCTCTCCCTGGACATCCAGAAGTCGAGTGGGCCTGACGGAATCCCCCCAATTGTGCTGAGGACGTGTGCTCCGGAGTTGGCACCGGTCCTAACGCGTCTTTTCCGGTACTCCTACTCCCAAGGCGTAGTCCCGAATTCATGGAAGACAGCTTTTGTCCACCCGATCCCTAAAAAAGGCGACCGCTCAGACCCGTCCAACTATAGGCCTATCGTGATCACCTCCTTGTTCTCCAAAATAATGGAATCCATTATCAACTGCCAGCTCATCCGGTACCTTGAGGATCACCAGCTGATTAGTGACCGCCAATACGGTTTTCGTCGGAGTCGATCAGCTGGTGATCTTCTGGTCTACCTGACCCATAGATGGGCGGAGGCAGTAGAGTCCAAGGGGGAGGCGTTGGCCGTTAGTCTGGACATTGCGAAGGCCTTTGATCGGGTTTGGCACAAAGCGCTTCTTTCGAAGCTCCCTTCCTATGGGCTTCCCGAGAAATTATGCAATTGGATCACCAGCTTTCTTGCAGATCGGAGCATCAAAGTTGTTGTAGACGGTGCATGTTCTGACTACAAGCCTATTAACGCTGGTGTTCCACAAGGCTGTGTGCTATCACCAACGCTGTTTCTTCTGCATATCAATGATATGTTGCTAACTAGTAACATTCATTGCTATGCGGATGACAGCACTGGTGATGCTCTATACACCGGCCGTGCTAATATTTCTCGGGAAAACGTCTCCGAGTACCGGAACAAACTTGTGTCTGAAGTCGAGTCTTTGCTGGACAAAGTCTCGAACTGGGGGCGACTAAATCTAGTCCAGTTTAATCCTCAGAAGACACAAGTTTGCGCGTTTACCGCTAAAAAGAACCCCTTTGTCGTATCTCCTCAGTTTCAAGGCACTCCCCTGGTTGCCTCAGCCAGTATCGGAATCCTCGGCGTCGACATATCGAGTGACGTGCAGTTTCGTGGTCATTTGGAAGAGAAGGCCAAATTGGCCTCTAAAAAGCTTGGCGTGCTCAGCAGAGCGGGACAGTATTTCATGCCGGCACACCGCCTGCAACTTTACAAGGCGCAGGTTCGGCCTCACATGGAATACTGTTCCCATCTCTGGGCAGGGGCTCCCCAGTGCCAGCTCCTTCCACTTGACCGCATCCAGCGCAGAGCGGCTCGAATCGTCGACGACCGAGTTCTTTCCGATCGGCTCGACTCATTGGCGCTGCGAAGAGATGTTGCATCTCTTTGCATTTTCTTTCGCATCTACCATGGGGAGTGCTCTGAGGAATTGTTCGGATTAATCCCAGCCGCCAAATTTCACGAACGCACATCGCGGCAGAACTCCCGATACCAACCACACCATCTGGATGATTGGCGGTCCACCACTGTGCGATTTAGAAGATGTTTTCTTCCTCGCACGACTTCCTTGTGGAATCGATTACCATCAGCGATTTTTCCGGACCGATACGACTTAGGGACCTTCAAGAAAAGAGCTTACTCCTTTTTAAAAGGCCGGCAACGCATCTGCAATTCCCTCCCTGGTGTTGCAGTTGTTCATGGGCGGCGGTAGTCACTTACCATCAGGTGAGCCGCATGCTCGTTTGCCCCCCTCTCCTATAAAAAAAAAATAAATAAACAAACTGGACATAATAATTTGTAGGATTTCAATTAAGCCCTAAATACAACAATAAAATGGACCAATATGCGCTCATAAAATCCCATGTGAAAATCCCGACCGACGTAACATAGAACGATATGGATAATATTGCTGTGGGCATCGTCATTGCGACGTTCAAATAAATAAGCGAATTAATTAAAAACGTGTTTGCTGACAAAATACAAAATGCAGGCGAGCGGCCATGTCGTTCGAAATTTGCATTTTTATCGCGCCCCTAATGGAGAAATGCGTATCGGGCATTTTTAAACGAGCTTTTTTTCGGGAATGTCAACGTAATGACTTCACTGCGCGGCTGGAATAAATTCCTGCCTTTAAGATGAATTCGATTGACAAATAATTTGCCTATTGACTATGAAATTGGGTTAAGACGACAGAACTTTATAACACAGCTAATAAATATTTCAAGAGTCTGCAGTCGTTTGACATTGTATGAATAAATTCGGAGTTTAATTCGTAATTTTATTACATTTATATCATGTAATTTGTTTTAGAACGTGTGTATAAAATAAACGATCAAAGTAAAATAGAAGTCATATTAATTGACTTAAGTTACTCTCGACTAAGCTAAAACTCGTAAGGGTTTTAAATTTTACCAAATACCCATTTCAGTAAAACGACAGACGGACTCTAGGGAGTCTTATCAGTGTTAAATTGCACAGCGATGAATTGTAATTTAAAATAAATATTTTTTAAATTGGCCGTTATAATGAGTGTCAATTATTACAAAACATTGTTTTGTTGTTTATTTCACAAAAACATTAGAATCAAGTACGCTTGGTAGAGAGTCGTGACTATATGTTTATTACGTATATCTTCATATTATTTTGCTTTAGCTTCCATAAGGAAAAAGTTCCTCAATAGAAATTTATACAATACAAATACAACAATAAAATGGAAAAAAAATAATACAAATATTGAGGAAAAATAAAAGACGGATTTTGGATACAGCAATTTCTTTGAGACAACCCAAAAATAATTCAATATACCTACCCAAAAAATAAAACAGAGCAATAAATTATGCACTGAAAGGATAATACACTTTTAGCCATAGATTAGTAACCGTAAATGAAAAGAGAGAGAGAGGGAGAAGTTACAAAGAAAGCAGAACAAGGAACATTATCCTTGTTCTGCTTTCTGAAAAAAAACCAAGGATTGAAGCTCGTTAATCAACAGAGGTAAGTAGTTCCAATAATTCAAGAATGGAGGAAGATTTATTAACATTTTTAAAAGTGCACTGGACATTCAAGGGAAAGTTTTTCCTCGGACGGTAGGTTGTCGATCACGGCAGCAAAATCATAAGAGGTGCTGAGATATTTAAATTTATATAAATAAAATAAAATGATTAAAATATTATTTGTCTTTGATCTATAACAAAACTTTCTCTGACTCAGGTTGCAAGAGTTAACGATATTGTTTATAAGGATTTAGTGATAAATATTGCGTACACACTTGCAACTTTTTCTATTTTAAGCGCAAGGATTGTGAAATAATGCAATAATCAACGCGGTTAAACGATTAATATCCCGACCACAGGGCTTAATGAGAGACAATAATTTTTTGTCGAGCACGAAATGTCCACTGCGACATCGCATTACACCAAAATTTCACCGATTCTCCATATCCCTTGTTAATTTAGTTATATTAAATTCAGCGTTAACCGCATAGTGATTATCGCCCATAATTTTAAATTAACATTCACTGATTAATAATTGCTGACTGTATCATTTGGATAATTACGAGGGTAAGATTTAAAATTTATTTAATAAAATTATTTGCGGGAAACTATATACCGCAATATCGGTTTTATTCTTGAGAACTTTTAGCCAGTACTTTGGATCAACAAAAACAGCTGATGACCTTGAAACGGCTGAACCGATTTTGATATAACATTTAAGAATCACCGCTAGAAAGGCTGCTTTTAAATTAAAAAAAAACCGCACCAAATCAGTTCACCCGCTTAAGAGCTACGGTGCCACAGACAGACAGACAGACACACATAGCGATCAAACTTATAACACCCATCTTTTTGCGTCGGGGGTTAAAAAGTAATTTGTCCAATTAGTTTGCGACTAAGAAAGACGATAATATATCATTAAACGAACTACTGTTATTAAGTGGCGAAGCTTGCGAAGTCACTTATTGATTTCACGATGTCTGTCCGTCTGTCCGTCTGTCCGTCCGTCCGTCCGTCCGTCCGTCCGTCTGTCCCACGATTATCTCGAGAAGGGTTCAAATTTTCAAATTCTGTTTTTAGCAATCGATTACTGATCACCCAGGCATCTGAACCTCCTATTTTGACATTTTTTTTCCGTTACAAACCGCTACAAAGCTGATTGCTTCGCCACTTTGCTATGCTGTTAGCTTGCTAGGTTTATTGTATTGAAAACTACTTTGATCTATACGTATTTCATAAATAAGTATGTAAAGTATTTTTAATAAGTTTGTTTATATAGGGAAATCTTTTGAACTGCTGATTCTATTCCGAAAATTCTTTCACCGATAGAGAGGTTTTTTCAGAACAGAGGTATTTTTCGAACAGTGGTATAGCTTAAAATGACTTTCAATGACTATTCTTATAACCTATATTGAATAAAAATGATTCCATTCTATTATATTCTATCAGGCTATGTTCTATAGTAATAAAAATCAGTGTATTTATTAAAATAGTGTAAGGGAAAAATGAGCGTGATAGACTGTTAATAATATTTTGCGTCCACTGACCTACCAGTTTAAAATAAATGAAAGCAAAAAGTATTGTAAAGTATCAGCTGGACTCGATGTTCAGTTAACTTAGGCAAGCCTCCCCTAGAATCCTAAGCCTACATATATATATATATATAGACAAAAAGAATAAAGACGAATTTAATACCATAATGGCATTCTCTGCGTGGTAGAGCCACGATGCTGCTATGTGACGGTGACATCAGGAATAGGTCGACTCAACTGGGGAGGACTACGTTCCCACAGAATATCAGCGTACAATAACTTAATGCAGCTATGTTACGTATGGTGAGTGTAGAGAATCGAAGGCACTTTTTACACGTAACGAGGCATTCTAGTTTGGTCCTCAGGTGAAAAATCAAAATGTACATTTTGATTTTTCATCGAAGATCGATGTAGGTGTTAAGGGACGCCACATCTTATTACTATCAGGTGGACTGTGTGCCCGTTTGTCACTTTTAATCTACAAGAAAACAACCATACTTGCATATAGTGACGATGATTGACTCAGTATTTGCTAGAAATATGTTTTCTGATATAACTAGTATAAAGCCGATAACATTACCGAGTTCAAAATTAGGAACATATTGTAATTTATAACATAATATGCCTTAGATATGTATAATACATTAATTATAATTTGTGATTTTTAACCAAATAATGTATAGAGTTTATAAAAGAATTTTAAGAAAAGGAGCAAACAAATAGACTGCATTTCGTTGGTTCCACATTACAGGCCAAATGGCTCTCAATAAGCCGTTCTTTTAAAATTCTCGCACCGTGAAACTACTTATAACGGCTCACAAAAGAAACATTTTCTGTTGCTATTACTGCATACGAAAACTTTAAACGGTTCATTCTATGTTCTTTGCGCTGTTGTTAGACAGTGTTGTGTCACCGGGGAATAACACAACAGCGGCCTGGGTTACTAACGTTATTAAAGAATAATTTCGTTTAGAATTTTGGTGCAAATATTTAGAGATTATTGGAATATGCCTTGTAGTGGCGGTTAAGAATATCCACTACCCCATATCTTCCCGTGGGTGTCGTAAAAGGCGACAAAGGGACACAGGCAGGAGATGGGCAGCAGCATCTTCCTGGTAACGGCAAAATACAATAAAAAACTGCGGTTGCCAACCCGCTCGCCAAGCGTGGCAACTATGGCAATATACCCCCCATAATGAAAGTTACGAAGAGACGGCCCCCAGTCCCCGGCGGCCCCGCTATTCCTGGCTACGGTGGCGACCATGGTAACGGCGGGGCAGGGGGTGCTAAGAATCTCCGGTGGAGGTTCGGTTGCCACCTAAAACGACTTGACCTGGCAACATACAACGCACGGACCCTGAGGACTGACGAGAAGATTGTGGAGCTGGAAGAAGAGATAGACAAGTTACGCTGGCATATTATAGGATTATCCGAAGTCCGAAGAGAGGGGGAGGACACGGTAATCCTCGAATCCGGCAACTTGTTCTGTCACCGGGAGGGCGACCATCTGTCCCAAGGAGGTGTCGGATTTATCGTCCACAAGTCTCTCGTTAACAACGTTGTAAAGATTGAGAGTGTGTCGAGGAGGGTTGCGTACCTTATACTCAGAATCACCAAACGGTATTCGCTGAAGGTCATACAGGTTTACGCACCAACCTCGGCACACCCCGATGAGGAGGTGGAGGAAATGTATGAGGATATCTCTAGAGCCATGCATTCCTCCAAAACCCAATATACGGTGTTAATGGGAGACTTCAATGCAAAACTAGGCACAAGAGAGAACGGTGAGCTGAAAGTGGGGAAATTTGGAATAGGGCAACGGAACCCAAGGGGCCAGCAGCTGGCCGACTTCATGGAGAAAGAGGGACTCTTTATGATGAACTCTTTCTTCGAGAAGCGGCCCCACAGGAAGTGGACCTGGTCGAGCCCCGACGGTTCGGCAAAAAATGAGATTGACTTCATTATGACGACCAAACGACAACTGTTCAGTGATGTCTCAGTGATCGCGAGGGTGAAAACCGGCAGCGATCACCGAATGGTTAGAGGCACACTGAACCTAAACGTTAAGTTGGAGAGGTCTCGTCTAATGAAGTCAACGCTCCGTCCCCCTCGTGCTCTAATCCAAAGTCCCGAAACCTTTCAGCTCGAGTTACACAACCGTTTTCAGTGCCTAGAAGACTGCAATGAAGTGGACGATTTGAATGACAAGCTCGTGGAAACTGTCCATGCGGTCGGAGCTAAGTTCTGCAAGACCCGCCGCAGAAAAACACAAAAACTCTCCGATCACACTCTTAATCTCATGGCTGTTAGACGGGAGATGAAGCTACATTCTTCAACAGATTTGACAGCATACAGGCAACTGAACAGACAGATCTCCAAATGCATGCGGCGGGACTTACGCAACTTCAATACAGCTCGTATTGAAGAAGTGATCGAGCGGAACCAAGGCTCCAAAGTCTTTGCCAGAGATCTGTCTGCCAGAAAGAGCCAACTGTCAAAGCTGAAGACCGAATGTGGCAGCATCGTTTCCGGGGCACCTGAGATTTTGAGTGAGATTGAGAGGTTCTATGGGCAGCTGTACACGTCATCGTTGGAGCCACACGCAAGTGTGAGTAACGATCCAAGAGCGAGTCTTATCCGACATTATTCCGATGATATCCCGGACGTCAGTCTGAGCGAGATTAGAATGGCTCTCCAGCACCTTAAAAACGGCAAGGCCCCAGGCGAGGATGGAATTACAGCGGAGCTTCTGAAAGCGGGTGGAAAACCGGTACTTGAAGTCCTTCAGAAGCTCTTTAATTCCGTCCTCCATGGTGGCATTACACCGGAGGCGTGGAGCAGAAGTGCGGTGGTCTTGTTCTTCAAGAAAGGCGACAACGCTCTCTTGAAGAACTACAGACCGATTTCCCTTCTGAGCCGCGTCTACGTGCTGTTTTCGAGAGTCATTACGAATCGTCTCGCGCGCAGACTTGACGACTTCCAGCCTCCCGAACAAGCCGGTTTCCGAAAGGGCTTTAGCACCATAGACCACATACATACCCTACGGCAAATTGTACAGAAGTCCGAGGAGTACAATTTGCCACTATGTCTGGCGTATGTGGACTATGAGAAAGCCTTTGATTCCGTCGAAATTTGGGCGGTGCTGCAGTCTCTACAGCGGTGCCAAGTTGACTGTCGGTATATCGAGGTGCTGAAGTGTTTGTACAGTAGGGCTACGATGGCTATCCGAGTACAGAACCAGAGTACGAAACCCATCCAATTGCAGAGAGGTGTAAGACAGGGTGATGTTATATCCCCGAAATTCTTCACCGCTGCATTGGAAGACGTTTTCAAGCTTCTGGACTGGAAAGGATGCGGTATTAACATCAATGGCGAGTACATCACTCACCTTCGATTTGCCGACGATATAGTCCTTATGGCAGAATCGCTGGAGGACCTAAGCACTATGCTCAATGACCTCAATAGTGTTTCCCAACGGATAGGTCTTAAGATGAACATGGACAAAACAAAGATCATGTTTAATGTCCATGTCACACCTATGCCGGTAGTTGTTGGGAACACTAAGCTCGAAGTTGTTGACGAGTATGTTTACCTGGGACAAATAGTCCGACAAGGTAAGTCCAACTTCGACCGAGAGGTCAATCGACGGATTCAACTCGGCTGGGCAGCGTTCGGGAAGCTACGACACATCTTCTCGTCAGACATACCTCAAAACCTTAAAACGAAATTGTACAACCAGTGCGTGTTGCCAGTGATGACTTACGGAACTGAGACGTGGTCCTTCACTGCTGGCCGTATGAGGAAGCTCAAGGTCGCTCAGCGAGCTATGGAGAGGGCTATGCTCGGAGTTTCTCTGCGTGATAAACTCAGAAATGAGGATATCCGCAGTAGAACCAGAGTGACCGACATAGCCCAACGGATTAGTAAGCTGAAGTGGCAATGGGCCGGCCATATAGCTCGAAGAACCGACAACCGATGGGGAAGAAAGGTTCTCGAGTGGCAGCCTCGTACCGGCAAGCGAAGTGTAGGGCGTCCCCCCCACTAGATGGAGTGACGACCTGGTAAGATATGCAGGAAGTCGATGGATGCAGGTGGCTCAGGACCGTGCTTTGTGACATTCTTTGGGGGAGGCCTATCTTCAGCAGTGGACTTGTGAAGGGCTGTAATGATGATGAATGATGATTGGAATGTGACTTCATTTTTATAAATTTGTGTTCCGTTGTAAAGCTAAAGGTCTGCATTTTGATTTTTATTTGGATGTTAATCGTCTAACGAATTCTTAGCTGTTATTCAAAAATAATTCTGTTTAGTATTTTGGTGCAAATATTTAGAGATTATTAGAATATTACGTCGTTTTTATAAATTTGTGTCCCTTTGTAATACTGAATGTCCGCATTTTGTATAATATTCGGATATAATTATTAATTCGTAGCGCTTATTTAAAAATCATTTTGTTTAGAATTTTGGTGCAAATATTTAGAGATTATTGGAACATTACGTGATTTTCATAAATTTGTGTTTCGTTGTAAAACTGAATATCCGCATTACTATTTGGAAGTTAATCCTCTTCAATTTTTGGTGTTTATATTTAATAACTTTTTAATCAGTCGGAAGAACCGTGGTAGCTCAAGGATACGCTAAGTCGGGTTTGATCAACGTCAGTAATGAAATTGTTAATTTTGTTTTTGAGAACTGACTTACCAGGTGTTAGGCTGTAAAGGAAAACATTGTGAGAAAACCTGCATGTCTGAAAAATATATATTTCGATGTTAGGTTCGCCAGTACGCAATAGAGTAGTGCGGTAAACTAATTCTTTTATAATCCTCACAGAAATGAGAGTAAGTCTGTGCTCAGCAGTGGATCGTATTTGGGCTATCCCATCGTTATCTCACTTTATTGAGTCAAAGCTGTGGTAAAAGGGTTGTGCTAACATTTTCCTAAATCGCAATCTCATTTACAAATGAGATCGGGATTTGATATGCACTACATACAAATATCAATGTCAAAAACGAATGTCAAACAGCTAATGGAGTAAAATCGATCCATAAATGTTCTCTAAACAACTCAAATTCTAAAGATTACGTCTGAAATACTGGTTCATTTTATACCCATTTGTACAGCGTGGTGAGCTCGAACAAATCTTCCAAGTGATCCATTCTGGCCACTTTCTTAGAAAGACGACTACGTTTAGTGGTGGAACGAACAAAGTAAAACGCCTCACTAAAAGCTAGCAACTTTACTCAAAATGTAGTACACTGAGCCTATAAATAATACAACCTTCTGTACTCTGACTGTAAGTCAACCTATTTTGGAGGTATTGACCACTAGTAGTAATAATTTTTCTTTTTAAACCCGGGGGAAAATGGCCATAAATGCATCACTCCAAATTATTAGTAAGCGGATTAAATACAATATTTTTCTGTGAAATGTAAAGTTTGAATATCTGGTTTTATGGGTTGTCATCGTTATGATTAGTTAAACAGTCTATATGTGATTGCTGTTAAATATGGCCCTCTCTATGTACTTTATTTTTATCTTTTGTGTAAAAATATTAATAAAGTTTTTGCTGTTACATTTTTTAAAAATGTTACCCAACACTAGGATTTTCTCCTGTATCGTGGAGGCAGTTTAAATTCATAAATTTCACAAGGACAAACATCCAGACCTGGGACAATTATTTTTAGGCTATACAAATACTTGTTTAGTGTGGGATTCGAACCCGCGGCCCTCAACTCATTGCTAATTTGCATCGGCCATAACTCATTGCTAAGCCACTGCGAGACGGTTCCACCAAATCAATATTATAATAAAAATAAAATAAAATTTGAAGGTGTTAAAAGCTGAATGGTCTTTAGTAAAAGTCTTCAATGTGCGGCTTTAGACATGACAACGCAGACGCTGCACTAGACGTCACGCAATAAGAAATATAAGATCGCAACAGAGCTCAGCCTTCCGGACGTTTATTCGACACTTGATACTTATTTCCTTCGGCGACCGCCTTCCTATCTGCTCGCTGTCGTCCCGTGAGATAAGGTTCTACTGAAATTGCATTTCGGACTACCTTTCAACGTTTTATATGGTGGTACATTATTATTTATTAGCAGCTGAGGATTATGTTAATATTTTTATACGACATTGAAATTAAAAAAAATGCGTATTAAAGACTTGTTATTTTTTAAAAGTGCGAGTGCAAGGGAGTTCATAGATAATGGAGTTTACCACACTGCGAAATGAAATGGTATAATTTTTTTACGTGGTAGAACCATTCTGCAGTTATATTAGTAGTATAGTTGTAGCATGAACGGGTCGGCTCGACCGGAGAAGGAACACGCACTTACAGAATATCAGCGTAAAATAGCAGCTTAACGCTATTGTGTTTCGTATGGCGAGTGTAGAGAACCGGAGACCCTTTTTACTGGAAACGAGGCATTTCATTTTATTCCTCAAGGGTAAGAACGCATCTGCATTTTCATTCGTTATTGAGGATAGATGTAGATATAATAATCATATGTCACAGCAACCACTTACCAATATGTGAAAACTCTTTACTTTTCGACGATTCATATCAAATAATCAAGTCTACTGTCCGTTAGAGTTGTGAAAAAATCAAACTTCTAAGCCAACGCAATTAAAAGATACAGCTGTTTATGCCGTAAATTTTCGACATTTGCAAGGGAATCATAACCTACAGGGTACTTCCCGTGAACTCGGAGTCTTGACATTTGGTACGAAGCAACGTTTTATAGCACAGATAAAGGAAAAATTGCGAAAAGTATAAATTTTTAGTTACATCATATAATAAAAATATTTTTAATAATTTTAAAGTTATAGACCTACAGATTTGTTCGGAACCCTCGGTGCGCGAGTCCGACTCGCATTTTGCCGGTCTTTTGTTATAAAATGCATCTTTTTCTTTTTCTAAGTTTTCTTAGAAAAAATGTTAGTCGTAGGTAAATGTAACTTGCTGAAACTCTTGTTGGGCTAAGTAAAATTATTCGAATACGCTGAAAATTTCGGGAATCAAGGAAGTGACACAACATTACTATTTAAAAATGTATTTATTGCTTTTCGAAGTATTCTCCGCGAAATTTGACACATTTTTCCATACGATGGAACCAATAATTGAAGCAACCATTCCATTCGGAAGTTGGGGTCTCCAAAATGGCCGTTTTCTAGGCGTCCACAGCTTCTTCAGGTGATGAAAATCTCTGTCCACGCAATTTATTCTTTATTTTAGGGAAAGTATAGAAATCGTTAGGGCTTAGGTCGGGGCTGTACGGCGGATGGTGTGGCAAACAAATGCTAGCATACCATTCTGCATTAACCGTTCTTTGTCCCTCAAGGGGAATAGTCGTAACATGGCCGGTTTTGGAGACAAACGTGGCCACCATTTTTTTTTGCAACACTCCGTGAACGAACAATTTTTGTTGGCTTTAACTCATTTTCGAACACCCAAACTCGTGACTGGTTTTTTGTTTCGGGTTCGTACCCGTATATCCAGGATTCGTCACCTGATACGATGTTGTATACAGCATTTGAGGATCCTGCGTGGAATCTTTCGAGAGTTCTGACGCACCAAGTAACGCGAGCCGCTTTTTGCTCTTCACAGAGCGAATGCGGTATCCATCGGGAAAACAACTTTTCCACACCTAATTGTTCATGCAAGATTATTTGTATTTGACTCATGCCAATGTCTAAAATTGCGTGAATTTCGCGGTATGTCACATGTCGATCAGCTTACGCACAGCATCAACGTTTTCTTGGGTGACTGCAGTTTTTGGACGACCTTGACGGGGATTATCACTGAGCTTGACACGTCCACGTTCAAATTCAGCAAACCACCGATAAATTATGGCATTGGATGGGGATTCATTACCAAATGCAGAAATCATCCGGTCAACACAGTGTTTTTGTGTTAAACCACTTCGAAAGTTATAATAAATCATCGCTTTTGAATTTTCTCGAGTCAATTCAATTTTCTCAACGACTAAACTAGTTTGACAAAATCTTGTGACAAGACCGAGAATCTTTTTTTAAATAAATAAATGGAATTCGATTTTTAAAACCAAGGAGTTTTCAATTAAAGAGATTTTAATATGACAGGAACAGTGGAAATATTCCATTCCCGATACTTTTAGTGCAGCCTTGTATGAAGCGGACTTTGATTATAGATTTTCTTGTGGAAGTAATGAGTTGTGGCAATATTCGGTGCAAAGCCACAGAGTAATTATACGTAAAGCACCGATGTTTACCCCGATAGTAGTAGCTACATTGTGCTGCAGAGTATTTGAAAATGGTTTAACTATAACAAACAATGTCTCGAATTTAATGTGGCTGGCTGTTCATACAGCGATTAATCTAAATAATAATTTAAAGAGAAACAATCAACTTTGATTTAGAGTTATGTTTGTTGGCGGACTAAATGACAGTCGATATGATGCAATATTTCAAATATGTGTTTATAATAGTTTTTTCAAACCGTGGTAGTACAGGGTATAAGTGCTTGCCTTAAAAATACACAGCAAATACGTGGTAAATCCATGCTGCAGTTTTATTGTGTTTGAGCACGAATAGGTCGGCTCGGTCAAGGAAGACTACGCCCTTTCAGAATGCCAGCGTGAAATAGCAGCTCAATGCTGCTGTGTTTCTAATGGCGGGTGTAGAGAATCGGAGTCCCTTTTTACTGGAAACGGGGCATTCCATCTTAGTTCCTAGGAGTGACAATGCATCTGCATGTGGCACTGGATGATATTGTGTTTTTAAATATTCGTCTCCAGTAATATTTTTTTGTTAAAAGTTACAGTGATAGTGATAAAACATGTAACAACATATTGTTACATGTTTTATGGGCGGTTATGTATCATGTTACCCTATTTCAGACTTTAAAATTTTCAATTTGCCAGTACATTTGGTTTGAAAGACGCTGATTCAGCCGCTTCAGCGAGAGCCCGAAGCGTCGTCGTCACGCTCGCTAAGGTGCGATTTGCATTGTGGCCGGGCCGGGGACTCGTTACGTGGTTCACGTTGGTTCAATTTATTCGTTAAGGGAGAAGGGGGTGTCGCGGTGGATCATTCAGTTCCATTCGTCTAGACTCCAACCCGAGTGCTAGACGTAGTAGCGGGATTAGACCCGGCGCTCCATTGTCGAAGTAACAAATTGCATTCTATTTATTTGCATAGAAATGGTTTTTGTAAATATATGTCCTGATTCACATGTACTCTATATTAAACGATACGAATGTTTGGAATAATATTATCCCAACAAATACATTACTATTTAAAAAAGAAATTTTAAATTAAAAAAAAATTAAAATAAAAGACAGAAATAGTTACAACTAGCGACTCGATATCGACGAAAGACGTTAATAACGTCCACACGATTTTAATGAAAATCTAGACACACGTTAGTCTTTTGTTTCTTATTGCATGTGAATACGGATAAAATCCTTTTTCGCGAAACTGCTGATGTTTAATCTACCTTTCATCGCACACCCGCGCTGCCAGTAAACGAATGATACGTTGCAAATCTAGAATAAACTCATCTGATTTAAAATTGCAAGCAACAGTAAACGAGAAGCGGTAGAAACGAGCATCGGATTGCGCAGAATAACTTATATAGCAATCGGCACTCACTGGGTGTAATTTTAAAAGGAAAATGTTAGTTTTTGCGGTTACGGAAAATGAAGCTTTAAAGTTGAGCGTCATTTAATGGTTTAAAAAGGCTGTAATGGCTCGGTTATTACTTATTAAAATGTTCAGTTACTACTGAAATTAAATGCATTTAAAAATAGTTTTATTTTAATTAGTGTTCGTTGATTTATTTCTCTATCCACGTCCCTTAACTATATTAAAATATCATCATCATTATTAACATAATTTTTTATAGGATAAGGGTGACAGACGAGCACACAGTCCACCTGATTGTAAGTGATTCCTGCGGCCCATAGACATATACATCTGTCCTCTATTACAAATCAAAATGCAGATGCGTTTTCACCAGTGAGGACTAAGATGGAATGCCTCATTTCCAGTAAAAAGGGTCTCCGGTTCTCTACACTCACCATACGAAACACAACAGCGTTAAGCTGCTATTTAACGCTGGTATTCTGTGAGAGCGTGGTCCTTCCCCGGTCGAACCGACCCATTCGTGCTACAACTATACTACTAATATAGTTGCAGCACGGCTCTACCACGTAGAAAAGCGTATGAAAGTCAACCGCTGAATATTTTTCATAGTTGTCATGCTTAGCTTGCGGGTTGACAACCGCTGCTTCTTATTATATTGAGTTGCTATCTAGGAAGATGCTGCTGCCATCTTCTGTTCGATTTCCCTCTGTCGCCTTTAACTACACCCACGGGATGTTATGGGGTAGTGAATTTTCTGACACTCAGTGTTCATTTAAATTATTCTCGTTTAAAATAACACTATTGGACAAAGACAAAATCTGAATTAAATAAACATGAAATAAAATTTTATAGGGTATAAGGTATGAGTGGACGTAACTGAGCAAATCGATTGTCCAATACTACGACAACGTAAAACACATACGGTTCTACATTCAATCAACGCGACTCGACACCGAAGTATTGCCAGCAATAAAGTTTTTTATTTCCTTGCATTTAAAAAAGAACGTTACAATGTCGAGTGCAATTTAAAATGTGCAATTTGCCACGACATGTAGGTCTTTCGTGAACGTATTTCAACGGTTTAGCCGATGTATCTCTGTTTCTTCGAATGGGATTCTGGGTCTTATTACTCTGTTATAGATGGATTTTCAGCAAAGTTGTTGTAAGTAAAATCACCTTGTTTTAAGATAAACAATGTTGGTTTGAATAAAGAGCCAAGGTAGCTCATAGACTAAGCGCTCGCTGTAAATTGCACAGCATGCGTGCAACCCAAGTTCGATTCCCGCCGGCACCAATGAAATTGTTAATTGCAATTTTAAGTGCTGATCTACCACGTGTTCAGTTCAGGTACTCTTATATAATACACCAGCAACAATATGATTTAAATGTAATGTGTGATTTTTACGGTCTTAATTACGTAGATAACGAATTAGTAGTAAGTGCTATAATTACAGTTTAATATTAATGAAACCATTGTAGTCGCGATAGCTTACGGGTAGCGCTCGCCGTAATTTTCACAGTACGCGAGTAAACCGGGTTGTTTTCCCGTTGGCACCAATAAAAATCGGTGACCACTGGTCCACTAGTCCGTACAAGTCGCGGCACGTAAGTCTACCGCTGAACGATACGTGGAGGGGACGCGCACGAATTGAATTGCACAAATGCGACTGGAGAGCCAATCAGCGAGTGCGAACGATACGCACAAGCCAATCAGCGCGACTTATGCGCAATAAGCCAATCAGCGCGACTTATGAGCAATAACGGCCACCGCTAGACTTTCGTGCCGCTACTGGTAACTATTCTCTACGCTTCTCCCCGTCGTTGTACCATTCTTGGTATTTTATATCTTGTGTGCCCGTTTTGTCTCACTTGAGACGAAACGGAAAGACCAATTCCATTATATTACTACAGCACGGTAAACATACGAGTAGATTAGCAGCTTTTATGCAACTCTAGCCGTTAGAAAAAAGGAGAGAAAAACGAATGAGTGAGATTGAAAATAGTGAATTGGCTGTCGGTGGTTCTTCGTCAATAAATCAGACTTTCCATTTCTAAATTCGTATTGTGCGGCTATGGTCAAATATAAGGCATGAGGCAGATCAAGCGGCGCGCGACCAGATTTTAAGTTTAATTACTTTTTACTAACGGTGGCTGACTTTTAGCTCCTAAGTAAAGATTATTTTATCATTTTTGTGTGTATTTATTTAGTATTTGGCTCCCTTGTATAGCGGGTCTTTAGAAAATTGATTTTGACACCCCTGAACTTCTATTTACTAGTCTGATTTCAGTTCTAATTATTGTGAAAATAGTCACTCATTTTAAACCAATATTTTATTTATTTGACACAAATTATATTATAATTATATACTTCTTAACTTGATGAAATTATGTTGATGAAAATAGTCATTCCGAAAACAAAACAATTTCTGTATTTGAATGTTTAGCTCAGGCATAATATGAAGCAGAATAGATCAAGTTCAAATAAATTTGTCATATTGATATACATAATACATATAATTTTTCTAAACGATCTTTGTTAAAGATACATCGTTTTCGAAAAATTTTCCTAAAATTTAAAAGATAAAGAAAGCTTTTAGTGGAGACTTAAAAAAAGAACGATAATTAATTTGACCACAGCTTTGTTTTAAGCTTTCAAATATGTGAGATTGTTCTCTGAGAAAAAAACGTCTGTGACAGGCAGTTACTAAGGTGGTTCTATACGTGGTCCATTTGCCGTTTTAATACCAAAAAAAGTAGCTGTCTATAATTTTATATAATAAGATTATATATAAGATTTTATATAAAAAGCATTTTTTTTAAATAATTAATGAGTAATATTAATTAATTACTATTTACTATCACGCCTACCGATAGAGTAGTGTAAGAATATCCACTATCTGTGATAAATTGCGATATCTATGAGACGACTGAGAGAAATGGAACAGGAGATGAACAGTAGCATCTTCCTGATACTAATTAAAAAATATAAAAGATTGCGATTGTCGAACAGCTTAACTAGCGAAGTTATTAAGGCAAATATCCCTCCTACGAGGCAATCTATGAAGAAGTCCTATGTTCATGTGTTTAGCTGTTGACTTTTATTAGGCTGTGTAGTATTTATTAGCTGTGATAGTAATGGTAATTAATCAGGTTCGAATCCCGCACGGAACAAGTAGGTAAGGAACTTGTACGGCCTATAAATGATTGTTCCGGGTCTGGATGTTTGTCCTCGTGCAATTTATGTTTGTATACAGCCTCCACGAAACAGAAGAAAATACTAGTGTGAGGGTAACGTTTTTTAAAATAAAAAGGAAAGAAAAATTTTGTATGAAATTAGTTGAACAAAATTACTTATCGATAACATAAAAGCATTTACATCACTAAATAAAACCCTCGACGTCGCGATCGAAGCGATTGGAATCAGTCGGGGCGTTCGGTAAATAACGTCTTGCTAGCTAATACTTTCCCCCAAGATTGCTAATGTATAGTTCTGATGAACGTCTCTTGGTGCTGTTTGATCGCTTATGTACCTAGAGATACCACTATTATACTCTACTATACGACTTAGTGAACAATATTGATAGTGGATATTGCACATTCCATTATTATGCATGTTTCAGTATGCACTTTAAAGCAAATTTGACTATAATTAAGAATAGTTGGGCGGGAAAATATTTATAGAAGAAAATAGTTTAAAATATGTTTATTTAATACATGTAAATTACAAGTAATTCTTACTTATAAAGTTTATTTTACATTTTATCATTATTTTTATCAGTCTTGAAAAAAATAGGTAATCTCGTGGGAAGAACCAGGCACAAAGTCATAATTACTTTTAAATTAAATTCTAGAAATTACCTTTAAATGGAAAATAAATAAAATAGATTGAATAACATTTTTTGTACAGATTTTGTCGCGTTTAATTTACTAATTTTTAATTCTCGAATTTTTGAATGCCTTGCAGCAATCCTTGGCCCCCGCCATTACATCAAATACGTGAGGTTACTTACTAGGCTACTTAAAAACATCCTAATTTCAATGGAGAAAGGGGCTGGGTATACCCACCTGCCTGGGTTTCTATAATTAATGATATTAAAACCCAAACATACCAATGCAAGACTTCAAGACAGTAAGTTCATTCTGCGTAGATCAGACCAAAAGTAATCATTAAATATCTGAAGGTATTCCGGGTTAACTTTGACATCCGGACATCAATCACCTCAGCACCCCGTTACCGTAAAAAACACGAAACGTCGGAAATTAAAAATAAATATAATTAAACGCGATAAAATTCGTAAAAACATAGTTTTATTCAATATATTGTAGTGTACGCGTAAATAATATATAAGAAATCATTAAAAAATCTTTCAACAATTGCCAGACGTTATTTATTATTAGCTATAATAGTATGCTTACTAATCTGATGGGCTATGTCGGAAACCCCGACCATAGCCCTCTCCATAGCTCGCTGAGAGACCTTGAGCTTCCTCATACGGCCAGCAGTGAAGGTCTCAGATCCGCAAGTCATCACTGGCAACACGCACTGGTTGTACAGTTTCGTTTTCAGGTTTTGAGGTATGTCTAACGAGAAGATGTGTCGTAGTTTCCCGAACGCTGCCCAGCCGAGTTGAATCCGTCGATTGACCTCTCGGTCGAAGTTGGACTTACCTAATCGGACTATTTGCCCCAGGTAAATATACTCGTCAACAACTTCGAGCTTAATGTTCCCAACAACTACCGGCATAGGTGGGACATGGACGTTAAACATGATTTTTGTTTTGTCCGTGTTCATCTTAAGACCTATCCGTTGGGAGACACTATTGAGGTCATTGAGCGTAGTGCTTAGGTCCTCCAGCGATTCTGCCATAAGGAATATATCGTCGGTAAATCGAAGGTGAGTGATGTACTCGCCATTGATGTTAATACCGCATCCTTTCCAGTCCAGTAGCTTGAAAACGTCTTCCAATGCAGTGGTGAAGAGTTTCGGGGATATGACGTCACCCTGTCTTACACCTCTCTGCAATTGGATAGGTTTCGTACTCTGATTCTGTACTCGGATAGCCATCGTAGCTCTACTGTACAACACTTCAGCACTTCGATATACTGACAGTCAACTTGGCACCGCTGAAGGGACTGCAGCACCGCCCAAATTTTGACGGAATCAAAGGCTTTTTCATAGTCCACATACACCAGATATAGTCGCAAATTGTACTCCTCGGACTTTTGTACAATTTGCCGAAGGGTGTGTATGTGGTCCATGGTACTAAAGCGGATTAGTAAGCTGAAGTGCCAGTGGGCCGGCCATATAGCTCGAAGAATCGACAACCGATGGGGAAGAAAGGTTCTCGAGTGGCAGCCTCGTACCGGTAGGCGAAGTGTAGGGCGACCTCCCACAAGATGGAGTGACGACCTGATAAGACATGCAGGAAGTCGATGGATGCAGGTGGTTCAGGACCGTGCTTTGTGGCATTCCTTGGGGGAGGCCTATGTTCAGCAGTGAACTTATGAAAGGCTGTAATGATGATGATGATGATAATAGTATGTATAATATATTTTTTATAATATTATATAAAATAACATTTTTAACTTACATAATATTTTTAGTTAAATTACATCATATCATTGAAAGTATTATTATACAAAACCTCAATATTATAGTAATTTAAAACACATAAATTGGGATATATAAATGCCTTTTTTCCTGTGGGTTGCAGGACGGCGTATTATTTAAAACCGACGTTAGTCGTGAATGTGTTATAAAATAACATAATATTTCAAGGAAATAATTATAATATAAGTACTCTTTAATTTTTATATATGTAACATAACGCTATGTATGTAACATGACTAAAACTTTGTTTAATATTTTTTTATGTTTTTTACAAATAGATAATGCATGCTTTTATTTGGGATTTGGTTGTGAAAACGTGTACGTACGTACGTTTTGCCTTCTGAAGGATTCACGAACTCTTTGGAATCGAGTAACTGGCAGGTCGTGTGAAGTAGTGGCACGATTGGCGTAGCTTTGAACTGGGCGTACAGTAGGACGTATATAGGCTTTAAAGTTTACTAGAAAAATCTAATATTGGCTGTGTTGCTAGCATTCAAAAATAAAAGAATTTAAACCTAAAATGATTTAGTGTGTCTTTGTGAATATCTTTGAAGTTAAAATAAGCATGGCATTTTTCGTAGTTTTATGAAGTAGTGTTGTCTATATTGTATTGAGAAATGTGTCATTCATAACTCAAATAGTGAACTTTGGACTACGAAGGGTGAGTGTACATTGACCTGGCCTACTTCCACTACAATCCTAACAAGAGGTGATCTATTGTAACACTTCGCATCCGCTCGTGTAGGGTCAGAAAATTGATTGTGCTATACAGCGATTCATGTAATGTAGTCACAGACAATGGTTACATGATGCATTGCGTTGAGAAGTCTATTATCGTATGAAGATTTATACTGTATACGATATTAAATTTATCCTCATTTGTAGCACAGACTTTTTTCTTTTCGTTTGTTCGTTTAGGCTGGAGTAAGGATAGTTTTAATAATGTAATGTTGATGATTTTTCTTTTGAATACACTCTTTACATTTCAAGCAATAACTATGTTACAATTATAAGCAATACAATGTGCAGTATATATTTGTCTTTAGAATTTTAACAGGTAATTTAAATAGAAACTAAAATTACAAAGCATTGCTCAAATTTTTTGAAACGAACGACACCAGGGCGTTTGGGTCAGTTCTAATGTGAGTTATTATATAAATTTTTACCAGTTCATTTCAGTAAACACTAAACAGCTTGAATGTACCTCATAAATTATGATTTTTATAAAAAAAATATGAGTTAATTTATCTGGATACATACAAAACTTAACACCTCGAAAAGAGTGTATCTTTGAATGGAAAGTTGCATACATCTCCACGTTTCCAAGAAATGTTAGAGAACAACAGTATAAATTGCAGCACAATGCTGATAAGCCCTGTTTGGTGGTCGATAAGAACCGAAGACCCACTGGTAACGATGCATTCCATCTTTGTCTTTCATGGTACATGCTAACACAACACCTACGGTGTCTATGGACCACAGAATCCACTTACCATGAACTTAGAATATGAAAAGGCATAACTAACCATTATGCGACTGTGTGCTTGTTTGACATACTAAATTGTACGAGTATAAAAAAGTAAGTTTATTTATTATTTGCAACCAGCTTGCTACATTCTAATACATTTTTGGTAAAGTATTACTTTAATCTTATTACGTTCCTTGGCTTTCATCCGTCTTTGCAGATATTTTACGTAGCATTAAGCAAATTGACCAGAAGAAACTAGAGTTGAGTCAGCTTACTTTCAGGGCAGCCATAGTTGTGATTATGTTGGCAATAATACGTTTGCTTTAACCAACATGACATTTGTTTTGATTGCTTTTTCTCTTGTATACGCGGCGTTTATTTTTCTTTCCTTTTTTGAATGTTTATTTTACAGTTATAGCATGTACTATTTTACGTCATAGTTTCATTTATATTGCTGGGTCAGTTAAGTAATCGTAGTTCTTATTAAGAAATTAGGTCATGATTTGTTTAAAGGGTATTCACGAGGTTTTTTTATATTTTTTTTACTTTGTTGTAACATTTAGATCGATAAACAGTTTATC
Source organism: Parnassius glacialis (assembly GCA_033319125.1). Lineage (NCBI taxonomy): Eukaryota > Metazoa > Arthropoda > Insecta > Lepidoptera > Papilionidae > Parnassius > Parnassius glacialis. The sequence continues at coordinate 16,592,562 of JAVANC010000023.1, read as the reverse complement.
TACAGTAAGTAATGGGGCGACTCGACCGGCCACGCTCTCACTTAACACCAGCAAAAAATAGAGAGTTAATGCTGCTGTGTTTCTTATGGTGTTCCGTGTAGAGAAACAGAGACCCGCTTTTACTAGCTGCATCTTAGTACTCAAGGTTGAGAACTAGATGAAGATGTTTATTAGCCACATCATCCAATTACTATCAGATGGACTACGTGCTCGTTTATCACCCTTATTCTATAAAAAATTGTATGATAACGTAATACATATTTGTATTATGTGAATATTATAAAACATACTTGCAGGTCATATTATACTACAGCGGGACAGCGCTGGGTTTCAGTCAGTGCCCTTAACTCATGATCAGTCGTCAAACATAAGTTTTTTCTTTAAAATGAAAGAGCACTTTAAATTTAAACAAAGTCGAATAAAAATAACAGTGATAAAACTGATAACAAAATTGACAAACATTGATACTTAACTTGATACATATTAAAACTAAGATATTGTGGACCATAGACACCTACATCTATTTATAACTCATGTATAATGCATTTTTATGAAGAAAGGAAATCATAAATTAGATTAACTACTTAAAAATAAAAATAAGAAAGCGTTGAGATAACGAGCTTCCTGATAAAGTCTTTCCCCAGTAGGGAAGCGACGTCATAGCTATTGACTTTCAAAAGTATTCTGTAATAACTAATTTTGTATAAAAATATTTGACGTTGGCTATCCTCCATTAACAATTAAAATGCAGATCCGTTTTCACCCCTGAGATAAGAAATAGTCTTCGATATAGAATGCCTACCTACAAAAAAGGGGCTCCCATTCTCGGTTCATCGCAATACCTACACTATTCTCTCCCTTGTATTTTTATATTTTATTAATTATTTCTGGGCTGGGGTAAGTCTTTTCGTTAAATTTGTAAAACGTTTGTGACTCTTGAAACTCACAGGATCTTACGGATAAGTTGTTTTACTTATTATAAGACAATACTTATCACACCCAGTGGCAAGTTGTGATGGACCAACGATTGCTTAATTAGCTACTGTAAAGTAATGTGGTAACGTAAATCTACCCTTGATTTTCACGTAAAAGTGTGTTGTATCTCTATGTATTGATTATAAAAATCGAGGACTGCACAAACGTCAATCAGGAGTAATTTAATAATGTTATGATATTCTTTAAGCTTGTTTGGTCAATTTAAAGAATATTGTTATTAGTATAGATCGAATTATATTATTACCTTTTCTTTTAAATAAACTTACTCCTATCAGAACGGCACAGTCGAGAAGGGACGCCCTAGTTTATCGACCAAATTGGCGATATATTGAAAATGAGTCAAATTAAGAGTACCTACCATTACCCGCAAAGCATGTATGCGTAGGTATATGGATGTGGAGGAGGCCAGAGAAGTGTGTCAGGATCGTGCCAAATGGAAGTCTGATATCTCTGCTTACCCCTATGAGTAACAGTGTTTATTATTACTTCCACTAGGATTATTTCCTGTATCTTGGGGACGTTTTACATACGTAAATTGTAATATTTTTACATTCATATCGGAAACAATTTTACTGAACGCACTGCGCTGCCTTGTCGTGACGTAAAATTGTTTCTTAAGCGTACTTTATTGACGTCAAACCTCATCCACTAGTTGAATAAGCATTAAAACAGGTTCTATTGGCCAAAAGGGCATGAAACTGCTTACTTTGTAATTGTAATTAGTCTATACATCTAAATTTCGATTCCAATTAAGCGATTGACTTGTTGTATGCTGATTTGTGGTGGGAAAATGCGCTAGAGATTCATTCGCGATCCATATGGATTTCAATTACCATACACGAATTAAGCAAATGACAAACTAATGTAGGTCTACTACACTATCGCTGAGTAATTTGTTGGAGTGACGTTGTCGCGGTTCCGACATTGAATAATGCATATTCCGCGTACGAAACTAATGTGGAGTGCTATATGCGAATCACCTATGTGACAGGAGTGAGAGATAACACGACGGCTACAATGTGAGACACTTAATCTTATAGTAGTTGTATAAGTAGCGGCACGAAAGTCTAGTGGTGTCCGGTATTGCGTATAAGTCGCGCTGATTGGCTTATTGCGCATAAGTCGTGCTGTATGGCTTGTGCGTATCGTTCACACGCGCTGATTCGCTCTCCGGTCGCATTCTTGCAATTTGATTTGTGCGCGTCCCCTCCACGTTTCGTTCAGCGCTAGAATTACGTGCCGCGACTTGTAACTTTGTGGAACTCATTATCCGTTCCGTTTCATTTGATCGAGGTTTTTTTGGATATATTACATCTTTATCGTTATCGGCATGTGAAAGTCCATTGAAGGATATGGGATTCTTTCATTGTATAAGGATTTACCTTAATCGTCACTCTTGGCAGATCGCAGTACCAAAGAGAGCTTGCTAGCCTACTCCGGCTGCATGTTAGTGGACTGTGGCGAGAGGGGTGTCTTCTCCCTCTTCCCGTCACATCCAAAGTGGAGTCGCGGGGAGAAGGAAGGTTGGAATGATGATGCGAAACCCGCACTACCTACCGTAACTCTAGTAGCTGCGAGGGGAGAGCAATGTCAATATTACGTGGTGCCGCTTTTCTACCCTCCACGGACGAAAGTTGGTTGGCAGTGGAGCCACAGACCAGATCCATTGTTGGGGTCAGGAAAGTTGGTGCTTCCGAGTGCTCACTTTTCCTGGCCTACGAAAGCGTTCCCATAGCCCTGCCAATATACAGCGAAGGTCGAACACCATTGAGTTTTAGTCGTTGCGATTGCTAACCCGTCCTTGCCCACGCGAGGCGGGTATGCGTATACATTTACTCATGTAAAAAAATGTGCAAAGAATAGAATGCGATATTTATCCGGGTATTTATGCTTAACTGATATCATTTTGCAGTTTCATTTGAAGGTGCTATTAAGTATGTTACCTTCTTTTTCATCCTTTGGCATTATTATTATTATTTTAAAATCAGTTCACTTCGTATATATATATATATATATATATATATATTATATATATATTATATATATATATATATATATATATATATATATATATATATATATATATATATATATATATATTAGTCAATCTATTTAAATTTGAAACGATTTCTAAAATTTACACGAATACTACACTTTTCTATCGACTTCAAAAAGAAGACGGTACTGTTTTTTTTGACAGTGGTAGAGCCACGCGGCAGCTTTTGCTGTCGCACGGATGGGCCGGCTCGAACCGGGGTGGTACCACGACCTCACAGAATACCAGCGTGAAGTAGAGGTTTACCTCTAACCTCTACTTCACGTTGGTATTCTGTGGCCCGCACGGCCCTTTTTTACTGGAAAAGAGGCATTCCACCTTAGTCCTCACGGGTGACAACGCATCTGCATTTTGATTCGCAAACGAGGATAGATGTAGATGTCTGTCTGTCCGAAACTATTAAAATAAAAGAAAACATCCAAATTTCAATAAGAAAAATGGCTGGGTGCCACCATCTGCTTAGGATCCCATCATTAATCTCCACCACGATCAGCTCTATCACATAAAAAAATAAAAATCTTAGTGTCACTAATTAGGATCAGAGATCATTTTGTACCAGGTAATGGACTTGCATGTCTAAAAAATACTTTGAGGGCATGTAAAGTCCGCAGACACGTAAAAGCGTGGCTATTATTACATTTTTTTAGAAATAAAAATAATAGTCTATATATGTATGTTCCACAGTTGGACACATACCTCCTCTTATTTCTGAATGCTGTGTTTCAGAGCAGCAAACCTGCCGCTTAGCTTAACCTATCCTCGAAGTTTTACACACGTACAGACGTATAGGGCTTTTTACGTTTTCCTTTATAGCCCCGCACGTGCTAAATCAGCTTGAAGTCGGAGTAAACAATCGTTTCTAACGAAAACAAAAAGTATTGGCGGACTTAGTACGTCTTCGAAATATTTATTTTATTTCTCAGACATGCAGTTTTCAAATATATACAATGCAAATGTAATAAATAAGCACATAAAACTGTAATTTACAATTACATTGTTGCCGGCGAGGACCGAATCCGAGTTGCGCGAGTACTATAACAACCGGCCAAATGCGAGTCGGACTCGCGCATGAAGGGTTCATGACCATCACACACCTCTCTAGTAAGGGAGCCACCTTTAATTTTTAATTAATTTTTATTTTTATTATATGTTGTTACAGCGGCAACAGAAATACACATTCTGTGAAAATTTCAACTGTCTATCTATTACGAATCATGAGATACAGCCCGCTGACAGACAGACGGACGGAAGGACAGCGGAGGGTTAGTAATACGGTCTCGCTGGTTACCTTTTGGGTACGGATCCCTAAAAATTGCGACAAGCGCTTAGCCACAAATATATTTAAACATATAGTTATTACTTATTCATCATCATCATCTTTGCAGCCCTTCACAAGTCCACAAAGCACGGTCCTGAGCCACCTGCATCCATCGACTTCCTGCATACCTTACCAGGTCTTATTACTTATTACCAAAAATTAATGTTTTAAGCAATAAATAAACCGTTTGGCGGTAGTGGCTGTAGCGCGTAAATTATTTTCGAAGTTAGTATGGTCTGATGACAGATGGGAAGTGTAATGTTCCCCGTTACCACTTGTCGGATGTCAAATTCGAATTTAATTGTATTACGGATGCCTCTGCTCTCACTAGTCAGATGTCGGATCCGATTAAGGTTCAAATTAGTAGTAATAATTAATATAAAATATTGGACGCATTAAACCATGCGAAGAGATTTTTTTTAATAGTGAATTAAGAAGGTTTAGACATAAGTTTTCTTCTCACGACACCCACGAATCAATATGGGGTAGTGGTTATTCTAACACCACCATTACACGGTATAATCGTTTTTGATGTGACAACGTCTTATAAATCGATGAAGCTGGCTGCCGGCACGAAAAAACATGACTCATGCGGCGTTACCTAGGCGTTCCATTTAAAGTGCAAGCGAGAGCGCGGAACGAGCGACTGTGCGAGCGAATGTGGTGTCAATTGTTTATAGCAACGATAATTGCGGCGATAAAGGTAATGATTCTTTCGATATCAAATATTTCTTATGACGTTGTCACGTTCAACTATCGTCAGTAAACCGACTTTACAGACAACCGATTTTAATACAGATATTATGTCTGTGAAAGCCCTAACCAAAACATTTTTTTCGAAATAACGTGTTTTTATTCATTGTCTCTTTAATTAATTTTATTAATTGTTAATTTGACGGCTTCGTGGCGCAGTGTCTTAGCAATGAGTTGCTGCGCTAGGGGGCGCGGGTTCGAATCCCGCACGGAACAAGTATTTGTATGGCCTACAAATAATTGTTCCGGGTCTGGATGTTTGTCCTTGTGCAATTTGTGTTTGTAAATTGCCTCCACGATACAGGAGAAAATTCTAGTGTGGAGGTAACGTTTTATTAAAAAAAAATGTATATTTATTATTCAAGTGACCAAGAAATTAAGACATATCCATTTGAAACTTCCGAACCCAAGACCCACAGATTTATTATGGTGAGCAGATCATTAGTGCGAGGGTGTCGGTGCTGCTCTACCCAGGCCGTTGGCGGGCAACATTTTTCACCCCGTGTTAAAGAACACATAGCTGATGTGAAGAATAGACGCTCCGGGAAGTCTGCAGTCTGTGAACACGTACAGGATCGCCCCCGTCACTACATTAGATTTGATAGACCACAAATCCTTGCTAAAGAACACCGATTCCTTCCAAGGATGATCCGCGAGGCTATTGAAATCAAGAAACATCCTAATTTCAATAGAGAAGATGGCTGGGTGCTACCATCTGCTTGGGATCCCATAATTAATAAAATTAAATCCCAACCCAAGCATACAACTGCAAGACTTCATGATACTGTAAGTTCATACTGCGTGGATCGGAACAAAAATTAATAATTTTTAATCTGGAGGTAGCCGTGGTTAACTATGACATTGGGACGTCATACACCTCAGTCCCCCCCCGTGACCATGGGTGCTGTAAAGTGCTCGAAACGTCGGGAATATAAAACAAGTTAATATACGCGATAAAATCCGTAAAATTAGTTTTATTTAAACATTTTTCAAATTAATTTTTAAATAAGTGCAACAACTCTATCTTATTTTAAACTTATTTTATAGCGAATTTTTGAAAAGGTCAGGTCAAGCGGCTGCTTATGAATGCCTGCTAGAGAAAGAGTAGAAGATAATACAATATAATAACACTGGCCTATTTCGAACACTGTCAAAAAATATCAATTGGGCTGTACAATAAAGTGCCATGAACACAACTTCGTTGTGTGGTGGAGGCATAGAAAGTATCATCCCATTTTGCCCCGTGGTTGTTTAGAAAGTCCATAAGAAGCGTAGGTGTATAAACTTGCCTAAAATAAAATATAAATTTGTTCAGTGAGTGACGACAGCCGGAGACCCTTTTTTGAGACTTCTAACGAGGCATTCAATCTTAGTAATCAGGGACGCATCGGTCACTTAATTCTTAATAAATGACAGTTGTTAGAGTTTATGAGCCCCAACATCCACTTACTCTCACGTGAACTGTGTGCTCGTTTGTCAAGCTTACTTTTCTACCGACTTTAAAAAGGAGACGGTACTCAATTCGACTGTATGTTTTTTTTATGTGTGTTACCTCATTACTTTTACTGGGTTTACCGATTTAGATGATTCTTTTTACATTTGAAAGCTGGCGCTTCACATGTGGTGCTATATAAATTGATTTGATTGATTAAGGTCTGATCAATAGTTTTTGAGTTATTCTTGATAATTTATATTGAAGTCAGGTTGTTATAAATTTTAATTTTAAATTATATATATAAAAATGAGTGCGAGTAACTTTTACGCGCGGTTAAAATAACCTATCAAATATTAATTAATATTCATATTTCATTAATTTTGCTGATTAAAAATGTCAATATTATTATCATCACATCATCATTTTAACAGTGGTAGAGCCACGCGGCAGCTTTTGCTGTCGCACGGATGGGCCGGCTCGAACCGGGGTGGTACCACGACCTCACAGAAAACCAGCGTGAAGTAGAGGTTTACCTCTGCGTTTCGCTTGGTGAGTGCAGGTAGCCGGAGGCCCTTTTTACTGGAAATGAGGCATTCCATCTTAGTCCTCACGGGTGAAAACGCATCTAAATTTTGATTTGTAATAGAGGATAGATGTAGATGTCTATGGGCCGCAGCAACCACTTACCATCAGGTGAACTGTGTGCTCGTTTGTCACCCTTATCATATAAAAAAAATCTTGGGCTTTATCACAATTTACCACCAGGTGGGATCGTGGTCAAGCACTGGTTTATAATAATGTGTTAAAAACAATATATTATGTATTATTGTTATTGTTATATTTATATATAAATCCAATACTTGACTATTACCCTACCTTACGTTAAGTGGTGATGCAGTCAAAGGCGGTGAGTGCCCCGATTTACCGCTTAGTGGCGTACTGAGGGAGCGATACGTAATTGCGAAATAATTGCGTTCCTTTGATCGTTATTACTTAATCTCTAGATATGCAATTAACATGCAAGGTATTCAAGAGTTCACTCTATTAATTGTTCACTTTAGAAATACAATTACTTGTAGTTTCCTCGTTAGTAAAAAATCCAAATCAATCGCTAGAACACAAAAGCTTATTCACTCTTGCCTTGAAGACACCCACGTTGTAATCAGATGGAAAGACAGATGCTGGCAAATTATTCCATTCCTTAGCTTTACGCATAATGTACGATAAAGAAAACCGTTATTATATGAATATATTCTTCTACTTTTAATTTTACTAAATATTGCCTATAAAATTATGTTGTGTATTATATATATATTTTGTGTATGTGTAATTAATTGAAGTACGTAAAATAATAGTTACAAGAAAACAAATTAATTTAAGTACAATATACTTTTATTTTACTGAATATAATATTTGCCAATTAAAGTATGTTTATTATTAGAATAAGAATAATTTCAATTTATTCAATACTTATTTTTATCTATAATATTAAAAGTTATAATAATAATTAAAAAGAAAAAAAACCGGCCAAGTGCGAGTCGGACTCGCGCACCGAGGGTTCCGAACAAATCCGTAGGTATATGAGTTTAAAATTATTAAAAATATTTTTATTACATGATGTAACTAAAAATGTATGCTTTTCGCAATTTTTCCTTTATCTGTGCTATAATACGTTGCTTCGTGCAAAATTTTAAGATTCTCAGTTCACGGGAAGTACCCTGTAGGTTTTGACTTTTGATTCCCTTGCGAATATCGAAAATTCGCGGCATAAACGGCTGTATCTTTTGATTGCGTTGGCTTAGAAGTTTGATTTTTTCACAGCCCCAAGGGACAGTAGACTTGAGTATTTCATATAAATTTCAGCTTGATACCTCTACGCGTTCCTGAGAAAAAGGGTCTTGACAGACAGACAGACAGACAGACAGACAGACAGACAGACGGACAACAAAGTGATCTTATAAGGGTTCCGTTTTTTCCTTTTGAGGTACGGAACCCTAAAAACTAAAACTAGAAACTTAAATATCATATAGTCCTACTCCCCGCGGTATCGTATCAAGAACGCTGGCTGCGTTTCCCCGCTGAATGGCTATACTTAGTCTTTGAGCGAGGAAAGAACCAGCCCTCTTATTACCAGCAGCAATGACCAGCCGCTGATGGAGTTCCTTTAGGAACTTCACCGCACGTGGACCCCACGGACCGATAGTCTCTACAGCAAATGGCACAAATATATAGTCATCTCTCAGAGACTCATATTTGCGCCACTTACTCAGTTCAGCTGCATCTGATGCCGCCCCGGCTCTAAACGAGGTACCCCTGAGATGAGAGACCGCCAGAGTGTCTACGCAAGTAGCATCCCACACTAGGGCTTTATCTCTCTCCCAAGGGACCAATGTCGTACCGTCGGGTCTCCTGCCATCGTCTCTAAATATTCCACAAGGCTCTAAAACCGAGGGAACATTTATAGAGACAAGAGCCCTTCAGATGACATCGTTCAAAAAACTGTGTCGTGAAAACCTACCAGCGCTTTTCTTACATGAAAGTCCGTGGAGCCCAAACTTGTCGACGCTGCTACCACAGGGGCACTGATGGGGTTGCCAAATCGCCGCTCCTAGTCGGATTCCTACGGAAATGCGTAAGATTTCCGCATCAAGTAATGTGCCGAGATTACTTATTACATTTCACTGAACGCTTCCGTCCGCCTATAAAAGTTTTACTTTAGAACATTTAATATACTAGCTAAAAGTACAACTTTGTAATGGCTCGCGAATTCTTATAAATAACATTTAAAGAATAAATTGTTCTGCAAAAAATATATTATCGACCTGGGCCAGACCATAGATCTGATTAAGTTAGCCCAAAACAATGTCGGAACCTTAAAAGTTATCCGACATTTTTTCATCAAGTTATTCATAATTCGTAATCATCGTCATCTAACGTGCTACTGTGGCGGCGCTGTCGTCGCGCCACAAGCGAAACACATCGAAGCCTAAATCGCGCTTACAAAGTTCCGAAGTTAAAGCAGCATATATAGAATAGCTCCGAACTACCACTCGGAGCGTTGGCCGCTCCCCGGGCAGAACACCTTGCTCGGCGGGAGATATCCCCTTTTCCTTCCACCCGCCACAGTGGTGACCCCGACGTGATATATGACACGCAACCAATAACCTTCGGAAACTACAACTTCAAACCTTCATCATCCTCAAGTAACCCCATTCATTCGCTTCCGAGCAGATATTCTCTGCAGTCTTCACATTCTGCAAGCCATCTAGCTTTACAAAGGTTCATCGCAGCACTGGAATAATAATGCTTCCTGTTCCTTCAAGCTACTCTCTGCGCTACAGTGTTCGGCACGGCTCTGAGCCTTACTGCTCGCCTCTGCTTCACGGCACTCTCGCAGATTACTTGCCTTCTTCTCGACTCACCGCAGACTTACAAGGCAATTCCCTGGCACTTGCAAATTCGTCGACATCTAGACTGCACTATCGACCTACGGTTTGAGCAGGGGGGTGATGTGGCGGCGCTGTCGTCGCGCCACAAGCGAAACACATCGAAGCCTAAATCGCGCTTACAAAGTTCCGAAGTTAAAGCAGCATATATAGAATAGCTCCGAACTACCACTCGGAGCGTTGGCCGCTCCCCGGGCAGAACACCTTGCCCGGCGGGAGATCTCCCCTTTTCCTTCCACCCGCCACACTACTACAAAGTATAGTTTTCTTACAGATAGCGTTAGTAACACAATAGAAATCTAATTAATGAAAATTCTATATCTTCTTTTTTTTAAATGTGGATAAAATAATATTTTTATGATTGATAACAATGATTTTAACAGAGGTAGAGCCACGCGGCAGCTTTTGCTGTCGTACGGATGGGCCGGCTCGAACCGGGATGGCACCACGACCTCACAGAATACCAGCGTGAAGTAGAGGTTTACCTCTGCGTTTCGCTTGGTGAGTGCAGGTGGCCGGAGGCCTTTTTTACTGGAAATGAGACATTCCATCTTAGTCCTCGCGGGTGACAACGCATCTGCATTTTAATTCGCAAACGAGGATTGATGTAGATATCTATGGGCCGCAGCAACCACCTACCATCAGGTGGACTGTGTGCTCGTTTGTCACCCTTATCCTATAAAAAAAAATCTTGACATGAATCTAAAATACTATGTCAAAGCGCAAGCCTGAAAGTGTGATAATTTCTCAGTATAGTGTACCACAAAAATGAAGAGGTCGTGGGACAGTGCTGATAATTGTAAAAGAGAGTAAAAATTTGAGAGTAATAGATGTATAGTACATATTATTCTTTGCCCTTTCGAGTAAAGAGTCAGGAGTTAGCAGTTTAGAATCTCGTTTTTTTTAAATAGGATAATAGTGACAAACGAGCACACGGTCCGCTTGATGGTGAGTGGATTTTGTGGCCCATAGACATTTACATTTATCCTCGACTGTAATCAAAATTCAGATGCCTTGTTGCCCCTGAGGATCAACATGGAAAGCCTCATTTCCAGTAAAAAAATGCTGCTATTATACGTTGGTATTTTATAGGAGTGTGGTCCTATCCCAGTAGAGCCGACCCATTTACAACCATAATATACGTTATTATGGCCGAGCTACGATGTTCTACCATAATGTCCTCCAGATTGAATTTCGGTCACGGCTGATAATTTCAACAGAGACTAGCCATCTGCGCGGGACAGAATTATAGTGCTCGAGTGTATGCGCAAGCACAGGCGCACTCTCTATTCCCTCACTCTCATAGTCCGATGGGACGGTAATAATGTAGCTCTGTCACGCACATCATTCAAAATTATTTTAGCAGCAGTCGAGACTTTAATAGAATTTTTATTTAAGCTTTTAAATAACATATTTTTTTATTTATTTTCAGGTACAAACGGTTTCAAAATGCGTGCGTGATCCAAGTCAGGTGAATCATGATAATGCAACGGGAATTTCGTAACTTACATCAGTAACATATTATCCCGTGGGATAATATACGGTTGTGAATTCTCTTATTTGGACAAACTTCTCTTAGATAGGAATGAAACGGGAAATGGCCAACCACATATTCCTAATAAATGCTAAAATTAAGATCAACAAAACGTTGCAATTATGATAAAAAATATCCTCTATCTATGGGAAAATCTATAAATTCAGTAGTGAAATTTTGATGAATAAGATAAGTTTTATCTGTATATCCGCAAAATTAAAATGAATTCTGGTTGTTAGAAAACGTCATTTTAATTACAGATAAATCCAGCCCATGTTGCATTGGTGCAGAAACATTTTCTTGTAATTAACAAATTGTTTGTACTATATTTATAATCAGCAAATATAATGCGATACAATTAAGGGAACAACCATCGATATATATGTACTACGTAGTACGTAGTATATGTTATATGTACTACGCAGTACATATAACTCAATGGGTACAACTAAAACAAGTATCTACCCGTACTATGAACAAAACTACCTCGAATATTAAAAGTTTAAAGCTTACTTAAATATTTGCTCGGACATTTTAAATAATATAAGTATGTAATAAGCAATAATAATTACAATTATATCATCATCATCATCATCATCATTACAGCCCTTCACAAGTCCACTGCTGAACATAGGCCTCCCCCAAAGAATGCCACAAAGCACGGTCTTGACCCACCTGCATCCATCGACTTTCTGCATATCTTACCAGGTCGTCACTCCATCTAGTGGGGTGACGCCCTACACTTCGTCCGCCGGTATGAGACCGCCACTCGAGGACCTTTTTTCCCCAACGGTTGTCGGTTCTTCGAGCTATATGGCCGGCCCACTGCCACTTCAGCTTACTAATCCGTTGGGCTAGTCGGTCACTGTAGTTCTACTGCGGATATCCTAACTTCTAAGCTTATCACGCAGAGAAACTCCGAGCATAGCCCTCTCCATAGCTCGCTGATCGACCTTGAGCTTCCTCATCCGGCCAGCAGTGGAGGACCACGTCTCAGTACCATAGGTCATCACTGGCAACACGCACTGGTTTTACAGTCTTGTTTTCAAGTTTTGAGGTATACCTGACGAGAAGATGTGCCGTAATTTCCCGAACGCTGCCCAACCGAGTTGAATCCGTCGATTGACGCTTTGGCGGTCTCGGTCGAAGTTGGCATACCTAGTCGGACTATTTGTCCCAGGTAAACATACTCGTCAACAACTTCGAGCTTAGTGTCCCCAACATCTACCGGCATAGGTGTGACATGGACATTAAATATGATCTTTGTTTTGTCAATTATATAGGAGAACAAAATCCACACCGAAACTATAAGTTCATAGGATATTATAAGTTCGTAATTTTACTAATGTGTATTTTATTTAATTGGCGATTTAAAAAATGCTACCCCATATCGTATCATGGGTGCCATAAGAGGCGACAGAGGGAAACAAACCAGGAGATGGGCAGCAGCGTCTTCCCTAATAACAACCTAATAAACTTCGGTTGCCAACCCGCCCGCCAAGCTTGGCAATTATGAGAAATATCTCCTTATGAAGCAATATATTGGGGGATTTATTTTTATTATTATATATAAATAATAAAATAAAACAAATTTAAAACATTAATTAAATGACACAAGTAATTCCATTAAACTCACAATATCTTCATGTTAAAGTAATTAAATAAACACGTGTCCTGAATAAATTGGCAAACTTTTCCTCTTCTTGCTTATATCAAGAATTAATAACTTAAAACTGTTGTGACAAATGTATCACGTTCCTCTCTACCTCGCTGACAGGAGAAAATAATTAATCCCTAAGAGAGGGCCTTCTGGAACGTCTTATTAACGTAGATGCTTATGATAAAATTTAATCAGAATTCTTAAGTTTCCGGATAAAATTTTGTCCAGTGATGTTAATTAAATTATATTTAATTTACATTTACACGTAACGATGTTTTCATGAACGTTTCTTTCGTCTAGTTAGTTAAGACTATTTAAACCTGAGGAAATATTCTAAAGATCAATCTCTATAATATTACTGATATTATAGAAATATAATAAGTTGGTAAGAGAATCTCATTATGGAGTTCACGTACCTAGCATAGCCTGTAAAAGCTTGTTTTTATACATTTTTTATAACATTGTATATAATTAAAAAGAGGTATAAATAGTAAAGATCAAAAAAGATTACAAGCAATAATCGTTACTCTATATAAAAAAGAAAAAAAAACATTGTCGTTAATATGTACCACTACATTACATCCTATTACGATGAAATTTCGGCCAGTTCGTGTGTGTTTGCTTGCGTAGGTTCCTGATAAAAAAGCAAGCATAAGACCCAGTAAATATTTTTTAATAGCATAAGGGATACAAACGAGCACACAGACTACTTGATTGTAAGTTGTTGCTGTGACCCATAGACGTCAATCCTCGATTAGGAATCAAAATGCAGATGCGTTGTCATCGCTGAGGTCTAAGAAAAAATGACTCGTTTCCAGTGAATATTGTGCCTCTGGTTTTCTATATACGTGGTAGAGCCGCGCTGCAGCTATATTACCGGTATAGTTGTAGCACGAATGGGTCAGCTCCACCGGTGAAGGACCACGCTCTCACAGAATACCAGCGTAAAATAGCAGTTTAACGCTACTGTTTTTTGTATGGTGAGTGTTGAAAACCAGAGACCCTTTTTACTGGAAACGAGGTATTCCATCTTAGTGCTCACGGCAGACAACGCATCTGTATTTTAATTCGCAAACGAAGATAGATGTAGATATCTATGGGCCACAGCAACCAACTACCCTCAGGTGGACTGTGTGCTCGTTTGTCACCCTTATCCAATAAAAAAAAACTCACGATACGAAATACGGCAGCATTAAGCAGCAATTTAAAGCTGTTATTCTGTAAGAGTGTGGTGCTTCCCCGTTCGTGCTACGATCATAATACGAGTATAGCAGCAAGGTGGCTGTACTACTTAAAAGTATATGATGTACTTTTTAACTAACTTTTCAGACGATTAAATATATATTGCCTTAAATCTTGGCAATAATAAACAAATTTGAAACGAAAATTAGAACGACTTATAATAATTTATAAAGCTAAAGCGGGCTCGAGACTAATTTAAAGCAGATTTAGGGATAATCTGTCACTTAATTACTGACCGTAACCGCAAACACTTCGAATTCTGAAGAGAAGATTAAAATAAAATATTAATTAAGCGCGTTACAATTCCTTAATCTGTATTGATTTATATAGTGATTGCTTTAACGACACCTATTTTTATTGGTCTTATGTTTTAGTTTTCTGCCGGCTTCAAAAAGGACTCAATTCGACTGTATGTTCTTTTTTATATTTGTTACCTCATAACCAATACCTTTGTTTTGGGTGAACCGATTTCTATGATTCTTTTTTATTTGAAAGCTGGTGCTTCTAATGTAATCCCATATAAATTTTATCAACGTCTGACCAACAGTTTTGCAGTTATTCTTAATAATTTATATTGAAGTCGGTTGTACAAGATTTTAAATTTTAAATTATGTGTTCTTCATTATGATCATTATATTGCCATTATTAACTCTTTTAAGTTATGAATTATGATTTTTTAAGATTAGAAAAATCCCAAATTCGAATACTTTCGAAAATAAATTATTTAAAATATAATTCATATAAGATATTAATATTCTTTTTATATTAATAACAATAAAATATAAGATACATTGAGTTATATGTACTACGTACTAGAGAAGCCATTCCGAACATTGATTATGTTCATCTGAACTGTAGTGCAATCCATACAAATTAAATATTGCGTAAATTGAAGATTTGTGAATTCCATAAGATAATTATTATTACATTTTATTTAGAAATATCTTTGTTTAGATTAAATTAAGATATTTTATATTAAATTCTTATATTTATTTTATATTAATATCTTATTTTATATTAAATTAAAGTCTTCGCGCATGCGCGACTACTATTCCCGCGCAAGCGCGAAGACATAGAGTAGGACACAATTTTTGTTCGGAATGGCTTCTCTAGTACGTAGTACATAAAACTCAATGATAAGATATTATTTTATATTTTGATATAACAAAAAATGGTCCTATGACTTTACGATAAAGTTAATATTTTCGGAGTTAGGAATTTTTAAAGCTTTGAAAAATCCCGAATTCGGATACTTTAGACTTATTAAAAATATATAAATAGATGTATAAAAGAAATATTTTTTTATTCTCGTTTAAAGATATAATTAACTATTGTCTAAAGGAATTTAAAAAATATCTTTATAATTTTTTATTAAATCTAAAGTATCCGAATTCGGGACGTTTATGTACATACACATTGAATTGATTTTGTGAGGATCTCTAATTCCATTATATTTATTACTATTAAATATATATAAATCGTTTTAAACCCCTTATCAGCAGCTGAAACGATAAATATACCCACTTAAACCTTCTTTTTCTTCTTCAGGCTAAAGAAGCTTACTACTGGTCATGGGAATTGTACAAACTCAGAGGGGGCGTCAACGAATATAATTAAAATATATTTTGTTATGTTAAGTATTGCCTTCTGATTTAGTTAAAAAGTTAAGCAGTAAGGTAAAGTCATATATTAAAATAAAGTAAGCAAATGTTCGTCCAATAACATTCTGAAAAGAAAATCTTTCAATTTATGCCATCCAGCAATGAATATTAAAGGCTTATGACAATAAAAACAGGAGAATACATTATTAGGTTTAACCTTTTAGCTTGTTTTATAATCTGAGCTTTTAGCAGCTTTTAGTCAACAAAGTCTCTCTTTTATCATGTAATATTTAACAAATATTATTAAATAAATTGTTGTAGGAAAAATATGTGTTTTATAGCCGCCGCAGTTCACGAGCTAAGCGCTCGCTGTAATTTTCACAGTACGCGAACGACCCGGGTTCGATCCCCACCGGCACCAATAAAATATTAATTGCAATTTTAAATGCCAATGAACCACGAAGTGGGAAAGCGCGGCGGACATTTCCTTGCTCTACAAGAGGTAAAATTAAAATTTTTGTACAACCGATTTCAATATAAATATTTTTTTGTTGATTATCTAAAACCGTTTGACCGATTTCGATAAAATTTAAATGGGACCACCCGGGAAGTATAATACCCTTTAAAACAAAAAAAGAATTTTCCAAATCAGTTCAGGTGTCTTCGAGTAATCGGTGAACATACATAAAAAAAATTCCGACGAAAAGAAAAAGAAACCTCCTTTTTGAAGTCGGTTAAAAAGTTTCTCAGAAATAATAGTAGACATGTGCCTAGCAGTGGGACGGATAAAGGCTGTAACTTTGAAACTTTTCTGGTTGTTACAAATTCGAAAATACAGCAATTTTTAGAGAGCGAGAGAGAGAGAGAGAGAGTTAAATATACAAATATTTAAGTGCCAAGTAAATACCGATATTTTGTTACTCAAAAAAGAGGGTTGAAGGCTTTCTTAAGAAAATAACGTTAAATATTGCTTCCACTACATAGCAATAAGTGCTTGTTCACGCCGTTCACACGTCTGAACTTTATTATAAATATAAGTTTGGTCTATATAATAACTAGCTGACCAGGCAGACGTTGTTCTGCCCTTTCCGGACGACCATTTTCTTTACCAAAAAAAATCTCCTGAAATTAGCAATAAAAATATTGAGGTTCACTTATCGGGATAAAAACTATCCAATCTCTCAAGTTGTACCAAACTGCACACAGTGTGCAAAATTTCATTGAAATCAGTTCAGTAGTTTAGGAGTTCATCGCGGACAAACAATGTGACAAGTAATTTTTATATATAAAGATTATATTCTAAGTCACACGTGCTAAATAAGTGTTAGTAAGATATACTTAAAGATCAGTTTATATAGCATTCATTAGTCCATTCATCTATTACAGCCAATAAGAATAGAATAGAATATTTTTTTATTCAATATTGATTATTACATAATACTTATTGAAAGTCATTTTTTATTTACCACTGATTCGGAAAATACCTCAGTCCTGGGAAGAACCAGCAAGAAACCCAGCGGGACTTTTTTTTTAAACATAATTTCAGTAAACAATAATTTTGTTTATACAATTTTTAAATGATATTTTCATAGAACCAGCATGGTGGCGAGCACCCTATTCCCAGGGGTTATTTTCATTCATGTATTCCTTGATATTATAATAACCCTTCTTGTACAGTTTTTCTTTAATAAAACTTTTAAACTTGTTTATTGACAAACTTTGAATATGTTCTGGGATTTTGTTGTAAAAGCGTATACATTGCCCCATAAATGAATTACTGATTCTGTGGAGTCTAGTAACTGGCATTACAAGCTTATGTTTGTTCCTAGTATTTAAAGTATGCACATCCTTATTCTTATTAAAGCTATTTATGTTTTTATGCACATACATTACATTCTCATAAATATATTGCGATGCAAAAGTTAATATGTTTATTTCTTTAAATTTTTCTCTGAGGGACTCTTTACAATTTAGGTTATAAACGGCTCTCTTTTGCAAAACAAATATAGCTTCAATATCAGTCGCATTACCCCATAGCAAAATTCCATAAGACATTACGCTATGAAAGTAACTAAGAGCTAAATTTTTTACACCGTAATGTTGTAGTTTCCTGATTAATGTCTCATGATGAACACAATCGAAAACTTTGGAAAGATCACAGAAAATACCTAAGGCATCTTGTGAATTCTTCCAGGCATTAAAAATATATTTCATAAGCTCAACACCGGCGTCAGACGTCGAGCGACCCCTTGTAAAACTAAATTGGTTTTTATGAAGTAATTTATTTGTATTAAAAAAAGTTAACAATTGATCCAAAATTATTTTTTCAAAAATTTTACTGAGAGTTGGTAGTACAGAAATAGGTCTAAAATTAGCGGGGTCCAATGTACTACCAGATTTAAATAAAGGTATTACTTTACTATACTTCATTAAATCAGGAAACACACCAGAATTGATACAAGTATTAAAAATAATAGCAAGATGAGGTGCAATTAAATCTATTATGGACGCAATAACTGTAACGGAAATCCCGCACAAATCTCGAGTCGACGAATAAACATAGGCTTCCCACGTAAATTGTTTCATAGGAGGATTTTGCCATAGTTGACACGCCTGGTAAGCGGGTTGTTGTCGGCAGTTTTTCATTATTTTGAGTTGTTGTCAGGAAGATGCTGCTGTCCATCACATGTTTCAATTTCCCTTCGTCGTCTCTTACGACACCCACGTGACGATAAGGGGTAGTGGATATTCTTACATCGCCACTACACATTAGTAAAATTACACCGCCACTACAAGGAATTTAGATTGCATAAACATTGTTAATTATTATATCAATAGCAATCCATTACGTTTTCATATTATGTCGTCATTGTAACAGTCAACGGACATACAATTTGCACCTTTACCTTTCGCCCTCAAATTGCTAGCACGTCCTCAAAATATAATATTTTATATAAATTTTAATAGTTTATTAAGGCGTTTCCCTGACCAAATAACCTTGAGCATTCTTTCCCTCTTTAGACGTACGCCGCTTTATCATAGGATTCACACAATTTTTGCAATTATATTAATTAAAAAAGAAAAACGAACTTTAAAAATTAAATAAAACGTGAAGAATATAGATTTTTAAATTATCTATCCATTAGTGTAGTCCTCAAATGATTAGAGTGTTGCCTTTAACAACAGATGCATGTAACCAATAATTTTAGTCATTTTTAAAAGTAGATTTTAAATGTATTTATAACACATAAAAACAAATTAGAACGTGGAATATGATGATAGGATATCTAACATTAATAATGTGCTTTTAGATGTAGTTTGTTTCTTATAACTAATGAGATAATAGTCTCTGAAAAACGCACTATCGCAAGGTTTTGGTCGGGGTATCGCCTTAAACCAAGCTCTTGTGATAATTCTAAAGACTATAATTTCTTTGCACAATTTCGTACAGTGCATGCCATAATTGCCTCATTACTTCCTCTCACAATCTCCATTAATTATTATTATTTCCGAGTGCGGTTGCTGTGAGCGATAGGACATAGTTGTAACCATTTTGCCACTTATGCTTGCGCAATTCGACTTTTATGGAGCAATTACGCTAATTGTATCTTTTGCACATTGCAATTTACTATAGTTTGTCACAATTGATCACTTAGTGGCGCAATGTCTGTGTTTGGTAGCATTACGGCGGGCCCTGGATTCCAGTCCAGCATGGAAAAATAATTTTGCTGTGAAAACTTCTTTAGGCACGTTGGGCACTTTTGCGATGGAAAAATCCCTGAACTCGTGTGAACGCTACGCCCAGATACATAAAATTGATGAAAGTTACGTTGAAAATTCAAATGGATTAAATTTTGTAAAACAAAATTGATATGTATTTATAAATTTGTTTGTATTGTATAGATAATAATCATTTCTTTTTCATTAAAACGGTGCAATAAATAAAAATTTTGTCACAAATTATATCAAAAATTACTTCCCAAAAAATATCTCTTAACAAACCAAATTTAATATTTACAAGTTTGTGAAGCTAAGAAGTTGACTTATGACGTGCAGTCCTACGACTGTCAGTTTTTTTATAGTATAACGGTAAGAATTGAGCACACAGTCTACCTGATGGGAAGTAGATACTGTGGCCCATAAAACATCTATATCTACAATCGATTAGGAACCAAAAATGTAGATGTGTTGTCACCCCTAAGAACTAAGATGGGATGCCTTGTTTCCAGTAAAAAGAGTATCCGGTTCTCTACAATCACCAATACGAAATGCAGCATCATTAAGCTACTATTTTAAGCTCTAAATATGTGAAATTGTGGTCCTTCCCCGGTCGAGCCGACCCATCTATTCTTTGCTACGACCGTAGCGTAACTACAGCGTAGCTCTACCACGTTTAGAATATATAAGGCCTATAGATAACATTGCCGTGTACACTGTGGTGATCGCTACCAAGCAATTTTTAATTTATTTTGTGTTGTTAATTGTATTACATACATGATTGTAAGCAGTGGCGTAGCTAGGCGTGGGCGAAGTGGGCCCTCGCCTACGGCCTCGCGCTTAAAGGGGCCTTGCGACGTCCCTTAAAATGCGATGCCCCCAGACTTTATCACAGATGATTAATTAATTTGATCACTTTTACGCTTGAAAAAGAAAGTCAAAAATTTTAGTGTGTTTTTGGGGCCTCGCAAGAAGCGTTAAGTGCGACTGCGAGGCCATTGTAACTACCTTCAAAGACTGCGACTTTGACATTGACGGAATACGAGACTTGTCAGGAAATAATAGATATGAGAAGAGAGAGAAGCATGGTTGGAAAGATCTATTAGGTAGATCTTTGGAACGAAAGAAAAGGGCACTTCGCCCACGTTTATATTAGTCGACGCTACGCCTCTGATTGTAAGCTGTTATTTAAAAAAAGAGTCCCGCTGGGTTTCTTGCTAGTTCTTCCAAGGACAGAGGGTTTTTTCGAACCAGTGGTAATTAAACAAAAAAGTGAGTTCAATAAGTATTATTTATAATCTATATTGAATAAAAAAGTTTCTCTTTCTGTATAATTATGAATAATATACGAGTCACAAACTCATCCGAATGACCCACGATAATCCAGGAACACTGAGTTTCGGCGCATATTTTACCGAAACCGAAACTATTACGGAAACTAGATTTTTTGCCGAAACTTGCCGAAACCGAATCTTCGGTTGATCACTAATTCAGATACACAATAGAAACCTAAATATACCTATATAACACCCCTCTGTTTTCGTCGGGGGTTAAAAACATGTCTTTTGAAGAGAGCACAGCAGTGGAGTGTGGATACATTGCTGCTTTATTTTACTTTTCTATAAAATAGTAAAGTTTAGTAAAAGTATGTACTCACTTATCTAAAGTATGTACTTCTTATCGTCATTTTTTCTTTATATAAGAAGCGTTGCTACATTGAGAATTTCTCTTGTGTCGGAGGCGTTTTATTTAGTTTACTCACATGGATTGCACATGGCCAAACACCCAAACCCAAAACAATTATTACCGTTTCAGTTACTGTTACCGTCACAGCCTATCAAAAATCCACTGTTAAACTAGAGGTCTACCTAGGGTTGCTATTTTTTTTTGAAAATATTTACTATTTTTCTAAAACAGGTGCAAAAATATAGCTTTTGGGAAATTCAGGAAAAAAGTACACATTTATTTTTAATCTTCATGTATTTTTCCATATACATGTTATTTCTCTTCGTTTTGGTCATCAATGATCTGTTACCTTTTAAATAATTATAAGAATCTGAGCAATTTAGATTCATATTAAAAAAAACTACAATTCATTTTTAATTAAATCTCTCTCTATTTCTTTCTTCTTTCTATCTTACATTCATGACGGAAAATATTCTTTCCGTAAAACTTACTTCTTCCAGACTTCCAGTCACAGTTAATATAAAAAAGCGCGACAGTGGAATTAGGGGTAAAATACAGTATTTTTCGTACTATATTATTTTCTATAATATATAGTACAGGTGGCAAGGTAGGTCTACCTCTCACATAGATTGCCTCTCTTTGGGGGGGGGGGGAGGGGGGGATATTTGCCATAGTTGACACGCTTGGAAAGCGGCCTGGAAACCGAAGTTTTTTATTTTTATATTAGTTGTTATTAGCTGCTCATCTCCTGATTTTTTTCTTCTCTCACCTCTTACGACAACCACGGTAGTGAATATTTTTACACCGCCAGTACGCGGTTATTAAATAAATAATTAATAGCACACAGAATCGCAGTTAATTGATTACCCACTGCGCAAGAGACGTCAATTCAAATCGCGCTGTCAAATCATATTTTTATAACTATAGTAACTGTTTATCAAGTTATAACAACGCTTTACAGCTGCAAACATTTTTAACAGTAATTAGCCTTTCGCCAAACCAAACGATGTAATTTGTGCATAGCGCCGAACCGTTAGTGCCGGCAAACACGCCAAAGGTGAATAAACAATCCATTTGGATTTCAATTACTATGCACGGGTTGAACTAGGGGCAACGACTAAGCAATATACGAACTAATACCCTATCGCGGAACAATTTGTCGGAGTGACGCTTCCGCGATTATCATTTTAAACCATGCAAATTTCGTTCAGAAAAGCTAATTGTTAAGCATTGTATGCATATCACGTTTTAATCCACGCAGATAGCGGTGAGTTGTGAACCGAGTTTGTTTACGTAACACAACTGACGTTGGTTGTTATGACCGAAATTTTAATGAATAACTTAACTGTTTTAATGATGCACAAACTAATTTGATTTCTCAATGATGTTAAAGATTTTTTGGCTGAATTCTGTACCAAGTGAAGCTGAACATTTAAACGCCATTTGAACTTATTGGAAACACACACACACTGCGGTAGTGTGTGTAAACTTTCCAACAAAGTGAAAAGTAATGAACACCTTGGGGTTTAGCCGGGAGATGTCTGGCATGAGCTGTTTGTTACCCCCGAGGCTGAGAGGTATCTAATTCATATCTCTGATATATCTGGTAGATCTAACTGGTAAATCAAGATGTATACTAAAATTATAAAATTTAATTTTATTTTAATTTTTACTACAGTCGTAGCTGTTAAGTTCCATAGATACTCACGTAATATGATTCCGGGTAATAATAGTAATAATAAAATACGTAATTTTATTCCTAATTCATAAATAATATCATTATTGAGATCTGTAATTTATGAACTATAATTTTCAAGAATTTATATTTCAGTTTTTTTTTTATAGGATAAGGGTGACAAACGAGTACACAGTCCACCTGATGGTAAGTGGTTGCTGCGGCCCATAGACATCTACATTTATCCTCGTTTGCGAATCAAAATGCAGATGCGTTGTCACCCGTGAGGACTACGATGGAATGCCTTATTTCCAGTAAAAAAGGCCTCCGTCCACCTGCACTCACCAAGCGAAACGCAGAGGTAAACCTCTACTTCACGCTGGTATTCTGTGAGGTCGTGGTACCACCCCGGTTCGAGCCGGCCCATCCGTGCGACAGCAATAGCTGCGGCTTGGCTCTACCACTGTTAAAGAGATACTATTAAAAGTAAAAATTGAGAAAATTAAATAAAGAATAAGGTATCTCATGGTATAATACTTATTAAAATGTTAAGGCTTAAAGTATTGAGTAGCTTAAAAAACATGTTATTGTTTCTTTCTTTTGGTTTCTCTTACTGCTCCGTAACACGTAATTAATACTATTATTGCTGTTTAAATCATAAATAGTGGCTTATAATTATCTAGTCTTGATCTAAATAAACCTGTAACTTTGTTAAATAGGTCTGTAATATTAGAGAACAAGCGATAGCAATAAAACGTATTTCCGCTTTCTGAATCCGTTCAAACAATTTTGTCATAGTACTTTGAATAGTTGGATAATGCAATAAAATAACGATCGGTTTAAAGTTAGAGATAGGCGATGGAATACTCATGATGGAAACCAGAATGAACGTGCCCTAATCTGTCGTTAATATGTTAATGTACTCTGTGCCCGTTCCTGCGAATTTCACGTAGATATTTAATTGGTCATGCCATATAAATTATGCAGATTTCAGCGGTAATGAGTTTTACCAACCCCTATCATTAAACGCAACGTTTTCAAATGAATATGTTTCTATCTTTATTCTTGTTTAAGCCTGTTATAAGTCTGTGAGACGATTTGTCGAGTGTAAAGGAAATCATCTCCCCGATACGTCCCATGGGCGACAATCGGCAAAAAACTTTTGGCTTTCGATGAAGAGCCGTGGTAGCTCAGATGGTTAGCGTTCGCTGTATGTTTCACAGTATGCGAGAAACCCAGATTCGATCTCCGACGGCACCAATGAAATTGTTAGTTGCAATTTTAAGTACAACAGCTTCAAAGATGTGAGACATTTTGAAATTTTGTCAGTCTGCCTGCCAAGCATGAAAATTAGGGCAGGCCTTCCCCAAAACGGGAGAAGCCCTTGTCAGAAAAAGAGAGTCCTTGAACTTGAAATACAGCAATCGCCACAAAATATGCAAAGTAAACATTCACTCACTAATAGTGTAAAAGATAAAACTTACAGATTTATTCATAAAATGCGACGAAATTAGTAAACTCATAGGAAATATTATAAAGCATAGTAAAAATTGCAACCTGCACGTCACACAGCTGCGGACAGGCTCTCTCATTTCTGAGGAGGTTTTCTGGTTTTACCACACCAGTTGATCGGTCGTCGATCGATTCCATTGATCGAAGTGGATCGATGTCGATCGATTAGTGTGGTGGCTTTAGCCGATCGATGTATACTGGTCGATCAAATGTTGTTCAATCATCAATCGATGTCGATCGACAATCAGTCAATGTAGTTGTGGTCTTCATTAGTATCTTTGAAACTGCGGTCGGTAGAGCGGGCGGGTTCCCCAATAATCAAGCAGCTTGATCGACGTCGACCAATCCGTTCTATCATCGATCGATGCCATCTATCGATCGGTGTGGTAGAAACTGTCGATCGACGTCGACTAATCCATTCCACAATCGATAGACTCCATCCATCGACGTCGATCGATTGGTGACTCATTAACTCTCGTGACTCAGTTAAGGTCAAGAAATGTCAGCCGCGTAGCCCCAATGCGTGTGGTTTAAATAATTATAACAAATATAGTTATTCCCTTATTTTCTCACCCATTGGGATTGAATATATATATATATATATATATATATATATATATATATATATATATATATATATATATATAGTGGATCAGGAGTGGTACTCATATAAATCTGAAGAAAACTATCCATGAAAAAGGAATCATAAGTCTTTTAAATAATTTTCTTTACTTAACGGTACAGTAAACAAACGATTAATATAACAATAAAAAGCGGCTAATTTATGTTGCCATGGATGACATGATGACGTTCGTACAGACGGCTCATCGGTAACATACATAAAAAGACATACCTACGCATCGAATACACAAGGAAATTTTCATTTGTGAACTCGGTTAAAGTTTAATAAATAAATTGGTTTCATTTCTTTACATTTTTTTGTTTACTTTATTTTTGGTAAAGCAAATAACAGTAAGAATTTTGGGAAAGGATATATATACTTATGTGTAACGTATTATAAACTTTACCCGTGATTTTAATTTGTAGCCAATATAAAGTTATCAACTCTGCATGACAAATAATACGTGTTAGTTCTATTTAATTTGTAATTAACTATGGCTATTATTAACACGGCCATTATATATTCTACCGGACTTTTATGAGTCGGTCCTAAACTACTGTTGTAATAATTTATTGCGCTGTTGTTTCTGCAACGATCATAAATAAAGGATTAATTGTTACATAAACCATGTAATCCTGAAAATTCTGCGCTGGATTTGTGACATTAAGAAAAGAGACTGCTTATGTATTCGTATATCCAAGGCAGTCTTGAAGTACGTCATCTGGCTGAACAGCTTCAGGAAAGTCGGTTAAATTGGTTCGCACACGTCTTACCTAAGCCTTGATACCGTTGCGGCAGGAGTAAGACTAAGCTGCGTACCCAAAACGTGTTGGCTCGTTATTGTTAGGTCAATGGACTCACTGCCGAAGACATTATAGACCGGGGAAAGTGGAGACGAATAAGCAGCAAAGCGGCTAAAAGGCAGTAGTCGGGATAACACATAGAAGAATGAGGAGCCCGACGGATCAGTAAGAATAAGTGACTCTCATAAGAACTGACTACCGATGGGCAGGAAACATTTTTGTTTGGCAACCTCGTACAGGTAAGGCGGCACTTGGGCTTGGTAAGTGATTCAAGAAATCGATGTATGCAGGTGGCTCAGGACCATGCTTTGTGGAATTCTTTGGGGAAGGCCTATGTTCAGCTGTTAAATTGTGATAGGCTGTAACGATGATGATAATGATGAATATTTAACGCTAGTAACATAGTATGTAGTAGTATACAATACGAACATTTAAGTAAAGTTGAAAATGCATTGACAACCTTCGATAAATACTGTCTTTGATCTAGTTTTAGACGTGGTAGAGTCACGTAAAATTGGAATTTTTTTGACAACCTACGATAAATACTATCTTTGATCTAGTTTTAGACGTGGTAGAGTCACGTAAAGTTGAAAATACGTTGACAACCTACGATAAATACTGTGTATGATCTAGTTTAAGACGTGTTAGATTCACGTAAAGTTGAAAATACTTTGACAACCTACGATAAATGCTATCTATTATCTAGTTTAAGACGTGTTAGAGTCACGTAAAGTTGAAAATACTTTGACAACTTACGATAAATATTGTCTTTGATCTAGTTTTAGTCGTGGTTGAGTCACGCTGCTATTATGTTTCGGCTGCAGCACGAATGAGTAGCACCATGTTCTCACAGAATACCAGCGTCAAACAGCAACCTAATGATGCTGCGTTTCGTGTGGCGAGTGCAGAGAACCGGAGAGCATTTTTACTGGTAAAGAGGCATTCCATCTTAGTCCTCAGGGGTGATAACGCACCTGCATTTGGAGTCTTAGTCGAGAATAGATGTAGATGTCTATGGGCTACAGTATCTAATTACCCTCAGGTGGACTGTGTGCTCATTTGTAACTCTTCACGAGGATTCTTTTATATTTACATATTTGAGTTACAAATGGACTGTTAGCCCAAGCTGATGTTAAAGACTTACATCAGTCTTTGGAGTCCTGTAACTAATTCCGAATAAATTTGACAAAGGATGCGTTGTCACTTCTTAGGACTAAGATAAAATTAACAGGTTGTGTAATTTTATACTACTTACCTTGTCATAACCAGACATGTGCCACTCAGATTTAAATTAATTGGTAAACGTAGCAAGGAGGTCAAGATCACAATACCTTAAACCCCGCCTTCGATCTCCCTCACTATTTTACATCTAACGTATATGACATTGTAGAGCCACGCGGCAGCTTTTGCTGTCGCACGGATGGGCCGGCTTGAACCGGGGTGGTACCACGACCTCACAGAAAACCAGCGTGAAGTAGAGGCTTACCTCTGCGTTTCGCTTGGTGAGTGCAGGTGGCCGGAGGCCCTTTTTACTGGAAATGAGGCATTCCATCTTAGTCCTCACGGGTGACAACGCATCTACATTTTGATTTGTAATAGAGGATAGATGTAGATGTCTATGGGCCGCAGCAACCACTTACCATCAGGTGGACTGTGTGCTCGTTTGTCACCCTTATCCTATAAAAAAAACCATCTAGTGTAGTCACTGCGTAAGAATTAACTTTCCATTTGATTTCCACCACCCCATAAAAACCCTGATGAGTGATGAGTGATGAAACAGCATCTTCCTGATATCAACTAAAATTAATAAAAAACTGTGCTTGTCACCCGCCTGTCAAACGTGGCAAATATGGCAAATATCTCTCCTGAGGCAATCTACGGGGTTACCTATGTTCAGCAGTGGACTTTGATAGGCTTTAAAGAATGAAGAATCGCTATTTCTCTGAGGCCATGACGTGTTTATCATATTTTCGTCGATTAATTATTGGGACTACATCAAATGGTATACTTATTAATAGTTGTTAGAACTCCAAATCTGCCCAGGGGTTCGTCTGTTACCACCCTCTTTCTTATTTTAGCCGCGTTGTATCAGTGCTTGTACTGCTTAGCTCCGACCTTAAGGTCTCTGAGGGACAGCATAATTACAGGTTGTGAGACATTCGGTCGCAGTTCCCAGACGTGAAAAGGCTACAGCTACAGGTTTCCATGGCTTGCAGTAGTCACTTACCAAAAGGTGGACTGTAAGTTGTTTTTTTACTTCAGATTTATAACAAAATAACATGCGTGAGTGTCGTGGAACCTTGGTTGGAACGAAGTTCCTATCGTATTATATTATTGATTAACAAATACAAGTAAATGAATTGCTAGCGTCTATTAAAATGAAGCGTCATTTAAAATAATATTTCTTTCATGGCAAGATAAGAAAAAGTGCGAGGGAGATAGATATTATTTCATCTCGCTTCCTTAAAGCCGCCAAGGCCGTCTACAATACGTCAGAAGGGGTCGTAATGGAAATATCTTACACTTTTTCTCGCCTAGACCCCATCCGCGAATTTCGTACCGTCCGATAAGGAACTTCGTTCCAAAAATATATTACAGAAAGGGTTAAGCAGATATATAATAATTTTGTAAGTGTTTTATAACTTTTGACGGTTTTAAAATGTAAATTTGTCATTTAAATATGTCGCATCAAGTATTATATCACGTTTCTTTCGCACGTCGACGATTGGAGAATTAATTAATTCCTTGGAAAGAAGTTCTCGGGACGTCTAGTCTAATCTAGTCTAACGGTGAAGATATTTTAACTAGTATTTTTAAATTTCTATAAAATATGTAAAATACCAGAGAATACCAGCGTGAAATTGCAGCTTAATGCTGCTGTATTTCGTATGGTGAGTGTAGAGTACCGGAGAACCTTTTTACTGGAAACGAGGCATTTCATCTAAGTCTTCAAAGGTGACAACGCAAACATCAGGTGAACTGTGTGCTCTCTTGTCACTCTTATTCAATAAAAAAATGTTAAATAATATGTATAGTGATAGTGTAATATATATGATACTGTGTTTGTATGGTTTTGAAAGCGATTTTTGTAAACAATTGATAATGACGAGGTTGTTTGAATGCCTTATATAGAGTTAATGCTTATTGTATCCCACGCCTGGGCATAGGCCTTCTTTCATTTCTTAAAGAATTTTACGGTAAGAAAATATTTGCCAATTACAAACAATTTCATTGACGCGGATCGAACCTGGGTTGTTCGTGTGCAGTAAAATTTACAGCTAGAGCTTAGCCCCTGAACTACCACGGCTTAATGATTGTATATTTATCTAGGTAATGCGTTATTTAATGCTTTATTTATGATAAACATTAGATTTATTATTTAGTATACTACGTAATAGATAATAATTTGTCACATATTAAATAATAATTGACAATTGCAGTATCAGAGGTTTAGAACCTTTAACGCTGCAGGCTATTGCCGATCTGGGTATTTGAGGTATGGTGGAAGCGAGTTCGTATACTACCATAAGATCTCTTTCTGGTAATTTCCATTGTCGTTTCTGATGACACTTGGGACGAAATGTGGCGATGGTTTTATTTACACTGCAACCAAATGATATTTTATTGACAAGTATTTTCCGATATCGTTTTCTTTAGCCAGCATGCAAACCTGGACCATTTTCAATTAGATTTTCCGTATTCTTTTCGCTTGGCAGGCGGCTTAGTTACCGCAGAATTTCATATCTCGCATCTCCAAATTTACCTATGTATCAAAGCCGTAGTTGCTAATCAACCATTTAAATAATTTCGTGAACCACTGAATGGGCTGAAGAGCCTTGCCTGGCGGGAGATATCCCTTTTTCCTTACACGGCTAAACTAGTATTTAAAAAAAATACATTAAATGTGATGAAGATTGATGAAGATGATGAAGATGAATGAAGATGGATTTATAAGATGGTATAAATCAATCATCATGAAGCTGGCGGTGTACTACGAATAAGAATATCCACTACCCCATATCATCCCATAAGTAGACGAAAACAAATGAGTAGATCGGAAGCAGCGTCTTCCTAGTTACGACTAAAAAGAAAAAACAGCGGATTCCAAATTGCTTGCCTAGAGTGGCAGCTATGGAAAACATCCCCCTATGAGATAATCTAAGGGGGAGGCCTATTTTCAGCAGAGGAGTTTAATAGGCTGTAACGGAGATCGTATTTTTATGACGTTTTTCGTAGTTGCCTCGAATGAGACCCAAGGGACGAAAAAGGTGCTGGCTTTTAGCACCATCAAAGACTCATACACATACATTCCTTACATTGCCATCAAATAATAGCACCAATAATACAGACTTAAAACAATAAACTAAAGTTACTGTATATTGCTTTACTCCTTGCGTAGAAGTGCCAATAATGCATGCTTAAGAAAAATACCAACGTTCTTGCCATAATAGTAGACAGGAATAACTTAAAAAATATAATAAAATTCACGTTATCGTTTCCCGCACAAAGTTGGTGCATGAGCGTTACGTTATTTTTAATATCAGGCTTTATATAAATACGGCCCACAATGCACAGACTTTCGTCTATGAGAGCGTATTGAAGCGCAGTGCAGGCACTTTTGCCGTTTTTATTAATTTTAAACATATACAATACAGAATCGAAATGAAGAAGGAGTATAATATAATCTCATTATGTTAAGTAGTCAAAAAATAGACTAAACATAAAGAAAAATGTGAAACCCTTTTCGTTGTAATTTATTACCACAGTCTTACCAAAGATGGCGGAGTTTAGGTAGAACGATTTAGCGAAAAACGTTGTTGTAATGGGTAGGCTTAATTACGAGTATTATTTAAGTTTTTGTTACTCTTAATAATGTAGATATGTAATGACAAATCATTAAAGTTATAAAAGCGTTACAATATATATATATATATATATATATATATATATATATATATATATATATATATATATATATTTATAGGATAGGGTGACAAACATTGAGTTATATGTACTACGTACTAGAGAAGCCATTCCGAACATTGACTATGTTCAATTGAACTGTACTGCAATCCATACAAACTAAATATTGCGTAAATTAAAGATTTGTGAATTCCATTAAATCATTATTATTACATTTTATTTAGAGATATAATATGTTAGTTTAGATTAAATTAAGATATTTTATATTAAATTCTTATATTTATTTTATATTAATATCTTATTTTATATCAAATTAAAGTCATCGCGCATGCGCGAAAACATAGAGTAGGACACAATTTTTGTTTGGAATGGCTTCTCTAGTACGTAGTACATATAACTCAATGGTGACAAACGAGCACATAGTCCACCTGATGGTAAGTGGTTGCTGCGGCCCATATACATCTACATCTATCCTCAATAAAGAATCAAAATGCAGATGCGTTGTCACCCGTGACGACTAAGATAGAATGCCTATTTTCCAGTAAAAAGGGTCTCCGGTTCACTACGTTCACCATACGAAACACAGTAGTGTTAAGCTGCTATTTTACGCTGATATTCTGTGAGAGCGTGGTCCTTCCCCGGTCGAGCCGACCCATTTGTACTACAACTATACTAATAATATAGCTGCAGCATGGCTCTACCACGTGCGAAATTATATTATATTGTTTAATTGGGAATGATCATAATACATTCATTGAAATTGAATGATATATAACTTTTAAATAAATTTGTCTGTACGAAACGCGCGCCACCTACTGTAAGTTAATTTTACTATGTCTATAACCTTCGCGTAACACAAAATACGAACAAACGAAAATTATTTTTTATATATCAGATCACTAGTCTTTTCAAATTATTCACATTGAGCGTTAATAAACTTTTACATTCTTCTCAACCATTTGGGAAATACGTCTTACGACTTTTCTTTAGACCTTCTCAGATATTATTTTGATAATATAAGCAGGCAGCGCGTTTACTTTGCTTTTAAATCCCTTGTTTGCCTTTTAAGTTTTCTCAGGTTTTTTTGAAATAGGTTAAAAGACACATTGTCAAGCGTTTTATGACTATTAGCTCAGGGGACCGTGGCGGATAAGGTAGGATAGAGATTTTTTTGAATAACAAACGTCGAGTGTTTTGGCAGATGTGTACGATGCTACATTGTCGTGATGCAAAAAAAGTTCCGGAATCTTCCAATGTGACTTTGGTCGTAAGTCACACAAAAATCATAATATTAATGTAGCACAAAGTGTCACATTACAAGCATATCTGTCGAAGCTGAAGACCGAGTATGGTAGCATCGTTTTCATTATCATTTTCCACCAGAGATTTTGAGTAAACCCAAAGGATTAGTAAGCTGAAGCATTGAGGTATTATGTACGGTACTTTAGTACATAATAGTTCAATGAGCTGAAGTGGCAATGAGCCGACCATATAGTTCGAAGAACCGACAACCGACGGGGAAGAAAGGCAGCCTCGCATTCTCGAGTGGCAGCCTCGTACCGGTAAGTGAAGTGTAGGGCAACCTCCCACTAGATGAAGTGACGATCTGTTAAGACATGCAGGATATCGATGGATGCAGGTGGCTCAGGACCGTGCTTTGTGGCATTCCTTGGGGGAGGCCCAATGATCAGCTGATGATGCCAATGATGATGATGATGAAACTTTCACATACCACTTATTGCATTACAGGAATTTACCACCTTAGTTAATTAGTCAATTATCCAAATAAATTAGGAGCCATAAGCCGATTCTGATTAGAATAAATTATTTTCTGTATACCATTAGCTCAATAGCAAAACAATGATTTCAGCAAAGAAAGGATGATACGTATATATACGAGTCTTATAACTCTTAAGTAACTAACTAACTTATGATTCATATCATTACTATCATCAACGTCATAAATCACAATTTGTCTAACGATGAATAAATGAACGTACGACATCAGCTTTACACTTTCAATATACAGCTCGACTATATACCGTAAAACGTGAGACTTATCTATTATATATTATATATTTCAATAATGACAACTATAATTTTTTTAAAACGCTTGCAACATTACCTATATTATTAAGTATAATATGCCTATTAAGTTTAAATATTCTAACAGATGTACGCATTTTGTCCAATTTTACACAACAAAATAAAAAAGACTTCTGAATATTCCAGACCATGATGTTGATCAATGACTCATCTCATTCAAAATTTAGATTGATCCTATTTTCATACTTGTAGGAAAAAAATAATACAGGAACCGGCAGTATAGCTGGATCAGAGTTCGCGGCATTGGAAATTTGTAACAGTGGTAGAGCCACGCGGCAGCTTTTGCTGTCACACGGATGGGCCGGCTCGAACCGGGGTTGTACCACGACCTAACAGAAAACCAGCGTGAAGTAGAGGTTTACCTCTGCGTTTCGCTTGGCGAGTACAGGTGGCCGGAGGCCCTTTTTACTGGGAATGAGGCATTCCATCTTAGTCCTCACGGGTGACAACGCATCTACATTTTGATTTGTAATAGAGGATAGATGTAGATGTCTATGGGCCGCAGCAACCACTTACCATCAGGTGGACTGTGTGCTCGTTTGTCACCCTTATCCTATAAAAAAAATAACTATGCTGCAGTTTTTTTTTAATTTTTAATGATTTTACTCACCTGAAAGAGTCCGTAACTTGTATAGGAGTTGTTGTGGTTTGTGACCTTGTCCGTAGTGCGTCCGCTCGCATGTTCTATCAGGCAAACCCCTGTGAACAATACCTTGATATTTATCATTTCATGTTTACGTTAGTAATACTGTATGTTTTACTATAAAATTTATTTACTATCTTTGAACATTCATTAACTTATAAGAATGACTATCATATTATCACATTTGAAGACATCTACTATGATTTTAACATAATTCTGCCAGCACCTTTGAAATTGTTGATTATTATCCTAAGATCTAGTTTACCGCGTGCACTGTAGTGAAAGAAAACATCGCGAGGAAACTTATATGTCAAGTATTCTTTTCTGTCCATCAAATGTCCACTGCTGAACATAGGCCTCCACATTGAGGGCATCATAGAGGCATATTTTCTATAGTTTGCCACACTTGGCAGGCGCCTTGACAACTGTAGTTTTTTTTCATTATTTTGCGAGTTATCAAGTAATTGCTGCTGTCCACCTCATTTTCCCTCTGTCGCTTCTCAGGATACCCACGTGATGATGAGTGGTAATAAAATATTACGCTACCATTACATTTTTAAGGAACTTATAATATTTCCGAAAATGTCAAGGTCGCTGAGACGTTTACGTCTTATGTCTTTATGTATGGGTCGCTTCGAACGGGGTATGACCACGATTTCACAGAATACCCGCGTAAAATAGCAGCTTAATGCTGCTGTGTTTCGTATGGTGAGTGTAGAGAACCGGATACCCTTTTTACGGATTGGAGACTAGGTATTCCATCGTAGTCCTCAGGGCAGATAAAGCATTTGCTTTTCGAATATTAATCGAGGATAGACGTCTATGGGGCATTGTATCCATTTACCATAATGTGGACTGTGTGCTCGTTTGTCACCCCCATTCTATATAAAAAAAACCGCAACGTGCAGATTGTTGTACTTTTACTTATTTAAAGCCATCTTCCTGAGAAATGGGACCTATGCCTAAAATGGGGATGTTTAAAGTGTTTGATTTTAAAATAAGTAAATCACATAATATTATTGGAATGCTATGCTTGAATACAATAAAACAGACTCTCATACAGAAGTAGTTTCACGTCTGAGCAAAGACGTTGTGTACGAGTAGCTAGAGTTGCTACGTATACCAATTATAACTTTTGTTCAGCTAAGTCACTGTGCTTTATCATTTTCAGTTACATTACCACTTAGCATTAGGTGGGATAGTAGTCATATATAATTATTCTGTGTGTGTTTTTGTCACAAATGGTTGGATAGATTTTGAAGATTTTTGTGTATTTGAGTGGATTGGGGTTTAAGGTTTTTTTGAGGGTAGTACATCTGCCAAATCGTTATTATTAGTTAAAAAAATATTGACACTGACATTGGCTTATGTCTGAACTCGACATCAGATCTTAAAGTCATCGACAGAAATCTTAAAGTCATTAATATAGAATAGAATATAAACATTTAAAAAATCCGACGTCTGCACGCAGAATTAATTCGTAGTGTTTTGGGAGTTTTATTAAAATAAAATAATTACAATTAATAAAAGTCAAGTATTTTTTTAAAGAAGTTTTACCCGTTAAGATTGTTAGCGAAGCTTTTTAAATAATTAAAA
The DNA here is from genome assembly GCA_033319125.1 of Parnassius glacialis. NCBI lineage: Eukaryota > Metazoa > Arthropoda > Insecta > Lepidoptera > Papilionidae > Parnassius > Parnassius glacialis. The sequence continues at coordinate 16,557,238 of JAVANC010000023.1, read as the reverse complement.
AGCTTCTCCTAAAGCTCACGTATTTTACGAGGACCCCTTTAAGTACAGTCCATTTGTCAAATCTTAAAAAAAAGAATAAATAATGGATGCGACTTTATTTCAAATCTTCTTTATTTTTATGCATAACAAAGTTATTCCGCTCGAGTCCAGTCTAAAAATGAAAATAAATTGATATTAATCTTGAAATTGCTACACAAAAATTCTTAAATTCTATTTTTAAATACAATAGCCTGGAATCAAGTTCTTACGTGGTAGAGCCATGCTGCAGCTATATTGTGGTTGCAGCACGAATGGGTCGGATCAACCTGGGTAGGACCACGCTCTCACAGAATACCAGCGTAAAATAGCAGCCTAATACTGCTGTGTTTCGTATGGTGAGTGTAGAGAACCGGAGACCCTTTTTACTGAAAACAAGGCATTCCATCGTAGTCCTCAGGGGTGACAACGCATCTGAATTTTGATTCTTAATTGAGGATTAATGTAGATGTCTTTGGACGACAACATCCACTTGTCATCAGATGAACTGTGTGCTCGTTTAAAATAAAATTTGAAGATATCGGTTTGAGAAATCTTTCTAGCATTGCATATAGTGTTTTTTTTTATAGGAAAAGGGTGACAAACGAGCACACAGTCCACCTGATGGTAAGTGGTTGCTGCGGCCCATAGACATCTACATCTATCCTCTATTACAAATCAAAATGCAGATGCGTCGCCACCCGTGAGGACTAAGATGGAATGCCTCATTTCCAGTAAAAAGGGCTTCCGGCCACCTGCACTCACCAAGCGAAACGCAGAGGTAAATCTCTACTTCTCGCTGGTTTTCTGTGAGGTCGTGGTACCACCCCGGTTCGAGCCGGCCCATCCGTGCGACAGCAAAAGCTGCCGCGTGGCTCTACCACTGTTAGAGATTTATTTAACATAATGTTTAACATAATGCTGTACAGGTCTCTATTAATAGACCTGTACAGGCAGCAGTGTGATATTTCGCTGGTATACACTTTGACAATATTTGATTACAGAGGTACCTCGTTCAGAGTCGGGGCAGCATCAGAAGCGTTTACAAAATCTGGGCCACATAGGTGATACTGCAGTCGAGTTATTGATAAACATTGCAAATTTATGGAGTGAATTTGGAGTAAAACTCATCGAATCATATATCAAAAATTGAAGACCAACTTCTGCTGGGCCAGATTTTTTTCAGCTGGTATAAATCACCTCATATTGTTAAAAGAAAATGGAAATGAAACAAATCTGTTTGAAATTAATATGAGGCCACTAAGAAAATTTTATAATCCTTCGAAAAAAAATCAATGAAGTCTGTAACAATTGTCTTGAAAATATTTTTTTTACATATACGAGCAGTAATAAACTCCTCTCTTTTATTAGGGGGTATGGGAGCTGAGGTTAATAAATAGGTGAAATAAAACATCTGACAGGTTTAAGTTTACACAAACAAGACTGCCGCTCACTTAAAAAAAGAAAATAACAAATAGAAGTCAAACAGTTGTTTAAGTAAATTAAATTCGGCGACTTTCAAATTCTTAATTCAAATAATAACATTAAGTCGCCCGCGCAAACCAAATGAATTGCTCTCAGCGACCTTTATAAGCATTCACGCGAAACTCGGAGTCGGGGACAGATCTCCTATTTGCATAAAAAGGGGACATCATTCAGATGACAAAACATTTCCAGATCCCCTTTCATTTAAGTTTAAAATTGTTAACTGGAGCCGCCTTAATTGACACAGTACAAGGTCGAAAGCCGCACCCCCACTCTAATCCGAATTAATTCAAATTAATACAACTGTCTTAAATCAAAAGCGGACATTTGCTGCTTTGAATTGGGGTTTCCGATTGTTACAACGAATCTATAATATGATGTTCAACATATATTTATTTTTATTTAATTAAAATTTTCTAACCGTAAATTATATATATTACAAACTTCGAGCTTCCCTACGATAAGCCATAATGAGTACCTATACTCATTGTGGCTTATCGTAGGGAAGCTCGACTCCGATGCAATTATCAATTCCTTTGAAATAAGCTCAGCTATGTAGTAGATAATTTTTTATGTCTAGCTATTTTAATTGATAAAAAATCTAAATTTGAACATAACACATTTGCATGTGTATGTAAATTATTGATATACACCAGTTAGTGTAGAGTTGAGACTTGTGTATCAACTGCTGGTAATATGTTCGAATTAAAATAATAAAAAAGAAGCCATTCAGAGAGGAAACTTAGCCAGCGTTCGTGGCACCGTACCACGGGGAGTATGACTGTATCATTTGAGTTTTTAGTTTTAGGTTTGCCTTATTATAATTTTTTAATATTGTGTGTAAAGTTAAAATGGACGAAGATGTTGAGGTTCCCGGATCCGTGTGAAGAAGGAATGGAAAGTGGAACAACGAGAACCACAAAAGACACCTTAGAATTTTCTTATGTCTGCTTATTTATTATTTTTTTCCTCTGTGTTCATATATTAAGTTCTTTTACGTTTAAACTTATTAAGAATCACACAGAAGCCGCAGATGCGATGTCATTCCTTTAAAAAGTATTATAAAGGCATATAGTTAAGATATACAAAAGTTTATTTGCATTGTATTTAGGTTAATAATTCACTATTATGGATTCGCCTTGAAATGATATCGGACGGCGTGGCGACAGATTGACATTGTATAATTAGACGCGGGGTTCCGAAGATTAAACTGAGCCCAGTTGCTTGGAATATTGGCATATGGACTGTGACATGAATATTACGTTATTGGATTCATGGTATTATAAAATATTTGTAGAAGCTTTGACGTCATATGACTTTATTTTTTATATATATTTAAGTATTCGTTGTTTGTGTAATGTGGTAGCGGCGTATGGAAACCCATCACTCCATTTTGTCCCGTGTGTGTGTCGAAGAGGCGACTAGGGGAAAAAATCAGAAAAATCTTATACCTTCCGAAAGATCACCTTGTCAGGCGTAAAATACCCAGTTCAGTGACAGCAGCGTTAAAAGTGATCGCTGTCAGCTATTGGGATCATCAATTCGCCTGCTAAGCCTCCCTATTAAAAAAATCCTCACTATATCGAGAGAGAACCATATCTAGCATTGAATTATTACAGATTGATAAAGAAGAAGAAAGAAGATTTACATTTTTTTATACGTGGTAGAGCCATGTTGTAGCTATATTAGTAGTATAGTTGTAGCACGAATGGGTCGGCTCGACCGGTTAAGGACCACGCGCTATCAGAGTATAGAGAAACGGAGACCCTTTTTACTGGAAAATAGGCATTCCATCTTAGTCCTTACGGGTGACAACGCATCTGCATTTTGATTCTTTATTGAGGATAAATGTGGATGTCTTTGGGTCACAGCAACCACTTACCATCAGGTGGACTGTGTGCTCGTTTGTCACACTATACTATAAAAATATCCCCAGCAAAAGTGGCGTATGTGAAATTATCTGTGAATTAAAAAAGAGTGAAGTTGGCACATATTCCCCCTCTTCTATAAAAGAGCTCATGACCTCATACAAACTGCGACATAACTTCATACAAAGACAGCACAAATGCATTGTTCCCTCTGAGGTTGAAGATGGAATGCCTCATAACGTACAACTGTACCGGCTCTCTATGTCCTTTAGATCGAAACACGGCATTGCTTGGCGGCAGTAATAAGAGAGAGGTATCATTAGAGGTGCTCAGACGGACTCCTAATTCCGAGACAGAAAAGGACCACCTAGTAAATAATCATTTTTTATGTATATACAGGCAGTAGCGTAGCTATCGTAGGGCTAGGCGGCACAGTGCCCCGGGGCCCCCAAGGTCAAAGGGCCCTTTAATTTTTACTAGCTTCCGCCCGCGACTTCGTTCGTCTGAAAAGGACCAATATTGAAAATTATCGCACGGGATCCTTTTATCGGGATAAAATTATCCTATGTCTTACACAGGTCAAGCTCTATCCGCGTGCAGTACAATCAGGTAAATAATGCATTACCAAGCATTTTGAATTTAAAAGATAAAGAGGACAGAATGTTTGAGATTTATGTAATTATTTTTTTTTCACTATTTGCCTATATTACTTATTATGAACCTTCTCTGTAAATTTGGCCGGTTATTGCAAAATAACCCTGTATATCAGCAGTCAGCCACCCGAGAGTCTACTTCAACCGAGGATGCCTCGTGTAGAGGTCGAAACGCGTGTCGTATTATCAAGTACGGTGTGTCATTCCTATTGTGGTGGTGACGGGACCAGTGCACGCAATTGATAGGGAGGTGCTCTTCTAACTGGGCATTTTATTTCATTACGCGGAAACAAGCAAATTAAGTTCTAACAACTTCAACATAATGAATTTCCGCAAAGTAACGCCTGATTTTTTGACATTAATGATTTTTTTTGGCTTCACCAAACCAAACCGCAGTCGCATTTACGCACTCTAGACTTTGTCCAACATCTGGGAGTAGACATCCTTAATTTACTTTATTTAAGGATGATCTAAAGAAATTATTCTTAAATTACTTTCCCTATTTGCGGAGGTTCGAAACCTGTTGTTGTATTCCTAATAACATCAAGGAATACATGAATGAAAATAACCCCTGGGAATAGGGTGATCGCCACCATGCTGGTTCTATGAAAATATCATTTAAAAATTGTATAAACAAAATTATTGTTAAGTGAAATTATGTTTAAAAAAAAAGTCCCGCTGGGTTTCTTGCTGGTTCTTCCCAGGACTGAGGTATTTTCCGAACCAGTGGTAAATAAAAAATGACTTTCAATAAGTATTATGTAATAATCAATATTGAATAAAAAATTATTCTATTCTATTTTAATTCTAAAAAATGGAAGTTCATTTTTACCATAAGATAAGACAATTATGAAAATACCAAGATATGTAAATGTAACAAAGTCTACAAAGAAAATGTTACTTTTTAAACGATCTGCATTAAGCGGCCATTACAGCGGTCCGGTATGGAGATAATGACAGTTTTCGACATTCGAAAACTTCTACATTTTATGGTTTCTGGAATGTTATTCAGACATTAGACATGCGAATATCGCTCTTTTAGATTAACATTAATTATATTAACTTCCTTCGTATGTATTAATGTAATATATACGATTTTTTATTTTATAGAATAAGGGTGACAAACGAGCACACCTGTGTCCTGACATTTAAATCTATCCTCGATTAAAACTAAATTTGACATGACCAAGTAACTTCGATTACGTCGCAATAATATGGTACATGAGAACTGATCTGATGATGGCTTTAGCAACGTATTAACAAGCTTTTGTTTTTAAATAGGTTTTATAAATCATATATCTTTATTTGCAAGAATCAAGGTATAAAATATGTTACAAACTATATTTCATTAAATTTTAACTAGTAGTTTAAGAATTATAACTAGTCAAAGTTTCTTAATTTTGTCACTCACTGACTGACCGATCATCAAAACTCTGAGGCACTTCTAGCAGACATAGAAACTTCAAATTTGGAATACAATTATTGTTTAATATATAAATCAAGGAAAAATGAAAATATTTTACAATTTCGGTCAAGTTTTCGAGACTCAAAAAAGTCAATCTATGTATCAATCTATGTACTGAATAAATTAACCGACTTGGTATTACATGGATCTCACAACTTTTTACGGTAGAAGAACTGAGTTGCGAGACTTGGCTTTTTTTATAAGTTATGTTTTTGATGGCATTACATTTTTAACCAATTATACAAATGTTTCCTACATATTCTTTCGCTTAATAATTTAAATTTTTGAAGGTATTTAATTATATATTTTACACACATATTTAGGCAATTTTTGTTATATTTAACGAGCCTAGGGATAACATCTACGACAAGTTAGTACTTGCTTTAACAAATAATGACATATTTAAAAAAACACGTCAACTTCATAAATGTATAGTGACTGGAGAGGTTACCATCCATACCATCTGGATGATTGGCGGTCCACCACTGTGCGATTTAGAAGAAGTTTTCTTCCTCGCGCGACTTCCTTGTGGAATCAATTACCACCAGCGAATTTTCCGGACCGATACGACTTAGGAACCTTCAAGAAAAGAGCTTACACCTTTCTAAAAGGCCGGCAACGCATCTGCAATTCCCCTGGTGTTGCGGTTGTTCATGGGCGGCGGTAGTCACTTACCATCAGATGAGCCGCATGCTCGTTTGCCCCCTATTCCATAAAAAAAATATACCAAGCCTTTTAACAGTGCAGGCGTGGTCCTGGACCGACATTGTTCGTGTTGCAGCTACATATAGTATACTGCAAAGTGGCTCTGTTTCCATAAGAATCTTTTATATGTTTTCTTTGTTAAGCCATATATTTTTACATAGTTATATGACATATTTATTTTGATTCTCAATCGGGAATTGGTGTAGATGTCTATGGGCGTTAGCTTCAATTTATCATCAGGCAGACTGTGTACTCGTATATAACTTTGCTTATATATAAAAAGGTTAACTATAAGTTACTATGGTGCAAATTAGATATTTTTATTATTATTACAGACCATCGATGATCCTAGTCTGCTTTATCTGTGAGAGATTGCTTCAATGCACAGTTCTGAGTTACCCTTTTCAATCGCATCCTTTTCTACCTGATTAGGTATTTACTTAATCTATGTTGTAGAGTTTCATCGTACACTGATGGAGTTTTGGCGGGAACTTGACCGGCGGCGGATTGCTGTTTGTATATTATTGTTAAATAAATGGCTTGAAAAAGATTTTGATATGTAAAAGTGGTGTGATTCTGTGTATTTAGTATCTGCATGTGAACTATTAGTGGAAACGATGAAACAAGTGTTCCGATGGTGATGTGAATCTCAAGATAAAATATCTGTCCGCTTATGCGCCCTGAGATACTATTGCCAATTGTCTGCTGGCTCAAGTTGCCGTCAAAACCTCCCTAAAACTACGCAACGTGACGCATCAACATTTTGTAAAGCAGTGTACTATAAAGGATTATTATCACTTGATACTCAGATAAATTAAGACCTGGCTTAAAGGACAAATATCCAAGCCAAAAATCTTAATAAAAAATCCTACACTGCCCTAATAGCTTATTAGGTCTTTAGTGTAAGCGTTTCATAATTTATTTTATTAAGTATGCTTGTATTTTCTGTTAAATCGTCCTTATTCGAACATTCACATGACTTCCGGTATTATTGAATACAAGTGGCGCCGCCGCGAGATATTGTACTGACTAGATGTCTTTATAAGATTATGAAATGCAAACAGAGGGACATTCGTTGCTTAGAAGTTAAGCTAATCAGTTGTGGTTTGGTAATATACGAAGTACTTTATCAAGAAGTTATTTTTATTCCATCACCTCTTTACTAGTACCTACATTAGTAAGCAAGAGGAATATTTAGTGTTCAATTAATTTAATTATAATTTACCACAAAGAAGAGATTAAATTGGTAATTGTGACAAGAACGTTTAATATCTCAGAAGTGGGATAGCACACTTTTTGGAAAATATCAGTGTGATACTACGCCCTACCTGCCCATATCTGACGAAAAACGGTGAGGATTACAATGCCAAAACGTAAGAAGTCAAGACAACCTAATACGAGCGATGCTTCTCGGAGTTCGAGTTCATCCCATGATGCGCGGGGCTCTCGTAGTAGCCGTCGACAACGCAAACGACAATCCAGGCGATCAAGGAAGGCAAGGCGATCTGTTAGTGGAGGCAGCACTCCTCCTCTGGATCGCAATAACCAACAAGGGCCAAGAATGTGTCGTCAACAATCATCGGGCGCAAATGGTGCTCACGATAACACCGACCCTAGTATGGACTCTAGATCGAGGTATGTGGATCCTCAAGTGAATTTTTTTGAAAGGTTTCTTGATGTAATGCAGGATATTAAGGATAGGCATACTGTAGAACGTGACAAATATCCTGTACTCAATAATGTTATTCCAGAGTTTGATCCACTATCTAAAGAACAATCGGTTGATATGTGGATTCATAAAATTGAAGAGTGTGCCCAGATCTATAACTGGGACGAAAGGCAAATAATCCACTACGCCTTGCCCAAGCTTTTAGGGGTAGCAAAGATATGGTATCAGGGTCTGCCATCAGTTCTCTTCACATGGTCAGAATGGAAAATCAAACTTAGGGAATCCTTTCCCTCTAGGGATAATTATGCTGAATTACTCACTGAAATGTTAGGAAAGAAGGTTCGCTTTGGTGAATCACTTGAACTTTATTACTACGCGAAGATGAATCTTCTTAACCGTTGTGAGATTTTAGGTAGACGTGCAGTAGACTGTCTCATCTTCGGTATTGAGGACAGGGGAATACGTTTAGGGGCTCAGGGTGCCGAATTTAATGAACCAGAGCAACTCCTCAAATTCTTTAAATCTGTTAAGGTGGGACATGATAGGAGTGTTACAGAGCTGCCAAGAAACAAAGATAAACGGGGATCTTTAACTACCTATGGTGCTAATGCATCTAATAATAATACCAGGGTTTCGCAGTTTCATAAACCAAATTATGACAACGTCGTTTGTTATAATTGCAAAGAATCTGGGCACCCATTTTTTCGATGTACTAAACCAAAAATACAGTGTACTAAGTGTAATTATAGGGGCCATTTGGCAACTGATTGTCCCAAAATTGTACAGTCTAACATGGGTACAAGTAAAAATGTGCTACGTATAGAAAGCGTTGGCGATACTAGTGTAAAATATCGAATGCCAATAAAGGTCGATAATAAGATGTCTGATTGTCTTGTTGATTTGGGATGTGAAGGCACACTTATGCGAATTTCGGACGCCAAGCGCCTTCAGTTAATATGGAAACCTGTCGAAGGACCACTATTGTCAGGATTTGGTAATGTTACTTTTAGACCTATTGGGTTAGCTTCGGTAAATATAGAGATTCAAGGAGTTGTAGAAGAAAATGTAGAAGTATTAATAGTCAATGATTCTCTACTAAACTGCCCCATATTACTTGGTCACACGTTCACTGAAAGACCATCAGTTAAAATTATTAAAACCGGAACGGACGTGATTTTTCAAAAAGTTTTAACACAAAGTAATAATAAATGTTTACTTCTTTGCTCCAGTGATACCTTACTTTGTAGTGGGGAGATAAAATCGGTACCGGTGAAATGTGATGATTTAGTTTCGGGAAAAATATATGTAAACGGGGGTGTTAGGGGTTTCGAGCATAAGGAACACTATCTTTTACCCGGGGAATATGAGATAAATAAGGGACTTGCTAATTTACTTGTACAAAACATTAGTGTTAACGATATAACATTTAAAACCAATGAGCTAATTACTCGTAGCCGTAAGATAGATGAATGTATACGTGTCAATAGAGTTCAAACAGACTTACGAACTTTACCGGATGAAGCGACATTAAATATAGGTGATTGTATAACACCAGAAGAGGAATCTATGCTTAAATTACTTTTGAATGAGTATAAACATTGTTTCTCATCTAACTTAAGAGATCTTGGTTATACTACTGAAACTGAAATGGTGATTCATCTGGAAGATTCGGTGCCTGTTGTGTATAGGCCGTATAGACTCTCTTACTCTGAGCGACAGCACGTTCGGGAGATGGTACAAGACATGTTAGAAAGTGGCATAATAAGGGAATCCCAATCTCCATTTGCCAGCCCTATTGTACTGGTAAACAAGAAGTCGGGCGAAAAGAGGCTTTGTGTAGATTACAGGGCTTTGAATAGGAAAACTAAACGGGAACACTACCCTCTTCCTAGGATTGAGGACCAGCTTGATCTTTTATCCGGTGGTCTATTATTTACATCATTAGATTTAGCCTCGGGCTATTATCAGATTCCCATTTCAGAAGAATCTCGCGAGAAAACTGCATTTGTAACACCTGATGGTCAATACGAGTATAATCGTATGCCCTTCGGACTTGTTAATGCACCATCAGTGTTTCAACGAACAATGAACAAAATAATTCAAAAGTCCCCCGTACGTTCGTATGCATTAGTGTATATGGACGATATACTTATCCCAGCAAAATCATTTGACGAGGGCATTAGTCGTCTACGACAGGTGTTCGATCTGTTAAAGGCAAGCGGCTTAACCCTAAAACTATGCAAGTGCAAATTCTTTTACGAAAAAATTGACTATCTGGGGTATGAGGTTAGTTCTAACGGTGTAAGACCAGGTTTTTTAAAAACTAATGCAATCATGAAATTTCCATCACCCCAGAACGTTCATGAGGTCAGAAGATTTTTAGGCTTAGCTAGTTTTTTCAGGAGGTTTGTAAAGGGGTTTGCCTTAATGGCGAGACCCCTTACATCGCTGTTGAAAAAGGATTCTGAATGGAGATGGGATAAAAATGAAATCGAGGCATTTAAGAGGTTAAAAAGAGCCCTAACTGAGCGACCTGTCTTAGCAATTTATAACCCTTCTGCGGAAACCCAGCTCCATACCGATGCAAGCAAATTTGGCGTAGCAGGTATACTCCTCCAAAAGAACGAATGTGGATTGTTCAAACCCATCGCTTATTACAGCAGACAAACCACCGGTGATGAACAAAAGCTGCATTCTTTTGAGCTTGAGACTCTTGCAGTAATAGCATCGCTGGCCAAATTCAGGGTTTATCTCTTAGGAATCCGATTTAAAATTATAACAGACTGTAACGCTTTACGTAGTACTCTAGTCAAACGCGACCTCATTCCACGAATTGCTCGTTGGTGGGTACAATTCTTGGAATTTGATTGCGAAATAGAGTACCGGCCGGGTGTAAAAATGGCCCACGTGGATGCCTTAAGTCGAGGTCCAGTCGACAATGTTTTGGACGACTCTCATGTTATAGATGTCCTTAATGTTAACGTTGAAGACTGGATTGTTACAGCACAGCGATCAGACGAGGATATCAAAAGGATAAGTGATATTTTAAATGATCCTAAGACGAAAGAGGTTGCCGATGTCTTTAACAACTATAAACTTAAAAATGGCGGGGTATATCGTATTTTAAGTGACAATCTTGAGCGTTGGCTGGTCCCAAAGGGGGCTAGATGGCAAATACTAAAGTGTAACCATGACGATATTGGACACTTCGGCTTTGACAAAACTCTGGCTCGGATCCAATCAACTTATTGGTTTCCAAAAATGCGACGATTCGTAAAGAAATACGTATCCGCATGCCTTGAATGTGCTCATCACAAAATACCTAGTGGTGCTAAGGTAGGTGAATTACACCCCATCCCAAAGGGTGACAAGCCCTTCCACACCGTTCATGCGGACCACTTAGGGCCGTTTATAAGAACTAGGCGTGGGAATACTTACATACTTGTAATAATTGACGCTTTTACGAAATTCATTAACCTCACCGCCGTACGCAATACTAAGTCGACCACAAGTATAAAGGTCTTCAGAGATCACTTCAGCTACTTCGGAACACCCACTCGTCTAATTACTGACCAAGGTACTAGCTTCACAAGTGGGGCATTCAAATCTTTCATTAAGACTACTGGGATAAAGCACATTTATAACGCTGTTGCCACTCCCCGTGCCAATGGACAAGTTGAGCGGTACAATCGCACCATTTTAGCATCCTTAAGCGCTATGAACCACGGTAAACCAAATGGCAAATGGGATGAACACTTACCTGACATACAATTGGGAATCAATACGACCATTAACGCCACCACCAAAAAGACTCCATCCGAACTATTGTTTGGATATAATGCCGTTAACCCAACCCAAGGACTATTAATGGGCGTAATTTCTGAAGTAACTAGGGATACTACCATCGATTTAGAAGAAATCCGGGCTGATGCTAGGGATCGAATTCAGGAACAACAGGGAAAAGATAAGGAGAATTTCGATAAACATAGAAAAAAGGGACATAATTTTAAGGAAGGTGATTTGGTTAGGGTAATCAGGGCAGCAACCGGCATTGAGGGACAGTCTAAGAAGTTAGAAGCAAAATGTCAGGGCCCCTATAGGATTAAAAAGATACTCCCTAATGACAGGTTTGTTATTGAGGACACTCCTTTGACGAGGAAGGGGAGACCTTACGAAGCAATAGTCGCTACTGATAAGATCTTCCCCTGGCTCGCTTTTAATAAACCTATGTCTTCAGATAGTGGTGAATCGTCCAACGATGAAAATACTAATACCGACACGATTACATATGTCGATAATTAAAGGGATAACTTGTCACGTTATACGAGTATATTATTGATATATAAATGCAAACAAATGACGTTTTGTAAAATGGAGTATATGGTTAATTAGATATTACTTAGATAGTAAACAACAAAAGCATTGTTTTAAACTGTTAGTTTGTGTTTCCATTGTATGTGTATTTAATTGTATTGTTTAAAACTAGATTAAGGATTTGTAAGTTGTGGTCAGTGTAATGGATCACTCTTCACTTAACTCGATCAAGGTAATGGATCGATATGTCACAAAGTTGATAGTTGGTGCTTTTGTTGGATCATGGATGGTCTGAACTAAACCAAGGTCACCGGTTAGTTCTAGACTCAGGGCCTGGCATCAAGGGTTTTATGGTCAAAGTCATGGACCATAAAACCATTGTTAATGCACAAATCAAGTTCATGGATTTGTGTCTTCTGGACTGGTCAAGGTCACCGACCAGCTTCGGAGCTAACGTTTGATGTCAGGGGCTTGTGGTCGCTGTAAAAGACCACTAAGTCACTTAGTCACACTTATCCATGGCTTAGCACTGGTATCCCTGTTCAAGGTCACTGAACATTTTCAAGCTGATTCAGGTCACAGGTCAGCTTGAAGTAATGATTAAAGTACATTATTTATGTAATAATGGAAAAGAGGATTTATAAAAACAATTAGAAACATTAGTATTGATATTAGTATGACTTGTGTAATGTTTTTATAGCTACCATTTATGGTATTGCAATTGTTATTGTAATTGTATAAAATTATATAAACTTGCTGTCAAATATTAAGTAGTATAAACGGAAATATTCTTTTCTTTATGCCAAATATTTTTTTTATTGTCAATTTTCTTTTGGATAAAACGAGGGGACTCGTTAGGTGGACGGATGGCCGAGCTGTAAGCGTTTCATAATTTATTTTATTAAGTATGCTTGTATTTTCTGTTAAATCGTCCTTATTCGAACATTCACATGACTTCCGGTATTATTGAATACAAGTGGCGCCGCCGCGAGATATTGTACTGACTAGATGTCTTTATAAGATTATGAAATGCAAACAGAGGGACATTCGTTGCTTAGAAGTTAAGCTAATCAGTTGTGGTTTGGTAATATACGAAGTACTTTATCAAGAAGTTATTTTTATTCCATCACCTCTTTACTAGTACCTACATTAGTAAGCAAGAGGAATATTTAGTGTTCAATTAATTTAATTATAATTTACCACAAAGAAGAGATTAAATTGGTAATTGTGACAAGAACGTTTAATATTAGGTAGTTAATCTATGTTGTAGGGTATCGCCGCACACTGTTCTTATTGATTATAGGCTACTCGAAACTCTATCTTCGTCAATGAAACGACCTTCTTTAGAGATTAGTATTTGGCTCGCGACACGGTAATTAGATAGCCTGACCAACAAAGTCTCGGTCTACTTATAATTACGAGCTAAAACAATTTAAAAACTAAATACTATATAAATAAACATCGAAATAGTAAAAGAGTAAAACAATTTCGACATAATAATTAAATAAATAGTATCTAAATTAAAACTAATTTTACGGATTTTATCGCGTATATTAACTTATTTTAATTCCCGACGTTTCAAGCACTTTACAGCACCCATGGTCACGGGGGGGGGGGGGGGACTGAGGTGTATGACGTCCCAATGTCATAGTTAACCACGGCTACCTCCAGATTAAAAATTATTAATTTTTGTTCCGATCTACACAGTATGAACTTACAGTATCATGAAGTCAGAAGTAAAGTGCTTGAAACGTCGGGAATTAAAATAAGTTAATATACGCGATAAAATCCGTAAAATTAGTTTTATTTAAATGTGTAGTTTTCGCGTAAATATAAGAAATCATTAGTATTTAAATTCTTCGATAAACTTTGTCTTATAATTTTTTTAAAGTTCAATCATTTAACTTCAAAGTTTTTACGTAACCACCTCACTCATATTTAGAGTTACTAATCAGCCGTGTTTAAACATGTTAATGTAAAGCTGAGCGGAGTGCAGTTCATCAAATATTAGCGTGGAGTAATTTACGAACGGTTATAACTACGCCTTGACAAAGCATGTATTTATAATTTTAATGTAACATACGTCGCCTCAGAGGAGACGAACTAAAGCGTGTTGCCTGATTAACTCGCTATGCTCGCTAATGCAACTGTAATACGGCTTGCTCCGAGTTTGCATTTCCTTAATGCCTTCGGGATTGGTGCAAGTCTTCGTTAGTTTGCATTAAATGTAGGTTGGATAAGTGCAGTAGCGCTGTAGAAATACGTTTTGCGATTTTAGATAGGGACGTTGCATTCAAAGTACAATTTGTCTATGTTTGTACTGTTATAGGTGGCCTTTGTGTTTCATTAAAAGATACCAACTTTGGGAATGCTTTGGAGAATTAAACTGTCGAAGTATGCTTGTTAGGTCTTCTTTGGGTTATCACATAAAATGTTTTGGCGCTTTAATAACTTGCTTGTATAACCTTATACAAAAGTTTATTTCTAGTTTAAAACTATCAACAGCCAATATTTATGCAATTTACCTCTTGTTTTAAAAATGTCGATAAGGTCGAAGAAATGTGATGTTCGCCAACACTCATTGGGGCAGCGTGGTGGACACTTCCTTGCCTTAAAACCCTCTCAGAAATGAAGGGAGGCTCGTGCCCAGTATTGGGACGTATATAGGCGGCAACCTTTAATCAACTAACCGTAACTACAACCGAGATCTTTGATTCTACTACCGCCAATAAGATATAAGCAGTGGGTCTTTAAGTTTTATAATAGTATATTATATATATACTAGCTGACAAGGCAGACATTGATATGCCCTTTCCGACGACCATTGGCTTTCTCAAAAAAAACACTCCTGAAATTAACAATAAAAAAAATTATGGTCACTTATCGGGATAGAAACTATCCTATATCTCAAGTTGGACCAAACTGCACACAGTGTGCAAAATTTTATTGAAATCAGTTCAGTAGTTTAGGAGTTCATCGCGGACAAATAATGTGACACGTAATTTTTATATATATATATATATATATATATATATATATATATATATATATATAGATATATATAAAAAATTACGTGTCACATTATTTGTCCTTTATATATATATATATCTATATATATATATATATATATATATATATAATTTTAGCTGGTATCATTGTTTAAACTTACAAGTAGGTATTAAGCTTCGTGGGAAGTTGTATCGCAACAGTTCCCGCGACAACTGGCATCTCGTAAAGGTCCGCGCGTGTCCCCGTGAGCCTTGGACGAAGGCTAACACTGCTAGCAGTATCACCAGCTTCGATTGCTTCGCCATTGCTTCTCTCATGGTACCTGTGAACAAAGAATCTTTTGTTAGAGATAAATTAAAAAATAAATACGTGTTAAAGTTTGAGACTAATACACGTTCATACATTCTCCTATCAATTGTTACCATTGTTGAATAAATGTAGCTAAACGTTTGCCATTCTATTCTTGGTATAAGTAAATGTAAATATGTATGAATTTAAACGATTGACATTTTTATATACAATTTTTACCTTAACTACCGAAGTGAAGCTAGTTAAATACAACAAAATGTAATATTGTTATTTTGCTTTTATAAAATTAAAATTAAAAACTATAATTTAAATTACAAAGTAAATTTTAAATAAACGGAAAACAAATAGGTACGTATTTTAATTGAAAGGAATAAAATAAAACAGCTCGTGAAGCGAATTGAAATCACAGTCATATTATTTGCTGCTGACTGAAATTACCTCTACCGCTTTCTTAAGAAATAATTATTTTCAAGTCGTTTGAAACTCTATATTGTTGTAGACAGAGAATTTTACAGCATTACGTCGGAATAAGCGTCTTCTATTTTCAAATTTGCATCCATAATTGCGCGTTTATTGTTCTAAAATAGGATATACATAATTTATGAGGAAAATCAAGACACTTAATTACAATATATTTTATTGAAATAAGTATCAGTTTAAACATTAGTACTACAACGTGCTGAACTAAAACCTCACATTTTGCTTCTGATATAGAAATCACAGGACTTAAACTTCCATGTTTACAAAGGTATTTTAGGATATACATGTCAAATTTCAGCCGTGGATCTTATTCAGTTCGGCAGGTTTCAATATATCAAATGAAAATTTCTTTAGTCGCATTGTGCGATTTTTGGCAGGGAAAATGTTATAGGTTGGCGTCACCGATGACGTCGCTACTACGCGTCTGAATAATTGTTTTCTGTTCTGTCGGCAGTCCTCATGACTGCCTTTGTTTTTTTATTATATTACGTATTACGTGAAGCACATAGTGGTTCTCCTAATATTGTAATAACTACTTCATATTGTAATCATCCTTTGTATCATCATCATCATTACAGCTTATTAAAAATCATTTGCTGAAAATAGGCTGCCCCCATAGATTGTTTCATAGGGGGATTTTTGCCATAGTTGTCATAATTGGCGGCAGTTTGGCAACCGCATTTTTTTATTATTTGCAAGAAAATTTGCTGCCGTAACCGTGTATTATGGTGTAAGAATATCCACTATCCCATATCGTACCTTTGATAATGTGAGAGACGACAAAGGGATGTTCTACTGCTAAACGTGACAACTATGGCAATGATGAGGCAATTTATGGGGGACGCCTATGTTCAGCAGTGAACTAATAGGCCGTAATGGATGAATGTATGGATGACTGCTGGCCATCTCCTGTTTCAGTTTCCTTCTGTCACTTCTTATGGCACCCACAGGATGATATAGTGTAGAATCATTCTGTAGGTGTCGTAAGACGTTTCTTTTCGTGAAGATCTCTTACATTACCACCACATGTCTTCTATGTATCATGTAAAATACTATTTGGTTATAAATGCAATATTACATTCTCAAGATTAATAATAGGCTTCTTGAACCATTAGATATTTATTTTTTATAGAATAAGGGTGACACCACAGTCCACCTGATGGTAAGTGGTTGCTGTGGCCAATAGACATCTATCTTCGATTACGAATCAAAATGCAGATGCGTTGTCACCCGTGAGGACTAAGTTGGAATACCTTGTTTCCAGTAAAATGGGCCTCCGGTTCTCTACACTCACCATACGAAACACAACAGCTTTAGGCTGTTATTTTACGCTGGTATTCTGTAAGAGTCTTACCCCAGTCGAGCCGACCCATTCGTGCTACAACTATACCACTAATATCGCTGTACCGTGGCTCTACCACGTAATATGGTAATATGGAAGGAGGCCTAGGCTGTAACTTTACTAATTTCTACGTTCTTGCATTTTATTATTGCTATAGTTGCATAGCTTGGCAGATGAGCTTTCAACCTTTATTTTCAAGCTGTTATCAGGACGTTGTTACCCATCTCCTGGTTTGTTTCCCTCTGTCGTCTCTTACGACATCCATGGAACAATATCAGGTAGTGGATATTCTTACACCGCCACTATACAGTAATTACTTTTATTATAGATACTTAATTAGTCTGTAAAAAATCCAAGAAAGTATGGTAACCCTAATTTCAACATCCGCCCAGTGCAAGCGAAGACGGCACGTTTAATTTAAGTTAAAATATTTTTCAGGAGGATACAATTAGCTTTGATAAATTAAGATTCCTGTATTTATGCAAGGAAAAGAAATTAAAATAATATAAAATTATAGGTTAAGGATGCAAATTTTTATAATATTTATGTAATATGTATTATAAGTACATTTATGTAATTTATTTATTTAAATACAAAATGGACATTTCTTGTTTACCTACTTTATCTGTAACATTATCATTACATTGTCTTAAAAGTTCTTGTATACATTTATTTCTATTTCTGTAAACTTTTTATAGAAATATAAAGAATTGAAATTCTATGTTTGTAAAACAATTTTGAGGATACACGTGTAAAATTTTGGGCGCGGATATATTACTTAGATAAGCAGATTACCCTATTATAATGGTTTTTTATAGGAGAGGGGACAAACGATCATGCGGCTCACCTGATGGTAAGTGACTATCGCCGCCCATGGACAACTGCAACACCAGGAGAAGCAGGGGAATTGCAGATGCGTTGTCGGCCTTTTAAAAAGGGGTAGGCTCTTTTCTTGAAGGTCCCTAAGTCGTATCGGTCTGGAAACATCGCTGATGGAAATCGATTCCACAAGGAATTTGTGAGAGGAAGAAAACATTTTCTAAATAGCACAGTGGTGGTCCGCCAATCATCCAGATGGTATGGATGGTATCGGGAGTTCTGCCGCGACGTGCGTTCGTGAAATTTGGCGGCTGGGATTAATCCGAACAATTTTTTTTTATAGGATGAGGGTGACAAACGAGCACACAGTCCACCTGATGGTAAGTGGTTGCTGCGGCCCATAGACATTTACATCTATCCTCGTTTGCGAATCAAAATGCAGATGCGTTGTCACCCGTGAGGACTAAGATGGAATGCCTCATTTCCAGTAAAAAAAGGGCCTCCGGCCACCTGCACTCACCAAGCGAAACGCAGAGGTAAACCTATACTTCACGCTGGTATTCTGTGAGGTCGTGATACCACCCCGGTTCGAGCCGGCCCATCCGTGCGACAGCAAAAGCTGCCGCGTGGCTCTACCACTGTTCCTCAGAGCACTCCCCGTGGTAAATGCGAAAGAAAATGTAAAAGGATGCAACATCTCTTCGCAGTGCCAATGAATCGAGCCGATCGGAAAGGATTCCGTCGTCAACGATTCGAGCCGCTCTGCGCTGGATGCGGTCAAGTGGAAGGAGGGAAGGGAGCCTCTGCCCAGAGATGGGAACAGTATTTCATGTGAGGCCGAACCTGCGCCTTGTAAAGTTGCAGGCAGTGTGCCGGCATGAAATACTGTCACGCTCTGCTGAGCACGCCAAGCTTTTTAGAGGCCAATTTGGCCTTCTCTTCCAAGTGACCACGAAACTGCACGTCTCTCGATATGTCGTTTATAAATATTATGTGAAGCTTATAGCTATTCTTCTGATACCTGTAAATATTTGTATCATCATAATCAGCAACATTACAGCGTAACAAAAGTCCACTGCTGATTATAGGCATCTCCCACAGATTGCCATAAAGGGGGAAATATTTGCCATAGCTGCCAACCAAAGACGGGTTAGCAACCGCAGTTTTTGGTATTTAGTTGTCAGTAGGGGGACGCTGCTGCCCTTCACTTGGTTTATTTACCTCTGTCCCCTCTAACAGGACCCAAAAGATGATATGGGTAGGGCATATTCTCTCATCACTACCATGTCACAACATTACTTTTTTTACAGGGTGACAGGCGAGCACACAGTCCACCTGATGGTAAGTAGTTGCTGTGGCCCATAGACATCTAAATCTACCGTCGTCCAAAATGCAGATTGTCAGCCGTGAGGACTAATGTGGAATGCCGCTTTTTCAGTAAAAAGGGTCTCCGGTTCTCTACACTCACCATACGAAACAGCAGCATTAACCTGCTATTTTACGCTGGTATTCTGTGAGAGCGTGGTACTTCCCCGGTCGAGCCGACCCATTCGTGCTACAACTATACTACTAATATAGCTCCAGCATGACTCTACCACGTTTAGACTATTACATTACCTACCTTTTTTCCACGCAAATGGTTGACCGTTGGAAAATGCTATAATGCTATCCTGTTTAGTCATTATTTACTTATACATAAAATTATGTCTGTAATATTAACTGTCTTTTAGCTCAGGGTTTTATTTGCACGCTATTTGACATGAATAACTACTTTAAAATTTTTGCCGGCTTGACTGTCTGTCCGGGTTAATCCACGAAATAGCTGAAGCGATTGCGATGAGAAACATGGAGATTTTTTGTTGTGTAATCGTTAAATTGATAAAATTAATAATTTTTGATGGCTATCACAAAAACCGTGTGATATATATATATCACACACACACACATACATATATATATATATATATATATATATATATATATATATATGTATGTGTGTGTAAAATTAATGATTTTTGATGGCTATCACAAAAACGGTTCACACACGGTTTTTGTGATCGTGTGATATTTTTAACAGTGGTAGAGCCACGCGGCAGCTTTTGCTGTCGCACGGATGGGCCGGCTCGAACCGGGGTGGTACCACGACCTCACAGAAAACCAGCGTGAAGTAGAGATTTACCTCTGCGTTTCGCTTGGTGAGTGCAGGTGGCCGGAGGCCCTTATTACTGGAAATGAGGCATTCCATCTTAGTCCTCACGGGTGACAACGCATCTACATTTTGATTTGTAATAGAGGATAAATGTAGATGTCTATGGGCCGCAGCAACCACTTACCATCAGGTGGGCTGTGTGCTCGTTTGTCACCCTTTTCCTATAAAAAAAAAATATATATATATATATCTCACGTATTTTGTGATAGCCATCAAAAATCATTAATTTTATCAATTTAACTATTACACAACAAAAAATTCTATATATATATATATATATATATATATATATATATATATATATATATATATATATATATATATATATATATATACACATTTTAAACAAAACTTTTTTTTTATATTAAAGTTTTGATGCGAAATCGATTATTAACTTATTTTTTTCTTCCACATAATTTTACTTCAAAACTATGAATGTTAAAGGATAAAATACTTTTATCTTATTACGTAAAATTAATAGATCTTTAATTCTTATTGTTAATAATCTCTCTTATAGCTCATAACTTTCTAGATAATAGCAAAATAAAAACTGAGTTATAAGTGGCTACTAGCTAAAAGACTACTGATAATATCTGCATTTTTTTAAGTCTAGACGAATGAAGTATCGGCTTAAAGCTAGTATTTAATTAAGTTATGTTTAATTATGTATAAATAAAAATAAATGTTTGTGAATGTTACTA
This sequence comes from Parnassius glacialis, assembly GCA_033319125.1. Classification (NCBI taxonomy): domain Eukaryota; kingdom Metazoa; phylum Arthropoda; class Insecta; order Lepidoptera; family Papilionidae; genus Parnassius; species Parnassius glacialis. Next base: position 16,536,195 of record JAVANC010000023.1, on the reverse strand, counting down.
TTTTTTTAATTTTAAACTCTTCTAATTCTAACAATGATTATATTATGTTATGTTATTGTGCTTTACTTGATAATTCACTCCTACTAAGTTTTTTTTTTTACTGAAACGTTTGTTTAAAGTAAACAGTTTTATTAATTATGAAAGTGTTTGTAATTACTTACTGTTTGTCTAATAGATACAATACAATACAATACAATACTCTTTTTTATACACCAAGAAAAGATAAAAACATCAAAAATAAAAATAAACAACTATTGAGGGAAATTTGAGGGCGGTCTTATTGCTACATAGCAATCTCTTCCAGACAACCCAGAAAAAGAAAGAAATAAAAATAAGAAAAAGAACAATGGGTAGGTGTACTAAAATAAAAAATAAAATAAAAACAAATAAAAATAAAATAAAGATACAAACTTATGCATTAAAAAGACAACATTCTTCAGGTAGATCAATGACCATAATTAAGCGGAGGAAGTGAGAGGGGTTAGAGAGACAAATAGTATTCTATAATCTGTTTCTGGAACGCAATTAAGGATTGAGCACTTCTAATTGACTGGGGTAAGGAGTTGCAAAGTCTTACTCCAAGAACAGAGAATGATTTATCGTAATAAGTCGAGGAGTGCACAGGACATTGGAGGGAAAGATTTTCTTTGGATCGTAAGGAAAAATTATGACAGGAGCTGAGAAATTTAAAACGTTCTATTAGATAGCAAGGACTAGATATATTAAATAAGACGCAGTAGAGAGCAGAAAGTATATGAGTATTCCGACGAAGACGGATTGGGAGCCACTTGAGCTTCGTGCAGTATTCTGAGACATGGTCATATTTGCGAAGTACAAATATGAACCGTATACAGAGATTTTGGAGTCGCTCAAGCTTGTTAAGTTGCTCCTCGGTGATATCAAGGTAACAAATGTCAGCATAGTCGAGGATAGGGAGTAGTAAAGATTGTGCAAGCGTAATTTTGGTGGCAATGGGTAAAAAGTAATTAAGCCAGCGTGAAGTAGAGGTTTACCTCTGCGTTTCGCTTGGTGAGTGCGGGTGGCCGGAGGCCCTTTTTACTGGAAATGAGGCATTCCATCTTAGTCCTCACGGGTGACAACACATCTACATTTTGATTTGTAATAGAGGATAGATGTAGATGTTTATGGGCCACAGCAACCACTTACCATCAGATGGACTGTGTGCTCGTTTGTCACCCTTATCCTATAAAAAAAGCCTCCAGAGTGAAGCATAAACTGCAAACATTTTACGGCTCACTGCATTAATTTGGTGAGCCCTAGAAAGACTTGAATCCAAAAGGATACCTAAATTTTTGACAACGTCGTTATAAGGGATGGGAACTCCATTATATACAATGGGTTGTAGTTGACATTTTTTTTATTTTACAAATCATTCTGGAACTCCCAATAGAATAGAATAGAATAGAATATTTTTTTATTCAATATTGATTATTACATAATTCTTATTGAAAGTCATTTTTTTATTTACCACTGGTTCGGAAAATACCTCAGTCCTGGGAAGAACCAGCAAGAAACCCAGCGGGACTTTTTTTAATACATAATTTCACTTAACAATAATTTTGTTTATACAATTTTTAAATGATTTTTCATAGAACCAGCATGGTGGCGATCACCCTATTCCCAGGGGTTATTTTCATTCATGTATTCCTTGATATTATAATAACCCTTCTTGTATGTGTATTACAAGCTTATGTTTGTACCTAGTATTTAAAGTATGCACATCCTTATTCTTATTAAAGCTATTTATGTTTTTATGCACATACATTACATTCTCATAAATATAGGGTTTTTCAACAAGAACTTTGTTTTCTAAAACAAAATAAAACAAAGAGTTTAGAGGAAGACGATTCAAATTTTTATTGTATTACGAAGAGAAAAGTTTGGCAATTATGAATGAAAAATAATATCTGGCAAATGTCCACCACGACCACGCTGACAGATGTCGATTCTTTCATAAAAGTTTTTAAGAACTTTTTGGCAAATTGGCGGGTCTATTTCGTTAATCACGTCACGGATTTTGAGTTTTAAGACCGCGATCGATTCGATTGGCTCCGTATAGACTCTGTCCTTAACATAGCCCCACAAAAAATAATCCAGTGGTGTTAAATCACACGATCTGGCTGGCCATTTAACAGCTGAATTTCGTGAAATTAAGCGATCGGGAAATTTGGTTTGCAATAAATTGATCGTTTCATTGGCTGTGTGACATGTGGCCCCGTCCTGTTGAAACCACATGTTTGTGATATCGATGTCATCAATAATAGGCCAAAATTGAGATGTTAACATCTCGCGATAGCGTGATCTATTGACCGTTACCGCATTTCCAGCCTCATCTTCGAAAAAAAACGGCCCAATCACGCCTCCAGACCACATAGCGCACCATACAGGGACACGTTGAGCATGCAAAGGCTTCTCAATAATCGCTTTAGGATTTTCAGAAGCCCAAAATGCGGCAATTCTGCTTGTTGACGTACCCTGACGAGTGAAAATGGGCTTCGTCTGAAAAAATGATTTTTTTAGAAAAACCAGCGGGCTGTTCCTGAATGAATTGAGCGAATCTACGGCGATGTGAATGGTCGGTCAGCTTCAATTCCTGCACCAGTTGAACCTTATAAGGCTTCAAAGCCAAATCCTTACGCAAAATTTGTCATGTGGTGGTTTTGGATAACCCCAATTGTTGAGAACGTCGAGGAATTGACAAATTTGGATCTTCTTCAACACTGTGGCTCACGGCTGCGATGTTTTCGGTTGAACGACCCGGTCGGGCACGCGTTGGTGTTGGCGCTTTTGTACCGAGCCTGTCGATTCAAATTTAGCGACCAAATTCTTAATAGCGGTCTCAGAAGGACGATTATGTTGTCCGAAAATATCACGAATTTTACGAAACGTAACTTTAACAGAACCACCATTTTCATAGTGGATTTAAATTATTTTAATGCGATTTTCGAGCGAAATTGAATTCATTGTAGCAATTGCCAAAGCATCTACTACGAATAGGTCTAAAAACTAAATGTCAAATCTGTCATGTTTTTTGGGTTGCCCCAATTGAAAAACAAAGTTCTTGTTGAAAAACCCGGTATATTGCGATGCCAAAGTTAATATGTTTATTTCTTTAAATTTTTCTCTGAGGGACTCTTTACAATTTAGGTTATAAATGATTATGGCTTGGGATTTTAAAGGGTTCACCGTTAACCCATAAGAATGACTCCAGTCGAGAATACATGTCAGATCCTTATTGATTCCACTGCTTTAGGAAGATCTTCAATGGTTGTTTGTAAGTATATTTGGAGTTCATCTGCACATTGCAGTTGAAGATATGTTAAGAGAACGCAGAATCCCTAACAGGATGTCATGATCAACAGTATTACAGGCATTGCTGAAATCCAACAACACCAATAATGTGACTTGATGATTTTCCATACCGTGGTGAATGTCGTCCGTGATTTTCAATAACACCGTAGTCGCACTATGACCAGATCTAAAGCCAGATTGGAAAGGGTTGAGGATGTTATTTCTTAAACAAAAGGAATTAATTTGTTGTTGTACAAGTCGTTCTAAGATTTTGGAAAGGAAAGGAAGAATCGAAATAGGACGATATTCAGTAAAACTTGAAGGATTGGCTTTTTTGGGTATAGGTATGATTTGGGCATCCTTCCATTGGTTAGGGAAAAAAGATGAGGATATGGAAAAGTTTAAGATGAAGGTTATAATAGATGTTAAAAAAATCTAACAAGGGTATGATCATTTTACGACTGACGTCATCACTTCCGACAGCGTCAGAATGGATAGAGAGAATGTGTTTCCTAACATCACAATCTGCATATTGCCTAAACACAAATGGGGAAAAGTCAGGAGTGGGAAACGATGAAAGTTAAGTAAGTGTTGTTGATTTTGCCATATTATGCAAGCAAGAAACAGAAGAAAAATGCTGAGTAAGCAAATTTAAATCGACGTTATTTGGTATAGGGCATGAACGTGTTTTTCCAACTCCTATAGACCTTAAAAAGTTCCAAACACGACATGGATCTTCGTTTTGTACTGATTTGTGGATATGGCGGCGTCGTAAATCTCTACACAACTTGTTGCATTGATTCCGCAGGAGTCTGTACTTTTCCCCAATCCTGTGATTCTTTGGATCTGACCTGTAACTCGACTGTGCGTTATTCTTCCTAACTATTAATTTTTAGATATATTTAGATATATTATACTCATTAGATTTTTTAATGATTTTCTGAAGAAATATTGCCGTATCAACTGAAGATTTCTTTGAAACACATTGTTTAATATTTAAAGAAATTCAGAAGAAAAATGTTGTTATAGAAATAGCTACAATTCTTTTTAAATAATCTTATATGTACAAAATGTGAGTAAAAATGCTTTTATTTTTGTCCGATTTTCTACACAAATATTTTACAGCAAATGAAGATTTTTTAAAGTATTATATCATGTCTTAAAAATTTCCGAAAAAAAACTTTTTTTATAGGATAGGGTGACAAACGAGCACACAGTCCACCTGATGGTAAGTGGTTGCTGTGGCCCATATACATCTACATCTATCCTCAATAAAGAAGCAAAATGCAGAAGCGTTGTCACCAGTGAGGGCTAAGACGGAATGCCTCTTTTCCAGTAAAAAGGGTCTCCGGTTCTCTACACTCACCATACGAAACACAGCAGTGTTAAGCTGCTATTTTACGCTGGTATTCTGTGAGAGCGTGGTCCTTCCCCGGTCGAGCCGACCCATTCGTGCTACAACTATACTACTAATATAGCTGCAGCATGGCTTGGTACTTTGTAAGTTTTGAGAGATTTTCTTTCGTACATGATTAAAAATCACATGAGTGTGAAAATATTTTCGTATTTTAACAGGTTATATTTCATCCGAAAAGCTCGCAGATATGTAAAATCAAAAATTGAAAAAATTATTGTTGTTGATGATTGAAGCCGGGCGTGTCACTAGTATTAAATAGAAGCAAAAAATGTTGTCATATGTTATTATTTCAGTATGTTAACTCTTCAACGAAATCTGATGTTAAAAATATTTTTTACAGCATGAAAAAGCTTGATTTCCTTATACTGTCAAACCATCCGTGTATTATAAATTATAATTTATAATACAGGATATATTAGTGAAGTCAAAGAACATGCACTGTAAATAATTGTAGAACTTAGTATCGTCATTATATTTTCAAATAAAAATAAATATTAACTGAAATTTATATAATATTTGAACAACCAGCCCTTGTAAGGTGTAAGCATGGTGAGTGATACTGCTGAAATTTTGATAATTGAATATCCCAATAATTTATCGATGTTCGATAGTTATCGAAGTTAAAAGGTAAAATATACATGGACAAAATATACATCTGCACCATTGGTCTAGTTATTGTAAATTTGATTGTTGTTCAGTAGCAGTGAAGTTGGCGGTGCTTCCCCTCCGTGCTTCAGAACCACGCAAAGCCGTGGGCCCTGCATATGACCTTTCTCTCATCGTATCGGTTGACCGTCCCTTTCGAATATGAAAATGAGGCAATAGAGAGTGTTGTGTGTGCTGCGCACAGTGGGGTACTATAATCCTGTACTGCGCAGGTGGCTAGTTGTCGTTAACCGCTTTGGTCGCCGTGAAAGATTTGGTCTAGAGGACAAGTAAAATATCTTAACATTAATGTTACATTAAAATTCACAAAGTCAATGTCACAAAAAGTGATGTACATTTTTTTTAAATAATTTTGCGAACGAGAAAGGTGCGTTCTGTATACAAACTGTTTATGCATTTCTCATTATACGAGAACACGAAACTTGTTCGTCGCGTATCTCACGCCGGGGGCAAGTTTTACAACAAGCGCCGACGATGTTTGCTTTGGAAATTGGAGACAACAACATTTGTTTGATGTGATGCTCGCTTTATAAACGAAATTATTAAACATAAAAAAGTTGTTTTTAATTGGAATTGGAAATTGCATTTTTTTTTAAATATTGAAGTGAGAAAGGACCCGACATCCCACCAAATATTAAGTGCCCTCTGCAACACTTGCAACTGATCTTAATCAAAAATGGTTTGTCACTGCTGACGACGATAAACATGAACAATACAATTTTGAAATTATATATATTTTATGAAATTGTTATGACATGCCAAATTATATATCAGTAAGCTGAATTGTCAACGGGCTGGTCATATAGCTCGACGAATTGACAACCGATGGCAAACAAAGGTTCTCGTGTGGCAACTTCGAATTAATAAGCAAAATGTAGGGCGGTCCCCTGCTAGATGAAGTTGATGAATGCAGTTGGCTCAGAACCGTGCTTTGTGGCATTCCTTGGGGGAAACCAGTTTATCAGCTGACTTGCGAAGGGCTGTAATGATGATGATGATAATGATGTGAACTGATACAGGCTTTCTACACTCTTCATAACGGAGAACGCAGCAACGCCCGCAATGCTGCTTGGCGGTAGAAATAATACGCGTGTCCAGACGAATTCCTAGGCCGAAAAGGTGGTCTGCCACTTAATGATTTTTAAATAAAACTGAAGTGACAAACGAACGTACAGTTACTCTAATGGTAAGTGGCTGGTGCAGTCTATCAGAGAAGGCTACAGATACGTTGTTATCTCTCTCTCTCTCTCTCTCTCTCTCTATACCTTTAAGAACGTAACACAACAGCGGATATACTTATAGATCTTTAACCCCGCGCTACCACGGTCTATATATATGTTATATCTGCATAATCTTCTATCACAGACCATAACATCCTCCTCGCATTTATCATAGATGTTATTGAACTCACGGGGTATGATATTTCAATGGATTTTTTATCACCATCCAACATCGAAAAAATGTGTATTTGTACATTGTTAAAATTAATTACACAATAAGAATTTAAAAGAATGTCTACAACACGCATTAATTATAAGCTGTGATTATTCTAGTGAGAATATTATATATATATATATATATACTAGCTGGCCTGGCAGACGTTGTTCTGCCCTTTCCGACGACCATGTATCCTGAAAAAATCCTTAAATTCACAATAAAAAAATTGAGGGTCACTTATCGGGATAAAAACTATCCTATCTCTCAAGTTGGACCAAACTGCATACAGTGTACAAAATTTCATTGCAATCAGTTTAGTAGTTTAGGAGTTAATCGCGGACAAACAATGTGACAAGTAATTTTTATATATAAAGATATAATCTAGGAAACAGTGTCTGGTTGTTCCTTTAAACCTTCGAGTTTGGTTTCCTGAACAACAAGAAACTGTTAGGCGTGCGTCCGATCGCCTAAACATCGACGCGGCGTGCCCTACCTAAGCAAAAAAAGTATGGCAAGTATAGAATGCACGGTGTTATCATCGCGTAATGTTGTCTTAAAATTATTTAATCGTTGGAAGTTTGTATGGTGCACATGACTACATTGAGAAGAAGTCAGAATTTTCCATTGTGAATATATTTAATGTTATCATAGCTCATCAGAGGCATACAGATCGTATCAAAGTACTGTGTTAATCCGTCCTTATCTTGAGCTGTTTTATTTTTGTTTAGTTCCTAATCCGCAGTTGCTCATCTCCTTTCGTGTCAGCCTTTGCATTAAATTAATTTTATGCATAAAATAATACAGTCGACTAATGGTTTGTTCATCCGCACGGCATCGTTTCACTACTGTCCAATTTGTGAAGAACCAAATGAACAATATGCGCAAACTTTTCGCCTTCGTTAGTCACAAAATTTTGCGTCCAATCTCTAACGCCACGTTGTTTTTTGTAGCAGCGATTTGAGAGCACAGTTTTTAAAACGGCGTTGGTGCTAGCTTTTGTTAACTTTCGACGTGGGTGAGGTATAAATGTGTTTTCTAAATTTAATTTTTTCTATAGAAAATGTTATTATTTCTAAAATCGAACTGTTTTGCTCGAATTAAGACTTTTAGAACTCCCTGTTGTATGCAATAAGAGAAACTTTAGCCTGTTGGGCTTAGTGGCAACGATAGTGCACGCAGAAAGGACGGAAGAGGTGTTCTTCAAACTAGTTAATACCATTTTATATGTTACGCGAATTTTAGCTACTAAATTTTAACCTCTTTAATATTTTTATGTCTCTGAGAAAAATTATAGGTAGGTACTTCAAATAATAATTTATAAAAATATTATTCTTCACACTAGAATTTCACTCCAGTATCGTGAAGGCAATTTACACACATAAAATGCACATCACGAAAAATTCAGACCCCAAAGTAACTATATACTCGTATATGTAATACAAATATTAGTTCCAAGCGAGATTCGAATTTGCGACCCTACACCAGCGCATCCAAACTCTTAGCTACTGCGCTACTAATACTATCTAAAGAGCCGGCCAAGTGCGAGTCAGACTGGCGCATGAAGGATTACGTACCATCGTAATACACGTTCCTAGTAGAGAGCCTCTTTTAATTTTTCAATTTTCTGTTATAGCGGCAACAGAAATACACATTCTGTGAAAATTTCAACTGTTTACCTATTACAGATCATGATATACAGCCCGTTGACAGATAGACGGATGGATGGACGGACGGAGGGACAGCGGAGGTTTAGTAATAGGGTCCCGTTGGTTACCCTTTGGGTACGGAGCCCTAAAAATGAACAAATTAAACAAACAATCTTTCACGCTTTTAATATCATACTTCCGTGATGGCATAGTCCAACGACCGGCGAATTCCAAGAGTTCACTAAAGCGACTTCTCCATACAATTTTGTAGGTCTATATCCAATGTAGACTGCTGTGGATTGTTTTTTAAGTGAACTGATAAACTAATTTACAGTTTAACTGATGGTACTTAGCTACTATAGTCCATGGACAACTGCAGCCACTGCAGTTCTTAACAAAAAAGTCTACATAATGTTTAGACTGACAACTAAGATGGAATGCCTCACAGCCTGCTATTTAATAACAGAAATAGCTAACGTGGTGGTAACTACTCAGACGGATTCTTGAGCAAAGGAGAACTCCTACCATCTAGGAATTGAAATATTATTATATATGCTGCAGCTATATTAATAGTATAGTTGTAACACGAATGGGTCGGCTCGACCGGGGGAGGACCACGCTCTCACAGAATACCAGCGTAAAATAGCACCTTGGGAAACGGAGACCCTTTTAACTGGAAAAGAGGCATTTCATCTTAGTCCTCACGCATGACAACGCTTCTGCATTTTGATTCGCACACGAGGATAGATGTACTCGTAGATGTCTATGGGCCACAGCAACCACTTACCATCACGTGAACTGTCTGCTCGTTTGTCACCCTATTATATAAAAAAATATTAAATATTTTAACCGCTTATAATATTTGTTAGGTAAATAATTAAAAATAATCCAATCATTTTAATTCAAAATGTAAGCCTGCAGAAATTAGTACTTAACGTTGAGACTTTACTTTTTAAGTTAAATTTTATTTTCAGAGTCAGAAACGTGCGTACGGTTTGTTTATACAATATACATTACACAGGAATATGATACATGTTCATCACAGTTCAGGCCCGGGGCAAATATTCGTCGAGTGCCGGCAGTGTTTGTTTTCAGAAATATCGTTTGACGTAGTATACAATGTTTGCTGGTTTTGTATATTGAAAGGGTTATTGTAAATTAATATGCATTTGTTTGCTTTTATGTTGAATTATTACTTTATTCCAATAATTCAAAATTAATAATAAAGCCTATAAAACTAGTCTATAGTTCTAGTCAATAAAATTAAATATAAAGTTTGTAAAACTTGTAACGTCAGCCTGCGGCAGTCTACTTTTCTGCCGACTTCCAAAAAGGAGACGGTACTCAATTCGACTGTATGATTTTTATGTGTGTTACCTCATAACTCTTTACTGGGTGAACCGATTTCGATGATTATTTTTTTATTTGAAAGCTGGTACCTACTTCTCGTGTGGTCCCATATGAATTTGATCAAGGTCAGACCAATAGTTTTTAGTTATTCTTAATAACTTATATTGAAGTCGGCAGTACAAAATTCTTAATTTTAAATTATTAATATAGAATAAGGGTGACAAACGAGCAAACGAACAAACAAGGTAAATGGATACTGTAGCCCATAGACATAATCTTTATTTATAGAATAAAAGTGACAAACGAGCACACGGTCTATCTGATGGTAAGTGGATGCGTTTAATCTCGATTAAGAATCAAAATGCAGATGCGTTGTCGCCCCTGAGGACTAAGATGGAATGCCTCGTTTCCGGTAAAAAGGGCCTCCGGATCTCTACACTTACCATACGAAACACAGCAGCATTAATCTGATATTACGAGGGTATTCTGTGAGAGCATGATCTTTCCCCGGTCGCGCTGACCTATACGTGTTACAACTATAATATAGCTGCAGCGTGGCTCTATCACGTAAAAATATAGATTAAGATCCAAAATGCAGATGCGTTCATGGAATGCCTTGTTTCCTGTAAAAATTGTTTCCGGTTCTCTACACTCACCATACAAAACACAGAAGCATTAAGCTGCTATTTTATGCTGGTATTCTGTGAGAGCGTGGTCATATCCCTGTCGAGTCGACCCATTCGTGCTACAGCCATAATGTAGCTGCAGTGTGGCTCTATATTGAACTCGATCTTCGGCTTCACGTATCCAGTGGCTGCAAGCCGCCTTCTATCGATTACCTAGAGAGCGTCACACTCTGAGTTTACCTAAGCGTGGTTTCCACTCTATGACACGTCTGCTCTAACGGTTGTCATTTGCAACAGATGTGATCAGCTCATTGCCAGTTTAGCTTGCAAACACTTGAAGGCTATAATCGGTGACCTTGCACCTTCAGCGGATTTCTTCTTAACGAAATTTATCCGCTAGAGAAACTATGAACATAGCTCTCTCCATCGCCGTCTTGGCAAATTTGAGCTTGTGGAGAAGTCGTACCATTAGTTACCTATTGTTGGTCACCAGCACGGTAAGCTACATCGGGACGGCCGGGAACTGTGAGTCGTGTTTAGATTTTTTTGGTTGATTTGTCCTTAATTGCCACGCTCTTCAAGCACGTTGGTAATCACTTAAAACTGGCAAAGCTGGCCAAAGTCATTATACGTGGTTCTTGGGTGGGAACATAACTACTCGTAGTACAGTGCAGAGAAATTAAACCGCGTTTCTTCACTGAATGGCTATATTTAGTCGTAGATACGATTTCTTTAAAAACTTAACCGCACGTGGGCCCCACGGACCAAGAGTCTGTAAAACTAATGCCACAAATATATAGTCTTCTCAGTTACTCGTGTTTGCACCTTTTATTTCTGCCAATACAACAAATATAATTATTTATAGAGTACTAGTGATCTGTCCTGGCTTAGCACGGGTGATATATGGATTTTACAACAGCGCCACCTACCGGGTTAAACTATGCCTATAAACTTCCCGGAAAAGCAAGCAATGTGTTGACAAATTAGCGCAATGTTATGAACGGTATGATAGCGCATATACGAAAACAAAATACGAACAAACAAATATTAATCTAAACATAATTGACAATGACAGCTGAGTAGCTGAGATGCGACTTTTGGACTATGGACTTTTTGCTTATTATTTTATATCAATCTAAAGGTCTTTGACCAGTGATTTTAAAGATAACATGTCCTGACTGGGCTTAGCCCACGTAACTGGCCTTTTACTTGTTCTTATATATTAGATATTATTATTAGAACATTTTGTCATTTCATTTCAGAGACATTTTAGTTCGAAACTTATTTAAACTAAAAGATAGTTTTGAATAATGTATCACTGAAATTACAGTTTCAAATAACCTTAATTTAGAAAATTAAACTATCAAGCACCAAATTTTATAACAGTTTATTTAGTTTGGTAGTATAAATGGCACTCAAAGTAAATTACAAGATATAACTTTTTAATGAAAATGAAGTCTACTAGGTAAAGGTTATTATTATGTTAAACATTAAGTTGCTACTTATATACATAATTATGTTCTGCAGCTGGGCATAGGCTTCTATTTATTTTAAGATGGTTATGGAGCAATTAGTTACCTGTAGTTCGTGTTGATGGACTTTACCTAACCCCGAATTATATTCCTCAGACATATAAGTCTCCTCACAATGTTTTCCTTCACCGTCGTGTACCAAAATATGCAAATCAGCACAAAATATAACTATGAAATTTAGCAACAAAATATTATTTTCGACTATAACGCGAAATAAGTGCCAAAAGCCAAAAGGTGAACATGGCCTGTGATTTTTTGAAATTTCGTTTATATCCGACCTCGACGCGGAGGAAGCCGCGGGCAAAATCTTATCAAAGTATCAGAAACAAGAGTTGAATATTCACAAACGTTTTAAATTTAAAAAGTCTAATTTTATATGTACATTTATCCTTTTTATCAAGTCAAGTGCTTGCTATAAGCTACTTGCTGACTACAATATAATTTGCGCTGTCTTACCGTAAGATATTTAATTTCACAAGATTCCTTTAGATTTAAGTTAAAATAAAAAAAAATTGCTTAAATTATATAATTGGTCTGTTGTTAAGCGTGATATTTGTATTGGGATATATTCAACGTTTTCTCAAATACATTGTGAAAAAAGGTCGGAATACATTGGCGGACCCTTTACAAATAATAAGTTCTCTGTAACAACTTTTGTTGGACTTATAACGTGATATTTTATTCACAGAAAATAAAATGTACATAATTTAATCTATATAACGTATTGTATTAAAATATTTATTTTTTGTATTTATTTATTCTTTATTGCATCCGTTAAAATAAAAGAATACAAAGGGCGGACTTAATGCCTTGAGGCATTCTCCATCACAATAATATATATATATATATATATATATATATATATATATATATATATATATATATATATATATATATATATATATCTATATATATATTAGTATATACAAATAACTATGAATATATACTTCTGTTTAGCTATACATATTAATTTTTAAAATTACTTTAATAGATGATTACGGACGAACGCGTACTTATTCGGTGCGTTTCTGATGTCATCAGGCGAGGAGATCCAAAGGCGTGCAGCCTGAACTGTGAAGGAGCGACCCCTCAGTATATCTTGGGCATTTCAAAGGATTGACCAAAACTCTATAAGGAGTAGACCGATCTTTGATAGCTGATAAGTTGAAGTTAAGTTTTTTGATCCCATTATGGATATCCCCAATTTCAGCTTGCAGCAATTAAAGCTGAAGGTCATCGTCGATCTTTTGGTACGAGAAGTCGAGGATGGTGTTAATAAATTTTTAAAAATTTAAAAAATATAGAAGAAAAATACAGCCTTTCGGCACACCAGCTTCCACATCAGCCCAAGCTGAGGTCATTTTCCCCACACAGACTGACTGCTGTCGACTGCGAAGATAAGATGCAAACCATTCCAATGCAATAAGGCCAAAATTCAGATGAGACAGTATAGAAAGGAGGATTTCATAATCAACTGTGTTGAAAGCATCAGAGAAATCAACTAGTACCAGTACTGTTATTTTTTTTCTTCCATACCTTGTCTAATATTAACAGTATCGTTAATAAGCAGTAGTGGTATTATGACCAAGGCGAAACCCAGACTGAAATATACTCAGTAGGTTGTGCTTCGAAATTAAATTAGAAAATGATCAAAAATTATTGGGAAGAATGGGAGTAGGAACTTTTGAGAGCGGCTTTATGAAAGCCTTCTTCCATAGATAGGGTACTGGCTTGAATCAAGGGAAAAACTGATAATATGGGAAACTGTCGGAAGAAGATGCTCTAGTACAAATACTACCAAATGTCTACTAATCTCATCATAACTCACCGCCTTGAACTGAATTGCTAAAATAGACTTTTTGAAATCACCTTGAGAAACAGGAGAAAAATTAAAGGTACGAATGTTAGGAGTTTGCACAGAAGCAATGGAAGCCATAGTTTGGAGGCGAATTGTAGGGTCCAATGCTTTTACAGAAGCGAAAACTTCGAAATGGTTGATTTCATCGAGTCATAGAAAAGGAACACATTCTAATGTAGCTTGCCTGCAAAGACCATTGATCTTAGAAACTTCCACACTATGGCTGGAGAAGAGTTATTAATACAATTATGGAAACATCACGGTTAGCTGCACGATTACACTTATTTTTGGCTGTTTTTAAAGATAACCAATTTGCCGCAGTACGATCTCTCTTGAAACGAAGAAAAAAGGACAATTTCGTCTAGACATTGCTGACCTTACATCCTCTGTCATCCTTGGGGCAGGGGGACGCTTGTGAACTGGAGCATGACCATTATAAAGGCTGAGAACAATGTGGTTAAGAATAGAGACTTTATCGTCAACAGTAGGTGCTGCAATTAAAGAGGTTAGATCGAGATTAAGGGCGTCATTCTTTAGCTTGTTAAAGTTTATTTTAGAAAATACTGCGGAGATGCATTACAGTAGGGGAATATTCCAGAGGTTTAAGCTTATACGAAGCACAAATCAAGTCATGGCGTGAGATACTCAAAGCAGGTAACTGTCCGTGCATCGTCACATGTTCAGGAGAAACAACAAGGACTAAAATATAAGAAAACTAGCTACCTTACGTTGTTTTGTCCATTCCGGTAGGTTGATAAGTTTTAATTTATGAATTACTCACCACATATCGTTGCCACCTAACATATATTGTGAATATGATTTATCTGAAGCTGAAGTGGCAATGGGCCGGCTCAAAGAACCGATAACCTATGGGGATGAAAGTTTCTTAAGTGGCAACGTCGTGCCGGTAAGCGAAGTGTAGGGTGGTCCCCCACTGGATGGAGTGACGACCTGGTAAGATATGCAGGAATTCGATGGATACAGGTGGTTCAGGATTGTGCTTTTTGGCATTCCTTGGGGGAGGCCTATGTTCAGCTGTGCACTTGTAAAGGGCTATTATGATGACGATAAAAATTTGAATACACTAAAGCAGACAATTGTTTTTGAGCCTACTAGAAATTTTAACGTTACTTAATTTTATTAGATACAAAGAAAAAAAAATCAATTTAAATGTAAAAGTCCTAAAGATTTTATAAAAATCTAACCGAATTCATGAAATCTGAAAAAAAGAGTTGTTTGATATTTGTGTTCTGACTAATATAATATGAAAAAAATGCATGTAACGAACAGGGGTATGAATCCTCAATACCTTGCGTTGATACTAGCGCCATCTCATAGGCTGTAAGAACACTACACAGCTTTTACACATTTTGTTTTACACATTTATATGATTTATCATTTATTTCAATAAATAAATAAAAAGTTATTATTTTATATATAATATTTTGGACATTAGATATAGTCAGGGGTATACACTCCTCAAGTCCTCAATAGCTTGCTTTTACGTTGATGGTAGCGATATCTCACAGTCATTAAAAGCACTATTTTCCCCAATAATTTTAGACATTTTATTAAAAAGATGGCGTCACTACTGGCATTTATTATATACCGAAGCCTACTTATATTAATTGTTAATTTCTCAGTATTCCAGTAAGATACGGTAAAACTAATATTAAGTTTGTAATCTGTAGGTTATAAGGAATAAATCGATATGTATTTCATTAGGTTACGCCATAATTTGTGGTAGGCCCATTCTCCATACATCTCCTTTAAAAAGTTGACTACAGTGCCATTAATCTATTCTAGCATGGCTATTAACTATCGTCTCGACAAAACAATTACATATATTGTGAATTGGTTAAGTCGTTTAGAAGCGACACGATCACTAACAGGCGTACTAACGATTATAGTAATATATTGAAACTGAAAGATTTAATCACAAACAAAAAATCAACTCGCTCATATGTAAATAAAATGAAAGTTTATGTAATGAAAGTTTATTGTTTCCAATATATTCTTAAATTAGTACAAATTTGAGGACTTCTTTTAAGTATAAAGATACTTGTGGTAGAACATTCTTGCCCTCCCTTAACTAATTACATTCAACAAAAGAGAAATAGTATATTTAAGTGACAGTTTTTGATAGCTCTATAAAATAGCAGTGAAAAGTCAGCAGAAACATAAAAATTGTATCCAGGAATTTGTAGCTAATTTGTTGCTAATTAGTTACCAAAATCGCGATTTTGTTGCTGCAACCGGTTTGAGTAAATTGAATTACTGCTATCTTTACATTAAGATAGCAGTAAAAACCTTCAATTAACCCCGCCGTAGCGGATAAAACGGGATAATTTGTTGCTAATTGGTTGCTGACATATAATGCAAAAAATTATAAAAAAAATTAAAGCATCAAAAATGAATAAAACTCGATATATGTTCCGATACTGATTCTGAAGTTTCAAATTAATGAAAATTTTGCTGCTAATTAATAAAAAGATCAATAACTCCCAGATAGCCTACAACATCATAAAATCGGTCGAAAAGCTGTATCAAGTAATAAGTTACAAATAAATAAGTACATGCTGACTAGACGGGAGATTCAAAAACAGAACAACAGATATATTGTTGCTGTTCAGTTATGAAAGCATAAAGAGCCAGCAACAAAATGAAATAGATTGATAAGCTGCACCAAGTAATTAGTTAGCAATTATTTGTGTACATACTATATTCTTATGAAATTTTTAGGAAAAAATATAGCAGATATTTTGTTGCTCATCAATAATGGAAGCAGCAACTCACAAAGAGCCAGCAGAAATAAAAAATAGATCGATAAGGAGCACCAAGTAATTAGTTAGTAATTATTTGTATACATGCTATATTTTCAGGAAAATTGTAGGAAAAAAAGGAGATATTTTGTTGCTGGTTAGTTATGGAAGCAGCAAGTCATAAAGAGTCAGCAACAAAATAACATAGATCCATAAGCTGCACCAATTGATAAGATAATAATTGAAATTTTCATGAAAATATAACATGTACGCAAATAATTATTAACTAATTACTTCGTGCTCCTTATCGATCTATTTTATTTTGATCCTGACTCTTAGTGACTTGCTGCATCCATAAGTGACCAGCAATTAAATATCTGCTACTTTTTTTTCTAAAATTTTCATAAGAATATAGCATGTACACAAATAATTACTAACTAACAACGTGGTGCAGCTAATCGATTGATTTTATTATGTTGCTGGCTCATTATAAGTTGCTGCTTTTTGCATAGCATACATACAGCATATTTATTGCTGCTACTGACCAGCAATAAATATGCTGCTTACTTTTTTTCCTAAAATTTTCATGTAAATACAGCATGTATACAAATAATTACTAACCAATTACTTGATGCAACTTATCGATTAATTTTATATTGTTGCTGGCGATTTATGAGTTGCTGCTTTCATTATTTTATAGCAACAAAATATCTACTATATCTTTTCCTAAAATTTTCATAAAAATATAGCATGTACACAAATAATTACTAACTAATTACTTAATGCACCTTATCGATCGATTTAATTTTGTTGCTGGCTCTTTATGAGTTACTGCTTCAGTTCCTGACCAGCAACAAAATATCTGCTACCTTTTTCCTAAAATTTTCATAAAAATTGAGTGCTCTGAGGAATTGTTCGAATTAATCCCAGCCGCCTAATTTCACGAACGCACATCGCGGCAGAACTCCCGATACCATCCACACCATCTGAATGATTGGCGGTCCACCACTGTGCGATTTAGAAGATGTTTTCTTCCTCGCACAACTTCCTTGTAGAATCGATTATCATCAGCGATTTTTCCGGACCGATACGACTTAGGGACCTTCAAGAATATAGCCTACTCCTTTTTAAAAGGCCGGCAACGCATCTGCAATTCGCCTGGTTCGCCTGGTGTTGCAGTTGTTAATAGGCGGCGGTAGTCACTTACCATCAGGTGAGTCGCATGCTCGTTTGTCCCCTCTCCTACAAAAAAATTCCTAACTAACAACGTGGAGCAGCTTATCGATTGATTTTATTTTGTTGCTGTCTCTTTCTGACTTGCTGCTTTCGTTACTGACCAGCAACAAAAATTCTGTTAAATTTTTTTCCTAAAACTTTCACGATATAACTTGTACACAAATTATTATTAACTTATTACTTGGTGCAGCTTATTGATCGATTTTACTTTGTTGCTGGCTCTTTGTGACTTACTGCTTCCGTTACTGAGCAGCAACAAAAATTTTGCTAACTTATTTGTTCAACATTTTTACGTAAGTGTAGCGTGTAAAAAAATTACTAACTAATAACTTGGTGCAGCTCATAGATTGATTTTATTTTGTTTCTGGCTCTTTATGACTTGCTGCTTCCATAACTGTACAGCAACAATATAACTGTTGTTCTAGTTTTAAATCTTCCGTATTTGCAGCATGTACACATTTATATGTAACTTATTACTTAATATAACTTATCGTCTGTTTTTATGTTGTTGTAGGCTGTCTGGGAGTTATTGATCTATTTATTAATCAGCAGCAAAATTGTCATTAATTTGGAACTTCAGAATCAGTATTAAAACATCACTTGATTTTTATTTTTGTTTTTTGTTTATTTTTGATTTCTTTAACATTTATTTGCATTATATTTCACCAATAATTAGCAACAAATTATCCCGTTTTATCCGCTACGGTGGGGTTGATGGAAAGATTTTACTGCTATCTTAATGTAAAGGTAGCAGTAAACCAAATTTCTCAAAACCGGTTGG
The DNA here is from genome assembly GCA_033319125.1 of Parnassius glacialis. Lineage (NCBI taxonomy): Eukaryota > Metazoa > Arthropoda > Insecta > Lepidoptera > Papilionidae > Parnassius > Parnassius glacialis. Next base: position 16,517,572 of record JAVANC010000023.1, on the reverse strand, counting down.
AGCAACAAAATCGCGATTTTGGCAACTAATTAGCAACAAATTAGCTACAAATTCCTAGATACAATTTTAAGGTTTCTGCTGACTTTTCACTGCTAACTTTATAGAGCTGTTTTTGATTGTTGTTGTATGAGGTTTCAAAGCTATAGGCTACGAAGTACGTGTTACAGTGCCATAAAAGTACGCTCACAAAGGCACGTGATAGGATTAGACGTAGGTTCTGTAACACACACAATACTAACAGTTAGCAAAAATAAAGCTTTTCCTGCGCAATTACCTTGCGCGAATTTGAACCAAATATCCAAAACCAAACATTTTCAGAAAAAAATCGTAATAATTTGTGAAAAAAAATACCAAAAAGATATTTAGAAAAGGAAAAAATGTTTTTTTCACATAACTAGTCATCCAAAGAATAGAAATCTAAAACTTTGAACTTTACGCCTATTAAAGCGATATTTTCAGGGATTTATTTTGTTGAATGACATCTATTAAACGATTTTCTAATTATAATGTTAAGTTTACTAAATTATACTTTTGTATCTGAGTTTCTGTATGAACGATGTAGAGTTTGTTAGTCATTTTAATTTCTAAGAAGAACTAAAATGTCATTATATCTTTATTTCGAGCAATATTAGGAGCAGACAAATGATATATTACAATTGTACTTAACTACGCCCTCACCGGAGGGCGATATAATAAAATATTTACTTTCAAAGGATTGATATTCAGAAGCAAGTCATCTCGAGACTTGTTCAAAGAAGTTTATATTCGACTTCTTCTCTGAATTTGTATTGAAAACATCTGATTTATGTTGCAAAGTTTTCTTTGAGCTCGAATTTCAATGGCAAAGTTGCCCATATAAAATAAATAAAATTCAATCTGTTTACCTTAGGCATGGGGTGAATACGTAATCTTTTTTTACAAGTTAAATTACGCTTAAGATATATTTTATTTACGGCGTAAATATAGACAGACCTGTCGTATTAATACATACATACATACATACATAAACACTCACGCCTGTCACCCAGAGGGGTAGGCAGAGACTACGGACTTCCATTTGGCACGATCCTGACACACCTCTCTCGCTTCCTCCACATTCATATACCTACGCATATACGCTCGTCGGTTAAGGGTACTCCTAATCTGGCCCATTTTGATATCGCCGATTTGGTCGATAAACTTTCGTCTAGGGCGTCCCTTCCCGACCCTGCCGTTCACTTCTGCAACATAAATTTGCTTTGTCACTCTTTCCTCTTTCATTTTTTCTACATGACCAAACCACCAAGCATTCTTTTTTTAATCCTGGTCACAACGTCATATTGCAAACCACACTTTTCTCTTATTACACTATTTCTCACCCTGTCATTTAGATTCAGCCCTAGCATACTCCTTAAGGACCGCATTTCTACAGCATTTATTCTACTCTCATGCTTCTTCTGCCAGACCCAACTTTCACTACCATACATTAGAGTAGGGACTAACACAGCACTATGAATTTCCATACGTGCCTTATTTGACACATTCTGACTTCTCATAATAGCGTGTAGAGCCCCATTCACTCTATTTACTGCGTTCACTCGTCGTTCTATATCCTTATCATATCTATCATCCCTGCTAAATAAACATCCCAATTATACAAACTCATCCACATGCTCAATCAACTCCCCTTCTATTCTTATTTCGCATAACGTTTTACTCTCTTCTCTTTCAAAAACCATCACTTTCGTCTTACTTGCGTTCACTTTCATACCCCTTTCTTTCAATGACGTATTAAGGATAAAATATTATTGAGACATTTTTATATTATTAAGCATTCCATCTTAGTTCTTAGTGGTGACGACGCATCCGTAACCTTCTTTAATGAGCTACAGTAGCCCCTTACTATCGGGTGGAACGTAAGTCCGTGTCACTACAATTTTCTACCGACTTCAAAAAGGAGACGGTACTCAATTCGACTGTATGTTGTTACTGGGTGAACCGATTCCGATGATACTTTTTTTGTTTGTTTTCTGGTGCTTCACATCTCCATCACCCCGTATAAATTTAATCAAGGTCTGGTTTTGAGTTATTCTTAATAATTTATATTGAAGTCAGTTGTACAAAATGTTTTAAATTGAAATTATGTGTTATATTAAAAAATCCATTCATGAGTAATATTCGTTCTGTACGTCATCGTATAAATAAAAAAGTAAAACGATATTTTTGCATCATATTAAGATAGTATATTATATTTAAAAATGTTATTTTCTTAATTGGCATGACCCTTTCAATGTAGAAACTAATAGGTGTAAAAGCCGTAATTAGCAGGTTATAAACATTAATTGTACGCTACTTATTGTTTCGTGCGGAAACCACGATATAGCTGCAGCATGGTTCTACCACGTAAAGGATTCTAAGGATCTCTTCTAAGATCTAAGATGGAAGACCTCAAAGCCTTTAATTATGTATTGGTTCTCTATATGTTTTAAACCGGAACATATATTTTTTATAGCTGAGGAGGCAAACGAGCATGCGGCTCACCTGATGGTGACTACCGCTGCCAATAAACAACTGCAACACTAGGGGAATTGCAGATGCGTTGCCAGTCTTTTAAAAAAGAGTAGGCTTTTTTCTTGAAGTTCCCTAAGTAGTATCCGTAAAATTTGCACAGTGGCGGACCGCCAATCATCCAGATGGTATGGATGGTATCGCGATGATATATATAATCCATAACATCCTCCTCGCATTTTTCATAGATGTTATTGAACTCACGGGGTAAGATACTTGAATGGATTTGTTATCACCACCTAACATCAAAAAAATGTGTATTACGAAATTGTTAAAATTAATTACACAATAAGAATTTAAAAGAATGTCTACAAGACGCATTAATTATAAACTGTGATTATTCTAGTGAGAATATTAAGTATTAGTTAAGAAATTATTCTTAACTAATACTTAATAATAATAAAAGAGATATATATATATATATATATATATATATATATATATATATAATACATAAACTATAAATAAAGCTTAAATATGGAAGAGCCACTTAATTAATTCATGCACGCTGTGACTCATACACATCTACATCTATTCTCAATTATGAATGAAAATGGAGATGAGTTGTCACCCCTGAAGACTAAGATGGGATGCCTCGTTTCCAGTAAAAAGGGTCTCCGGTTCTCTACACTCACCATACAAAACACAACAGTATTAGGCTGCTATTTCACATTAGCATTCTGTGAGAGCGGGCCTAACTCAGTCGAGCCGACTTATTCGTACTTCATAAATATCTTTTCAAAATTCTATTACAAACCTTATATGCAAAAAGTATTACTATGCAAAATATATTTTGTTAAGTGAAGTTTGGAGGATTGAAATCTGTAAAACAATTAAATCGGTTAGCATTACAGCGTTAGTCTAAATACATATACCTATGCCGAACTACGAAAACTCCAATCCACAGGGGCGTATAGCCTTCGTTAGGCGCAATTAAGTCTCGAGTCTCTAACGTCAGGCTATTGTTATCTTTTATGGCGGCCATTAGGGTGTAAAAACCTTTAGTTTATTAAACTGCGTCCGATTAAGCTTTTGTGGACGCTCATCGCGAACATGTGGGATATATCTGGTGCGCACATCGTTAGAATGTGTCGTTTTCAGTTTTGTTTGACATGCAAATTTTGCTCATAAATATTTTATATCAGCCACATAGTAAGTGATTACTGAATCACACGTTAGATTTAATAATACCCGAAGTATATAATACTTAGTTGAGGGCGATTTTGGACGTGATCGTTGAAATTACCGCCTAGTGCCAATGGTTTCTTTAATAGGATAATGGTGACAAACAAGCACACAGTCCACCTGATGGTAAGTGGTTGCTGTGGCCCATAGACATCTACATCTATCGTCGATTACGAATCCAAATGCAGATGCGTTGTTACACGCGAGGCTTAAGATGGATTGCCTCGTTTCCAGTATAAAAGGTCTCCGGTTCTCTACACTCATCATACAAAACATAGCAGCGTTGAGCTGCTATTTTACGCTGGTATTCCGTGAGAGCGTGCTCCTTCCCCAGTCCCGACACATTCGTGCACATTTATACCAGTAATACAGCTGCAGCATGGCTTTACCACGTACAGATTTATCATTTAGCAGATTTAATTTGTTGAGTATTACCAGTTCTTGCTCTAACGAATGTTAACCATGTAATGGTAGTATATGAATATCCACTACCCATATCGTCCCGTGTCGTAAGAGAGAAGCTGAGGAAGGACAGTAGCGACTTCATAATAACAATAAAAAAATAAAAAACTGCGTTTGCCGACCCGTTTCGATAACATATCATAAAGACATGGAAATAGAAGATGCGATATTGCAGACATTATTATAATAAAATCAATTTTGTTCATGTATATAAATAAATCTTATTGTTTTGTTTAACAAACAACATATTAGATATCATACTGTATTCTCTCATAAAAATAGTACACGAAATAGCAAGTAAAGTATTTTCATATTTCATGGCTCAGCTTTGAAAATGTTCAACGCATACGTATTTTGAATCTACTTCACAGAATCAACTTTTAAGAAAATACGTTTTTTATAGTCTTTTGGAAGTTAATTGAGAAACAGGCACAAAGCACTGTTCTATAAAGCGAAGGAGATAATATTGTGATACTATTCTTTATTTTTATAAAGAAAAACTGCTAGGAATTTCTTCCGGATTGAAGAACCATTTAAAATAATAATATGCACACAGACAAACCAAAGTTGTTCTGTGAGGGCTTCAATTTTGAAACTTGCAGCGCTGCAGCAAAAACTATAACCACTGCGCTACATAGTAGACATGAGACTAAGTAGAAATATTTTTACTATATTATTGACCAATTAACCATTTCACTATCCCTCATATATGAAGACATATATAAGAGTGAATATGCATATATAAGCGTCAGTCTCATATAAGAGACATATATGAACATTTCGATTGGTTAACTATTGTGTCGTTTTTGCGAACAGGGCAGTTGTTAAAATGTCAAATGAGCTAGCAGTCCATCTTATCGTAAGTGAATACTGCAGCCCATGGAAATTAGCAACTAATTTTAAAGAAAAAAGGTCACAAATGCCTTTTAACCCTTGAGAACTTATATAAATTACCTCACAGCCTATAATCACATTGGCTCTCATACAATTCAAATAATTCAGACCGAATTTCGGTCGTGGCGGCCAGTCTCAACGAGTGAGTATGCGCAAGCTCAGGTGCACTCTCTATTCCCTTAATATCATAGTCCAATGGGACGGCAATTCGACTTGACCGGAAGAAAGCAGGCGCGTGTATAACGGCTTTACGTGTATTCGGAGGCACGGGTGTGAAACACCCCCAAAGTATGTGTGGCAGCCTTATATTAGCAAGCGCAGTGTTGGGTGACCACCTAATTAGATGGAGTGGTGATCTGATAAAACATGTATGAAATCGATGGATGTAAGTAGCTTTTTGTGGTAGTCTATTAAGCTGCGTCTCCACCAAAGTTTTGTTGTCAACACAACATTTGCCAACACGTTTTGCCAACAAATGTTTCTGTCAACAAGCATCTCCACCGAGGGAACAAATGTCGGCAACAAGCGTATTCCTTTGATGTTGCCGCCGAAAATCGAAACAAGTTTTGTAACAAATATGACTTCATATATGAGGGACAGTGAAATGGTCAATAATATAGTAAAAATATTTCTACTTAGTCTCAAGTCTAATATGTAGCGCAGTGGTTATAGTTTTTGCTCCAGCGCTGCAAGTTTCAAGTTTGAAGCCCTCACACAACAACTTTGGTTTGTCTGTGTGCATATTATTATTTTAAATGGTTCTTCAATCCAGAAGAAATTCCTAGCAGTTTTTCTTTATAAAAATAAAGAATAGTATCACAATATTATCTCCTTCGTTTTATAGAACAGTGCTTTGTGCCTGTTTCTCAATTAACTTCCAAAAGATTGCATAAAAAACGTATTTTCTTAAAAGTTGATACTGTGAAGTAGATTCAAAATACGTATGCGTTGAACATTTTCAAAGCTGACCCATGAAATATGAAAATACTTTACTTGCAATTTCGTGTACTATTTTTATGAGAGAATACAGTATGATAATATGTTGTTTGTTAAACAAAACAATAAGATTTATTTACAAAATTGATTTTATTATAATAATGTCTGCAATATCGCATCTTCTATTTCCATGTCTTTATGATATGATAATGAAACGGGTCGGCAAACGCAGTTTTTTATTTTTTTATTGTTATCATGAAGTCGCTACTGTCCTTCCTCAGCTTCTCTCTTACGACACGGGACGATATGGGTAGTGGATATTCATATACTGCCATTACATGGTTAACATTCGTTAGAGCAAGAACTGGTAATACTCAACAAATTAAATCTGCTAAATGATAAATTTGTGTCATGGTAAAGCCATGCTGCAGCTGTAATACTGGTATAATTGTACACGAATGGGTCGGGACTGGGGGAGGACCACGTTCTCACGGAATACCAGCGTAAAATAGCAGCTCAATGCTGTTGTGTTTTGTATGGTGAGTGTAAAGAACCGGAGACCTTTTTACTGGAAACGAGGCATTCCATCTTAGTCCTCGCATGCAACAACGCATATGCATTTGGATTCGTAATCGACGATAGATGTAGATGTCTATGGGCCACAGCAACCACTTACCATCAGATGGACTGGGTGCTTGTTTGTCACTATTATCCTATTAAAGAAACCATTGGCACTAGGCGGTAATTTCAACGATCACGTCCAAAATCGCCCTCAACTAAGTACTAGCTTCGGGTATTATTAAATCTAACGTGTGATTCAGTAATCACTTACTATGTGGCTGATATAAAATATTTATGAGCAAAATTTGCATGTCAAACAAAACTGAAAACGACACATTCTAACGATGTGCGCACCAGATATATCCCACATGTTCGCGATGAGCGTCCACAAAAGCTTAATCGGACGCAGTTTAATAAACTAAAGGTTTTTACACCCTAATGGCCGCCATAAAAGATAACAATAGCCTGACGTTAGAGACTCGAGACTTAATTGCGCCTAACGAAGGCTATACGCCCCTGTGGATTGGAGTTTTCGCAGTTCGGCATAGGTATATGTATTTAGAATAACGCTGTAATGCTAACCGATTTAATTGTTTTACAGATTTCAATCCTTCAAACTTCACTTAACAAAATATATTTTGCATAGTAATACTTTTTGCATATAAGGTTTGTAATAGAATTTTGAAAAGATATTTATGAAGTACGAATAGGTCGGCTCGACTGGGTCACAGTAAATATATAGTAGGAATACTGTGACTGGGTTAGGCCCGCTCTCACAGAATGCTAATGTGAAATAGCAGCTTAATGCCGCTGTGTTTCGTATGGTGATTGTAGAGAACCGGAGACCCTTTTTACTGGAAACGAGGCATTCTTCTTTGGTGAACACTTTGGTGGAGACGCGCCATTATGTTTATTGTGGCAGTCTAATCATAGTTTTGCAGAAAAGTTAAACATCTAAACAATGTTCAAGATATGGTAAATTAATATTTTCCGCTGGACCCCTAAAGAGATAACACGCACAACCAACGGCTTTAAGTGTTTTCTGAGGCACATAGATGAAACACCGCTAGAACCACCGCTCCAGACTGTTAGTGAGAATTTCTCGATAGAAAACTCAACAGGTTTATTATTTATAGAATACTGGTGACAAACGAGCACATAGTCCACCTGATAGCAAGCGCAAACTGAAACCCATAGACATCTACATCTATTCTCGATTACAAATCAAAATGCAGATGCGTTGTCATCCGTGAGGACTAAGATGGAATGCAAAAAAGGTCTCCGATTCTCTGCACTGGCCATACGATACACAGCACCGTTAAGCTGCTATTTTACGCTAGTACTCTGTTAGATCGTGGCCCTTCCCCTGTCGAATCGACTCATTTGTGCTACAACCATAATATAGCTGCAGCATGGCTCTACCATGTCGAAAACTTATTTCGGACCTGATCATATCTATTGTATATTTAAAGGTCAAAAAACTTTCCTCCGTTGTATTTAGTTTTATTTTTCATTTGTTTGCAGGATGGGATATAATGTACTTAACTTTAGGTAGGCATAAGATTGTAGTTATCATTTCAAATATTTTTTTTATTAATTGGCAATATGGTGCCTTATACCGTAGTACTTATAATTGGTGACAGAGCTTGCCACAAACTAATAAGAAGTTGGAGTTTGTTTATTTCGGGCAATCTTTTATTTGTTGTATAATAACCAAGCGTGAGCTAGAGAAATTCCGTTGCAAATTATGGATTACGTTACTGCGGTCACTTTGTTGTTTATTTACAATATTATGAAATACAAGCGTATAGTTTGCCGTTACTTGGTTCAATTGTGGGTTCGTCCATTAGTTCGTTTGTGAGTCCGTTTATTTGTTCATTTGTTAGTTTGTCTGATTGAATGAACAGCTAAATATTTCTATACAGATTAGTGTCTTTCTGGATTTCCACGACATTTAAATATTCAAATAAATCATCATCAAGTATCATATGAAAATTACTAATTCCTGTAAATATATCTGTATATGTTTTAATTAAAATTTAAAAAGGGGATAACGTGCTATTAATAATATACGAGTATACTTTATTTATTTTATAAATAAAGTAAAAAATGTAACGAGTGTCACACGAGTGATTAACTGTTGTGACTTAGATTGAATCTACACCGAGTATGTAAATTGTATTTTTTTAAATTCATATTAGAATAAATGTCATAATAGCTTCGGGAGTAAGGCTTACCGTGTATTTCACAATACGCGGCATAATTCCTGCCAGCAGTAAAGAAATTAATACTTTCAATTTCTAGTGCTGATTTACTGAGGAAAAAAAATGTTATTTCTTTATAAATCTATTAAATAATTTGTTCCTCAGAGAACTAGTAGACTGGGCGCTCATTTGCACCCTTCATCATCATCATCATTACAGCCCTTTACAGGTTTACTGTTGTTTCCTCTTTTCATCCGACTCCAAAAAAGGAGGAGGTACTCATTTCGACTGTATTTTATTGTGTGTTACCTCAGAATTTTTTTTAGGTAACCTATTTTTATGATTCTTTTTTTATTTGAAAGCTGGTGCCTTTCATGTGGTCCCATATAAACTTTATCAAGATCTGATCAGTAATTTTTGAGCTATCCTTATTGCGTATTTAATTGACTTCGACTACATTGATGATGTTCTCATTTTATTTGTATTGAAGTCGGTTGTACAGAATTTTTAATTTTACCACTTGTTTGAAGTCTAGCTGACTTAAGAATAGAAACGTGTGTGTATGTTTAAAGTGTTTTAAGCAATGACACAAAAATATGAAATTTAAAGTATCATATATAATTCTATTATCATAATAGACAATCAAAAGAACAATGCGTACATAGTGCCCATTTTGTCAGCTGTGAGGATTGTCAGGATAGTCCCATAATGTCAGGAATGTCTGCTATAATTGCCACGCTTGGCGGGCGACGTATGCCACCGCATTTTCTAATTATAATAAGGAAAAGGCTGCTTCCCATATACTAGTTTGTTTACCTCTGTCGCCTATTACTACACTCAAAGAACGATATAGGGCAGTGAATATTCTTACACCGCCACTACACGCTCAATTAAAATTGATAAAATCGAAACATTTAAACATGTAAATAAAAATAAATATATTTTATTTAACAGTTTGCACCATATGAAAATGTTAAACGGCGGTTTTCACACTAGACTTGCAGACATGTATCGTGAAATCCATATAATAAATAGATTAACAAAGATAAAAATAGTGCTTGGATGACTTTAGAAAGTTCTTTTATTTAAATGATAAAACGTAAATTGCAATTTTATACAAACTAAGTGTTTTTTCACATGCTTCAAAAGAAAAAGTTACGTACCTGGGACGCTGACGAGTGAACCTGCACGCTGCAACTGCACAAGTAACGATCACTCTACGCAACTTTATGCTATTATCCACTTATCTTCTTAGATAGGTGACATACGCATACGCACTTTGTACTTAAGGCCAAACTGTTTTTGTTATATGCTAATATTAAATTTTTATTTAACCCCGTATAAGTTACAACCTATTAATATTTAACCGTTGGACAAAAGTTTCCTCTGATTTCTAGGAAATGAGATAAGGCTTTATCTGTCCACAAAATATTTTATTTCGTAGAGCAATAGGTTTCTTCACGATTAATTCCCTTACCGCCATGTTAAATATGAACTTAAAATTGCAATTAATAATTTCATTGGTGCCGGCGGGGATCGATATCGGTTTGCTCGTGTACTATAAAATTAAAGCGAGCGGTATTCCTTAAGATTCTAAGGATCACTTGTATGGTACTATGGAAATTTGAAATTTAATTGTTGATATGTCTCCCCACTGTGCAGAGGCCTCCACTTATTTTTAAGAGAGTTATGGAGCAATTAGTTTAGTGTCTGTTGGCGAAGTGCACGGAATATTTTTGTTCATCAGACATGCAAGCTTCCCAAAATGATATCCTTCAACACTGAGCACGTGGTAAATATATACTTATAATTGCAATTTAGAGAACAAGAGGGACCGACATAGTCCATAGGATTAGTAAGCCGAAGTGGCAAAGGGCCAGTCATATAGCTCGAAGAACCGACAACCGATGGGGAAAAAAGGTTCTCGAGTGGCAGCCTCGTACCTGTGGGCGAAGTGTAGGGCGAACTCCCACTAGATGGAGTGACGACCTGGTAGGACATGCAGGAAGTCTATGGAGGCAGGTGGTTCAGGACCGTTCTTTGTGGCATAACTTGGGGGAGGCCTATGTTCAGCAGTGGACTTGTGAAAGGCTGTAATGATGATAATGATGAATTGCAATTTCATGGCGGAGATCGAACCAGGTTAGCGAATTGTGGCGCTTAGCACTTGAGCTACTTATGAACTAAACACTAAAATCCACAAAAATTGACTGAGATAAACAATTGTTTAGTTTAACAGCGGGGAACAGCTAGTTAATAAATATAATATGGTAATTACCACTTTATTACTGATCATAACTTTTGTTGTTATTTATAATTATTATAGAGAATATTTGACTTAAATGTTCCATTTGACAAGCAGATTATCGATTGTAGTACCAATCTTTGACAATGCTGCCCGTTTCCGGTCTGGATATTTTACGTCTGGCAGAAAAGAGATGGTTATACCGACATTTAACAGAAGCCATAAATTTTTTCAGATATTTTCTATAATCGCCTATTGCGACACCCATGGAACGAATATTATTGATATGAGATAGATTCGCTTAGGTTCAGAGTTTTCACGGCGAATGCATATCCGATTTTGCTAGTCCTTTGCTAACGCGCTTATATATTTGTAAATTTTTCAAACAAAATAGTTTAAATATTAATTTTTATTTCCGTAACTATCTTATTGTGTTGTTGTGCTTCTTCTGGTGCTGTAACTATAGAATTTGTGTGTGTATTCTGTCGAAATATAGTGATAATTATAGGAATAGGACACTTGGGTGTTTAATTTAACATCCGATAGGTACACAACCATACTGCCACCACCCGATTTAATTATATAGAAATATATTAAACTATAATATAATATTTTTTAAGACTTATTTTGTGATATCACAAAGGAAGATTTCTTATACGTTTTTACTTTTTTACCGCTGAAGCCACAACGATTTATAATATGTAAAGAAATGTGAGAAATACTCTATTAAACATTATTTGCACATAAAGCTGTGTATTTCACGCACCACATGTCAAAACCACAAACACTTGGTGATATATTGCTAGGGTTTTAGGACTAGTCTCGTAAGATCTTCCATCCCCTTCCGTTTTAACTGGAAAATATTTACGATGAGAGCGAATGAAGTGTGAACGGGGGTCGCGTTAAGCTGGTCAGTTTTACGAAAGCGAGCCTTAAGAGACGGTCTATTACAAATATTTTATTAGTTCTTACAGCGGGTCCTTTGTTGGCACAGATTGCCCTTTTATGCTTAAGGGGCTTAACAACATTAAGGTGACAATGGGTGCGCTCAGTTTCGTAAACAATTTCAACAACTCATTGTTTGGGTTTCATTTTTCGTTGGAAATGTAAATTCCACCTGTATTATTCTATATTATGAGGTATATAACAGGGTTATTTTATTACACTATTAAGATGACTTGTCTTTTTCTTTTTTATAGAATAGGGGGCAATCGAGCATGCGGGTCACCTGATGATAAGTGACTACCACCGCCCATGAACAACCGCAACACCAGGGGAACTGCAGATGCGATGCCGGCCTTTTAGAAAGGTGTAAGCTCTTTGGAAGTTCCCTAAATCGTATCGATCCGGAAAAATTACAGGTGGTAAACAATTCCACAGAGAAGTTGTACGAGGAAGAAAACTCCTAGTAAAACGCACAGTCGTGGATCGCCAAGCATCCAAATGATGAGGATGGTATCGTGAATTTTGACGAGATGTGCGTTCGTTTATAACTTGTGGTTATACAATTTATGCTTGTTGATTTAAACTCAAGTTTAAAGGTAAACTACTATATTATTTAAGTGAGAGTTTTAAAGTGGTGAAACGTTATTCTTCACCGATGGCCGTTTGTAGAAGCTTAAAGTCTTTCAACGAGTTATACAGCAGACATCGTTCAGGTTTTACCTCTGTGTTAAAATCAGAACGGGGAAGTCGGTAATAGGCCGACCTTGTAACGAAATAAGAAGGGTTCTCTCGAGTGGCATATTCGTTAACATACATAAATTACATATGAAGAAAAACCTATCTATTATTTACGTGGTAGAGCCATGCTGCAGATATATTAGTAGTAGGTATAATTGTAGCACGAATGGGTCGGCTAGACCGGGGAAGGAACACGCTCTCACAGAATACCAGCATAAAATAGCAGCTTAAAGCTGCTGTGTTTCGTATGGTGAGTGTAGAGACCCGAAGACCCTTTTTACTGGAAAAGAAGCATTCCATCTTAGTCCTCACGGGTGAAAACGCATCTGCATTTTGACTCATAATCGAGAATAGATGTAGATGTCTATAGGCTGCAGCAACTACTTACCATCAGGTGGACTGTGTGCTCGTTTGCTACCCTTATCCTATAATAAATAAATAAAAAAATCACAATTATTAGGTCATAAAAATACTTGTTCTGTGCGGGATTAGAAACAAACGCTTTACCCCTTTTTATAGAAATAGGGTGACAAACGAGCACACAGTCCACCTGACGGTAAGTGGTTGCTGGGGCCCATAGACATCTACATCTATCCTCGATTACGAATCAAAATGCAGATGCGTTGTCACCCGTGAGGACTAAGATGGAATGCCTCGTTTCCAGTAAAAAGGGTCTCCAGCTCTCTACACTCACCATACGAAACACAGCAGAGTTATGCTGCTATTTTACGCTGGTATTCTGTGAGAGCGTGGTCCTTCCCCGGTCGAGGTGACCTATTCGTGCTACAACTATACTATTAATATAGCTGCAGCATGGATCTACCACGTAAAGATGATAACAAGTCAAAATAATGAAAAAAACATTGATTAGCAACCCGCTTGCAAAGCGTGGCGGCAATAATAAATATCCCTCCTTTATGGCATTCTATGAAAGTGGGCTATTTTAGCTGAGCAGCTTAGTACAGTATGGAATTTTACATCATCATGATCATAATACAGCCTTTCACACTTCCACTACTGAACATAGGCCTCCTCCAAGGAACACCCCAAACCACTGTGCTGAGTCAACTGCAACATCGACTTCCTTCATTTCCTACCAGGTCGTCACTTCATCTAGTGTGGGGCCGCCCTGTACTTTGTTTACCGGTACGAGGCTGCCACTAGAGGATCTTTCTTCCCCATCGGTTCTCGGTTCTTCGTACTATATAAGAGACTATTAACAGGCTTTAATGATGACGACGATTGTGGTAATATATGTGTATGCCAGACATATCAGTCCACGTTAATGTCAATGTTTAAAATGCAATAAGTATACTATTATTGTGAAATTAAAGGGTCGAGTTGAAAATATGAAATAATATAATCAAATGAAATATAACATTAAGCAACCAATGTGGCATTCGTTATCGTAATTTTATGGTAGTTTGTCCTTATGAAATTTATGTATGCAAACTGTCCCCACGATACAGGAGAAAATCCTATTTTGATTACGTTATTTAAAAAAAGAAAAAAAAATTGTTACCTTGACCTTGATATATTTTTAGACCACTCAAAAGGGTAAAATAATTTAAATTCTGATGAATAGTACAAATCGAATTCAAAACTAAAAAACCAGACAAGTGCGAGACTGACTCGCGCACCGAGGGTTCCGTACAAACTCGTAGGTAGATAGTTCGTCCATAACGGGAATCGAGGCTTGATTTTTGCCGAGTATATTTTAAGTTTCTCCCGGAAATGTATAACTTCAAGAAGATTATAATAATAATGTCCTCCAGACCGAATTTCGGCCACGGCGGCCTGCCTCAACGGAGACTAGCTATCTGCGCAGGACAGGATTATAGTGCCCAAGTATATGCGCAAGCACAGGTGCACTCTCTATTCCCTCACTCTCATAGCCCGATGGGACGGTAAACCGACACGACCGGAGAGAGATCAGGCGCAGGACCAACGGCTTTACGTGCTTTCCGAGGCACGGGGGTGAAACACCGCCAACTTCCTGACTCCGGACAGATACTGAGAATTTCTTGATGGAAAAACTCAATAACTGAGTTTTTGGCCCGACCCGGGATTCGAACCCGGGACCTCATGATTAGCAGTCGCACTACTACAACCACTAGACCAACAAGGCAGTCAAGAGGATTAGTATTATTACGACGAGAGTGAGTTGACGTTTACAAGATCAATGTGTTCCGTTTTCGGTGTTATTGTACAGCTACTTTTACCAAAATGATTAACATCAACTACTGAACTTCATAAACTACGAATGCATATGGAACATTACTCTGACGAAAAGATAAGTAGGATTGAAGAACAAACTTAACTTTGAAGTATACTTAAATGTATTCCCATACACCGATACACGTCACGATCAATTCTTCAACTGCAAATGTTAGATTGTAATCGCAAAAACATTTTTTATGTGATAAAACGACATATTAACGTTTTTTACTTGTCCTGTCAGATCTTGCTTTTTGCCCAATTTTTAAGTAAAGGATAATTATTTATTTGCGAATATCAATATATTTCGCATAAATAGTCGTATTTTTTTATTGCGCTGACTGAGAAGTCAGATTATTTTATACATCTAAAGGACTGTACACCTATGTATTTGATTTTAATTTTAACTTGATATCTCCACAAGAGAATAAGGGTCTTGACAGACAGATAGAGTGGACAATGAAATGATCCTATAAGGGTTCCGTTTTTCCTATTCAGGTACGGAACCCTAAAAAGTATAATAATTTCCACAAACATAATAGCTTGTGAAGTTGGAGATTGAATTTTTCTATACACTGTGTCTTAGCACTGATTTCTTATAATATTATGATATAACAGTTTTAATTATTACATTTAGTGTCAATGACATAGTATATAACTTTTTATCGATCATCTATTGACCTTCTACATAGGCTAAGTAATTTTCACGAATGAGTTAAAAGTTTACTGCTGAATTACCTTGTATTTAACTTTCTACATCCATTACTGTTACCGTTAATCCACTGCAGAACATAGGCCTCCCTTATGATAACTTCATAGGGGGATATTTGACATAGTTGCCAAGCTTGGCAGGTGGGTTGACAACCGCATTTTTTATAGGATAGGGTGACAAACGAGCACACAGTCCACCTCATGATAAGTGGTTGAAGTGACCCATAGACATCTACATTTATCGTCAATAAAGAATTAAAATGCAGATGCGTTGTTACCCGTGAGGACTAAGATGGAATGCCTCTTTTCCAGTAAAATGGGTATCTGGTTCTCTACACTCACCATACAAAACACAGCAGTATCAAGCTGCAATTTTACGCTGGTATTCTGTGAGAGCGTGGTCCTTCCCCGGTCGAGTAGACCCACTTCTGTTACAACTATACTACTAATATATCTGCATCATGGCTCTACCACGTATAGCTTTTTAGTTTTAGCTGATATTAAGAAGACACTGATGACTATCCCCTGGTTTGTTTCCCTTTGTCGCTTCTTACGACTACGCCGACTGGCCTACAGGTCGATTTAGGTAATGGTTGTGTTTACTACACGGTATTCTGTTTACATACGTGTATGCTATGTTAGTTTGTATTTGTGTCAATCACAGTACATGATGTAGGTATGATATTTTAGACAGATATAGGACGAACACCGTTTTAACTAAGGGTCCTTAACGATGGGCCAACGACCGTCCATCACCCACTGTTATCAATAGTCGTGTAATACGTTCTTATTCTCAACGTATGTACGGCATTGGTTTAAGTGAATAAGGGTAGCGGAAATATTACGAATTGTTGTTGTTGTAGTGTACTGGAAATTTTCACAAAATAATGCTCAATATTATTTAACAAATCGTTAATTATTATGAATCAATTATTTCTGCAACTTAACACAATGTTCCTTATGTATTTAGCTCGAAACATTTTTACTTGTGGTAATTCAGGTAAAAGCTCTCGTCTTGAAATAATTATAGTTTGTCTAATCCGAGGAAACATTTATATATAAGAATCTATCGAATAATGTCGTTGGGAGAAACTGTTTTGTTTTTTTTAAAATAAAAGCCCATAAATACCCTACACATCGATGACGCTACTGCAAGGACATCGACGGAGGTAACTTTTGACCAGGTAAATTTATACAAAGGTTTTTGATCGATATGTGTAGATCGTGACTTCTTACATTCCACGCAGAAAGTTGACTTTTTTTATACAATTAGGGTAACAAACGAGCGCACAGTCCACCTGATTGTAAGTGGATGCTGTGGCCCATAGACATCTACATCTTTCTTCGTTTGCGAATTAAAATGCAGATGCGTTGTCAGTCGTGAGGACTAAGATTGAATGCCTCTTTTCCAGTAAAAAGGGTATCCGGTTCTCTAAACTCACCATACGAAACACAGCAGCATTAAGCTGCTATTTTACGCTGATATTCTGTGAGAGCGTGGTCTTTCCCCGGTCGAGCTGACCCATTCGTGCTACAACTATACTGTTAATATAGCTGCAGCATGGCTTTACCACGTAAAACGTGTGGCTGTCCAAGTTTTTCTGTGGAATTAAAGATCGCAAACGGACACTTACAATCAGTTTGCTTGTTAGTTTAGTTTTATAAAAAAAAAAACTATGTACGAAGTGGACCACTTCTTGGACCTCATTATTTATTGATACAAAGATATTACAATCAGACCTTGTTAGTCTGCTGGTCGTAAGCAGAACTGCTGATCAAGTAGTTCCAGGTTCAAACTCGGGTTGTGGCAAAATCAAAAGATTTATTGGCGTTTGTTTAGAAGAAATATTCGGTAGCAGCCTGGATGTAGGCAGTCGCGTGGGGTTTCACCCACGTGCCTCAGAAAATATCTTTATAAGACTATGAGAGTTATAGGGTAGAGAGCGCTTCTGTGGGTTCGCTCTAGTTATACGCAGATGGCTAGACTTCGTTAAAATTGGTCGCTGTAACAGAGACTCGGTCTGGAGGACATGAGACGGTGCTGTGGTCTTGGTGAACGGGCTATAAATTACTTTATTTATATTTTTTAGATTTCTTGTGTGTTTTACACAATTTATGTATATTGCCCAATAAAATATTAAACTCATCAGCGTAAACCTTGCGCCGTATTAAAACTTCGTCGTCCGGTCGTCACTCAGTGGAAATGCCCCATTACGTCGCAGCCACACGCATTACAGTAACAATTCTTTTACAAGTACCAAAGGATATGACCGGAATTGCCTTTTGAGATGGTTTCTATTTCATTTCACGATGTTATTTCCCTTGATTTATATGAGATTATGCTCCAGCTACTTTCGTAAAAACTTTATTTCATAATCGAATTTACGACTACGTCGCTCATCAAGGCATGCTTATTTGCTGTTAGGCCCATTCTTGATTACGAGTGCTGGATCTAAGATCAATTTAGAATAATAATTTTTTTACTTGTTTGTACAATACGTAAATTATTTACGCAGTGTTGAAAATACAACTATAACCTTTCCTAAGTAAAACGTTACGCCCATTCTTGATTACGAGTGCTGGATCATAGATCAATTTAGTATAATATTTTTTTTACTTGTTTGTACAATACGTAAATTATTTACGTAGTGTTGTAAATACAACTATAACCTTTCCTAAGTAAAACGTTAGGCCCATTCTTGATTACAAGTGATATATCTAAGATCAATTTAGAATAATACATTTTTAGGGTTCTGTACCTCAAAAGGAAAAAACGGAACCTTTATAGAATCACTTTGTTGTCCGTCTGTCTGTCTGTCAAAACCCTTTATCTTAGGAACGCGAGGAAGTATCAAGCTGAAATTCATATCAAATACTCAAGTCTACTGTCTCTTGAAGCTGTGCAAAATTCAAATTTCTAAGCTAACGCAATCAAAAGATAAAGCCGTTTATGTCGCAAATTTTCGCATTCGCAAGGGAATCAAAACCTACAGGGTACTTCCCGTGCACACAGAATCTTGAAATTTGGTACGAAACAACGTTTTATAGCACAGGTAAAGGAAAAATTGCGAAAAGCATAAATTTTTAGTTACATCATATAATAAAAATATTTTTAATAATTTTAAATTTATATACCTACAGATTTGTTCGGAACACTCGGTGCGCGAGTCTGACTCGCACTTGGCCGGTTTTTTTATTTGTTTGTACAATACGTAAATTATTGTAAATACTACTATAACCTTTCCTAAGTTAAGTTTAGTATTGTTATTGTTATTTATTAAGTTAAGTAAGTGTCCTATTTTCCACGTCCTTGAAACTGCTTCTGATTTCACAATCCCAAACAATTTCATCACTTTACGTGATGCACCGTATTCTACGCAGCTAATAGCTAATATAGTATATGGACTTTCATTCTCTTCTCCCAATCTTATTACACGCTTCATGGCATGTTGAAAAGTGTGTTTGACTACTTCGTTGGTGTATTGGTCTAAAGTGCGACTACTGTTCATTGGGTCCCGAGTTGAAATCTAAGATCAGAATATTGGATTTTTCTGTTAAGAAATTCACCCTTGTGCTTCGGCAAGCACGTAAAACCATTACTCCTGCGTCTGATCTCTTTCCAATCATATCGGCTTGTCGTCCAATGGGACTATGAGTGTGATGAAATAGAGAATGCACTTGTGTTCAGACACACATTCGTGCACTATAATCCCGTCCTACGCATATGGGTAGTCTCCGTTAAGACTAGCCGCCGGCACAAATTCGGTCTGTACGACATTATTACGTTTTTTATAGGGTAGGGTGACAAACGAGCACACAGTCGATCTGATGAGACATCTACATTTATCCTCAATAAAGAATCAAAATGCAGATACGTCGTCACCCGTGAGGACTAAGATGGAATGCCTCTTTTCCAGTAAAATGGGTCTTCGGTTCTCTACACTCACCATACGAAACATAGTAGTGTCAAGCTGCCATTTTACGCTGGTATTCTGTGAGAGCGTGGTCCTTGCCCGGTCGAGCCGACCCACTTGTGCTACAACTATACTACTAATATAGCTGCAGTATGGCTCTATCACGTATAAAACTTTAAAAAAATTACGTTTGCGTTTCTATTATATTTCTCTTGTAAATATACTATGGTAATTAAACCCAAAAAATTGTTCTTTTTGAATGAAGTATTTTTGTCCTTTCAGAATGTTGCTTATGGGTGTCGTGGCAGTGTTGTGCGCGTCACACGTAGCAACTGCGGAGTGGCGTTGTCCTGAGCTAAGTGCACGCCCCGCTGCTGAATGCTCCTGTGACCTGCCGCACACACTGCGATGCGCTGGTGACCATACTGCTCTGCAGGTAAAGTAGCATTACGGTTACCGTTTCAGTCTATCTAAAATAAACAAAGATTAAACAAAGGCTTCCCCTTTAGGTTGCCTAATATGTATAGTTGCCCTAATTTCCCCAATGCTTAAGCACAACCTCACCGTGACAAAAGTCTAAATTTGAAGCAGGCTCGTCTCGACGTGCTTACGACATTATTATAGGTGATGAATCTTGGATTGTTTATACGTGGTAGAGCCACGCTGCAGCTATATTATGGTTGAAGCACGAATGGTTCGGCTCGTCCGCGGTAGGACCACGTTCTCACATAATACCAGCGTAAAATAGCAGCTTAATGCTGCTGTGTTTCGTATGGTGAGTGTAGAGAACCGGAGACCTATTACACTAGAAACGCTGGATTCCATCTCAGACCTCAGCGGTGACAGCGCATCTGCATTTTGTATCTTGATTGAGGATAAATGTAGATGTCTATGGGCCACAGGCCACACACACATAAATTTTATTTTAATCTAAAAATGAAGCGCCACTTGACGATTTACGTTAATTACATCACATTAAAAGTCCACTACTGACTATAGGCCCAATAGATACTCGTAGGCGGTATAATTGCTAGCGTGACGCTTGGCAGGTGGGTTGGAAACAGCTGTTTTAATTTTTAGTTGTTATTAGGAAGACACTGTTGCCCCTTCTTTATACCCTGGTTTGCTTTGCTCTGTCGCCTCTTACGACATCAACGGGATGGTAAAAGTACCATTAAAAAATAAAAAAAAAACAATCCGAAGTGGAATATAAAAATACATGTATTATCTATTTCCATTACGCGTCCCATTTCGTTTGAGCTTTGAGTTGTAATCAGGAAGATGCTGGTGCCCATCTCCTGTTTTAGGTTTCCTCTGTCGCTGCCGCCTACGACACCCTCGGTACGATGCGGATATTCTTATACCGCTTCTACACGTTTAATAGAAAATATGAATAGACTGCCAAGTTAGGGAAAAGCTAGACAATAATGCATGAAGCTATTTTTTTTTGAGAAGTTACATGTTACCTAAGCAAACTATGAGAATCCATTGATAATAATCTTTTCTATGATACAAACAAAACCTTAAGAGTGTTTACGTGGCTTGTGGTAAATAAGAAAAGCGAAAACGAAACAATTGCAATCTCCAATAACAGAAGCGGAGCGTAAAACAAACAACATTCGATAGACGTGAACGAGAATCGATGGATAAATTTCTATTTATCCCTAGATTAACAGAAAACTAAATGATCTTGATACTTGGCGATATTTATACAAGTAAATGTGACAAATAAGCATACTTGACGGCCAGTGGAAGTGACTTATAAGACACGTGTTGCTGTGGCGTAGTACTTCGATGACGTATCTAAATGCTGATGGAACCTTATCCCACCCCACACTCAGGACATAGATGGAATGCCTCATTTCAAGTAAAAAGTGTCACCAATTTTTGTCACATACACTTAATTCAGACTGCTATTCAAGTATTGTAATTATCCCTATAAGTTTTTGTATCCCTTAAACAAAAACTTTTGAATACGAATTTATTGGTAAGGGGACTATTAATATTGAATATTAAAATATAAAATAAGTAGTATTATGTAATATAAGTAGTAGTTGAATAAATACATGATAAAAACTCAAAATAACGAAAAGATTGCGCCTACCAAGCGTAGGAACTATCGCAAATATGAGGCATACTATGAGTGGACTTTATAGGGCTTTATAAGATGTTATCAGTTGTTTGCTTGTTTGTCCTGGTAATTAATAAAAACCATTAAATTTTAAATAAAAAAAATACGAAAATACTTCTAAAACTAAAAGAACAGAATAATCACCACATAATAGCTTCCGAAGTCCTGTTAAAGATTCGACTTCAGAAGCTGTTATGTTGAAATTATTTTTTAATTTTTTTAATTTTGAATTCGGTTTGTAGTTTTTGTTAAAAGTTTAACTATTTAAAGGTGACAACTATCATTTCATTCATCCTCTATATTTCTACCCTTCGAAATTTAACTTCTTATTTATATTTATATACGGCCACTTCTAGTAAATAAAAAAAAAACATTTAACCGATCAAGTCACGTTTCTGAGAAATCTGTGAACGTACATAAAAAGACATATGCGGAGAATATATTATAACTTTCTCGTATTTTGAACTCAGTTAAAAATTTTAAGATAATATCTAATAACACAATACAGAACATTCTTTGTAACTTTCATGTTTTAAAGTTAATTTTGTAAATATTTGATTTTGATCTCAATTAATAAATTAATTTTCTTTGTAGATTGTGATGGTGATATTAAAATTATAAAAAGAAATATTGTATATGTACTAGTATTAAAACGGAGTAGAACAAAATATGCCGAAATGAAATTATTTAAATCTCAGTAATCAAAAAATGTAATTTAGGGTACATAGAACGACAGAGATAATTATTGAAAGTGATATTAGTTAAATAACAGTAGAAAATTAGGTGACGTATTTTCATTAAATTGATATATTATGTGTAAAATCGCTTGTAAATTTGACACCTAGGATTTTATCCTTGTGAACGTTCTCTTATTATATATTGACATCAAATATCGCAATATAAATTTAATGAAAATATGTACCTGGAAAATTATAGTAAGGCAAATTATTTCCAACAAGTAATTAATTTTGTAACATAACAAATATTTTATAATATAAATATAATATCATAATAATTATATCATCCGTCACGATTTCCACTACCCTGGGTGTATTAAGAGTCAGCACAGGGAAAAGTAAATCAGGATGCTGACAAGAGAAATATCTATATACTCGAAAAAAAATTTGAAAGTGAAGTTACAGCATGTATACGTCCCGCTGGTGGATAATGCCTTCTCTCATTTCTAATAGGGTTTTATCTAAATGTCCACCACGTTTTCCCAACTCGTGGTGGTGGCTGTCACATGTTTTGTGAATATTTTTTTAAAATTATCGGATGTGCGGGTTTCCTCACGACGTTTTCGAAATATAAAACTGACGTATTATTTTTGACACTGGAAAACATCTTGATTACTTAAATTTGATCTCGCGGGAAGTTTAATTTACACAAAAATGGAAAGCAAGAAGCATGTTTTTACTCGGATTGAGAAAAATTGCTTTCTCGGAATTATAAAAAAATATAGGGCCATGGTGGAAAATAAGGGGACCGATGGCACGTCTCTACGTATTAAAAATGAGGCCTACAGCACAATAACTGTAGAATGCAACGTTACTCCATACTCCATACGCATCTAGCCAGGTGGGTAATTATAGTACTACAAATATCATTTTTTATACATCAACGTACATAATTAACATAATCTGAATTTCCATAGCAGTATGTACCTACTCAGGACATTTATTTCATCTTACAAATCGTACAAATAGTGGTTGCCCTCATTACCTACTTTGAAATTTAATACATTATATTAATTTAAGCAATGAAATAAATTATACCACTTACACTGCCGTCAGTCATGTTTTATCTGCAATAATCTGTAAATAGTGACTGACACGGCAGCTAACGGATTAAATAAATATACAATATGTACATAGCTGAAATGATTATGGTATTTTATACAGTGGTAGAGACACGCGGCAGATTTTGCTGTCGCACGGATGGGCCGGCTCGAACCGGGGTAGTATACCACGACCTCACAGAATACCAACGTGAAGTCGAGGTTTACCTCTGCGTTTCGCTTGGTGAGTGCAGGTGGCCGGAGGCCCTTTTTACTGGAAATGAGGCATTCCATTCTAGTCCTCACGGGTGGGAACGCATCTGTATTTTGATTTGTAATACAGGATAGATGTAGATATCTATGGGCCGCAGCAAACACTTACCATCAAGTGGACTGTGTGCTCGTTTGTCACCCTTATCCTATAAAAAATAAGATGCTGTGGCAAAAAACCTTTAAGTTAATAGGACGGCTATTTCTGGTGAAATAGAAAGACCTCTGTTCACCAATGAGACTTTTAATAATGTTATAATATATATCACTTATTCTTGACCAAATCAACGTGGTCCCATGGGTGTTGCAAGAGGCGACTTTGGAAAATAATAAAAATGTATAAAATACCAACACTGATGACAGGGTGCGTAAAGTCAGGCATGCTGATTACGGCAATTTAATAACAACGAGCGAAACCCAGAATTGAACTTACAGGTTGAAGAAGCAATACGATGCTTTACTGTTTGGTTCTGTTATTATTTTTTTTGGAAAAGTTTTATTTCTTTGGTAATGGACTCGTACGGTAAGTGCTTGTGCCAGTGTTTATTAATAAGTAATTTATGCAAAACTCTCTAACAATATGTTGATACAGCACATTAGGGTTGAGATTTCTACGGCAGTTTAAGCCAGCAGACAGTTGATGACAACAGTATCAACAGTATCTCACGTTCTTAATGCACCTAAGCGAAAAAAAATTGTTAGGGGTTTACATTAACATCTGATCGCTTATTTCGTCGTTTCCACTAAACAGTTCACATGAGCAAACATTTAAATAAACAAAATAGAAACACTTTTACGTATCAAAATTCACTTTTAACCATTATTTAAGCGAAACAGAGGCAACAATCCGGGGGCGGTCAAGTTCCTTCCAGTACTTTTGCAAAAGTTTATATAAGCAAAGTTACAGGGTATAGAACTTCGTTTATCTTTTAGAAGTGTGTTCTTATTTACAACAAATATAGTAGTTTTTTTACACGGGGAAATGCGTTCCACCAAAGCCAAATGGTGTTCCACCTTCGCCGCACATTGGCAGGGTCATGCGCACGCTTTCGCACTCATCCGTGACACGACCAGCGCTGTCCGCCCATGACGGCCCCTCCCCTTCATTGTTTCAGGTAAGGCGCGCCATAACACAAGGCGCGGATTCCTCCGCAGCCTCCAATATAAACAAAGTTACAGGGTATAGTCACATGAGTAATTTATCTACTCATGTGATGTAGAAGCTTGTTCTAATTTACAAGAGATATAATATTTTAACTAAGTTAAGATACTTCTTTTTGTATGTTTGACATGCTTCTTATTAGTTATAATGCAAAACATAATGAATACTTAATGTAAAAACAGCTGTTGAATGGATTGAAAAGTAATAAAACAGTAAAGGGCTGAGGGACCGCAGCCCAACAGAATATTAGCTTGATTGTCAGTGGGCACTACACGTCGGCGTCAGTACCCTTTTTAAAGTCACGTTGACTCTCACAAGTGGTGTTCGATTGTTTGTTTCAAATGTTCACTGGCGAGTTGAGTTTTTGTTCGTAAGGTATCGTTTGTTGAAAATCAAATTTGCGGAACAAAGAATTGTGTTCGAGAGCCACTGCGCTGTCGATGAAAGTGAGACGTGAAGTGGTCACGATATTCGACAGAGTTTAGGTGAAGTCCACGTCCTCAGTTACGTTGTTAACTGCAGTTTGAACTTTCCAACTCAACAAAACAACTCAACAAAAAACAAACATTAAATGTTTCTTTAGATGTTGTGATTCATGATTTGGACGTAGTTATGCAAAAAGGATCCAACCCGATTTGTGTCAAAAAATGTTGACTTGAAAAATAATGTTTGTGGTCTATACTATTACGTGATGTAACAATTTTAGCAAACGTAACACAAATAAGAAGAACAATTACAAACAGACAGAAACCATACCGATAATTTGAGTTTATAATATTTGAAGTATGGATACTTCAAATATCATTAACTCATATTAACTTATTGCGGGTTGGATCCTTTTTGCATAACTACGTCCATTTGGTTTCAGTTTTTAGAATACAATTAAAATAAATTATTTATTCGATATGCCGCAGCCAACTAGGTTAATTAGCCGTTAAATTAACTGCCCAATCTTTTTACTAAACACCGCCGTTCAACTAGCAGCCTGAAAGAAATTCAGACGATGCGTCTAATACAAGATTGCACATATCTTTTAATATCAAGAACAGTAGGTTAAGGTGCGGATGGGGTGGCTCTTGGGCCACCCTAAAGCCGCGTATATTTATACTCGTATAATGTAGCACATAGCACTAATTTGGCACTGACCAGCGACCGTATCGTTGAATGACATTACGTGGCATGGTCACCCACGTAATGTCTAGGCTGTTAATTGAACGGATAATTAAGCTAGTTGGCTGCGACAGATATATCAATACTATTTCTATGTTCTGATTGACTAAACTTTTGTTCCTCTATCTACTCATAGATAGCACTTTGAACAAAAAACTATCAAAAGGAAGATAACTGTTTGATGGTTACAATTACCCCATAATTACAATAACATCGGGTCACCTTACATATAGAAAAAAGACGTATAAGTACATATATATATATATATATATATATATATATATATATATACTTCTCTCGATTCTGAGAGGTTATTATCTTAGTTATTATAGCTGTTCGTTTTCCGAATAGAATAAAATTAAAATAAAATTCATTTATCTATGCACACATGCTCGACGGTTAAAGGTACTCTCAATTTGGACCCTCTTCGATATATAACCGTATTTTTTCGATAAACTTCCTTCTCGGACGTTCGTTGCCGACTCGGCCACTCATTTCTGCATGAATTACCCATGTCTCTCTTTCCTCATTCAATCTTTTTACGTGTCCAAATCACCGAAGCATACCTTTCTTAATCCTAGTCACAACATCTTACAAACTACACTTTTTTATTACACAATTTCTCACCCTATTGTAGTGTAGGTACTTGACGAACTTATCAGAGTCAGCCATAACGTATTTCTTAATGATCGCATTTCAAGAATTATGTTATTAAAATTAGAACGTATATATGCTGTAAAGATTACAA
This sequence comes from Parnassius glacialis, assembly GCA_033319125.1. NCBI lineage: Eukaryota > Metazoa > Arthropoda > Insecta > Lepidoptera > Papilionidae > Parnassius > Parnassius glacialis. The sequence continues at coordinate 16,490,755 of JAVANC010000023.1, read as the reverse complement.
CTTAGTTTTATATTAAAGCTTTAACCGAGATGACCGCCACTAACATTCATAACATGTTTATCTACTTCGAATTTATCGTGCACGTAAAACACTTCAAAGTAACAAAGTTTTAACGTTTTCTACAGATCCAATGAAAACTTTACCAGCACTCAAACGTTTATGTTTGTTCTACATTCGACTATTGGAAAGTGAATGTTCGCTTTCCGATATTAATTGTGTTCAAAGATAATAGTGGTATGTTCACACAAAAGCCATAAATGTCTGTTGCGTTTTTATAGTAATAATATCCCAATTTTGGTTAACGCAGTCTGTCCCGACGGAGATTAGCTATCTTCGCAGGACAGGATTATAGTGCTCAAGTGTATGCGCAAGCACAGTTGCACTCTGTATTCTCTACCTATGTTGTCTTCTTCGTGTGTTTTTTTGCACAGCATATATCGGGCCTCGGGGCATCGCCAATTACCCGGGTTCTCTTCGCGGTAGATTACTATGCACCCGTCGTGGAAGTCGTTTATTTTCGGCAATGTTAATTATATTGGAGTATTTCGCGCCCTAGGAAAGTATCTGTTTAAGGGTCGGTGATTTAGAAGCCCTACGGAGACGAATCTGGACGTAAAACCGAGTATGTCGTATAGATGTATGTGTCGTATATGTGAGCACCCACTGTTAAGTGACACACCGTACCCTCTAACTCACTTCCTAGATTTAGCTAATATGGAGCTATGATATACGTATACGACGTATTATTTCACGCTTATGGGACAGATCTACCTAGGAGAAATTAGGGCGACCCCACAACCTAACGGACACGAATCTCAACGTACAATGACACACGACGCGTGCACCCACTGCTAAGTGACGCAACGTACCCCTAGGAGATCCACGCTCTATGCCAAGAAACTACCACACATGTATTCCCTTACTCTCATAGTCCGATGGGTGGGTAGTTCGAGAAAACCGGAGAGAGATTCGGCGCAGGACCAACAGCTTTACCTGCTTTGCGAGGCACATGAGGGAAACACTGCAAACATTCTGATTTCGAGCTGCTACTGAGATTTTCTTGATGGAAAAATCAATAATTGAATTTTGGCAAAAATCAGTATTCAAACTCTGGATTTCATGATCAGCAGCTACCTTCATACTAGACCCACGGGGCAGCCGTGCAGGTGTTGGAATAAATATAGCAGTATACTACTAGAACATTTATGTTTATGTGGAGAATTGGACACCACGGTGCTCTTTACCTAGTATCTATATCCAGAGGGACTACTAGCAAGTAGAAGCTTGATGTAAATAGTTTTAATAGAAATACGTGCTATAAATGAGCACACATTTCACTAAATGGTAAGTTAGTACTAATATTTTGAAATAATCCAATTGCAACATATAATGCATAAAATAGGTCACCCAAACACTGGTAGTAGTAGTTTAATTTGTACTTTATTAATTAAGTTAATCTGCTCTTAAAATATACGCTTACTGTAAATATTTGTTATAATAACATTTTTAATGAAATCAGAAACGAAAATTAATATTAATTTATTTTTAGCTGAATCTAAATAACGTTTGTTTGAGTTATTTCAATAAAGTTGTTGTTATTGAAATAACAATTATTGATTGACAAGACCAACGATTAAAATATTTTGTTTATGTATTGTTACAAAACTAGAAAAAATTCCAAGAAAAACGGTGTTTTTATTTTTTTCCTATTTTAAAAATGGCTGGGATTATAAAGACTAAAGTGCGCGTTCCCGTGCGATGTAGTGTAAATTCGGTCGGCCGGACAAAGCGCGGTGACGTCATTTCTCGCGCCTCGCCGTGCACTATAAGGGAACTTACTATTTCGCTTTTTGCGTTTCGCTTGGTGAGTGCCTGCAGGTGGTCGGGGGCCCTTTTTACTAGAAATGAGGCATTCCATCTTAGTCCTCACGGGTGACAACGCATCTGCATTTTGATTCGCACACGAGGATAGATGTAGATGTCTATAGGTCACAACAACCACTTACCATCTGGTGGACTGTGAGCTCGTTTGTCACCCTATTCTATAAAAAAAAAAAACAAAAAAAACGCTGAAGTGACGGGAGGGATAGCAGACATGACACGATTTTGAATTAATTTACAAAGTTATTACTACACAGAAAAATATTTTGCCACTATTGTCAAGCGGATAAAACTAAGAAATTTCAAAATCATTGACATCATCAAGTTTCAGCTGATTTGTGTATGTTTATAATTCTTTCCTTTAGTAAACATTAAAATAAACTTATGTATTACTATTATAGCTTTACGTTTTCCTTTGCTGGGTTGTCAGAGGAGATCGTTCGCTTAGAGGCCGATCCTGCCATACCAATTTCTTATTTCTTAGTTAATAGTTATTGTAGGCCTACAGTTTCATTCGAGATACTCTTGTTTTACGCGGGTAACCCTCAGGATAATTTAAGACAGTGGTGGTTTACGGGAAGGTTCGTTACGGTCATGTATATCTTAGGGTTGCACTGACGGGAACTAATAGATAGATACTCGTAGATAGGAAAATATGACCATTTTGTACGGACTTGGCATGTGAATGATTTTAACATTTGCGTTTAATAAGTTTAAGGACCTAAATACATCAAAATTTGGCGTCTAAGGTTATAGTGTATACATTCCGGCAACGATTCCTCTACATTTTGTTAATTGTACGGACAGATAAAAATGCAAACAAATGCTGCAGCTATATTAATAGTATAGTTGTAGCACGAATGGGCCGGCTAGACCGGGGTAGGACCACGCTCTCACAGAATACCAGCGTAAAATAGCAGCTTAACACTGCTGTGTTTCGTAAGGTGAGTGTAGAGACCCAGAGACCCTTTTTACTGGAAAAGAGGCATTCCATCTTCGTCCTCACGGGTGACAACGCATCTGCATTTTGATTCGCAAACGAGGATAAATGAAGATGTCTATGGGTCACAGCAACCACTTACCATCAGGTGGACTGTGTGCTCGTATGTCACCATATACTATAAAAAAGGTAAATATATTTGAAAAACAAAACTCTCCTCCAATTGTGATGGTAAACATCGAAACCCGGTACAATTTTACGTTTTTTTCCTGCATTGAAAATGAAAGATTAAAGAGCAAAAAAATTTATAAAATGTAAGGAACACCTTTAATATTATTTTTCTTTTAGCTTATTTATAGTGTGCTTATATTCTTAAATAGGTATTTCTTTGAACAATTGCGTAATGGATCTCGATGTTTACAGGCAGGTGGCGTTAGTTTTGTGGTCCATACCCTTCTCAACTCAACGTCAACTCAGACAGGTGGAAATCGATTGATGATTGTTTGAACACTTAGCAACGTAAACTACGACTAATTTGACTTTAACGGAGCGGAGCATTGAATGGTTGTGTAAAAATAAATCTCGATTGTGTGTTGTGCTTTACTGCCCCAGTGGTACAAAGGGTCTTATCGAGTTCCTTCCGCGATTTTGGCATCATTATTTGTCAACTCAACAGCTCTTAACTCGTTGGTCGTGATCTCATTGTCGCTGTGTATCCACCACACGTTCAGGTTTCCAATTCAGAGCCGTTTTATCCATACCATTTGCAAGTCGTCAGAGCCTATCAGTTTCATTTGCGAATCGCGATTGTTTGAGTAACTGTAATTTGGTGTTATATTGACTACAGTTCCCTCTTGACTAATATTTGATAAATTGGAGCTGGGTCAGTCTAAAGATCCTTGCAGCATTGAATAGTTCTCTTTAGAAAATTTGGGTCTCCGGTTCAATGTGTCATTGTAATTATAACACTCATTCTACGCATTACTATGTTTCATACGCTCACCCTATGCAAAAATTCTTGATTGTTCGCGTTATATTATACATAGCGCTTCCGACTTTTTATATTATATTTTTCCTATTAACTTTGTGCAAATTATTGTTAAATATCGTGATTATTCTGTGTGTTTACGTAAGTTAAGTATCTCTTACCGATTCAAGAGAGGGTTTTAAAGTACGGAAAAGTGCGGTGCGTTGGCAGACTTTACATGTCCTCGATTTTAATTTAGTTTCATCGCCATGTTTTCCCACGTTACCGAGGTATGATAAATCAGCACAAAAAAATTGCATTTAACAATTTGGTACCGGTGGGGATCGAACTCGGCGAGCGTCTGAATTAAACAGCTTTATAGGTATTCATATTTTCGTTCGGTCATTTTTTCCTAAATGTATATAAACATGCGAATGGTTACATATTTTAAACATTTATTGTTTAAACTAGAAAAGAAAGAAGAAAATTTCTTTTTTCTTTTCTTTCTTTACTTCATTTCACTAAACTAAAACCATAGTTTATAGGAGTTGAGCTCCTCGTTTACTAATACTAATTTAGGTATTTACTTAACGCTTATTTAAATATTTTTACACATTATGACTATAAATACTGAGATTTTTTGACGTAAAAAAGCGATAGCCTAACATAAATTTATGACGTGGTGGAGCCATGCTGCAGCTATATTAATAGTATAGTTGTAGCACGAATGGGTCGGTTCGACCGGGAAGGACCACGCTCTCACAGAATACCAGCGTAAAATAGCAGCTTAATGCTGCTGTGTTTCGTATGATGAGTGTAGAGAACCAGATACCTATTTTACTGGAAAAGAGGGATTCTAGCTTAGTTCTCACGGCTGACAACGCATCTGCATATTAATTCACAAACGAAGATATATGTAGTGTCTATGGGCCACAGCAACCACTTACCATCAGGTGGACTGTGTGCTCCTTTGTTACACTAATTCTATAAAAAAGTTATACTTTTGTTTTCCTAATACGTCGTAGAGCCGTAGTGCGACTATGTCATGGTTATAACACATGGTTGGTTCGACCGGGGAAGGACCACGCTCGTACATAATACCAGTGGAAAATAGCAGCTAAATGCTGCTTTGTTTCGTATGATGAGTGTAGAGTACCGGATAACTATTTTGGTATTCCTTCTTATTCCTCAAGGGTCAAAACTCACATGCATTTTGATTCTTAATCGAAGATAGATGTAGTTGTGATGTAGAAGATATATGTATAGGCTATAATGTATAACATGGCCAAAGTCATATTTTTTTTATTATACATTATAGCCTATCAAAAGTTTTCATAGATTGCTTAATAGGGTGGATATTTGCCATATTTGCCATGCCTGCCTGGGTTGGAGACCGCAGTTTATATACCGACTTCAAATAGGAGGTGGTATTCAATTCGACTGTATGATTTTTTTCTATGTGTGTTAACTCATAACATTTTCTGGGTAAACCGATTCCGATAAATCTTTTTTTTATTTGAAAGCTGGTGCTTGACATGTAGTCCCATATAAATTTGATCAAGGTCTGACTTATGGTTTTTGAGTTATTCTTAAAAATTTATATTGAATTCAATTGTACAAATTAATTTTTAATTATTTTTACTTTTTAGTTGGTATTAGGAGGACTTCGCTGACCTGGTTTGTTTCCGATATAAAATACGGGACGATTGGGGGTAGTGTATAGTTTTATACTGGTACCACACGTTAAAAAAATCTATATAAAGCAAATAAACATTATAAGTAAATAACATTTTGACAATTAATATATTTATAGAATGGTTTTCTACAAAAAATCTGTAGATTTTTTTGTTATGATTGTTATACCTATTGGTTTCACTTACATGTTACCTACCACTATTTATCGATGGTTTCACCCGTATAAAATGAGAGAGCCGATGATGGTGTAACATTGTGTAAATTCTCCACGTTTTCAATAATGCTCGGTGTCACAATACATTGCACTGCAATTTAATTTCCGCGCAATAAAGCTAAATGACCAGAATACATCACACTAGGCAATAAACGATTGGTACATTAATGGATTCTCACAATAACAAGGATTAAGTTAAAAAATATGTACATTTATTAATAAAATTAAGTTAGCGGATGGTAGCCTAGAGGCATTCATAGGCAAAAAATGACTCATAGATGTAAAAATCATTATTATTTTAACATTTATATTTTGCAGAAAAACAACGTCTTTTTATAAGAAGTCGTTATCTTTTGGGTAAGCGCCAATACCAAATCACGAGACACTGCATTGAATAATCAAATAGAAGTATTGTTTGTGCATTGAACATGTGCTGGCAGTTTTACCGAATGGAATAAAGTTGTGTACTATAAATGGATCGTATATTTTAAAAGTAGTTTGGATAATCCAAAAGTGCATGCTTCATGAGCGTTTCATTTAATTTTGATGAAAAAAATAAATTGTATTCCTGACTTTTAAAATATATTATTTACGTGTTTCAATTTAGGCGCTCTATTATTTTAATAGGTAGTGTTAAAAAATTAATAATCTTTACGAAAATAAATCTATTACACTAAGTAAAAAATAGATATAGGCAGTATGGATACATTCGTCCTTTGTCTATCAAGGGCTAAAAATATGAAAGCGCCTTTAAATTTTTAATAGCAATTAAACTCATAAAAGTTGAAAATCATTTCATTATTAAACTATTTATTATTATTGTTTTATTGATTTGAAATAGCAACCCAGTTGATTTATTTATTTAGACTTTTATGCACAAACAATAAAATCGCACATAATATGGCGGACTTAATGCCTTAAGGCATTCTCTCCCAGTCAACCATTAGGCTAAGCAGAGATAAACATACGGGAGGTAGTGTAGGGTAGTAGTAGTGTAGTTGATGTAATTCTGAGGCTAATAAAAAAAAAACCCGGTCTCGATATGTACGTCAATTGTTTCGGGAGTTATCGTGACCACATACAAAATAAACATCCGGACGTTCACGTAAAATTTCTTACAAACCGTTTTTTCTTCAAAGTAGCGGTATAAAATGATTTTTTAGAAAATATAACATGGATTAATTAGAGCGTTTTTTGATATACGGCTACTCATATTATCGTATAGGTGCAATATGATTATGTTAGAGGCATTTTAAGAACACAAAATTGCTTGACCTAAGCTGGTACTTCTCGTGTGGTTCCATATGGATTTGATCAAGGTCAGACCAATAGTTTTCGAGTTATTCTTAATAACTTATATTGAAGTCGACTGTAAAAAAAATAATTTTAAATTATTCTTTTATTTTATTTATCTCCAGAGTAAAAATGTAAAGTTGAAAAGAGATCCTATTTTCAATTGTACTTGAAATCTATGTATTCTCGAATCTGTGTGTTTCAATCTGTCTTTGAGGATTAGCTGCAATTGCCATATTTTTGAAGCGGATTGGCCATTACAGTACCAAACATGCTGCATCGCGTCGAATTTTTTTTAAAGAATTTGGGTGACAATCAAGCACACAATCCATCTGATGGTAAGTGGATGCTGTGAGCCATAGACATCTACATTTATGCTCTACTGAGAATGAAAATGCAGATGCGTTACCGTAAGATGGAATGTCTCGTTTCCAGGAAGAAGAGTCGCCGGTTCTCTACACTCATCATACATCACTCATCATAAACTCATTTAACACTTTCACTGTCCGGTTTTGAAACACAATAGTAAGACAATAGCAATGACCTATATGTAGTGCACGGGACAGCGAAAAGGTTAAGTTACCGTGATATCATGAGGTACTCGCGTAGCAAGTAATATCACATAGCAAAGTTGTTCAGGTAGAATCAATCTTGTTACACGAATAGGAGGCCCGATTACGATATTCAACTTTATGTTGATAATTCTTAGTTTAAAAAGCCTTAGGGTAGCAACTAGATATTCGAGCTATTAATAAGAAAGGTTTTGTAGTAGTTTTTCACGTGGTAAAGCCATGCTGCAGCTATATTAGTAGTATAGTTGTAGCATGAATGGGTCGGCTCAACCGGGGTAGGACCACGCTTTCACAGAATACCAGCGTAAAATAGCAGCTTAACACTGCTGTGTTTCGTAAGGTGAGTGTAGAGACCCGGAGACCCTTTTTACTGGAAAATAGGCATGCCATCTTCGTCCTCACGGGTGACAACGCATCTGCATTTTGATTCGCAAACGAGGATAAATGAAGATGTCTATGGGCCACAGCAACCACTTACCATCAGGTGGACTGTGTGCTCGTATGTCACCCTATACTATAAAAAAAGGTAAATATATTTGAAAAACAAAACTCTGCTCCAATTATGATGGTAAACATCGAAACCCGGTACAAGTTTACGTTTTTTTCCTGCATTGAAAATGAAAGATTAAAGAGCAAAGAAAATTTATAAAATGTAAGGAACACCTTTAATATTATTTTTCTTTTAGCTTATTTATAGTGTGCTTATATTCTTAAATAGGTATTTCTTTGAACAATTGCGTAATGGATCTCGATGTTTACAGGCAGGTGGCGTTAGTTTTGTGGTCCATACCTTTCTCAACTCAACGTCAACTCAGACAGGTGGAAATCGATTGATGATTGTTTGAACACTTAGCAACGTAAACTACGACTAATTTGACTTTAATGGAGCGGAGCATTGAATGGTTGTGTAAAAAAAACAAATCTCGATTGTGTGTTGTGCTTTACTGCCCCAGTGGTACAAAGGGTCTTATCGAGTTCCTTCCGCGATTTTGGCATCATTATTTGTCAACTCAACAGCTCTTAACTCGTTGGTCGTGATCTCATTGGCGCTGTGTATCTACCACACGTTCAGGTTTCCAATTCAGAGCCGTTTTATCCATACTATTTGCAAGTCGTCAGAACCTATCAGTTTCATTTGCGAATCGCGATTGTTTGAGTAACTGTAATTTGGTGTTATATTGACTACAGTTCCCTCTTGACTAATATTTGATAAATTGGAGCTGGGTCAGTCTAAAGATCCTTGCAGCATTGAATAGTTCTCTTTAGAAAATTTGGGTCTCCGGTTCAATGTGTCATTGTAATTATAACACTCATTCTACGCATTACTATGTTTCATACGATCACCCTATGCAAAAATTCTTTGATTGTTCGCGTTATATTATACATAGCGCTTCCGACTTTTTATATTTTTTTTACTACTAACTTTGTGCAAATTATTGCTAAATATCGTGATTGTTCTGTGTGTTTAAATAAGTTAAGCATCTCTTTCCCATTCAAGAGAGGATTTTAAAGTACGGAAAAGTGCGCTGCGTTGGCAGACTTTACATGTCCTCGGTTTTAATTTAGTTTTCAGACATATGCAGTTTAATCGCCATATTTTCCTCCACTACCAAGGTATGGTAAAGTAGCACTTGAAATTGCATTTAACAATTTGGTACCAGCGGGGATAGAACACGGCTAGCGTCTACATTACAACGGCGTTATAGGTATACATATTTTCGTTCGGTCATTTTTTCCTAAATGTATATAAACATGCGAATCGTTGCATATTTTAAACATTTATTCTATAAACGAGAAAAGAAAGAAGAAAATTTCTTTTTTTACTTTTCTTTCTTTACTTTATTTCACTAAACTGAAACCATAGTTTGTAGGACTTGAGCTCCTCGTTTACTAATATTAAGTTAGGTATTTACTTAACGCTTATTTAACTATTTTTACACATTACGACTATAAATACTGAGATTTTTTGATGTCATATAAATTTGATGTGGTAGAGCTATGCTGCAGCTATATTAATAGTATAGTTGTAGCACGAATGGGTCGGCTCGACCGGGAAAGACCACGCTCTTACAGAATACCAGCGTAAAATAGCAGGTTAATGCTGCTCTGTTTCGTATGGTGAGTGTAGAGAACCGGCTACCTATATTACTGGAAAAGAGGGATTCTATCTTAGCTCTCATGGCTGACAACGCATCTGCATTTTAATTTACAAACGAAGATAGATGTAGATGTCTACGGGCAACAGCAACCACTTACCATCAGGTTGACTGTGTGCTTCTTTGTCACCCTAATTCTATAAAAAAAGTTATACTTTAACCTTAAACTAACATTTTGTTTTCCTAATACGTCGTAGAGCCATAGTGCGACTATGTCATAGTTGTAGCACATGGTTGGCTCGACTGGGGAAGGACCACGCTCGTACATAATACCAGTGGAAAATAGCAGCTAAATGCTGCTTTGTTTCGTATGATGAGTGTAGAGTACCGGATAACTATTTTGGTTCCTTCTTAGTCCTCCAGGGTCACAACTTTCATGCATTTTGATTCTTAATCGAAGATATATGTAGATGTGATGTAGAAGATATATGTCGAGGCTATAATGTATAATATGGCCAAAGCCATATTATAAGTTATATCCTGTCAAACGTCCTCATAGATTGCTTAATAGGGTGGATATTTGCTATGTTTGCCGTGCCTGGCAGGTGGGTTGGAGACCGCAGTTTATATACCGACTTCAAATAGGAGGAGGTATTCAATTCGACTCTATGATTTTTTTCTATGTGTGTTAACTCATAACATTTTTCTGGTTAAACCGATTCCGATAACACTTTTTTTTATTTGAAAGCTGGTGCTTCACATGTAGTCCCATATAAATTTGATCAAGGTCTGACTTATGGTTTTTGAGTTATTCTTAATAATTTATATTGAAGTCAATTGTACAAAATTTTTAATTTTTAATTATTTTTATTTTTTAGTTGGTATTATGAGGACTCTGCTGACCTGGTTTGTTTCCGACATACAATACGGGACGATATTGGGTAGTGTATAGTTTTACACTGGTACCACACGGTCAAAAAATCTGTATAAAAGTAAATAAATATTCTAAATAAGTAACATTATAACTTGATAATTAATATTTTTATACAATGGTATTCTATAAAAATCTTTAATTTTTTTTGTTATGATTGTTACATCTATTGTTTTCTCTAACATATTACCTATTACTATTTATTTATGGTTTCACCCGTACAAAATGAGAGAGCCGATGATGGTGTAACATTGTGTAAATTCTCCACGTTTTCAATAATGCTCGGTGTCACAATACATTGCACTGCAATTTAATTTCCGCGCAATAAAGCTAAATGACCAGAATACATCACACTAGGCAATAAACGATTGGTACATTAATGGATTCTCACAATAACAAGGATTAAGTTAAAAAATATGTACATTTATTAATAAAATTAAGTTAGCGGATGGTAGCCTAGAGGCATTCATAGGCAAAAAATGACTCATAGATGTAAAAATCATTATTATTTTAACATTTATATTTTGCAGAAAAACAACGTCTTTTTATAAGAAGTCGTTAACTTTTGGGTAAGCGCCAATACCAAATCACGAGACACTGCATTGAATAATCAAATAGAAGTATTGTTTGTGCATTGAACATGTACTGGCAGTTTTACCGAATGGAATAACTTTATTGTATATGTACTATAAATGGATCGTATATTTTAAAAGTAGGTTGGAAAATCCAAAAATGCATGCCTCATGAGCGTTTCATTTAATTTTGAAGAAAAAAATAAATTGTATTCCTGACTTTTAAGCATACATACATAAACACTCACGCCTGTCACCCAGAGGGGTAGGCAGAGACTATGGACTTCCATTTGGCACGATCCTGACACACCTCTCTCGCTTCCTCCACATCCATATACCTACGCATACACGCAAGTCGGTTAAAGGTACTCTTGATTTGGCCCATTTTTAATATATCGCCAATTTGGTCGACAAACTTTTGCCTAGGGCGACCCTTCCCGACTCTGCCGTTCACCTCTGCAACATAAATATGCTTTGTCACTCTTTCCTCGTTCATTATTTTTACTTGACCAAACCACCGAAGCATTCCTTTCTTAATCCTGGTCACAACATCATCTTGCAAACCACGCTCTTCTCTTATTAAACAATTTCTCACTCTGTCATTCAGATTCATCCCTAACATACTCCTTAATGACCGCATTTCTACAGCATTTATTCTACTCTCGTGCTTTTTCTGCCACACCCAACTTTCACTACCATACATTAAAGTAGGGACTAACACAGCATTGTGAATTGCCATACGTGCCTTTTTGGACACATTCTGACTTTTCACAATAGAGTGTAGAGCCCCATTCACTCTATTTCCTGCATTCACTCGTTGTTTTATATCCTTATCAAATCTACCATCCCTGCTAAACACACATCCCAAATAAACAAACTCATCTACTTGCTCTACCAACTCCCCTTCTATTCTTATTTCACATATCGTTTTACTTTCTTCTCTTTCCAAAACCATAACTTTCGTCTTACTTGCGTTTACTTTCATTCCCTTTTATTTTAATGTCCTGTTCATTAATGTAACCATCATTTGCAACTCGGCTACCGACGACGCAAGTATGACTTGATCATCGGCGTACAAAAGGCATTTGACGGTTAACTCACCCATTCTTAACCCGCATTCTTCTACTTTCAAATTTTCTAAACAACTGTCCATAAATACGTTGAACAGACACGGGGAAGCCACACAGCCCTGTCTGACACCTTTATGGATGCCAAAGCAGTCCGAGTAGGCCCCGTTGATCCTGACACAAGCACTAGAGTCCCTATATAGAGACTTCAACGCCTGTATCAAGCCAGCGCTCAACTCAAATGAGTTCAGTGTTTGCCATAACACATCCCTGTCCACTCTGTCATAAGCCTTCTCCAAGTCTATGAACGAATAAAAAACTTTTTGGTTTTAGGCCAAAAACTTCTCCGCGATCATGCGCATGGAAAAGACCTGATTCGTACATCCCATTCCCTTTCTAAATCCAGCTTGCACATCCCAAATTTTTCCATCAGTTTCTTTCATAACTCTTTCAATTAGTACCTTAGCATACAGTTTTCCCACAATACTAAGAAGGCTGATACCACGGTAGTTTTTACAGTCCTGCTGTGATCCTTTTCCTTTATATATTGGGACTATCACGGTTTTGCACCAGTCTCCCGGTACCTGCTTAAGTTCCCAACATAAATTAAACAAGGTGTACAGCAGGTCTGCTACCACTCCTTCTCCAGCCCTTAGCATTTCGAGAGATACTCTATCATAACCGGCTGTCTTACCTGCTTTCATACTTTTCATTGCTTTCATTATTTCATCTATACTTATATCTCTATCTATTTCCTCTTCTTTCGGAATTTCTATTTCATTTAATTCAAACGTCTCATCACTCATAAACACGCTTTCAAAGTATTCCTTCCATCTTCTTAAACTCAAAACTTCGTCATACAGAATACAGCCATTCTGGTCTCGTATAGCATTAATTCTAGGCTGTTTTGAATGTCCCCTGGTAGTTCTTACGAGTATCCAGAACATTTCAATGTTTGCCTGGAAGTTATCCGATATTCTTCTATCATTCTTATCCGTTCTTTCTTGCTTTTTCCTTTCAACTACTTCTTTTACTCTCTTATTTAGGTTCTAAAGACTGCCTTTTTCCTTTCAATATCATCATTCATACTGCTAGAATTTTGTTTCAATTTAGGCGCTCTATTATTTTAATAGGTAGTGTTAAAAATTAATAATGTTTACCAAAATAAATCTATTAAACTAAGTAAAAAATAGATATAGGCAGTATGGTACATTTATCCTTTGTCTATCAAGGGCTAGAAATATGAAAGCGCCTTTAAATTTTTAATAGCAATAAAACTCATAAAAGTTGAAAATCATTTCATTATTAAACTACGCGTACTGGGTTATTGATTTGAAATAGCAACCCGGTTGATTTATTTATTTAGACTTTTATGCACAAACAATAAAATCGCACATAATATGGCGGACTTAATGCCTTAAGGCATTCTCTCCCAGTCAACCATTAGGCTAAGCAGAGATAAACATACGGGAGGTAGTATAGGGTAGTAGTAGTGTAGTTGATGTAATTCTGAGGCTAATAAAAAAAAACCCGGTCTCGATATGTACGTCAATTGTTTCGGGAGTTATCGTGACCACATACAAAATAAACATCCGGACGTCCACGTAAAATTTCTTTCAAACCGTTTTTTCTTCAAAGTAGCAGTATAAAATGATTTTTTAGAAAATATAACATGGATTAATTAGAGCGTTTTTTGATATACGGCTACTCATATTATCGTATAGGTGCAATATGATTATGATAGAGGCATTTTAAGAACACAAAATTGCTTGACCTAAGCTGGTACTTCTCGTGTGGTTCCATATGGATTTGATCAAGGTCAGACCAATAGTTTTTGAGTTATTCTTAATAACTTATATTGAAGTCGACTGTAAAATAAATATTTTAAATTATTCTTTTATTTTATTTATCTCCAGTGAGTAAAAATGTAAAGTTGAAAAGAGATCCTTTTTTCAATAGTACTTGAAATCTATGTATTCTCGAATCTGTGTTTCAATCTGTCTTTGAGGATTAGCTACAATTGCCATATTTTTGAAGCGGATTGGCCATTACAGTACCAAATATGCTGCATCGCGTCGAATTTTTTTTAAAGAATTTGGGTGACAATCAAGCACACAGTCCATCTGATGGTAAGTGGATGCTGTGAGCCATAGACATCTACATTTATGCTCTACTAAGAATGAAAATGCAGATGCGTTACCGTAAGATGGAATGTCTCGTTTCCAGGAAGAAGAGTCGCCGGTTCTCTACACTCATCATACATCACTCATCATAAACTAATTTAACACTTTCACTGTTCGGTTTTGAAACACAATAGTAAGACAATAGCAATGACCTATATGTAGTGCACGGGACAGTGAAAGGGTTAAGTTACCGTGATATCATGAGGTACTCGCGTAGCAAATAATATCACATAGCAAAGTTGTTCAGGTAGAATCAATCTTGTTACACGAATAGCAGGCCCGATTACGATATTCAACTTTATGTTGATAATTCTTAGTTTAAAAAGCCTTGGGGCAGCAACTAGATATTCGAGCTATTATTAATAAGAAAGGTTTTGTAGTAGTTTTTCACGTGGTAAAGCCATGCTGCAGCTATATTAGTAGTATAGTTGTAGCACGAATGGGTCGGCTCGACCGGGGAAGGACCACGCTCTCACAGAATACCAGCGTAAAGTAGCAGCTTAACACTGCTGTGTTTCGTATGGTGAGTGTAGAGAACCGGAGACCCATTTTACTGGAAAAGAGGCATTCCATCTTAGTCCTTACGGATGACAACGCATCTGCATTTTGATTCGCACACGACGATAGATGTAGATGTCTATGGGCCACAGCAACCACTTACCATCAGGTGGAATGTGTGCTCGTTTTTCACCCTATCCTATTAAAAAAGCTAAAACTACATGCACTCTAAGGCAAAAGGTCTAGCCATTTTTTTTTAGTAAAATATGTGGTTTGCAAGATGAATTTGTGACAAGGATCAAGAAAGGAATGCTTCGGTGGTTTGGTTTGGAAAGAATGAACGAGGAAAGAGTGACAAAGCAAATTTATGTTGCAGAAGTGAACGGCAGGGTCGAAGGGCACTGAAGGAACACGGATGGTTTTTAGTAAGTAAAAGTCTGGCACTCCCTTCCGCTCCACCCAGAGCGAAAGACGTCATTAGGTGATTTTCCATACGCAAAAAAAAAAGGGTCGAGAAGGGACGCCCTAGACGAAGGTTTATCGACCAAATCGGCGATACATTAAAAATGTGCCAGATTAGGAGTACCCTTAATCGACGAGCGTGTATGCGTAGATATATGGATGTAAAGGAGGCGAGAGAGGTGTGTCGGGATCGCGCCAAATGGAAGTCCGTAGTCTCTGCCTACCCCTCTGGGTGACAGGCGTGAGTGTTTGTATTGAATTGTAAAATATTAGTAAAGCTATTACATTAATCTCACGTTATTCTTTGAGTAATCCAAGGTTATACTAGTTTTAAAATCAAACATAAATTCTCAAAGAGTATTTACTGTTACGTTTTTTTAATTCTATTTAATACAAGTAATAAAAGCTTAGTGACCATTTAAATCTCAACAAGTGCATATAAATAACAGTGGTAGAGCCAGGCGGCAGCTTTTGCTGTCGCATGGATGGGCTGGCTCGAACCGGGGTGGTACCACGACCTCATAGAATACCAGCGTGAAGTAGAGGTTTACCTCTGCATTTCGCTTGGTGAGTGCAGGTGGCGGGAGGCCCTTTTTTACTGGAAATGAGGCATTCCATCCTAGTCCTCACGGGTGAAAACGCATCTGCATTTTGATCTGTAACAGAGGATAGATGTAGATGTCTATGGGCCGCAGCAACCTCTTACCATCAGGTAGACTGTGTGCTCGTTTTTCACCCTTATCCTATAAAAAAAATATTACTGCAACAATTTTTGATACTCTCTCTGTGATCTGGTTGTACTTGGCTTGGTGTCTACAACACTGCAAATATCTTTCCACCAATGGTATTTGTGATTATATCAGGTATGGCATTGATGAACACACGGCTTAGTGATCAGAGTACCCTGACACTTCCCGGCTGTTCCCGGTTTCAAATCACAGTAGAAATCAACAAATGCAATAACATAAATCGTTCGCTTGCTACACGTGGAAAGGACGAGTGAGTGTTATCTATGTCATCTCCTGTGCTTCTAATAGCTCCCAATTGTTTAGCAATTATCCCTATGGTTGGAAATCAGCCATGACATCACAAATTAACGGTCAAATCACCCAGCTTCTTTAAGTTCCATTAGGCTTTTAGCCTTTCGTCGTCGTTCAAGTTCATTAGGCACTAAACCTTTGCTGGGGCACTTATTCCTAGTTTTGTTGGTTACAATGTCAATCAAGAAGCACAATTGGTATATCGTAGTCGACCTTTGATTACGATAGTCAGGCTGTGCTGGTTAATGGTGAAGCTATATGATGCGTTCGCAGATCGAGCGGCCCTTCCAGCGTTGCATTTGTGCAGATAATAAAATATTGCAAGTTTCAGTCTAAAAGATAATATTGTTTTAAAATGTTGTTCTATCTTCTAAAAGTTATACCATGTGAAGCATGGTACAAAATCGGTGCATTTCCCACAAAATTTTATTGCATTTCATGACATACTTTTTATTGAAATGTAGTATTGCTAAATGTAAAAAATATTTTTATAGAAAATTGTTGAACTTGTCAACATACATAATTTATCGTATTAATTAACAAATAATCATACAAATAGGTAACATAATTATCTTACAAGCTCTAACACCTTACACGGAGTTATATCAGCTGTATGTTATGTACCCGTATACTTTAAGCATAATATTTACTTGCGCAGTTTCGACATCGGCCAAACCACACTTTTATAAAATTTATTTAGAAATACGGTGAAAAACGAGAACACATGTTGATGGTAAGTGGTTGCTGTGATTTACAGTTACCTACATAAATATCCTCAGATGTGCAGCAGAGCAGCGCAGTGTGTGCATCCTTGAAAAAGTCTCATATTAGACGGTAGAGCCATGCAGCAGGTGTATTAAGGATGCAAAAGTGATGAGTAAGCTTGACCGGGGAAGTCCCTCAAAGAATACAATAGCGTGACGTTGCCACTTAATTTTTTAGTGCCGTTATCATATAACAGAATATACATAACAAAGTAATATGTTATCTTTATAGATTATAAAAATTACACATACATTGTCATGTCACATTGTTTGTCCGCGAACTCCTAAACTACTGAACTGATTTCAATGAAATTTGCACACTCTGTGCAGTTTGGTCCAACTTGAGAGATAGCATAGTTTTATCCCTATAAGTGACCCTCAATATTTTTTTATTACGAATTTAAGAATTTCTATAGGACTCATGGATAAAATTAACATTGTGTAACGAAATAAAAAGCAACAAAACAAATAACGCCTCCGTAATGTAATGGCTAAGCTAAAGCGTTTGTCTGAGGCGTTGCGGGGCAACATGTTCGAATCGTGCATAAGCAAGTGTTTTATGGTCTAAAAATAATAGTACTTTTTAAAACTACTTTTACTGACACTATCGCGTTTAATTAATTTATTTTTATTAAATTCCCGACGTTTCGGGGGCTTTACAGCGCCCAGATCACGAGGGTCTGCCGGCTAGAATTAAGTGCGACCAGTAGTAGTTGGTTAAATTTAGGTGTACTGTTAAATTTGTAAAAACACGGATATATGTATCAAGTAATATCAGCGACAGTAGGGTAAGCTTCGGTTAGGTAAGGTGCCAAAACCGCAGACATTTTTATTTAATTTATAAAATATATATAATACACCTAAGTTTAACCCACCGCAATAGGCTAGTAGTAGCTGGCTATGCCCAGGTGTATCCGAGATTCGGCTTTTGGCCGTAAGATATCCATCTGCAAATTATTTATGTAATACAAATAATTTTATAGGTTTTTAAACATAATAAAATTGGTTCTGGTTCTTTTCTCGCTCAAAGACCATTCAGCGATCAAACGCAGCCAGTGTTTTTGGCGTGGTACCACGGGTAGGACTGTATGATAATTTAGGTTTATATTTTTAGTTTTTTTCTTATAGTTTTTTAATATCTTAATAAAATAGTTATGAAATATGTGAATTTTACACGAAGAATTGTAATTCAAAAATCATCGATCTGTCGTTATCGCTTATTACCCATAGTACTAGCTTATTATATATATATATATATATATATATATATATATATATATATATATATATATATAAATGCAATTTAACACAGCTTTTAACTTATCCTCATTAAAACGCTGCGGCCGATACCTAGTTCGTTTAAAAAATAAAACATGGTTCAATGAATGAATAAATGATATAGAAAAAAGTAGCTGAGTCTGATAGAAAAAGGCCACGGTATTGGAATAAAACTGGAGCAGCTCTGAACAAATACGGATGTCACTACACCGGCTTTCGGGTCGTTGAGCTTTTGTATAGCCAGTGAATTGTTTTATTTCCATGTCTATTTTCTTTTGTACGTTCACTGTTGATATATCTCTATTTACAGTACCGTTTCAAAGCGCCTCTTAGTTAAGAGGTCGAAGCATTTTCCTGCCATGTCCGATGCTCAAGCGTCCTTGAATTCACACCAATTGGTTTTCAATTTTTTTTCTAGTAAGGTCAAAGTGAGTAGCAAAATGATGACAAGTTATTGCGTTTTTGACCTAAATAGCATCTCATATACAAAAATTCCTCGTATTTTATTAATATCCTTAAACAATGTGAGTTAAAGTTATAGCCTACATCGTCTCACTGCTAGATACAGGCTTCCTCTTATTTCTTTGAAGGTTTTTAGACCAAGGAAGTGTTGATGTGTGTTGGCGTACTTCACTTGTCTTCGAAATATATTTTTGTTATTTTATTAGACATGAGAGTTTCTTAACAATGTTTTCCTTTACCACCGAACACGTGGTGAGTTTTTTTGAATCCTTACGTTATAGATCTTTTTTCATAAGATTCGAAAATAAACGAATTAACCAGTGTTTGACCACAATATCATCTGGTTAATAAGCGATGATGAAGCCCTACATGGTAAATCGCACTGTCTAAGCGTAACAAAAGCCTATTCTCTCGGAAAGACAGAGGCCGGCAGACTATTCCATTCCTTTGCTGTTAGCACTACGAAAGACGAAACAAACTATTTGGTTTGGATGCGTGGAATATCGTCAACATAGGGAGAAAGACTCGTCAACCACCAGGTTGTCTGATGGTGCAAAATTGGAGGTAGGAATTAGGGGATGTAATTGCTTAATTTTAGCAAAATGTGAAGTGTTGTAGCATATTCAAATTAAAGATGCAATGGCTTATAATTTTATAATCAAAAACATGTTTACCTTGGCCAAAATGCAACACAAAAGCTGTAGCATTGAATAATGACCCAAGTAACACTACCAAATGCCTCGTGACGAGCAATTAATTTTTTGTTGTTATTAAACGATCTGAATAAACTAATGACATAATTATTTCTAATGACTAATATAGTTTTCATTCTAGTGGCTTGAAAACAAAAATGTCAGTATATATATAAGATAGTAAGCTCAAGTAGCAATGGGCCAGCCATATATATGTATAATATAGGTATCTCAAAGAACCAACAACCGATGATGAAGGATGGTTCACGAGTGGCAGCCTTATACCAGTAAGCGAAGTGTAAGGTAACCCCCAATTGAAGGATTGAGGACCTGGTAAGATATGCTAAAAGTCAATGGATACAGGTGGCTCAGGACCGTGCCTTGTGTCACAAATTGTGGCCTATGTTCAGCAGTGGACTTGTGATCGCCTGTTATGATGATGATGACTGATGAGAATGTAGTGCCATTTTAAATATAAAAAAGTTGTCACAGTCACAGTAGTTTATAAAATATAACCCCATTTTTTTGTTCATTACAGCCTATCAAAGGCTCATAGAAGGGCCATCTTTGTAACAGTGGTAGAGCCACACGGCAGCTTTTGCTGTCGCACGGATGGGCCGGCTCGAACCGGGGTGGTACCACGACCTCTCAGAATACCAGCGTGAAGTAGAGGTTTACCCCTGCGTTTCGCTTGGTGAGTGCAGGTGGCCCTTTTTACTGGAAATGAGGCATTCCATCTTAGTCCTCACGAGTGACAACGCATCTGCATTTTGATTTGTAATAGAAGATAGATGTAGATGTGTATGGGCCGCAGCAACCACTTACCATCAGGTGGACTGTGTGCTCGTTTGTCACCCTTATTCTATAAAAAAAATCTCCTAAGAGGAATGTTTTCCATAATTGCCACGCTTAACAGGCGGGTTTGCAGCAGCAGTGTTTTAGCTTCTAGGTGTTTTAAGGATTATGACGTTGCCCATCTCCTGGTTTGTTTCCCTCTGTCGTCTTTTACGACACGAGGATGTGGTAATGACACGTGAACACCTCGCTTACGTTTATATGCTCGCGCACCGGCGTTCACTGCTGGTTTCTCTCGGTTTTCATTGATCAGCTAGGTATATGCGTCGTTCGCGCGCCGAGCCAATTGGTGAAATATTTTAATTTTTTATGATCTCTTAAGCCACGCGTACAAATAACATGCAAAGTGTACCCCCATAAAATTGACTTAATGACAAATTTATTTCGTTCGTAAAGATTAATATACCATGCCTAATAATAACGCTCTTTTTAATTTTCAATAACTTATTGTCATGAAACACCTTATTGTGGCTTATATGTAAGAAATAGGCATATTATGGTATCACGGACTTTCTTTTAAATAGAGAGGAAATATCTATAATTTAGTAGAACATTGTATTTACGTATCACTAGCCATTACGCCAGCGCGCGCGGATAAACAATTTCCGCAATATTTAAGGCTAGTTGAAAGGTGTAGCCTAACGCTAGCCTATACTGTAACACAAGTAGCTAAGTCTGCTAACCATGAACTATTGGTATTGCATGTGACAAGGATCACAGCTCAACCCAAAAACTGATCGAGCCCGCCTAGTAGTAGTAAAGCTGCGCAGCGTGTGGCAGCGTGACGCACTGTTGGCCATGGTTGCTAATTACAACAAAAGGAACCCAACTAACAAGCTCAGTACTTCACACTTAGGCTTTGAAGAACCAAACACTCCCGTGTTTGTTGCAGAACATCTTTCACCCATGAATAAATCCCTATATTATGCCATAGAATTAGAAGTATGTTTGGGTACGCAACGGGCGCATATACATGCGAAAGGAAGACTTTAGCCAGGTCTTACTTATTCGAAGTATGGACTATACAACGTGAAGTAGGTTTTTTGTATTTTTTCTTCTTCTTGTTTTCAATGTATAAGTGACCTAGAGAAATATTCATATGGACTTATATTATCAAAATTTAAGAGGACTTAGAACAAAAACTAACAATGTTATGGTAAACATCCTACAAATAAATTATAAAGTTCTTGTACATACATAAAACCTGGCTAAATACAGATGTGAATAATAATGAATTCATAGATAATAGATATTCTGTTTATTGAGAGATCGGTGCTCATATCGGATCGGTTATAAGTCATAATAAAAAAATAGTGTCATAAGTCCGATGGCGATGGAGTAATGATTTTTATTTTATTTATTTATTTTATTAGGCTCTCACAACAATGAGTACACTTTTACATACTTACATATGGAATGACATCACAATTATTAAAACTAAATGTACCATTACTTACAAGAGGGCACCACATGCATAAAAAGAGAGACTTTACGTTGGTTTTACAACAGTACATAGGTACAATTTAACTCTAATAAAATTTTAATTTAAATTATCGTAGTATCCAATGACATTCAGTCCATTCGAGTTCCAAGCTGGGAAACTAACTGTGAAGATCTGTGGGTAATCCTTAATATTAAAACTAAGAACACTTTTTAAACTTGCTTTGGGTGCCGTCTACCTTCCTCGTCCAGTCAATTTAGATTTACTTTCAAAATTTTAGACAATAGTAGTAATATTTATAATGGTTTAGTTGATGTCATAATATTAGGTGATCTAAACCTAGGTCATATCTCCTGGTCCAGTCAAAGAAATTATAATTTTATGAAGCCTAACAACTGTAATATAAACTATAGCTTAGGATGCACTTTGATAGATTTAATTTTTGCTAAAAGCCTATTTATACTTAATAATTTAAGTAACTGTGACAATTGAATATTGGATATAGCGTGAAGTACAGTTAAGAATGCTCGCGTTAGCAAACCCTTGGATCACATTAGCTAATTAGACCCGAAACACACTAATTTATTATTCAGTTCACCCCATACTAACTTAAATTATTTACAAACCAAAATTTGCATAGATTTTAACTACTTTCAAGCTAATTACCAAAAAAATTACTCCAAATTAAGCTTAATAGACTGGGATGAAATATTTTGTAAATTTGTTGACGTTGCCGAAAAGGTCCAAATTTAATACCACAAACTGTATAAAATTATTCAAGAAGGTCTTCCAAAACGCAAACTGTACAAGTCTTGTCACCCTTCGTGGCTCAGTCCGATGTTGATAAGACTGAGATCTGAGCAAGGCAAACTGAGGTGGAGGTACCATCAATATAAGAACTCCAGAAATAAGCTAGAGTATGATATAGTTCGTAATCGCTGTCATAAACTATTGCACAAAGGTTACTGGGAATAAAGAGCTAATTTGGAACACAATATCCGTGCAAACCCAAAAGCATTTTGGCGATTTTTGAAAGATAAGCGAAAGAGAAACTCTGAAATACCTGCCCAGATGTTTCTTGACGATGATACCGTAATGACTGGGCCTGAAATTGCTGGCCTTTTCGCAAGACAATTTTCCTCAGTCTATACAAATACACCTATAACTCCTAAATTCTTGACATTTACTGGAAAAAACACCATCGAAGTTCTTTTTGTTTCAAGAGAGGTCTTAATAAAATACATAAAAAACCTCGACATTTACAAGGGTGCGGGACCAGATGGAATTTCTCCAGTTTTATTAAGAATTGTGTTGTGAATTGTTATCTTGCTTAACCGTTATTTTCTTTGTTAGTGGGCAAATTCCCTACAATATAAAAAAATGCTCGGGTCATACCAATACATAAAAAGGGTGATGTATCATCAGTAACAAACTACAGATTTATCTCTATACTTTCTTTTTTTTCGAAATTGTTTGAGGCGACTGTCTGTCCATTCCTAACTCATCATATTGAAGTCAATTTAAGTAATATTCAGAACGGTTTTCGAAAGGGCCGTTCTACTGAAACGAACCTTATCTCATTTATTTCACACATTTCGCTCGAGGTTGACAAGGGATGCCAAGTGGACGTCATTTATGCTGATTTGTCCAGCGCCTTTGATAAGGTAAACCATGCCCTGTTACTGAGCAAACTTGAATCCACAGGAATTAATGGGTCATTACTTGCTTGACCCACTTTATAGCTAGAGAAAAGAATACAGTTGGTGGCGGTGGGGGTTACACAGAATCTGGCGTTCCTCAGGGTTCCCATCTGGGACCAATATTATTTCCGCTCTTTATAAATCATGTCACGAGTACGCTAAAGGCAAGCTACATTTACTTGTTTGCAGACGACCTGAAGCTCTTGAGATTAATATGAACAAATTTTGACTCATTACTCGTGCAAGATTATCTTAACCGACTGGAAGAATGGTGTAAAGCAAACTATGTGTTGTTAAATCCCAAAAATATGTTTTTATATTAAGTTTAATAAGAAAAAGAAGCCTTGCATTACTTCCTAGAGTCTGTGTCAGGTGTTATGGTGGACACAAAACTCACATACGCTCCTCATATTAATAGGATTTTAAAGAAAGCTGCGCAGATGCTGAGCTTCCTTAAACGCAATAGCAGAAGCTTTCAAATAAGCACTAAAATCTTAAATAATCTCCTCACTAAAGTGGTAAAACACCCTAGTAAGGAGTCAACTGGAATATGCGAGGACAATATGGAACCCAACATACGCTGTGCACTCGTTAAGAATAGAAGATATTCAGAGAACCTTTACAAGAAATCTTGCCTTCATTTCACATAGGTGTCCCTACTGTCGAATGTCGATATTTTTCATTATACTTTCCCTAAATAAAGGGTAAATATAATAGACCACTATTATAAATAATTTGTGAATGATTTAATTATAATCTAATATCCATGTTCTCTACAGCTGCTGCTTGGTAATGCATGTTTTTATTATAGTTAAAGTTACAGCCTATATACATTCCACAGCTGGGCACAGGCCTCCTCTCATTTCTGAGAGGGTTTTAGGGCAAGGAAGTGTCCACCGCGCTGTCCCAATGCGTGTTGGCGAACTTCACTTGTCTTGGAAATACTTTTTTTCTTATTTCTCAGATATGCCGGAATCCTCACGATATTTCATTCAGCGCCGAGGACGTGGTAAATCAGCACTTAAAATTGCAATTAACAATTTTATTTCTGCCGGCGGGGATAAAACCCGGGTTGCTCGCGTATTGCGAAATTTACCGCGAGCGCCAACCATCTGAGCCACCACGGCATGTTTTTATTGTCTTAGTTATATATTATCTTTAAGTATTAGTTTATGTGACATATTTTTTATAAACTATAGTAACTCTGCCCTGTCTTAATTTTTATAGTATTTTGTAATGCTGTGTCACATTAAGGGTGCAGTCCCTAGATAAAGCCCACTTTCAATAAAAAATGTAATAATGTTTGCACTGCTGGTGTCCTATGAATAAATAAATAAATACTATTTCTCGTGAATCTGACTATCATATGCAAAATGAATTAATCAAATCAGACTGTTACTTCCAGAGTCTAGCGTGTTTGAACGAAGAAAAAAACAAGAAAACTCTTACGGCTTATTAAATATAGAAGAAGATATTTATTCTATTTAAACTTAGTTGCATTTTACTTAAAATTAGGCTACAACCTAATAAATTTTTACTGCTGAACGTCGGTCTTCTCGATAGATTCTCTCATAGGGATATAGTTGCCGCGCTTGACATGTAGGTTGGTAATCGCAGTTTTATTTATTTTTAGTTGTTATTAGGCCGCTGCTGCCAATCTGCTGGTTTATTTTCCTCTGTCGCCTCTTACGACACCCACATGAGGTTATGGGGAGGTGGATATTCTTACAGCGCCACTACCACAATTTTTTTTCATATTGTGAAAATGTTGTATATAAACCTTAACCTACTGGTAATTACATTCAGTGTTTTTTATTATATCGCTCTTCTCTTTACAGTTAATTACATAGGATTTTTATCAGTCTTCGTAAATTTTCCCACTTATTGCAGCGCATTTTAAATACGAGCATGACTTTCATTAAATTAGAAAAAACAATAAAATGCTGCTCAAGTCATTATTATCTGTAAACGCAAACAAAACTGAGTATTATAGAATTATTATCAGTCTACAACAAATATTTATTCCGCTCAGTTAATAATTTCTCTTTTAAATTGAGATAACAACATAATTTTATATATTTTGAAGGTTTTTCCTTGATGCATAAAACAAATAAAAACAAATACCAAAGTTTTCGTATGTGCGAAGGAAAAAACATCGAAAAGATCGCAAGCAAAAATATACTTTGCTTATTAAATTTATTTGTAAACAATGTTATTCGTTGCTCCGTCTGTAGCTAAATATATAAGTTATCTTTTTTTTAATAGGATAAGGGTGACAAACGAGCACACGGTCCACCTGATGGTAAGTGGTTGCTGCGGCCCACAGACATCTACATCTATCCTCTATTAAAAATCAAAATGCAGATGCGTTGTCACCCGTGAGGACTAAGATGAAATGCCTCATTTCCAGTAAAAAGGGTCTCCGGTTCTCTACACTCACCATACGAAATACAGCAGCGTAAAGCTGCTATTTTAGGTTGGTATTCTGTGAGAGCGTGGTCCTTCCCCAGTCGAGCCAACCCATTCATGCTACATTTATACTACTAATATAGCTGCAGCATGGCTCTACGATGTAAAAAGTTATCTAGGTTAGTAACGCGAGAGCAAGCGACGTAAAGTTGACCGTGTGAAAAACCCTGTATAAAATCATTGTTCCTTAAAACTTTAATAAATTTATGTTAAATGAGGATAGCGCAATAATTTTTTTTAGATAAGGGTCAAGTGTCTAAGAAATAAAATTCAGAAAACCTAGTTGAAATCTATCCTCTCTACCCTCTTGTCGAATTACGAATAATTATAAAACATTATGGCAATACGAGTAGTTTTGTACCGAGAGATTT
Source organism: Parnassius glacialis (assembly GCA_033319125.1). Lineage (NCBI taxonomy): Eukaryota > Metazoa > Arthropoda > Insecta > Lepidoptera > Papilionidae > Parnassius > Parnassius glacialis. The sequence goes on along the minus strand of JAVANC010000023.1, from coordinate 16,464,312 downwards.
GGATATGGCGGCACGAACTTTCAAATACTGTCGAACTTAAATGACAAAAACTTCTAGGACAAAGTAGTATTGACAATGACCAACATACAACATCTTCGATTATGGTACAGCCATGCTGCAGTTATATTATAGTTGTAGCACAAATGGGTCGGCTCCACCGGGTAAGGGCTACTCTCTCTCAGAATACCAGCGTAAACTAGCAGCTCAATGCTGCTGTGTTTCGTATGGTGAGTGTAAAGAACCAAAGACTCTTTTTACTGGATACGATTGCCTCATACCCAGAAAAAAAGTCCATCTTAGTCCTCAGGAATGACAACACATCTACATTTAGATTCTTAATCGAGAATAGATGTAGATGTCTATGGATCACAGCATCCACTTTCCATCAGGTGGGGTGTGTGTTCGCTTGTCACCCCTATTCTATATTAAAAATTCCTTTTTATAAGAATATCTAAATTCTAAACATTATAAATAGGTACTTAAAAATGAATTGGATTAAGGTTTACACAAATACGAGAATATAGAGCTATTTTGCGATTGTCGGCCAAATTTGCAGAGAAGGTTCAGAATAAGTAATATAGGCAAACAGTGAAGAAAATAAAAAAAAATCTCAAATATTCTGTCTCTTTTACTTTTTTATTTCAAAATGCATGGTAATGAATTATTTTAACTGATTGTCATTCATTAATATCTAATGCCTACTATTTTACTACGCACGCACACATCTGTAAGGGTCGATTGGTCGGCAAAAACGTAGTGAATTGAATTGCACAAGAGCGCGCGTAAGAGTACTTGTTGCCCATAAATCTCTTTCAATTTGAGATAATTTATAATAAAAGTAGAAGCCTTATTTACTCGTATTTGCAAAAAAACTGCAATAACGGTATGTCATTGTTAATATATTTGAACTTCTGTTTACAATTTGGCTACTCTTTAAAAATAACGCTGTATAGCCGTACTTACATTTATACTGTTACACGCTATTTGTATATGTATGTCCCTTTTTGCAGTAAAATGCCTGCGCATGTAGTAATCCTATAAATGCTTCACTGCGCGGTAAATGCCTTCGTTTATGAAAGGGTAATAGAGTGGGTAGAATCTGCCATTTCACTTAAGTGCGTGTAGGCGAAATGTAAATGTTATCAGGCTTTTTCCTCCGCAAGTTATGCGTTTTACCACAACTTTTTTCTTTATTAACGACTAGAAAGTAGCAAGTTAGCTCTTAATATTTTGACATATGAAAACATCAAACAGGTTTTCGTTTTGTGAAATATAAGCGCTAAGCAATATCCACTTGTCCTGAACAGGCTGCCGCTAGACATGAGCTTCTCGTATACAACGTGTCCCGAAATTCAACGATAAGCCAACACCGGAGGATAGACCTGCCCCGGACTAATCGGAGAAAAAAAGAAAAAAAAATATATCTCAATTATATTTTAAGTTATATAAAAAAAATGAAATTCTTCAGAAATTGATGTTGGTTAGTTGCGTCAATTTTTAAAAAAAACTTGCCATACTAGTGTTCATACTTTTTTTTACACCACGATAAGTTAAATTTGGTTAAAGTAAAAGTCTTCAAAAAATTTAGGGAATAAAATAAATTTCATTAATTTTCGTGATAAAACAAGAGTTATTCTGGAGTTTTTAAGAATCGTGGTAGATAGCAGTACTATTCAGGTAGCCTATAAAAAAAGAAAAAAATATTTAAAAAATTGTGGTCATGGTAGTGAAAAATATCATAAACGGTCTCAATTTCTGAAGAATTCCATTTTTTTTATATAACTTAAAATATAATTGGGATATTTTTTTTCTTTTTTTCCCCGATTAGTCCGGGGCAGGTCTATCCTTCGGTGTTGGCTTATCGTTGAATTTTGGGACACGTTGTATAAATTGGCTTTAAATGCAGCGTTTGATTGGTGATTTTAAAATTGCAATACCAGACCTCTCGTGCTTTTGTATTGCTACGGGTCTGGATGTCTGCTGGTATTGTTTTTCTTATTACAGCCCTTCACAAGTCCACTGCTGAGCAAAGGCCTCCCCAAGGAATGCCAAAACACGGTTCTTAACCACCTGGATTCATCGAATTCCTGAATCTCTTACCAGGTCGGCACTTAATCTAGTGGGGCTCTACACTTAGTTTAACGGTGTGACGCTGCCACTCGAGAATTTTTTTTACATCGGTTGTCGTTTCTTTCAGCTATTTGTCCGGCCCATAGCCATGAGTTCACGGAATTCATGAGGTCTTTCTTTCATACTTTCAATTTTGTACTAACTTAAGACTATGAATTTCATTTGGGGTGGCGTATGAGATATTCACATACGCCACTCCACACGGCTAAAATACACATAATGTTATTTTCACTTTCATTATTGGTACGAGTTGTAATGTCTTTTTTTCTAGTTTTAATACAAAATCTGTCAGTAACAGTTGAGAAAAGTTCAATATAGACGAGTAATCAAAAGTTTCAATCTATGCAGGATTGAATTTTTATTGGTTTTGCTAAAACGCGGTATAAATCCGAGTAAGCGACAGTACTCAGAATTGAGTAAGACGTTTTTTAACCAAGTTAAAAAAAGAGAAGCGTAAAATAACGAGTTTTTTTATTCGACACGTATGTTGTTATATGTAGTTTTACCGAGTTTTCGTGAATGAGAATTGAGAGAATGTAGAATTTTCAACATGCTAGAGCGATGCTGCAGCTATATTAGTAGTATAGTTGTAGCACGAAAGGGTCTGCTCGACCGGGGAAGTACCACGCTCTCACAGAATACCAGCGTAAAAAAGCAGCTTAATGCTGCTGTGTTTCGTATGGTGAGTGTAGAGAACCGGAGACCCATTTTTCTGGAAAAGAGGCATTCCAACTTAGTCCTCATGGGTGACGACGCATCTGCATTTTGATTCTTTATTGAGGATAAATGTAGATGTCCATGGGCCGCAGCAACCACTTACCATCAGCTGGACTGTGTGCTCGTTTGTCACCTTATCCTATAAAAAAAATGGCTGAACTGATTTTCTGTTATTAAATTGTTATACGTCAGGGATAGTCTATGTATAAATTTAAAGAAAAATTCCTTTACTAAGTTTATTTTTATAGAAGAGGCGGCAAACGAGCTTGCGGCTCAACTGATAGTGTCGGACTCCGCCCATGAACAACTGAAACTCCAGGTCGATTGCAGGCGCGTTAACGGCCTTTTCAAAAGGAGTAAGCTTGTTTCTTGAAGGTCCCTAAGTCGTATCGGTCCGAAAATATTGCCCGTGGTAAATAATTGGAAAAATAACGAATAATTTTTTTAATGTTACGATATAAACGACATTCTAGTTGTTACCTTTAGACGAATTAAACGTGGTAGAGCCTTACTGGAGCTATATTAATTGTATAGTTGTAGCACGAATAGGTCGGCTCAACCGGGGAAGGACCACGCTTTCACAGAATACTAGCGAAAAATAGCAGCTTAATACTGCTGTGTTTCGTATGGTGAGTGTAGAGAACCGGAGACCCTTTTTACTGGAATAGAGGCATTCGATCTTAATCCTCACGGCTCAAAACATATCTGCATTTTGATTTGTAATTGAGGATAGATGTAGACGTCTATAGGCCACAGCAACTTACCATCTGTTGGAGTATGTATTCGCTTGTCACCCTTTTCCTATAAAAACACAGACTTCAAAAAGAGCTACTACAAAACTACTATATGTATAAACTAGAAAACAACTAGAAAAGTATAAAAGTTAAATTGTTTATGTTTTGACAATTGTTTTAGATTATTGGCAGACATCTTCGAGAACAAAAAGCAAGAAATAAGAACACCGCAGTGTCACTGCTCGATTGTGCTTTACGGGGAGTATCAGCGTTACCATCTGCATCAATTTCTGAACTAGCCGGTGTGGGCCTCCATGGATTGGTGATATCTTCCGGAGACATTCGAAGAGTCCAGCAGGGAGCTTTCAATTCTATTGCGGCCACTTTATTAGCATTAGGTAATATATTAATTCCTATATATTCCAGTATTAAATAGTAATAGATGTACGATAATTAGCTACTTATTTTTTTTCATAAAATAGAATGTGATCTACACCTTATGAATTTCCTATGTAATATGCAGGTGTTTGCCATAATATATCATGATTACATATGAACCAGAACTATCAAATGTAGACCCGAAACAACAATTTGTTTCGTGTAGGATTTGAACCCACGCTCTGCTTGCAGCCATTATAATATATTTATGTACTATTGGTATTTATTCATATACTATGATTTTTGTATTATTCTCGTAAATTTAATTTTCTATTATAAAGTGAGTGTTTTTTTTTTTCAGGATTACCAAACAATCAGTTGCCATCGGTGCCGACAGAGGCGTTAAATCACCTGATGCTTTTGGACCGTTTGGATTTATCTAATAACAAAATTCACACCTTAGACTCGAATTCGTTTAAGGTACTGTTCTATCACTGTTATAATAACCTACGTTTTATATAGCAATTTAAATAAAAAGTCCCGCTGGGTTTCTTGCTGGTTCTTTCTAGGACAGAGGTGTTTACAGAATGCTTAAATGAAAGGTTATTTTACTTAAAACTGAAATGGCTTTCAATAAGTATTTTTGTCATCTATCTATACAAATAAATAAAATTGAAGTGTCTGTTTGTAATGTCAAAATTACAGCTTTTTACTAAATGCATAAGAAAGTATATACGGTACTAATAACAAAAATACAATTTTTAAAGTTTTTGTCTGTCTGTCTGTCTGTCCGTCTGTCTGTCTGTTTGTTCTGGCTAATCTCCGAAACGGCTGGACCGATTTTGACGGGATTTTCAGTGGCAGATAGCTGATGTCACAAGGAGTAACTTAGGCTACTTTTATTTTAGAATAAGAATTAGGGTTCCACGCAAAAAATTAAAACCCCAAATAACACGCGGGCGAAGTCGCGGGGAACAGCTAGTATTGAATAAAAATGATACTATTCTATTCTATGAGTACGTATTATAAGGTAAGAAAACAAATTTTGGTCTATAAGAAAGTAACAGTCGCTCATGGTAAAGGCAACTGACCGTGTTTTAAAATTAAAGGTTGTGATGTGTCGTGTGTGAATTTGAATCCACTATTTCATTACTGCCGCGAACTACGTACTTCTAACACAAGCATTTTAAGCTTACTTATAGTGACTAACTAAGAATTTACATTATACTAGCTGACCAGGCAGACGTTGTTCTGCCCTTTTCGACGACCCTTCATATAAAAAAATCCTTAAATTCGTAATCAAAAAAATATTGAGTGTCACTTATCAGAATAAAAACTATCCTATCTCTCAAGTTGAACCAAGCTGCACAGAGTGTGTAAGATTTCATTGAAATCAGTTCAATAGTTTAGGAGTTCGCGGACAAACAACGTGACACGTAATTTTTATATATTAAGATTAAGTGTTTATTTGAGTGGTTTATTTCTTTGTTCAAGTTGATTTAGGAATAACTTATATCCTATGTTTTGCAGGGTATCAAAAATCTCACCTATCTAGATATAAGTGATAACCAGCTGACTGTAATATCACCGGATACATTCATACCATTGTCAAAACTTATTGTACTTAGATTGAGAGGAAATCTTCTGAAAGTTCCCGCTTTAGCTTCGTTAAAGGTACGTACCGAGATTGTTCTGTTATTAAATTATTGGATTTTAAAATTATTTCCGCATTCTTTAAGGTTATTTTGCAAGCATTATATTATTTGGTCGGCGGTTGGTATAGTGATCACTGTACTCGTTTTATATTTCGCGTTTTAATTTGGTGGAAAAGAGTTTGCTCCACAGCCAAATCGTTACATATTAGCAACAAAATTAATACTGCTATATAAGAATAAAATTAAAATGACCTGGAGTATAATTAACAGCGAAAACGGTAAAGACAAACCTCGTAACTCCAGTACTCCAGTAGTACTAGTAATATTTTAACTTGAAACGTAAACCATTATCTAAATACAAAATTTCATCCAAATCGTAAGAGCCGTTTCCTAGAAACCAATTACTTGTAATGTACAAGAATTGCTTACTAAAAGTAGAGGAAAAAACTACTTACATCATTGAATAGGATAGTAGCCCTTATAGGCACTAGATATCAGAAATATCACTCTAATCTAGTTTGATCTTTATGTAACAGTTCCACTTACATTATTAAAATGGTAATGTATGTCATATTATTTTATTAATTATATCTATAATTAGAATATATACATATAATAAACATAGAATATATAATATAACATAACATTTAGAAAACTAAAAACACAATATTTTCTTCATGTGAATGTTTTGGTTAAACTATATACAATCAGGTAGTTAATTACTGCATCGAATACAATGAACTAACCGCACTACTCTGCCGTCATACAGTTTTTTACTAGTACGGTGGGTAGAAGACTAATTTGTTGTTGCAAAAAATAGCCAATATATTAAAATATCTACACAAATCTTGAGTACGAATTCACGAATATTATTGTAATTGTAGGCTGTCTTGTGAATAAAGAATTATTATTATATATAAAAGCCATTTACTTCTCTAGAAATATATAACATATTAATTATAGTATAGTATAGTAACTGACTATAAGTTTTTTAACATTAAAAATAAATAATATAATTAATACCTTTCCAGTAGGTTCACTCCGTATTCACTCCGGACTTTTTTACAGTGTAATTAATTATTTAGTTCGACCACAGCGCCACCTATTGGGTTGAGATTATGTTGTTTTTTTTAGCACTAAACCAAGATATCGTGAAAGTTAATCAATTTTGTTTTTCGTCCAGAAATATAGAATTTGTTAATAACTTGACTAAACCATCTACTTCTCCAACCAAACTTGAACCATCTCTTGACAAGTTAATGATATCAGTCATCGGTCAAGTCGTACAGAAATTCACAATAACCAACAGTTATTAACAAAGTTTACCAACAATTATATACTATATAGGTTTTTTACAAAGTATAAAATTTAATTCAATAGTTTTCTTTTTGTATAGGATGCCCATTATTTACGAGAACTGGATCTTTCGAGCAATGCTTTGGAGGGTCCGTTGGGGCCTACAACGATACCACCGCTAAGTTTTCTGAACATACTACATCTTTCAGACAATACATTTGCTAGTATACGACGAGGAGCATTATCAGGTAAAACTGATTCAAAAGTTATTTTGAAATATATACTTTAGATATATAATGTTTTATTCTAATATATCATTCCGGCAAACGTTTTTCCTATATCCTTACATTTATTCTTCTTCGTTTTGCCAATGGTAACCAGTAGCGTTGTGATCGTCTACCCTGCCCAAGGACACCATTATCCTTTGCAGTTATAATTTTTCTCTAATTATTAAACACAGTGTATACTGTTTCTGATTCTGTCTATCCTTTTTAGGTTATAACAGTTAAAAAAAATAAAAAAAGAAAGCAATGTTTCCTGTTTACCATTATAATTTTTATAAGCATTTAAAACTGTAAAAAATAGTTTGAATTTTCTGTATGTATTTTATACGATATTTAGGAAAAACAGGGAATAAAGTTTTTAACTAATGTAACTAACCAGCTAGATGACATTCTTGTTCCAAAACCGAAACTGTGAAAATAGTGTTGAACCAAAATGCATCGAAATATTTTGTTGAAATTATTTCATTTTTAGTTTTTGATTTATTAAATTTTTGGAACGAAGTTCCTTATCGCACGGTACGAATTTGGCGGAGAGAAAAAAAATGTAAGATTTTTTTCCGTCACGACCCCTTCGGACGTAGTGTAGACGGTCTTGGCGACTATAAGGAAGCGAGAAGGAATAATATCCATCTCCCTCGCACTTTTCTTATCTTGCCATGAAAGAAATATTATTTTATTTTAAATGACGCATCATTATAATAGACGCTGGTATTAATTTATTTGTGTTTGTTAATCAATAATATAACGTTTATCAACAATAATATACTATGAAAGGAACTTCGTTCCAACCGAGTGTTCCACGACACTCAAGCAAGTATTTTTCGTTACTTTTGTTTTGTAACATTTTATCGATTATTTCCCTTTGATATTTTGTATTAATGTGTCTAATGCGAAAATTAAGTTTCTGTTTGTATCTATTCCATTGTCTAAAATAAGAAATGCGCTGAATTTCTATTTTCAGGTCTTACAAACTTGACACACTTGAATCTGCACAACAACCAAGTGGATGTACTGGAGGACTATGCGTTCAGACACCTCACTAATTTGACACATTTGGACTTGTCACATAACGAGATAGTGGCGGTTTCAGGTAAGAATAGTTAAACTACCATAAAAGAATTAAATGGAATAATATAGAAATCGTACTTAAAACAATTTTAATTTATTTGTACTTAATACTTTCCTAATAAGTTAATTTTTTTTGAGTTTTCTCAAAACAATATTAGTGTTGAAAAATTCTAATTTAATAATTGATTACAATGTTTATTTTATAACAATGGTTAAATATATTTAAAAAATTGTTGAGTCTTGTATGATTATTTTGTTGTTGATGATTTTAAATTAAGACTTATGACACAATACAATACTACTTCTTAATTTAACTAACGATAATATTAACTTTATTGATCGTGTATTAGGGGCGTATGAATATCCACTACCCCATATCGTCCCGTGGGTGTTGCAAGAGGCGACGGAGAGAAATTGAAACAGGTAATGAGCAGCAGCATCTTCCTGATGACAACTCAAAATAATGAAAAACGGCTTTTGACAACCCTCTCGCCAAGCGTGTCCACTATGGCAAATTTCCCCCTATGAGGCAATCTACGGGGGAAGCCTATGTTGAGTTGACTTTTATAGGCTGTTATGGATGGATGGATGAATGAAGATTAACTCTAATAAATTAAAATAACAGTGAATTCGTTTTAAAATGTCACGAATATTTTTTAGGCGCTTCTCTAGCTCAGCTTACAAATTTGATCCATTTGGACTTATCGCACAACTTCCTACGATCACTCTCTGCAGAACCATTAAAGACTCTAGGACGTCTTACTGATTTACTTCTTCATGACAACGACATATCAATGATTGATGACGGAGCGCTGGCGCAGCACAAGGATCTGAGTCGGTTTACAATAGAAGGTTAAGTTTTATGATTAAAAGTATTGAAAGGCAGTACGAATGTATTAACTTTTAAGATATATATACTGTGAATTTATAAGTCTACTATTGTCCGGGCATGTTATAAACTTCTAGTGATCCGATTGATTTCTATATAGAGTTAGAGATAAATACTTAATATAATTCTAAGTATGATGCATGTACATATTAGTCGTATTATTACAAGCTCGCAATTTGAAAGAAAAATGTTAATGAAGAAATAAGTTTTATCTAATATATAAAAATTAATGTTTGTTTGTTCGTATTTTATGCGCTGCCTCACCGTTCATCAGATTGCGCTACAACTTTGTCGATTTATTGCTTGCACTTACGCCAAGGTTATAGTACAATTAATTTACAGTAGGTGGTGCGCGTATCGTACCGAAAAAGTTATTTGAAAGTTATATATCTATTCAACTTCAATGAACGAATATTATGATTCCTAATTAAACAATACAACTCTTTCAAATTTAAAACGATATTTACACAATTATATTTTCTATAACGCGCCGGGTACCAGCTAGTTATTATATAAAAGTAAAGTTACAACCTCTATTTGCCCCACTTTTGGGCACAGGCCTCCCTCATTGCCGAGAGGGTTTGTTGGGATATGTCCGCAGCGCAGGGACACTGCGCTTCACATGTCTTCGATATACTTTTATTAAATTTCTCCGGCATACAAGTTTCCACACGATGTTTTCTTTCATTGCCAAGCACGTGGTAAACCAGCGCTTAAAACTGCAATTAAGAATTTTATTGATATCGGTGGAGATCGAACCCGAGTTGCTAGCGTACTGAGAAGTTTACAGCGAGTGCTTAGCTACTGAGGTATCACGGCGTTATTATATGACTTACTATTATTAACTTCAGTTTAAAAGCTTAATAAGTCTCATCGTATTCTTTTATAGTATAAAACATTGCGACAAGTGATAAATTTGGTCTCAATTGCAGATAATCCGCTCAATTGCGACTGTTTAATGGCTGGTTTTGCAAGGTGGTTGAGGGAAGCAAAAAACCTGTCTCAGTCTGATAAATCTGCCGCAGTCTGCGCCACGCCACCCCATTTAGAAGGAGCACTCCTATCTAGATTATCGAAAAACAAACTTTGCGATGATTTTGAACATATAGAAATAAAACATAAACAAGAAATAAATTACGATTACAATAAAATATTCGATGATGATACTGACGCGACTCACGATAAGCTTAGTATTGTAGATGATCCGGTTATAGATGACGATTTATATATCGATAAAGCTGAAGGCTTAGATGATGATATTTATGATGAGGAATTAGAAGTGCCAGCGGAAGAAGATTTACCGATATCTAAGACAAAAGTAAGTAATGTTAATTAGAAAATATATTTCTTAAAGTAAGTAATGTTAATTAGAAATTATAACTAAACGGCAATAACTAGTAGAACCTATCACTAGTGCCATCGATAGAGATTCATTTGTTACATCACATCACATATCATCTTATGGGTGTCGTCAAAATTAAAATTTTGCTATGGTATTCATCCCGTTTATACCAGACGTAAAGATGCCCAAAAATAGTGTCAAATGCGTGAGATGTCGGGTACTGCAACCGTCGACCCGCCTATCAAGTGTGGTAATTATGACAAATGCCACCTATCCCCTATTTGTAGAGTTGAAATTTTTTGGGTTTTACAGGCAGACGAAGACTAAATGGAAGTTCAAACAAAATTATTAAAAACAAGTGACCCGCATCGGCTTCGCACCTACCGGGTCCAAATGTGAATCTATACCATCTAGAGACCCGTCGGTAGAAAATACATTATGTTAATATGATGAAAATTTATACACTTTATTAATTGCTTCAATAAGCATGAACATTTATCATATTCATGATATGCATGAATATGAGAAATCAATATCAATGAACAACATCTGAAATTATGTGGCAAATCAATGCTATCAGAAAGATCTTATGTTTATTTATTAATTTTTTTTAATATATTGTAAATCAAGTTATATATAACACACAAGTATACCATAATAAATGTGATGTTAAACTTATTATTACAAAATCAAATTTAAAGTAATTATACTTTTACTAAATTAACGTTTCCTGTTGACTGTACGTAAGTAATTACAAATTTGGTTGGTTAACATATTTGTTTGATTGGAAATTTGATTCACCAATATTCAATATTGTTACTCCGTATTAAAATTTATTCGATGATAGATTGTACGGCGTTGATTATTACTATCCATAATATGATATTATGACATGCTCTTCAATGTTATTTATGTAGTATGAATTGAAATATTAGTAACATAAGCGAACGATTCATTAAATTGCACATATTCTAAGTTTGTACATGTGTAAAAAATTACCAGTTTCATTTTATTTATTCATTAATTTTATTTTATTCCATTAATGGTAACGAAATCTTTTGCCGACTGTTGTACTAGGGAGCAGTTTTCTTCATTATCAATAATCCTCTTATTATCATCTCATGTAGTCACATGTCAGTCTCATAATTTGATCGGTTAAACAAAATTATTATGTAGCGATATTTTTTTTAAGGTCAAACAGTGTAATAAATATTTGTATTCACTCAGGTACGACTTGAAGATGCTTGGTATGATAAAGAGGAAGTGCATCTGTCATGGTCTCTCGACCCTCCATCGTTACGGCGATTTCGTTGCACTGGAGTCACAGCTTCGAGAGGTGGAAGTTTGCCTAAACACGTTGCTTGTCATAGAGCCCCCCCTGCGAATATTGTATTACAAGGATTAAAGATTGACCCCACCGAGTATTATACGTGAGTTTTTTTTAATGCTATATATACGAACAGAAATAACATGTATATGTACCGTAAAAACCCGTATTTGGGTAAATCTTAGGATTTTCTTTTAAATCTTCGGATTTACCAACATGATTTGATGTAAGGTTTTGTATAAAATGAGTCGATTTTTCGGGCTTATACCATTACAGTTTGGTACATGCTAGGTTTTACCAATGACTATTATTAGTAAATGTTGGTTTTGGAAATAAAAATATATAATATAACTAGAAAGCATTTATTAAGCATCGAATCATGTTACCAACTAAATTTTAAAATATTTTTATGACGTGGTTTTAATGTCAGTATTCTAACGTGGTAGAGCCATGCTGCAGCTATATTTCTGGTATAGTTTTTTTTTATAAGATAGGGTGACAAACGAGCACACACTCCACCTGATGGTTAGTGGTTGCTGTGGCCCATAAATATCTACATTTATCCTCGTTTGCGAATCAAAATGCAGACGCGTTGTCACCCATGAGGACTAAGATGGAATGCCTCTTTTCCAGTAAAAAGTGTCTCCGGTTCTCTACACTCACCATACGAAACACAGCAGTGTTAAGCTGCCATTTTACGCTGGTATTCTGTGAGAGCGTGGTTCCTTCCCCGGTTGAGCCGACCCTTTTCGTGCTACAACTATACTACTAATATAGCTGCAGCATGGCTCTACCACGTATAAAACATAGTTGTAACACGAATGGTTCGGCTCGACCGGGGAAGGACCACGCTCTCACAGAATACCAGCGTAAAATAGCACTTTAATGATGCTGTGTTTCATATAGTGAGTGTAGACAACTGGAGACCCTTTTTACTGGAAACAAGGCATTCCATCTTAGCCCTCACGGGTGACACTGCACCTGCATATTGATTCGTAATCGAGGATAAATGTAGATGTCTATGGGCCACAGCAACCACTTACCATCAGGTGGAATGTGTGCTCGTTTGTCACCCTTATCCTATAAAAAAAATCCATAAAATCTTTGTATCACACACATTTTGTCTCTCAAATACTTCTAGACAACATAAAAGTACGTACTACGCGACGGACTGTGTCGAGCGGAGAGAGGTGACACTGCACATTATCCGCGAGCACGATAATGCGCCAAACACTTTTAGACATGACTATTTTTCAACATTTTACGTGTCTTTGAGGTAAAACCTAAGATTTACTAAGTTAATGGTAGTAAATTAACGATTACCACAGAACAGTTCGAACTATTGCCATTAAGACTTGGTAAATCATAGGTTTTACTGGAAAATCTTAGAATTTACCGTAGTTCGAGCTTTTACAGTAACATATACATATTACATAATTAAGCGGACTCGTGTCAAATGATAATGAATTTGCTGTACCGGAACATCATGTTTTAAAAGTGTCCGTGCGACATTTTGTATAATATACTAGATGAAGATTTATTAATGGATGGATAGTTACACAGTTGACAACATCTATTGGAGGCCATGACACATGTTTCTCTCATTTTTCATAATCGCCTCTTACGACATCTATGGAATGATATATTTTTTTTATTTTTTTTAAAACGTTACCCCCACACAAGGATTTTTTCCTGTATCGTGGAGGCAGTTTAGAAACACAAATTGCACAAAGACAAACATTCAGACCCAGAACAATTATTTGTAGGTCATACAAATACTTGTTCGGTACACGATTCGAACTCGCGACCCCCAGCGTAGCAACTCATTGCTAAGTCACTGCGCCACGGAGCCGTCTATATATGCGGTGATGGATTTTCTTACACTGCAACCATACGATATTATAAAATGTAAATGCTTTTAAAACAGAAGAAGTATTCCAAACCCACTATCATTACATACATTACAGGCTATAAAAGTCCACTGCTGAACATAGGCCTCCCTCATAGATTGCATCATAGGGGGATTTTGCAATAGTTGACACGCTTGGTGAGTGGGTTGCCAATCACAGATTTTTTGTTATATTGAGGTGTTATTAGGAAGATGCTGCTGTCAATCACCTGTTTCTATTTCTCTCTGTCATCTCTTACGACACCCATGGGACGATAATAGTGGGTAATATATATTCTTACACCGCCACTACATGGTCATACATACCCACTAGGTGCAAGGACATTAAAATGTCATGTTGTATTAACAAATTAAAACCAGTAATATTGTCTTTCAAAATTTGTAGATTCTGCGTCGCTTTGGAAGAAATGGATAATAAAGATGTGCCAATGGCTCTCGTGCTTGGATGTGGTGCGCCGCAACCTGTAAGGCAAAGGGCTGAGTATATAACATCGGGCGTCCCCGCTACTACTCCACCAGCGAGGCCAATGTTCAGGTTAGTTGCTTGTATATTGTGCAAGACTTTTATAAATATTACATTATTGACGTGACAACGTCTTATACTCGTAAATCGATGAAGCTGGCTGCACGCACGAAAAAACATGACTCATGCGGCGTTACCTCGCTCTGAGGCGTTCCATTTAAAGTGCAAGCGAGAGCGCGGAACGAGCGACAAAGAGGCACAATCGGCCTCCGCGTTCGGCATGTCCGCATGGACAGCTTCTATACAATAATACATTTACATGTTTTCGTCAAGTATGACGTGCAGTGAAAAGTGAATGTGGTGTCAATTGTTTATAGCAACGATAATTGCGGCAGTAACGATTCTTTCGATATTAAATATTTCTTATGACGTTGTCACGTTCAACTATCGTCAGTAAACCGACTTTACAGACAACCGATTTTTTATAATAACATAACATGATTACAGGTTTCTTTCTTACGGTACTATGCATGGTTGAGGTGTAGAGTACCTGATTACTATTCTAAAGGTCTCACGTTGAAATCTCGTAGCCGAGCCAGTGAAAAATCAAATTGTTTATTTTAGGACTGTGTTTGTTTGATTATCCGTGTCTATGACCCTGGATAAACTTACTTACTTTTGCCTTCCGAAATACTTCGTAGTTGCCACCTTGCTTGAAAACCAACCTGGAGGATATTACTAGTTACGTAATTCCTAGGGAAATATTAGAGCACAATCCATTCGCACAGTTCGCTAAACTATGATAACATTTATTCAGTTTTCATGCTGTTAGGCCTTTTTTATTGATATTACACGCCACTATAGAAAACCTATGAATTTGTAAATTATTTTGTCCCTTTTTTTGTCAGCCCAAACAAGTCTATTAACTGAGAATATGCCTTAATCGTTACGCGTGAGATGGTTAACCAATTGCAGAACCAGACGCCTTTGACTCTGCTGCCCGTCGCTCGTTTTAGTAATTTACGTCTGTCGTAAACGTGATAGTATGCCGCAATTTCTTGAAACCCATACTGCCCTGCTGAGCCGTGGATACTCTTGCCCCCCCCCCCCCCCCCTAGTTTATCCTTATTGAGTTAAATAGTTATCCCTTAGTTAATTTATTCAAGGTCCAATAATTAACGACCTTAAAAGTTCTAGAATGTGTAATGGTTTCTAAGGTCTAATGTAAAAAATCCTTGACTGCTACCAACAGAGCAATCGTTTACTGTAATTTTGAATATTAATATTATATTACCATTAAAATATTAACCACTGTAATTTTTTAGAGTTTCAGAAGTTCGCTCCAACGTGACTGGTGATGGGGTCCTAACTGTACTTATATCAGTAATGGGTTTACCCGCGACCCGTTCTCCGTACGTCTTACCACGATCTCAGAGACTATCGGCGCCTGACAACAAATATCTTGCCATATACAATTGTTATGTAGTCTTGGCCGTCCTCTCCAAGGGGTCTTTAGTAGCTCAGAAAGATACGCCGTGCCGATCTACTTTAGAAATATCCATGGATGGTTTTGTGAGAGGACCATACGAAGTCTGCGCCAAGATTTCTAAGTACAAAACCGATGAAACACTACCAATATGTGTCGTCCCTCAACTGCAGGAACCGCTTGGCTCCATGGAAATGAAATCTGGTATGAAGGGATTGAATTCAGCTTTAGTAGGTGTAGCTCTAGGCTTGATGATTATTGTAATTGGTCTTGTTTGGTTTGTAAGAAAGATGTTAAAAAAACCAACGGAATATAATACACATCGATGCTTTAGACCGGAGGCTGCACCAGAAGAAAGCGTTAGAGCCAGCTATGCAATGCTAACAGCTACTTCTAAGGTTTAGTAATGACTTAAATAATTGCCATATACAATTAATTTACTAGTCTTTTTAATAAGTTTCTATTATTAAATAATATAAAATCAAAATTTGAATTGGAAAATGAATATTATGTATTACTAAGTATAAATGATTTAATAAAAATTTATTATTTTATTTTAACAAAATTTAATAAAATTTGTGTAACATTATTAATCTTAAAGATAATTTGAAAATTGATCATTCGGTAATTCTTAATTTGAACTTCTGAGAGAAACCAGTCGTTATATAATTTGCTAAGTGCACAGCAAAATGAATTCCCGGAACGTTACTTATAATCATTGCTGTTAATAAACTTAGATAAGAGGGTCATAATGTTAAAACTTTAAAGATTGTTTAATTTGTTAATTTAATATATTTGTTACGATATGACAAGTTAAACTATTAATACATACCTACTTTAAAACAATTTCTTATAATTGCACAGCACACTGGGTTATCGTCATTAAAATTTTAGGCAAATTTGATTCATGTAAAGGTTGAACCACTTTTTAATTTATACTGACAGTGCCTCTGATTATTATTATTAATTAATTTAAAAAAATCATAAACAACTAATAAAATAATTATGGTGATAGTCTCGAAAATGACTGAGATTTTTATTATACTCTTTGTTTTGGATTATATTTCTATAAATAACAATTTATATCTTCTGTGAAGATAATTATTTTTACGTAATAGATTTAACACGAATAATATATTAACACGAGGCTGATAAGCGATAATAATATATTTTTGTTTATAAAATGACAAAGTCATCGCTAGTTTTTTTTTAATATAATTATTTGTAGTTTTCTCGGTTATTCTATGATACTTAGAAATTAATAAAATAAATTGTTTAATATGTAATAAATGTAATAAGTTGTAGTTTTTTTGTCGCCGTTTGTAAATGTTTCGGAGAACTTTGGTTCTGCTTTAATTAGTAAATAAAAGGTGTAAATAATAATTTATGGAAATTATTTTATGTGGAATAAAAATTAACTTTAATAATGATTTGTTTTCTTTTTATCATCATTATGCTGGACTTAATACCCTGTTTGGGCTCGTTTAAAAAGCTACTAAGATCATATCTCTGTTAACAACCACGATAGAACTCGCCGGGAATTAACGTTAAAATGATAGAAGATACACACATTCGTACAGTAGTAGTATCATACAGTACCCATCTTTATACGATTTTCTTTACTTAATTTACTACAAATTATTAAATTCTCATGATGTGGTGGTGGTGCAGACAATGCATCTACCCATGTCGCCCCGTGGGTGTCGTACGTGGTGACTAAAAGAAACGCTAGAAAGATCTTATGATTTACGATAAATGGCGGTACAATCATCTCGTTTATGCTAGAAGTAAAATGTCAAGACGGGCAGCAGCGTGCAATTGTTCACTCGCCTGCCAAGCGTTGCGATTAAAGCAAACCCAGGGAGTGTTTGCTTTAATCGCAACGCTTGACAACGGGAAATATCTTATTTTTTATTTTATTTGGAAAAACAACAGCTATAATAATTAAGATAGATAATACTTAATAGCTACAATAAGCCAATTAAAAGTCCTCGCTATTTCCGGCCTGTTCAGGTGAACCTGAAAATTTTACTGAGCCAACAACAAAACTCTCAAAAATATTTCTAATAAATACAGAATGAAATTGTTATCATTCGCATCTATTGAACCTTTCTACTCGTATTAGTATTAGTATAGAAAAAAATAAAAAGTTAAAAATACGCATAGTACCAAGACGTCGCAATCTCTATTGAGTTTGGCTTATAGGCATTTACATCTTGTTTGATTTGTGCCGAATACATGCGACCTTGAATTTGCCACTGCCCTGATCTTTTTCCAAGAACAATAAACTGTATTATTTAATAGTTCATGATTTATTGGCGTAACTTTTTTCGTGTTTAATTGTAATAATGGTGCTTGAAAATTGACTCAATATGATTTGTAAACTTTACTACAAGTGAAATTTTAGCTCTAGATTTGCGAAATTTTAATCAAAACGTAGTTTGTACTTTGAAACATGGGTACTATACTTTTATTTAAAAATACGCTAATGTTTTTAATTTTATCCCATTTACTTATATTTATGCAATACCATTATCTCAGGTCTCAGTGATCGCGATTGTGGAAACGGGCAGCGATCACCGAATGGTGAGAGGCACACGGAACCTAACGTTAAGTTGGAGAGGTCACATCTAATGAAATCAACGCTTTGTCCCGCTCGTGCTCTAATCCAAAGTCCCGAAATCTTTCAGCTCGACCTACAAATCCGTTTTCAGTGCCTAGAACATTGCAAAACAGTAGACGATAAGAATGAAAAGCTCGTGGAAACTGTCCATGTTGTCAGAGCTAAGTTTTGCAAGACCCACCGCAGAAAAACACCAAACTCTCCAATCACACTATTAATCTTATAGCTGTTAGACGGGAAATGAAGCTGCAGTCTTCAATAGATTTGACAGCGTACAGGCAACTGATCAAATATCTCCAATTGCATGCGGCGGGACTTACGCAACTTTAATACTGCTACTATTGCAGTTATATTAATAGTATAGTTGTAGCACGAATGGGTCGGGAAGGACTATGCTCTTACAAAATACCAGCGTAAAATAGCAACTTAAAGCTGCTGTGTTTCGTATGGTGAGTGTACAGAATCGGAGACCCTTTTTACTGGAAACGAGGCATTTCATCTTAGTACTCGTGAGTACTGTGAGTGAGTGGGTGACAACGGATCTGCATTTTGATTCGTAATCGAAGATAGATGTAGATGTCTATAGGCCACAGCAAACACTTACCATCAAGTGGACTGTGTGTTCGTTTGTCACGCTTATAATATAAAATAGCCATTGATATCTCATAGCTCCAAGGTCTTTGCTAGAGATGTGTCTGCCAGAAACAGCTAACTGTCGAAGCCGAAGACCGAATAAAGTTGAGTTAAGTTGAGTAAGGTTGAGAGGTTCTATGGGCAGCTGTACAAATCATCACTGGAGCCACACGCAAGTGTGAGTAACCATCCAAAAACAAGTATTATAAGACACTATTTCGATTATATTCCGGACGTCAGTCTGAGCGAGATTAGAATAGCTCTCCAGCACCTTAAAACGGCAAGGCCCGACAGGCAAGAAAACCTGTACTTGCTTGGCTTTCAGAAGCTCTTTAATTTCGTCCTCCATGGTGGCACTACTCCAGAGGCGTGGAGCAGAAGTGCGGTGGTCTTGTTCTTCAAGAAAGGCGACAACGTTCTCTTGAAGAACTACATACCGATTTCCCATTTGAGCCGCATCTACGTGCTGTTTTCGAGAGTCATTACGAATCATCTCGCATGCAGACTCGATGACCTCCAGCCTCCCGAACAAGCCGGTTTCCGTAAAGGGTTTAGCACCAAAGACCACATACATACTCTTCGGAAATTGGTACAGAAGTCCGAGGAATATAATTTGCCAAGCATAGGCGTATGTGGACTATGAGAAAGCCTTTGATTCCGTCCAAATTAGGGCGGTGGTGCAGTCCCTTCAGCGGTGCCAAGTTGACAGTCGGTATATCGAAGTGCTAAAGTGTTTGTACAGTAGGGCTACGATGGCTATTCGAGTACAGAACCAGAGTAAGAAACCTCTTTAACAACAGAGAGGTGTAAGACAGGGTGACGTTATATCCCCGAAACTCTTCACGGGTGCATTGGAAGACTACTTCAAGCTTCTAGACTGGAATGGATACAGTATTAACATCAACGGCGATTACATCGCTCATCTTAGATTTGCCGAAGATATAGTGCTTATGACAGAATCGCTGTAGGACCTAAGCTCAATGACCTCAATTGTGCCTCATAACGGATAGGTCTTAAGATGAACATAGACAAAACAAAGATCATGTATAACATCCATGTCACACCTATGCCGGTAGTTGTTGGGAGCACTAAGCTCGAAGTTGTTGACGAGTATGTTTTCTTGGGACAAATAGTCCGACTAGGTAAGTCCACCGAGAGGTCAGTCGACGGATTCAAATTCGTTTTAGAAATTGTGGCACATCTTCTCGTCATGTATACCTTAAATCTTGAAAACGAGACTGTACTGTGAGCTATGGAACTGAGACGTAGTCCTTCACTGATGGCCGGATGGGGAAGCTCAAGATCGCTCAGCGAGCTATGGAGAGGGCTATGCTCAGAGTTTCTCTGCGTGATCAACTTAGAAATGAGGATGTCTGCAATATAACCAGAGTGACGGACATAGCCCAAGGGATTAGAAAGCTGAAGTGACAATTGGCTGGCCATATAGCTCGAAGAACCGACAACCGACGGGGAAAAAGGTTCTCGAGTGGCAGCCTCGTACCGGCGGATGAAGTGGGGCATCCCCCCACTAGATTGAGTGAAAACCTGGTAAGACATGCAGAAAGTCAATGGATGCAGGTCGTCAGGATCGTGCTTTGTGGCATTCCTTGGGGGAGGCCTATGTTCAGCAGTGGACTTGTGAAGGGCTGTAATTATGATGATTTTGATGCAATACTCTATGCCTATTATATTGTATATATTATTATAATATATATATATATATATACATATTTATAAGATAAAATGTGATTTTCATACGCAGCCACCACTTGGCGACTTTATTATTACGATGACATTTATTGTTAATAGTGAAGCCTGGATTTCACTTATTACAAATTCAGACACTATTGGTTTTCTTCATAACAGTATTTTTGACTACAAATTTTTATTATGTAGTTTAATATCAACAAATAATTATGACAATCGTTTGGTCAGTTATGTATGTCTACGTCATTTATGAACTTTTGAACTTAAATAAGAAATACCATATCGATTTCTATGTATCTAAGTTCCCTTATATCAGTTATCAGTTGTCCCTAATATCACGCTCAGTGCATGTTGACAGACTTCATACCTTTTCTTTTATAGGATAGGGTGACAAACGAGTACAAGGTCCACCTGATGGTAAATGGTTGCTGTGACTCATAGACACCTTCATCTATCCTCAATAAAGAATCAAAATCTAAATGCGTTGTCACCCGTGAGGACTAAGATGGAATGCCTTTTTTCCAGTAAAAAGGGTGTCCGGTTCTCTACACTCACCATACAAAACACCGCAGTATTAAGCTGCTGGTTTACGCTGGTATTATGGGAAAACGTGGATCTTGCCCGTTCAAGCCGAAAACTATATATATACAACTATACTACTAATATAGCTGCAGCATGGTTTTTTTAACTTGAAATTTTTTGATTACAGACAAGTATTGATATGTAAGTAGGTACTTGGATAGTGAAATAAGTTCAACATAGTTTTGTAAAAAAGTACTTAGGTATTACTTCTGTAGTTAAATTATTACTTAATTATTTTTTCGCTATAAGTAACTATCTAACAAAAAAAATTATATGATATAAATTCCTTTCATTATTTTTTTAATTAGAAAAGACCTTACCTCCACACTAGGATTTCCTTCTGTATCATGGAGCCAGTTTAAAAACAATAATTGTACAAGGACAAACATTCAGACCCGGGACAATTATTTGTAGGCCAAACAAATAATTGTTTCTTGCGGGTTCAAACCCGCGGCCCCCAGCGCAGCCACTCATTGCTATCACCACCACCGATACCACCGCGCCACGGAGCAGTCAATTATCCTTCGGTACCTTAAAAAATTATATATCTGAATCCTTTTGATTGCTCATTAAGCATCCATCCACCCAACAATTATAGTAGGAAGGATGTTTTGTCATTATAATTTATCAAGTAGATAGGAATATATATATTATTTTTAAATTACATTTATTCTTTTTTACTATTTTATCCTACAATTAAATATACTAAACACCAAACAAAACCTATTTCAACAAGTATTTCAAAAAGGATAAAAAAACTATTTACGTAAACAGCATAGAAAAACTTTAGCATTCAATCGCCTAGAACGCGCTACGCTACGCGCAGTGGACTTTACGGGCTAATTAAGAAGAAGAACAATAGGTAAGGCGCGAGAGACGTAATATATTATTTAATGGACTCGCTCTTTATCTCATATTGTGATTATATCTAAGATCCATCTTTATTTACAACACAAAGCGATCTAAAATAATATATTTAATTTCCCTTAAGTTAAAATTTAATTTTATTACATGTTAATTGTCAATAATTACCTAACGATTTTCAAAGAGATAAATATGTAAAAAAGAAGCCTCGTAAAAAGGCTATTTTATGAATGCTCGGATTTTCCCTAAAGGAGGAAGGTGCGCACGGGCATCGCAACAATAACACATAACACAGAGATCGTCAGTTTTAAAAACAACGCGATGGCGCACGTACGTGTCACTGCAATTATATTAATATGTGCATTAATATTTTCGATGGTCCAAAGCAAAGTGTTCACTAGATGCCAGCTAACACGTGAACTACTACGGAATGGTTTCTCAAGGACATTCCTCAGCAATTGTGAGTTTATAGGACTGATTAATCATCTGTTGCATAATTAAGAGTAGGTATTTTTCGGTTTGTCTTTTGTATTCTATGTAAATCCATTAAAATGTCACGTCACGTGTGTGTAGGTGACGATTATGTTAAATTGACAGAGCGTTGAATGTCGAATAAGCGATTCTATTTAAATTTGTTTGATTAGGTAATAAATTCATACTCATTATTATGTATTATAACATTACAATTGGCGATATTTTATCTATATGTTTAGCTCTATTGATAAACATCATACACTACAGGCTTTTATTTTTACGTTTGAGTTCATTCGATTCATGGTTTGACAAGCGATTTTTCAAATTCTATGAATCCCAAGTTCATATAGTCTATAGTTCCCTCAAATGCGAGCTTAATAAATTACAAACTGTTATTGTTTATAGGATAAGGGTGACAAGCGAGCACACATCCCACCTGATGGTATGTGGGTGCTGTGGCTCATAGAAATCTATATCAATCCTCGATTAAGAATCAAAATGCAATAGATGGAATGCTTTGTAAATGAATGAGATGGAATTTTTCGTATCCTGTAAAAGGGTTCTCCGGTTCTCTATACTCGCCACACAAAACACAGTAGCATTACGCTGCTGTTCTGAGACAGCATGGTCATTCCCTAGTCGAGCCGACTTATTCGGGCTACAACCATAACATAGCTGCAGCAAGGCTCTACCACTTTCAATGGGTGACTTATTAAATGTTGCTCATAAAACGACTTGACATCGTTCTTTTCTCTTTAATGGAAGTGTTTTGGGTCAGGAAAGTCTACCACACTGCCCCAATGCATGCAGGCGGCTTTTCAATGTCCTAGAAATATTTCCTATATTTTCAGGCATCTCAAGACTTTCTTATGATGTTCTTTTTCACCACTCCCTACAACGTAATAAGAATTCAGCACTTAAGTTGCAATTAACGATTTTATTTGTTCTGGTGAGCTTCAAACGCTTTTTGCTTGTGTATGAAATTTTAAGACGAATTTTTATCCCTTGAGCTACACGGATCCTATTGTTTAACTAAATTTTATAAAAGTTAAAAGTCAAAAGAGGGAAATAAATCGGGAGATGGGCAGTAGGGTCTTCCTACTAACGACTAAAAAATACTGGCTTCCCAAGCGTGGCAACTATGGCAAATATCCCCCCTATGAGGTAATCTATGGGGGCGGCCTATGTTCAGCAGTGGCTTATCAGTGTTTAATAGGCTGTAACGGTAACGGTAACGGTAAAAGTTAAGTAAGGTTTATATTCTTGATATATCAGATTTTTTGACTGCCTCGTTGGTCTACTACAACCACTAGAGTGCGACTGCTGATCATGAGGTCCCGGGTTCGAATCACGGGTCGGGCCAAAAAATTAGTTATTGAGTTTTTCCATAAAGAAATTCTCAGTACCTGCCCGGAGTCAGAAAGTTGACGGTGTTTCACCCCCGTGCCTCGGAAAGCATGTAAAGCCGTTGGTCCTACGCCTGATCTCTCTCCGGTCGTGTCTGTTTACCGTCCCATCGGGCTATGAGAGTGAGGGAATAGAGAGTGCACCTGTGCTTGCGCATACACTTGGGAACTATAATCCTGTTCTGCGCAGATGGCTAGTCTCCATTGAGGCTGGCCGAAATTCGGTCTGGAGGACATTATTATTATATCAGATTTATGGCCAATACTAATATAGAGTGGAAATCGTCGAAAATTTCACAGTACACTTAATCTTCTATTTAAAGTTGGAACAATTATACTTTGCCAATATCCATCCAATAAAATAAAATGATGTTTAACCTAGTTTGAAGAACACCTGCCGCCCTCCCTCAATTTTTGGCTCGCCGCTCACTTAGCGGACACCGCAGAGTCTACTACATCTAAAGATGCCTCGTGTAAAGGCGAAATCTCGTTTTTGTCGGCGGTGTGTCTTTCCTAGTGTAGTGGTAGTAGTAGTAGTGGTGCTGGGATTAGTGGTGACGAGGATAGTGCATGTGCAATTGACGGAGGGCGGGAGGTGCTGTTCAAACTTGGTGAGACATCATTTTATTTTATTGAGCGGATATTGGCAAAGTAACATTTTTCCGACTTTAATATAATGAATTTCCGCAAAGTAACGCCTGATTCTATTAATAATCTTCTATTGGCAACATGGGATAACTTGATGGCAATGTTTGCAAACTTATTTCCATACTAGTAGAAAGCAACATATTATCCCACTTAAGGGCTACCCTCTTAATCATTATTTCCGTACACATCATCTAGTTAAATAGTATACAGTTGTGTGTTGTCTGATATTACGTATTTCAAATTAGTCGGCCAACCGTGACATTTACAGCACAAAATCCCAATATCTATTGAATTATAATCTACTTTCCAACAACGGCCCGATGGACTAAATATTTTAAGGCTGTAAATTTTAAATGTGCTCATAATTGTTATAATCTAATTACTTCTAAAATTTACAATGGAATATTTTAAGAGCTCAGAATTAAAAACTGTAGCGATGATTTTTTGAAGTTTTGGACGATGCAAAAAGAAAAAAATATAACATCCATCTTCTTGTAGTAAGACTGGATCGGCTCGACCGGGGAAGGACCACGTTGGCACGGAATACCAGCGTGAAATAGCAGCTTAATGCATAGCGTGGTGCGCTGTAGTTACTCCAGAAGCAAAACGCATCGAAGCCTAAATCACGTTATAGGAACAGCTCTGTACAAACACATGAAGCGTAGACCGCTCCACGAGCTGAACATCTTGCCCGGTGGGAGATCTCCCCTTTTCCTTCCACGGCCAAATTGGTGAATCCACACATAGTATTTCATATGGTGAGTGTGAGAGCTGGAAATCCATTTTACTGGAAACGAGGCGTACCGTTTTAGTCCTTAGGGGTAACGCATCTGCATTTTGATTCTTAATCGACCATATATGTAGATGTCTATGGGTCACAGTAACCACTTACCATCACCCTTATTCTATAAAAAAATCCTTTTACACTTCCGAAGTCAGATAAAAAGTAGCCTATAATAAGTTTCCCAGGTCATCATACAAAATATTATTTAAATCTGTTATGTACTTTATGCATACACATAACCATTTTAAAAACCATCAATTTGGCTTTAACTGCCATTATACCATATTTAGCCCCTAGACTTGTTTTTTACAGAAAATATTAGAACTACAGACAAGATTTTTTTTTACAGATTTCTATTAAATATACTTATATAATAGATAAAGATGTACATATCTCCTTACTTGCGTAAGCTAAACAAGTGGCATTATATAACAAATGTTTAAAATTACACCCAAATTTATAGCTACTGGAATTATAATAAGATTCACACAAGGAAAGTACATACCTAATAACTGTATCAGATATGAACGCATATTTAAAACCAGTTTAATATACAACAAACATGCGTCAATTGAAAAGCAAATATGCAGTTTGTAATACATGCAAATATCTGAGGATTCAGGAAATATTTAATTAAGATTAAAACAATAGAATGGAAAAGAAAAGAATATTTTTTTACAAGAACACTTTTAAAGATTACTACTTTTAGAGATTACAAGAATTATTACTAAAAGTCACTTATCTTTTATTAAAAATCACTGGTTCGGGAAAAACCTCTGTGCTGGAAAGGACGACTCCAGAGAGACATTATTAATTATTAATCTACGACAATGTTTTACAATTAAATATAAAATCACTTAAAATAGCATGATAGCGATCACCACATTCCTAGGGATCATTATCAATCTCGTATTCTTTCATAGTGTAGCCCGTGTAGTAGCAGGTAAGAATTTCTACTACCACATATCTTCTCGTGGGTGTCGTGAGAAGCGACAGAGGGAAACAAAGGCGGAAAATGGGAAAAACATCAAAAAAACTGCGATTGCCAAGCCAAACATGGCAACTATGGAAATATACCCTCATGATGAGAGTTGCGAAGAAACGGCCCCCAGTCCCCGGCGGCCGGGCTATTCCTGGCTACGGTGGCGATCATGGTAACGGCGGGCAGGGGGTGCTAAGAATCTCCGTTGCAGGTTCGGTTGCCACCTAACATGACGCGACCTAGCCACATATAACGTATGCACCCTGAGGACTGACGAGAAGATCCTGGAGGTGTTAGAAGAGATAAATAAGTTGCGCTGGGATATTATAGGATTATCTGAGGTCTAAAAAGAGATGGAGGACACAGTAATATGGCTACTTGTTTAATCACCGTTATTGAGACCATCTGTCCCAAAGAGTTGTCGGATTTATCGTCCACAAGCTTGTCGTTAACAACGTTCTAATGATTGGGAGTGTGTCGACGAATGTTGCGTACCTTATACTCAGAATCATCAAATGGTATTCGCTGAAGGTCATACAAGTTTACGCACTAACCTCGGCACATTCCGATGAGGAGGTGGAGGAAATGTATGAGGATATCTCTAGTCATGCATTCTTCCCAAACCCACTATACTTGTAAGTGAGACTTCAATGCAAAACTAGGCACAAGAAAGAACGGTGAGCTGAAGGTAGGGAAATACAGGATAGGGCAACGAAATGCAATGAACCAGCAGATGACCTACTTTAAGGAGAAAAGGGACACTATATGATGAACTCTTTCTTTCAGAAGCGGCCCCACAGAAAGTGGACCTGGTCGAGCCCTGACGGTTCGACAAAAAATTAGATTAATTTCATTATGCCGATTAGGCGGTAACTGTTCTGTGATGTTCCAGCGATCGCGACGGTGTGACTGGCAGCGGTCACCAAATGGTGGTAGGCACACTGAACCTAAACGTTAAGTTGGAGAGGTCACGTCTAATGAAGTCAACGCTCCACTCCCTTGTGCTCTAATCCAAAGCCTGAAAACTTTCGGCTTGAGTTACAAAATCGTTTTATGTACCTTGAAGACTGTAATGAAGTGACGATGGGAATGACAGGCTTGTGGAAACTGTCCATGCGGTCGGAGCTAAGATCTACAAGATCCGTCGCAGAGGAACAAAAACTCTCCGATCACACTCTTAATTTCATGGCTGTTAGACGGGAAATGAAGCTGAAGTTTTCAACAGATTTGACAGCATACAGGCAACTGAACTGACATTTCTCTAAATGCATTCGGCGGGACTTACTGAACTTCAAGCTCGTATTAAAGAAACAATCGATCGGAACCGGGGCACCAAAATCTTTGGAAAAAGATCTGCCTGTCAGAAAGAGTCAACAGTCGGGGCTGAAGACTGAATGTAGCAGCATCGTTTCCGGGATGCCTCAGATTTTGAGTGAGATTGAGAGGTTCTATGGGCAGCAGGACGTCAACGTTGGAGCTACATGCATGAGTGAGAAACGATTCAAGAGCAAGAGCAAGTGAAAGCGGTTGGATAACCCGTACTTGAAATCCTTCACAAGCTCTTTAATTCGTTCTCCATGGTGGCACTATTTCGAAAGCGTGGAGCGTGCGGTGGTCTTGTTCTTTAAGAAAAGCAACAACGCTCTCTTGAAGAACTACAGGCTAATTTCTTTTTTGAGCCTGAGTCCTTACAAATCGTCTTGCAGGCAGATTCGACAACTTCCAATCTCCAGAACATGCCGGTTTCCGAAAATGCTTTAGCACCAAGAACCACATACATACCCTTCGGCAAATTGTACAGAAGATCGAAGAGTACAATCTGCCACTTTGTTTTGCGTATGTGGACTAGGAGGCATTGATTACGTAAAAATTCGGGCGGTGCTGCAATCCCGTTAACGGTGCCATGTTGACTGTCAGTATATCGAAGTGCTGAAGTGTTTTTAAAGTAGGGCTACAATGGCTATTATATTCTATACATATGGTATTAACATTAATAGCGAGTACATCACTCACCTTTTATTTGCCGACGATTTAGTCATAGCAGAATCGCTGGAGGACCTAAGCTCTATGCTCGATATTTTTTTAGGGTAGAGTGACAAACGAGCACACATTCCACCTGATGGTAAGTGGTTGCTGTGGCCCATAGACATCTACATTTATTCCCGTTTGGGAATCAAAATGCAGATTCGTTGTCACCCATGAAGACTAAGATGGAATGCCTCTTTTCCAGTAAAAAGGGTCTCCGGTTCTCTACACTCACCATACGAATGTCTCGATGAACTCAATAATGTCTCCCAACGGACATGTCTTAAGATTAACATGGGTGAAACAAAGGTCATGTGTCGTAACACATGTCATTGTCATAGATGTTCCGGTTGTTGTTAAAAGAACTAGGCTTGAAGTTGTGGACGAGTATGTTTTCCTAGGATATATAGCCTGGCTAGGTAAGTCCAACTTCGAACGAGAGGTCAACCGATGGGTTTAACTCGGTTGGGCAGCGTTCAAAAGATTACGATATGTGTTCTCGTCAGGTATATAACATTTAAAACTTGAAAACAAGGTAGAATGAAACGTGGTCCTTCACTGTTGGTCATATGATGAAGCTCAAGGTCGCTAAACGAGTAATGGTGAGGGCTATGCTTGAGGTTCCTCTGCGTCATAAACTTAGAAATGAA
Source organism: Parnassius glacialis (assembly GCA_033319125.1). NCBI lineage: Eukaryota > Metazoa > Arthropoda > Insecta > Lepidoptera > Papilionidae > Parnassius > Parnassius glacialis. The sequence continues at coordinate 16,435,256 of JAVANC010000023.1, read as the reverse complement.
GATATCCACTGTAGAACCTTAGTAAGCTGAAGTGGCAATGGGCCGGCCATATAGCTCGGAGAACCGACAAGCGATGGGGAAGCAATATTCTCGAATGGCAGCCTCGTACTGGTAGGCAATGTGTGGGGCGGTTCCCTACTAGAGGAAGTGACGACATGGTAATACATTCAGGAAATCGATGGATGCAGGTGGCTCAGGAACGTGCATAGTGGCATTCTTTAGGGTAGGCCTATGTTAATCTGTGGATTTGTAAAGGGCTGTAATGATGATGATAATGATTCGTTGATAGTATAATAATCCTTATCAAACAAATTTTGTCTGGTTTTAAAATTTTATAAAGAAATCTTTCATAGTTTTAGTTGCAAAAGCGTACAAATTGAAAGCGTACATTATTGAATCTTTGAAGTGGAGTAACTGGTCTTACTAGCTTGAGCTTGTTCCTAGTGTTACAGAATGTACGTCGCTATTTTAATGAAACTAAATCACTAAATATACAAAGCACAGCAGCCTGATGCTGCTATTTACATTTCAGCATCTACTTACCATCGAGTGGACTTTATGCTCGTTTGGCACGTTTATTTTATGAAAAAATCACACTGCACTGTGGCCTACCACGCAAAAATTGAACGTTTTTGACCTAAACTCAATTTAACATGAATTTGCGTCGGTAAATTTAAGCTCCGTAATGGATTTTTGATTGATTATTTTCAATATTGTCAATACCCTCCTAGAATCTCAGCTCGAGCTAATATTAAAGTAAAATCAGTCAAAATTTGGTACAGATGGTAACAGTATTTATTTTTCTAAGATTAAAAGGATACTCTTTGAAAGTAATTTGTGTTTTAACTACTGTTCCGGAACAATACCTCTGTCCTTGGAAAAACCAGCAAAAATCAAGAGGGAGTTTTAAAAAACATTTATTATAAATAGAATATTTTCCTATTTATAATTTGTTAATATTTTTTTTATAGGATAGGGTGACAAACGAGCACACAGTCCACCTGATGGTAAGTGGTTGCTGTGGCCCATAGACATCCACATTTATCCTCGTTTGCGAATCAAAATGCAGATGCGTTGTCACCCGTGAGGGCTAAGATGGAATGCCTCTTTTCCAGTAAAAAGGGTCTCCGGTTCTCTACACTCAGCATACGAAACACAGCATCATTAAGCAGTTATTTTACGCTGGTATTCTGTGAAAAATTCTGTGTTAATAGACGAGAGCCGTGGTAGCTCTGGGAAAGTCGTGGTACCTCACGGGTTCGCTGTAAATTTCACAGTCCGCGAGCAACCCGGGTTTGATCCCCGCCCGCACCACCTGATTTATCACGTACTCAGTGGTGAACAAAAACATTGTGAGGAAAACTGCATGTCTGAGAAATAAAAAAAATCTAAGACATGTGAAGTCCCACTTATTGGGGTAGCGCGGCGGACCTTTCCATGCCCTCAAACCCTCTCAGAAATGAGAGGAGGCCTCTGACCAGCAGTGGGACGTATATAGGCTGTAACCTTATATTGTAAGTCATGATCAAGTCAAGTTCTTAACTTTGAAAAAATTGTAACAGATGACTTATAAGTGATTCTTAGTAATGTTCGAAGCACGTGGTAAATCAAACTTTCGGAAATTCCTTGTCGCTGACAGAGAAAAAAGAAGGTAGTTTCTTTTGATTGATATTATTTGCTCAAAGCTCATAATGTTTTAAATGACAAAAACACTTAGTTTTTTGGATCTGTGAAATCGACAAGTGAGTGATTTTATTATAAAATAAAAAATAAATGTTGGGTGAATATACGAGTACACCAACTTCTTTTCCAATTGTAAGCACAGACAGTGCACCCTGTCAATTTGCAAACGAGGCTCTGATCTGACTAATCACTCATCTTAGTTTGTCGTACCCACATATCACACAGGGATAACAGTAAGCAACACTACTAGAACAAGCACAGTACTTATGCGTTAACCAACTTGATCTCAAACTTGGTAAGTATAGACGAGTATTACAAAAAAAAAAAAGCTGGCGAAGTGTGAGTCGGCCTCGCGCATAGAGGGTTCCGTACCATCGTAAAACACGTTCCTAGTAGGGTACTTTAATTTTTAATTTCTTTTTATTTTATTAATTATGTGCATATTTTTATAGGTGTAATTATCACAATCATGTAAATTATAACTTTTTAAAATATTGCTCCGTGAATTTCTTCTGTATTTTGTAGGCTTTTAAATACATATATGAACATTTTAGTACATGTTCCGTATGAGAATCTACACGTGTTTCTCAACATCTTGTCATTACTACGCCATCAATATTTTTTTTAATCTGGATAAGTGTAAATAACAAAACTAATATTAAAACAAAGAAACATGTTTTAGGGGTTTGCCTAATCGAACAGGAGAGTGACAGAAATACGTCAGCGTATCACGAAAAAACTCCAAGAAGAAAATTCTATGGGCTTTTCCAGGTAAGCATTTACAGTTCTAACCTAACAATTTAATCTAACAATTCTTTACATGGTAGAGCCATGCTGCAGTTATATTAGTAGTATATTTGTAGCACGAATGGGTCGACTCGACCGAAGAAGGACCACGCTCTCATAGAATGCCAGCGTAATTTTTTTTTATAGGATTTAGGTGACAAACGAGCACACAGTCCAACTGATGGTAAGTGGTTGCTGCGGCCCATAGACATCTACATCTATCCTCTATTACAAATCAAAATGTAGATGCGTTGTCACCCGTGAGGACTAAGATGGAATGCCTCATTTTCAGTAAAAAGGGCCTCCGGCCACCTGCACTCACCAAGCGAAACGCAGAGGTAAACCTCTACTTCACGCTGGTTTTCTGTGAGGTCGTGGTACCACCCCGGTTCGAGCTGGCCCATCCGTGCGACAGCAAAAGCTGCCGCGTGGCTCAACACTGTTAAATAGCAGCTTAACGCTGCGGTATTTCGTATGGTGAGTGTAGAGCACTGGAGACCCTTTTGACTGGAAATGAGGCAATCGATCTTAATCCTCACGGGTGACAACGCATCTGCACTTTGATTTATAATCGAGACGTAGATGTCTAAGGGCCGCAGCAACCACTTACCATCAGGTGGAGTGTGTGCTCGTTTGTCACCCTTATCCTATAAAAAATAAATGTTTCTATACTATACTGAGTGGGAGAAGTCCTTTTCTGCCCACAAGTCCTTCCGGATAGGGCCATCATAATATATATTTCTGCTGCCAAATAAGAGTGTTGTGTCCCTATCTGAATGTCCTGTGTCTCTATACACTAGAGAGCCTGTATAGTTACAGGCTGCGAAATATTCCATCTTAGTCCTCAGAGCTGACAACGCATCTGTACCTTTCTTTGTTTGAAGTTTGCTGAAGTGTTCATTGTACATTGTCACAGTAGCCATTTTTTATAGGATAAGGGTGACAAACAAGCACACAGTTCACCTGATGGTAAGTGGTTGCTGTGGCTCATCTACATATATCTTCGATTACGAATCCAAGTGCAGATGCGTTGTCACCCGTGAGAACAATGATGTAATGCCTCGTTTCCAGTAAAAAAGGATTCCGGTTCTCTACACTCACCATGCGAAACACAGCAGGTTAAGCTGCTATTCTATACTGGTATTCTGTGAGAGCGTGTTCCTTCCCCGGTCGACCCGACCCATTCGTGCTACAACTAAAATACTAATAGGTGCAGCATGGGCATGGCTCTACTACGTAAAAAGCCATTTTTCATGAGGTAGACTGTTAGTTTGTTTATTAATTTCGTTTCATAAAAAAATATTTCAACCACCCAGTGCCACCAACACACTTAAAGACAATATTCACAATTCCATCCTCCCCATCTGGATTGTATTCGGTGTGCAGTGTTTCCCAGAAGATAATAAGGCCTCGCACTACAACTTTAGAGAATGTACTGTCATAAGCAGCAGTTTATACATGGTTAGACCCATACAGCTATATAGTTGTAGCACAAATGACTCAGCTCGATCAGGGAAGGACCACGCTCTTACAGAATACCAACGTAAAATAACACTTAATGCTACTGTGTTTCGTATGATTAGTGTACAGAACCGGAGACCATTTTTACTGGAAATTAGCCATTTCATCTTAGTCTTCGGGAGTCCAACCGTGGATAGATGTAGACATCTATGAGCCACAGAATTTACTTACTATGAGGTGGAATGTGTGCTCATTTGTCACTCTTATTCCATTAAAAAAGAATAAAAAACTTCCCTTGTATACAGAAAAATGAATTATCATATACACCTGGAAGTTTGCATTTAAATTCTTAGAAGAGTGGTAATGTACTAGAGTGTTATAACTGTATGAGTAAACTTATTTCAAAGTGAAGATTATATAAATAAAACCGTAGCGTTGGACTACTATTGAATATATAGAGTGACGCCCACGCAAAATAGCTAGCAGTAGATGAAATCACGATACCGTGGACGAAGGTAAGCGGCACGCTTGGGGAATATCCAAACGTTAAAGTTCGGTGCTATTGGGAAATGACCTCGAGTTACTTGTTAAAAAATTTGAGAGGAGCACTTCGACTCTGAACTTTCAAGGCTTATATGATATATGACTTAATACTAAAATTATAGTAGTACTATTACTAATAACTTGAACTACACTAGTAGTAGTTACCATTAATATTATTTAAACTATAAAACTGACCTCCATGGTCCATTTTAAGTTGTATACTCAGACTAACAAGGAAAAAAACGACGGAGTGTTGCGTATATTAACGCACTTACGTACACAATAATTTGAAATATTTTGTGTGCGTCCAGGAGTGAACTTTTACTGGCTGGTAAAGATAGAAAATATAAAGATGTGTGCGTGAGTGCGTCCAGAAGTGTAGCATGGTTTCGGCACCACTTGGAATGTATGCAACGCGCCGTATTTCTTATTTGTCGGTCTGAGTAGTAGTACCTGTGGTTGTGCTACTTCGTGGGGGATTCCCGGTATACATCGCTATAAAATTTATTTCCCTTCTTCAATAGTCTATGAATTTTAACTCCAAAAAGACAAAACAAGTCGTAAGAGGTCCTTAGGTCAGTCTGAGTAGTAGTACCTGTGGTTGTGCTACTTTGTAGGGGATTCCCGTTGTACATCGCTATAAAATTAATTTCCCTTCTTCAATAGTCTATGAATTTTAACTCCAAATAGACAAAACAAGTCGTAAGAGGTCCTTAGGTCATTACTCCATCTAATGTTATTTGAAATTATGACATTGTATTAAAAAGTGGCTCATAGAACATAAAAATATCGACTTATTTCCTTTAAATCAAGAATAACAAATTATGACTCCCTAATATCCCTAGTAAAAATGTTGAATTCGATATGTTTTATATATTATGTTCTTTTGTTTTAGATAGGAAGTGAATATTGCAAGGAACGTCGTAAAGGCGGCAAGTGTGACATTTCATGCGAAGGTAAGTTTAAATGGAAAAGTTGGAATCGAAACGTGTTGCAATATCTTTAGACATTTAATGTCAGCACTTCAGCAACAACATAGCAACTTTACTGTTCAAAATCTCACTGTGTATGCTTTATGCTAATGCTCAAACGATTGAAGCAAGTGAATTTAAATAACAGAGTACAACGACCGTAGTCTAGTTTGCTCAGACGGACTAATGTGTTTGGTATAAGTGTGAGAACCAGAGACTCTATTTACTGGTAACGAAGCATTATTTCGCCTTAGTACACAGAGGTGAAAATGCATCTGCATTTATTCTTAAAAGGTAGATATAGGTATATATAGGCCACAGCATCCACTTACTATTAGGTGGACTATGTGCTAGTTTGTAACCCTTATTCTATAAAATAATGCACGGACTGTAAATAAGAACTTCGTAGACTTGAATTTGCTGTCGATAGCCCTACTGACAGTCCAATACCATGTCTTTTTTATATTTTCTGTTCATATTGCCCCGTTGTAGAATATATTAATGCCTGTAGTTTTTGCGAATTATTATGACTTAGGGGCCTTTAAGAAAAGAGTTTACTCTTTTCTAAATGAACAACAAAGCACTTTTTTTCGCGCCCAGAAGCAATTGAAAAGGGCTGTCCTCCGGAAAGCGAGGAAGAGAAGTGGTGAATGCTCTAAGCATACCACGACAGCCGGCTATCATGGTTATGTGGGACTCACTGCGACCTAACCTAACTTAAGTACCTACCCACTAAAAACCACCTGTGACACTGGCATTGGCTTTTGAGGCCTTTCTGCCCAATCAGAAGCGACCTTCTTTAGGAAAAAGGGCGCCATAGGGGCGCAGGCGGAAAGGGGGGTGCAGGACTACAAAGCACGTGTAATTCCTCGTTAAATACACTACTGGTCATGAACTTCGTCCGTTGCAAGGAACCTGCCTTAATCGTCACTAATAATACCAAATATGAAACTATACAAAATAAAAAACGAAACAAAAGAGGCCACAGATGCGTTATCACATCTGAGGGCTAAGGTGGAACGCAGTACAGCCTGTAATAACACTGAATCTCTATATCATTCGGAATGGACCTCAACACAACACACAGTGTGGTACCTACTTTTAATCATTTTAACTTTTTAAGCGTGGTAGAGCCATGCTGCAGCTATATTGTGCTCGTAGTTGTATCACGAATGGGTTGACTCGCTGGAGTAGGACAACGCTCTGAAAGAAAACCAGAATAAAATAGCAGCTTAATGTCGCTGTGTTTCGTTTGGTGACTGTAGAGAACCGGTGATCCCTTTTACTGGAATCGAGGCATTTCATATGGGTCTTTGGTGGTGACAACGCATCTGCATTTTGATTCTTAATCCAGGAAAGATGTAGATCTCTATGGATCATAGCAACTACTTATCATCCGGTAGAGCTAGCTAGCTAGCTCGTTTGTAACCCTCATTCTATAAAAATAAATCTACCCAGAGGGACTCATAGGCAGAACAGGCCTTCTAACACATAGTGCATACATGAACTATGTTGAATTCACAATAAAATTGATTCGTGAATTTTTATCTCCAGAGTAGTAGTAGTATTAATAATAGTATGTAGTATTATTTTAATTAATTATGTACTAATCAATCAACTTAATACGTGGTAGAGACATGTTGCAGCTATATTAGTAGAATAGTTGTATCGCGAAAGAGTCGGCTCGGTCGGGGAAGGACCACGCTGTCACAGAAAGAGTGTAGAGATCCGGAGACCATTTTTACTGGAAAAGAGGCATTCCATCTTAGTCCTTACGGGTGACAATGCATCTACATTTTCATTCGCAAACGAGATTAGATGTAGACGTCTATGGGCCACAGCAAGCACTTACCATCAGGTGGACTGTGTGCTCGCTTGTCACTCTATTCTATAAAAAAAAACTTAACTTTAATTGTATTGTCTATTACGTTTAATTTTTTAGCCCTACTCGATGAAGATATAAGAGATGACGGCATATGTGCTCAGAAAGTGTTTGAACTAGAAGGATTCAAGTATTGGTCACGTTGGGATGCAAGATGCAAAGGCCAAACACTCCCTGATATAGAAAAGTGAGTGTCAACTAATAAAAATTATAACCGTGAAAAATCGTGATATACCGTAAGTTATAAAACATGCTTTGCGGCATTTTTTGATGGATGCTTATGTTCAGCAGTGGATTTGTGAGATATATATTTATATCTCAGAAATAATATCACTAAATTGTAGGGAAATGTTAGCCATTATGGAAAATATCTCCTCGATGAGGCAATCTGAGGTGGAGGCCGGTGTTCGGCAGTGGTCTTTTCTTAGGTTGTAATTGTAACGTTAAATTGTAGCAAATGTTGGGCGACTCTCCAGAAGTACTCCTGGTTCCTTTTCTACCGACTTCAAAAAGGAGACGGTACTCAATTCGACTCGTTTTTTTATGTGTTACCTCATAACTTTTTACTGGGTAAACCGATTTCGATGATAATTTTTTTGGCTGGTGCTTCACATATGGTCCCGTATAAATTTGACCAAGGTCTGACTAACAGTTTTTGAGTTATTCTTAATAATTTATATTGATGTCGGTTGTTCAAAATTATAAATTTTCAATTATTTCTAAATTTGTTTTTCCATATAGCTCTGTAGGTGTGTTGGGATAACCAAAATTACCAAACTTATTATATAGGATTGTAATAAAAAATATATATTTAGTATGCATCACATACTTATGGATATTTTTTAATTTTAAATTATTTCTCATTGTGAGTCAGTGTCTGACTGACATCCCACCTGGTGGTAATGAAGCCCTAGGTGGTAAATCATACAATCTTAACGTAACAACAGCGTATTCACTCTGTCTTGAATAAACCCAGATTATAACTCCTTTGCTGTACGCATTACGAAAGACGAAGCAATTCGTTTGTTTCGAATGTAAAATCGACAACAAAGGGTGGAATGCTGTCGATCGCTTGGTTGTCTGAGAGTGGAAGGGGGAAAGAGGAATTTAATAATATAATTCTTGCGCACACTCTCCAATAAAACAGAATAATAGTAAAAGTAAGTGTAGTATGTAACCAAGAACAACCATCACAGTATCTGTTTTCGAATCGTAATGATTCGCTATACACTATATTGCTGACAGAATGAACAATTAAGGGTAGTTGTAAGCTACTAAATAGTAAACGTTTTATTGTAATTTGTAAAGGCACAAGCTAGTAGTACCAGTTACTCGACTCCACCGAGTCAGTAATTCATTCTTAGGGCGATGTATACGCTTTTACAACTAAATCCCAGAAAACATACAAAATTTAACCTGCTCAAGAAAGTTTGTATAAAAAGGGTTTTTATAATATCAAGGAATTTATGGATGATAATAACCCCTGGGAATGAGGTGATCGCTACCAAACTATTTCTATTTTTTTTGTGTGGTTAAAAAAAAAGTCCCTCTGGGTTTCTTGTTGCTTCTTCCCAGAACAGAGGTTTTTTTTCGAACCAGTGGTAATTAAACAAAAGAGTGATTTTCAATAAGTATTATTCATAATCAATTTTGAATAAGATAGTTTCTGTTTCTGTACATAATACACAGAATCAGAAACAATGGACATGTGCTGTGTTTTTAATTCAAAATTAATGGCACAGAATCAACATACCAAATGGACTACTAATTTGTTGCCCTCATTTTTATAAAATGAATTTTTGAACAGTGGTAGAGCCACGCGGCAGCGTTTGCTGTCGCACGGATGGGCCGGCTCGAACCGGGGTGGTACCACGACCTCACAGAAAACCAGCGTGAAGTAGAGGTTTACCTCTGCGTTTCGCTTGGTGAGTGCAGGTGGCCGGAGGCCCTTTTTACTGGAAATGAGGCATTCCATCTTAGTCCTCACGGGTGACAACGCATCTACATTTTGATTTGTAATAGAGGATAGATGTAGATGTCTATGGGCCGCAGCAACCACTTACCATCAGGTGGACTGTGTGCTCGTTTGTCACCCTTATTCTATAAAAAAAAAAGAATTCATTTATTTATCATATCCTATCAAATGTTCACTGCTGAACGTAGGTCTCCTCCGTAGAATAGCTCATAGATGGGATTCTTGTTCTAGTTGCCATGCTCGGCAGGTGGATTGGCAACCGAAGCGTTTTATTACTCTAAGTTGTTATCAAGCAGATGCTGTTCATCTCTCGTTTCATTTTCCTCTATCGCCACTTACGATATCCATGGGATGGACTTGGGGCAGATGATTCTCATACACCGCCACTATGCGCCGGATATATGACCTTGTGTAAAAAAATCCCACATCACTTTTTTTTAACCTCCCACGAAAAGAGAGGGGTGTTATATAATGTTTGTAGTGTGTATGTATTTCTGTGGCATCATAACGCCTGAACGAATTAACGGATTTAAGTATTTTCGTTTGAAATGTTTCTTAATCGAGAGTAAGAAGATCTGTTCAGCCGTAAGAAGATCACCAGCTCTTTTTGTTTCGAGGGTTTTTTAAAACTTTTAATTTAAATTATTATTGTTAGGTGTCCCGATTGGCAGTATCCATCCAGTCGTGTATCACCGCCAAGAGATAAGCGTATGCTGCGAGGTCGGAGGTCTGCACTTAGAAGAAAACGGTTTAGTTCACGGATAAGCAGAAAGTAAATAAGCAATTAGAACAGTATTTACTAAGTTAAACATTTTGATCAACACATGCGAGTAGAATTAAAATATTAACAGTAGATTGTTATTTGATTATATTGTTGTTTTTTGTTATGTAAACTTTGTTTACGTACGTAATATTTATAGACTGTCCCGCCCTTTTTAGATGACTTAAAAAAAGGAAGTGGTTTACAATTTGACTGTTTTTTTCTATGTATGTTACGAGATATTTTTATCAACTGAGAGCCGATTTTGTTGATTATGTTTTTAATAAGTATAGTTCAGGATTGGTATATAAGTTTAGGGAAAATGCCAAAAAAGGTGATGAAGTTTTGAATGTAATTATTTAGACGACATCAAGACTGTGTTATCCATTTGTCCATTCAAAAGAGTTAAAGAACTTTGAACTATGAAGTGACTGTTTACTTTCATATCAAATTTATAATGTGTCAATGTAACATTTCAATATAAATATATGCATATAAAAGTAATTAGATGGCGATACCTATATTTTGAAACACGATATCATATTGTTTCTGACTAAATAGAACTCCACGGTAATTTGTGAAATATATTGAGTTATACCTGAGTACATGTGTTTACTTGTTTATTTGTTTAATACCTCTTCTACCAACTGAGTTTACATACTAATACAGTTCACTATAATACACTTACTCCTAGAAACTAAAAATAATAAAATAATTTCACATTCTACAGTCGGACGTTTAAGTTTTCTCTACACTATGTCTTAGCACTGACTTGTGACAGAATGTGTGTACTTTAAGACCGCGGAGCCTTTAAGTGATGCGGGGCCTAAAAGCTGCTGTCTAATTTGTCTACTTTGATAATAACAGCCTGTGAATACTGCGCGAACACTACACATTGATTAAAACTACTTTTACGGATTTTATCGCGTTTAACTAACTTATTTTTATTAATTCCCGACGTTTCGGGTGATTTACAGCACCCATGGTCACAGGGAACTAAGGTGATTGACGTCTCGATGTCAGAGTTCTCCCGGAGTACCTTCAGCTTTTTTAATTATTAATCATATATACCAATTTACTGTGTCTTGAAGTCTTGCTGTGGTATGCTTGGGTTTAGTTTTAATTTTATTACTTACAGGATCCCAGCCTCCCTCTCTATTGAAATTAGGATTTTTTTTTGATTTCAATAGCCTCACGTATCATTTAAAAGTAATATATAAATAAATTAATAAATATATAATCTATTATAAGCTTAGACTAGCAAACATAACTGCTTCTGTAATTTATCTTCTAACCCTTTGTGTCCATTTCTTTAGAACACTAGTGTTCAGAACGCGTGTTTAGCAAAACTGCGTTATTTTCATACACTCCAGGTCGCGGAAGTTTCCCGTACTGAATCACGCGCGATTAGCCTTTATACGACAGCTTTTAGTCTTTCCTCTCTGAATAAAAATACAGAAGTAATAGCGCGCGAAAGAGTCAACGCACATAGAAGTGGATAAAAACAATCACTTTCGATTGCGCGTGCAAGCTTTCCCGCGAGCGAAGTCACGTGTCGTGTAAAGGCGGCTAATTAATGAATTAATAACAACCTATTGACGTAGGAGCTTACTATTCCATTGATTTACGACAATCATTCATGGAAACTCCAAGCTAACCCTTGATAAAATTCGCTGAATTACTTTTAGCTTTCTTGTACAGTCAATAGTAATGTTCTACGTTTTACTTTCAATACAACGTGGACGTGGTTGTACACAATTTAAGATTCTAAAGTTGACCAATGTAGTGCAGTCCATATAACTCATAGTATTTGTATTCCAATATATTCTTATTAAAGTAGTATAAGAAGACATACCACCTACATATATAATATTATATATTACAATATCATTAATTAATTTTATGAATTTAGTATTATCATTATATAGATTATGCGCAGTATGAAGACCTGATTTATCTAACAGACTATAAATAAGCGGTATCATAATTTCTTCAATGTTCCACATCGATTGTCAGCTTTTATTGGAAATTGTATTAAGATAACGTATTTAATTATGACTGCTCTAGGGAGCGTGTTATTTGTTAGCTTATTGTAATAATTATTCGTTTTACATTCCTAGAAGCATCTGACTACAAAGTGAACGCTTTGATGTTTTTAATTAGATTGTTTTTTTTTCCTCAAAAGAAAATTCCACGATGTTTTAGTAAATTTTAATAACTTCCTAAGTTTTTTTTTAAATTATCATAACTACGTAATTTGTGTTTGTTTTGATTTAATATTTTTAAAAGGACATTCAACACTGATAGTCCAAGAGTTGGCCACGATTTTTGGGGCACAATATTTCACAATTATTTAATAATTGTAAAGGAAATGCTACAATTTATTCTCCAAATACCTGTCACATGTGCGAGAATCATTATCATTAATCAATTCATCTAAAATCGCTGAACTCAAATCCGACAGACTGGCTACGAGTAGCAGAATTACAAGTGCGCGGCTATCAGCTCTGTGTTTTTATCAATCCACCTATCGAGAGTTGTGAATATTGGGCAATTCTTGCTATATAATATATTGTAGGAAACTAAAATGTTGAGCTACAAGAAAAGCTTTAATCCCACTTCTTAATAGTTACATCACTATACGTTTTGAACTTTAAAATGTAGCCCAAGCAAATCATATTTCACATGAACTATCAAATTACAACAAAACTCGAGCAAATTCAATTTTCACTGAATGCAAAACTATAACTCTTCTAGGTGCCTCAAACATTTCTTTAAACATTTGTTAACATATTTGGGTACGTGAAGAAACAATGAAAGTAGTCGCGGGTACTTTTAATATAAATCGAACAAAAATACTTAATTGGCTTCAAACATTTCACTTTATACTTTTACTTTACATTTTAATGGTATGTCAATGTCGTAAATATTATAGCAAATTTCATTACGACATTTAACGTAAAAAAAAGGTGATCCATTTGTGACGCGAGACGCATCATAGTGTTTCACCAACTTAATATCCTCGCACTATTCGAAGATTATATGTGGACGATAACAGGGATTATCTTAATTCTGATGTAAGAAATTATTCTCAAAAGTATTTGAATAAAAGAACACTACTCGGTAATAAACACTGCTTACCATCAGGAGCCCAATTACATGATAACACCAAAGTATGCAAACCAACAGCATCACTACCCATCTCAATATACACAGGGCAGCCTCTCCGCAACACGACCTCCCTTGCCTACACTAGTAGAATACCCCAACGGGCATATTAACGACAGTGGGACTCTTAAAATTACAGAATGATGCCACTTAGTCGCCCGCCTAAGGGTATTAGTGTTCTGTGATCACCTGTGCGTTACTTTATATTGCTAAAACAAGTGGGAGATTAACATTCTACCTTCATTTGTTTGTATTTGCTTTTATTTTTTACACTCATTTCCAATAATATAATAACCTATGTAGTCTAGATAGATTATTTTTGTAAAATGAAATAATAAAGATCGATGGATTAAGGTAGCTCAGAATCGTGCTTCGTGTCAGTATATTGTTCAATAGTGAACTCTTGATATATCGTAATGATGATGGGGGTGATGACAAGACAAACTACGATTGAAATAATGCTCAATTGTTCATAATGTCCTTTAGACGGTGTTTCGGCCACGGCAGGCAGTCACAACAGAGGCTAGCCGCCTGCACGGGACAGTTTTATAGTGCCCGAGTGAATGTACAAGCACAATTGCGCTCTTTATTACTAGTTTAACCTGTGAATGCTAACATCATTTTTTTCATCACCATAAAGACCCATAAAAAGTGCTATAATAAAACGAACCTCTCGTTAAACTGTTGACGTATGAGTGAAGAAAGATTTTGAGTGGCAATTTACCAGTATCAAATATGGCTGAATAAATAAACAGAGCGAAAACATGATGGGTTGCGCAGGTATTCAACGGGCTCAAAACCCATTGAAATGATAAGGCTAAATATACACAATATGAATTAAATATTTTTTATTTGGTAGAGCCAATAATTTTATAATTTTTAATATACTTTTTTTTGTGGTAGAGCCATGCTGCAGCTATATTAGTAGAATAGTTGTTAGAACGAATGGGTCGGCTCGACCGGAGAAGGACCACGCTCTCACACAAAAACAGCGTAAAACAGCAGCTTAACATTGATGTATTTCGTATGGTGAGTGTAGAGAACCGGAGACGCTTTTTACTGGAAAAGAGGCATTCTATCTTAGTCCTCACGGGTGACATGCATTTTCATTCGCAAACGAGGATAGAAATGTAGATGTCTATGGGCCACAGCAACCACTTACCATCAGGTGGACTGTGTGCTAGTTTGTCACCCTATTCTATAAAAAAATATTAATATCAATATTTGTTTTACATTACCTAGGTAAAAATTATGTAAAGACGAAAAATCAACGTATCGAATGCTACTATTGTTGATGAATTATTAAAATATGCTATTTCAAGCTTTATTGTTACAAGCCTAAAGAAGAAGGATATTATCTTAAAAGAAGGACTGTAAACAAAAAAAAAACGGTTATCTTTAGAATTAAAAAAAGAAGCAGCTATCTTTAGAATCTCAAATTTCCAGACAAACCTGATAAAATGATATTATTTTTCAGATATAATTATTTTAGATGGAATTCGAAGCTAGACCCTCGATTCCGTAACTATAAAAATTATAAAATTTTTATATTGTTATAATTCCTTAAATTACAAAATTTTAGCTAACAGTTTTCTTATATTTTATGATTCTAATCAAGAAATTCCGTTCCTTTCATGCCACGATAAAATTACTTAGACGCTGCTAGCTCCGAGATATCAATTTAGTAACATTACAGTAGAATGAAAATATATTAAACTGTATATTTCACGCCTCAGCGGCTAAGCATTTATTTCCAAAACCTTAGGTTGCGGGTTCGATTCCCACAAAGAACATGTATGCTAAGTTTTCTCCATGTAAAATTTGTATTAGAAATGCTTTTACGACACAGCATTGTTTTTTGACATATTGTGACAAAAAATATTGTGACTTTTAAATACATAGAAAAAAACGTACCTGTTATTTTCATTATATCATAAAAAGATACTGGTTAGAGTTTGTCACCAACTTATATTTTATTGTATTTTCAATATTCTTAGGTCTTTTGATGACTATTTAATTAATTTTTTTTTAAATATTATTTATTACCTTATAACACATTTTTATAATGTCTACTACCAATAGTATTAAAATTAAAAGTAATTTTTTAAAAGAATTTTAGTTGAAATATTTAATTTTTTTTTTATAAATAATCATTTAAGGGACATTTACCGCTTAGCGTATGTCAGTTCCATCATACCCTAACATACATCACTTACACATATAACGTTGTTATTACTCATTATACTACGTGGGCCATGGATTCGAACAGAACTTTCGCATCGTCGCCATTTGGTTGGGATAAAATATTATGAAATGTGCCTACGTCAGTTCTGATTAAATTCAAGACTCTTATTAAATTACTTCTAACAGACTCAAATCGAATACATTTCATCAATAAATGGTGTAGGTCTTCTATAACTCCATATTCTTCGCAATTGGGCGAATTTGTTTTTATCATCAGGAGTACAAATTTCTTACATGGAATGTGTCCAGATCTGTGTCTATTAGCGGTAATAGCTGATTTCCTACTTAATCTAGTATTCATGAACTAGGGCACTGAAGAGGCTGACACTGTATGGTTTTGTACCATATTCCTTTTTCTAATGACCGCTTGTTAAAGTATTCCTTCCACATTTCACAACATATATATTTGAATTTAGGTAAAACTTCTGGGCAATCCAAAATAATATTAGTTTCCTTTCCATTCTTAACTGCATATGTCGCTAACATGTCAGCCTTTTCGTTGCTCGGTAACCCAATATGCGATGGGACCCATTGCAATCTCAGGTGGACGCCTTTTGAAGTTATTTCATCTATCTTGTCTTGGATATAATTTCATAAGCTATCGATGCGCCTCTGGTTACAGAAGTGCATCGATAGGTTATGATGTTATATCTTTATATATAAAAAGTACATGTCACGTTGTTTGTCCGCGATGGACTCCTAAACTACTGAACTGATTTCAATGAAATTTTTGGTCAATGTGCAGTTTGGTCCAACTTAAAAGATAGGATAGCTTACATCTCAATTTATAGTCGCAATACAATATTATTTTATTGAAAATTATTTGTCTATTATTTGACAGTCACAATGTTAGCTCCAAACGATTCTGTCAGATGACGATATCTGTTGACTGGATTGAGTAAATATTTAATAGATGGCGCTATGTTAAAAATACAAACATTTAATATAAGCTACAATTTAGTAGTATAACCACCATGTGTTGCTGTAAGTATTCAACAGATAGAACCGATTTCAAAAAAAATTTGCAGACTGTGTGCAGTTTGGTCTAACTTGAGAGATAGGATAGTTTTTATCCCGATAAGTGACCCTCAATTTTTTATTGCTAATTTCAGGAGTTCTTTTGGGAAAGCAAATGGTCGTTGGAAAGGGCAGAACAACGTCTGCCTGGTCAGCTAGTATATATATATATATATATATATATATATATATATATATATATATATATATGTATATATATATAAACGCAACGTACTCTTGCTATCTGTGCATATAACGACATTTTTATATTGGCTACTGATAATATATGTCAAAGCGTCCCAGATTGCAAGATAAGTTAAGAGTGGCAAGATTACTTTAAAATATGATATTTCGAAAACTAACCTTAGTTTACAAAAGGCTTAACAGAACCTCAATATTATATTTAAAAAAGTAAAAAAAAAATGGTCAATCAAATGAAACCTCAAGCTCAATAAGAAAAGTCGTCTTGAAACAGGAATTAGATCTTTAAATGGCCTTTTTTACCAAAATTATAACAATAATTTTTACCGTGTAGTTGCGGAGTTAGAATATCCACTAACCCATAGTAGAGAGCTCATACCCTTAACACATTTACAAAATATAAGTGAATTTATTGGTTTAGACTTACGTGTAAAAAATAATCGCGCCAGACAATATCAACACTAAAGCATTCCCCCCTATTCATTCAGCTATAGCGAATAAATTTCGTATTTTTTTAAACGAAACGAGAAATTGTCTGAGCCTTATCTACATCTTACTTGCTTTTGAAGATTCAAGGGGTGATTAACATTTATTCGAATTCCAAAGTCTTAAATTTGTGCGGCTTTGAGATCAATCGGATTCACTTTATCTTTGAAGGCAGAGATAGGAGAATGAATTGGTACGATTGGACTTAATATTTTTTTCTTATAATGTATAAATTAATAAATTTGCTATTCATAAAATAAATAAAAACATCTTCTACAAGTCAACAAGAGTCTACAAGAGTTCTTTTCACGCCTAAAACCAAGTATGCCATTCACCGAGGAAACGCACTGCGGCTAGCCGGCCATACTGCGGGAAATAGGGCTGTTTGATAATTTTACCTTTTAGTTACTTTATTGTTATAAATATTGTATACCTATAATTATGTTTTGTTTATAAATATATATTTATAAACAAAACATAATAATAGGACAAGTTCAAGACATAAGTAAAATATGTCTAGGAATTAAAGCTAATTTCAAGCCTACTATTTATAAAGCAAATTTTTATATAAGCAGCTATACACGGCTATTTTTCAAAGAGTAGCCAAATTTGAAACTTAAGTTAAAATATATAAATAATGATATACCGTTATTGCAGGTTTTGAAAATACAGGTAAATAAGACTTTTACTTTTATTTAAAATTGAATGTGACTTGCGGCCAACTACGTTTTTGGCTACCGATCAACCATTACGAATGTGTGTGTGCACAGTAGAATTAATAAAATAATACAGAACCACGCATTTTTAATTTAAAAGATAAAATTCAAAATGCGTGGAATCTTTCAGATGTTTTTTAATTAACTTTTCTTCAACATTTGCCTATATTACATATTCTGAACCTTCTCTGCAAATTTAACCGATTATTGCAAAATAACCATGTATTAAAGCTGTAGCACGAAAAGGTCGGCTCGAACGGGGAAATAGCAGCTTAATGGTGCCGTGTTTCGTATTTAAAGAGAACCGAAGAACTTTTTTATTGGAAACAAGGCATTCCATCTCATAACACACTTCACTTCTGCTAAAATATATCAACAATTTTTACATATGACCGCAGTTATATTTCTCTCATACATAACACTGTTATTTGTGATATTATTTAATGCATCAGTTGCTTTGTAATTAATTACACATAGAGACACAATTATTGGAATTGATTAGGCTACGCTTTGAGTATCAAGTAGGACATTGACTTTATTATATAACGTGTAACATGTTCTTATTATAATATAAACAATTGAATAGAGATGTAAGTATATATAGCAACATAGATAGATATTTTAATAACGACGTCGAAAATAATCTTTGACTTCCACTTTATGTTCTTTATGTTCCCTTGTACAACTATACTGTGGCAACTGTCTCATTGGTCTACTGGCCGTTAATGCGAGTGCTGATCATTTGGCGACGTTTCAAACTCTTGCCTCGGAAAGCACGTCGTTGATTTTTCGCCTGATCTCTTTCTGGTCGTGTCGGGTTACCGTTCCATCGGACAATAAGGGTGAAAGAATACAGAGTGCACATATGTTTGCACATACACTCGGGCACTATAATTCTGCCCTGTGCACATGACTAGGTTTCGTTGAGTTGACCGAAATTCGGTCTGGAGGACATTATACAGTCGTATTGGGTTGTTTGTCGGTAGTCATCTTTTAAAAAAAATCTATTTATACCAATAACAATTAGTTGCCAGCATCTGTGTTTCCATCCAAGTACAGTAATGTATGGGTGTCTTCAAGGCAATAGTGAATAGGCTTTAGTTAAGTCAGTGCGCCTCATCATCTTAGGCTACATCACCACTTACAATCAGGTGGGATTGTAGTTAAGCGCTGGCTTACAATAATATAAAAAAATAACATCACTAAGATTTTTCTATTACTTACCTAACTAGGACTTAACATATAGTGGAATGGCGGATTCAAACCAACAATTCAAAAAAATTCTGTCTTTGCAGTACGTGCCATTCAATCATTAAACTTCTTTCACTTATAACAAACAGTTAACAGTGGTAGAGCCACGCGGCAGCTTTTGCTGTCGCACGGATGGGCCGGCTCGAACCGGGGTGGTACCACGACTTCACAGAATACCAGCGTAAAGTAGAGGTTTACCTCTGCGTTTCGCTTGGTGAGTGCAGGTGGCCGGAGGCCCTTTTTACCGGAAATGAGGCATTCCATCTTAGTCCTCACGGGTGGCAACGCATCTGCATTTTGATTCGCAAACGAGGATAGATGTAGGTGTCTATGGGCCGCAGCAATCACTTACCATCAGGTGGACTGTGTGCTCGTTTGTCACCCTTATCCTATAAAAAAAAACAGTCGAACGAGCTCACAGCTCGCCTGCACGCAACTCACCCACACAAATAAAATAGGCCCAGGATTTGTAGTCACACTTGAGGACTAAGATGGAATTCCTCACAGCATATAATTATACTGCAGTGTATGCTATGCTACTTGGTGGCAGAATAAGTAACGAGGTTCCATCCCAGGTGAACTCCTGGATAGAAAAGGAGCCCCACAATTTTGTGAGTCTATGTCAGTCGATTGGTGTGATGCAAATCGATTGGTGCATCACATGTCGATTGGTGCAATGCACATGGATAGGTGCGATGTATAACGATTGGTGTGATTCATCGGTGCGACATACGCACACGCGCACGCACACTTGCATACATTTATTTATTTTCATACAAAATTCTACGTGGTGCCTGCAGCACGTATTAGTCGGCTCAACTGTGGATGGATCTTACTGTTATGAGCGTGAAATAGCAGCTGTCTTTTGATATTTTTATTTTATTGTACTTACTATGTTGAGAATCGATCAATTGATAGCTGACCTGACCTAACCCAACCCAACCTTGGTCCTATCCTGCTTCACACTTTACTTTTTTTTATAGAGTCAAAGTTGGCAATAATATATTCTCATATTTTGTGTAATTAAGTTGGCAAGCGACAAGCCTACCTTTTGATAACTTCATTTAACAGTGGCAAAGTAAAATTGAATAGCGAAAAGAAAACGTGGTCGAAATTGCAATCCTAAAAGTATAAAGTACTGGACAACAATCCGTCGATTGTTTGTCAAGAGTTTTGTTCAACAAAACAAGTATTATCAAAAGGTATGTTTATTTTGTATCAATTTAAGCTGTATTTTTTGCACTCAAAACTTGTCGCCACATACTAAACTCTATTTATAAGTTTCTTTCACAGAACATGTAGTAATTGTAAACAAACAAACAAATTGCTTTTGTATAATGTTATTTCTCTTTATTAAAATTGTGAAATTTAGATACTGATTCAATTGTATATTGTCAGGTACCTTTTGAAACTCTGTTCAATAAACGAACATTTGTCAACTTTGGACTTCATCATTTGTCAACAAAAGAACCCAAACCCACTGAATAAACAACATACTACCACTATTCAGACAAGCAGGTTTCCTCACGATGTTTTCCTTCACCGCCGAGCACGTGGTAAATCAGCACTTAAAATTGCAATTAACAATTTCATTGGTGCCGGCGGGGATCGAACCCGGGTTGCTTAACTCGCTAGTTGAACTCGCTGTAAGCTTCATAGTACTCGTACTGTGAAGCTTACAGCGAGCGCTAACCAATATCTGAGAAATAAGAAAAAACAATTTCGAAGACATGTGAAGTTCGCCAACACGCATTGGGGCAGCGCGGCGGAAATTTCCTTGCTCTAACGAAATGAGAGGAGGCCTGTGCCCAGCAGTGGGACATAAATAGGCTGCAACTTTACTACCACTACGTAATTTTTGTCCAAATGAAAAATACCCCTCGATAGGTACCCATCGCTATTAGAGCAAAATCATTTGGTAGCTGGACGGATACCTTTCACATAATAGAGGCTTTGTCGTAACTCTTGGCAGACGGAATGGCGTTCAGAGTGCCACATACCGCCCCCATTTGACGCAGACACCTTGTTGTCAGTCATTAACGTGACAACGTATCCATTAAATAAAACTAAAAAAGTTTTCCTTAACAATCCTTTAGCCAAGTAAAATACGACACGGGTAGCCGACATCAAATGACGACAAACTTGGCTACTTACATAATAGAAAGTAATTGAACTAAAACTGTTTTAAGACAATAAAGTTGATGGATGTGCAAAGTCATTAGTTAATTTTCCACTAACTTTATGCTCTAAACTATCTCTAACTTCGGTTTTTGTTAACTTTCTGTTGGCGCAGGTTAAGTTTGTGTCGTGTTTTGTGCAGTTGCCAGTTCAGATAGTTAAGATAACTCCGGCGTGGATTCGCTTCTCTAGCAATTTATTAGTTTAAACTCGCTGTAGGGAGTACAGCAAGTTTAAGCTCGTAATATAATTATGGTGGTTAATAAAAATTTCAAATTCAAGAAATCACGAGCTGTGGTCTTATTTTGTATTTCATAAGAATTCAATTTAGTTTTGAATATTTTAATAAAATTTATAAAACCAATCAAAGAATTCTCAGAAAAGGTAAAACCGACTACAAAAATTATCAAATGGTTTTCACCAAATAGCTTCTGCAATTGGTACTGACACATAGATCATCAAAGATTTAAAGACCCGAATCCAGAAGCTATTACTGTTTTTAGGGTTCCGTACCTCAAAAGGAAAAAACGTTTGTCCGTCTGTCTGTCTGTCCGTCTGTCCGTCCGTCTGTCTATCTGTCTGTCAAGACTCTTTTTCTCAGGAACGCGTGGAGGTATCAAGCTGAAATTCACATGAAATACTGAAGTCTACTGTCCCTTGGAGCTGTAAAAAAATCAAACTTCTAAGCCAACGCAATCAAAAGATACAGCCGTTTATGCCGCAAATTTTCGACATTCGCAAGGGAATAAGGGAATCAAAACTAACAGGGTACTTCCCGTGAACTCAGAATCTTAAAATTTGGTACGAAGCAACGTATTGTAGCACATATAATGTATTTTTATTTTTTTGTTAATTATGTATTAATTTTATTTTATTTGCTTAGATTATTCTATATACTGACATTAATGCTTATTGAAATTGACTGGATGTATTATTTTAAAATTGTTATCTTGTTGACATTGATTTATGTATTGTATTACTTTAATTGTGTAGATTTATTTTAATTTAATTTATTGCAGCACAGTTGCCTCAGAGAAAGTTTTAATTATTGATCTCGTCTCTAGACTAATAAATGTGTGTAATTCTGTTACTTATTTATTAATTTTAATTTTATGTTATTTTATTTCATTATTTTATTTATATACTGACATTACTGCCTATTTACATTGACTGGATTTATTATTTTAAAATTGTTATTTTGTATTGACATTGATTTAATTATTGCTAAAATTTAGGAGACTGATTTTAAATTTATCGATTTTACTGGATATGGGTGTAATTTGCCTGAATAAAGATGATTATTATTATTATTATTATTATTATAAATGAAAAATTGCGAAAAGCATAAATTTTTAGTTACATCATATAATAACAATATTTTTAATAATTTTAAACTACGGATTTGTGCGGAACCCTCGGAGCGCGAGTCCGACTCGCACTTGGCCGGTTTTTTTAAGTTAATTTGAATTTGGTTTTTACTTGTAACTTAAAGTTTTTTTTCTTTATAGTGGACTTAGCAACATCTCATAAGGTCAAGGTAACTTAATGTAGTCTAAACGTTACAATAAAACTTAATTGTAACTATTTAGAAATTTTTCGAATTTAAATGGGACACCAACCTTCAGATAGAGCCTCCCTTCAGATATATTTGATCTTAAATCCCCATTTCTTCCTATTCCTAATTCAACCGATTGCGAAATTGTAAGAAAAATGCCATCAAAAACATAACTTGTAAAAAAACCAAGTCTCGCAACTCAGTTCTACTACCATAAAAAGTTGTGAGATCCATGTAATACCACGTCGGCTAATTTATTCAGACTCTACTTAAGGGTCCTTCTGTCTCAAGTTATTACGTAATTAGCTAACCTAACAACATCTTATAGTATGACCATAACAATATTAAAAATCTTTTATGTTTTAAATACATAGATTGACTTGGCCATCGCATGAAAACACAATGTATCTCACAAGTAATACATATTATGACTATCTGACGGACAGGGCCGTCATCTACCCCGGTCGCAACGGTGAGTGGAACCGGCGAGAGATGTCGTGCGGTGTCCCACAGGGTTCGGTTCTGGGGCCGCCCCTGTGGAACGTCGGTTACGACTGGGTGCTGCGCGCCGACCTCCCTACCGGCGTCAGCGTAGTTTGCTACGCTGACGACACGCTGGTACTGGCACAAGGGGGGTCGTACGAGGCGGCGGCGGAAAATATGACACGCGGGGTTGCGATAGTCGTTGAGAGGATCCGGCAACTGGGTCTCGAGGTGGCTCTGCACAAGTCCGAGGCCATGCACTTCCATGGTCCTCGGAACAGGCCACCACCGGGATCCTCAGTGATGGTAGGAGGGGTATCCATCGGCGTCGAGTCGACGTTGAAGTACCTAGGACTCGTCCTCGACGGCCGATGGAACTTCGTTGAGCACTTCCGACATTTGGCTCCGAAACTGGAACGGACCGGGGCTGCCTTCAGGCGGCTCCTGCCGAACCTGGGGGGGCCAAACGCCTCCTGCCGGAGGCTCTACGCGGGGATCGTGCGGTCCATGGCCCTTTACGGGGCCCGGGTGTCGGCGCTTGGTTTGGCTCAGCTTGCCGTCCACCACCTGAACGCGTCCCAAAGGGTGGTCGCCGTGAAAATGGTTCGCGGCTAACGCACGATCTCCCGAGAGGCGGCGAGCCTCCTTGCCGGATTGCCGCCATGGGATCTGGAGGCGATAGTCCTCGCGCGCCTGCACAAATTGCGCGCGGAAGCACTATGCCAGGGGGAAACCCCGCTGCCGCGGCAAGTTGTCGCGCAGCGGACAGACTTCCGGCATGATCTCATGGCGACATGGAGAGAGCGACTGTCGCAACCCCATGCTGGGCACGCCACTATAGCGGCGATAAGACCCCTCTTTGAGGAGTGGCTTGAGAGACGCCACGGCGTCCTCACCTTCCGCCTGACGCAGGTCCTCACCGGACACGGTGTGTTCAGGAGGTTCCTGCACCGAATCAGGCAGGAGGAAACGCCCGGGTGCTCCCACTGCGAGGATCGACTGGAGGACACGGTGGAGCACACCGTGGAGGTGTGCCCTGCTTAGGCGGAGCACCGCCGTGTCCTCGTAGCGGCGATAGGCGGCGGTGACCTCTCGCGTCCGGCCCTGGTCGAAGCCATGGTCCGGAGCGAGACGGAATGGGATGCCGTCACCACCTTCTGCGAAGCAGTGATGCTAGCGAAGGAGGTGGCGGAGCGGGAGAAGGAGAGAGCAGCAGCTTTCCTTCCCGGCCGCCGCGGGAGACGCCCCGGGCGTCGGGGGCTACGTCGTGGCCCCCGACCACCGTAGGCGCGGGCCTGTGGACGGCGAGCAATGGGTAGCTCGCCGTCCGTCCGTCTAACGACGACAGGCCGTGTCGACGGCGCGTTTTGTTCCACGCGCGCCTCAAAGAGCTGTCAGCAGCGTGAAGGGGCCCGCAAGGGCCGACGCCTGCCGGGGCTGCGGGCTCTTCGAAAGAGATACCGCGGCTCCGGAACGTAAGGGCACTGAAGGAACACGGATGGTTTTTAGTCAGTAAAAGTCTGACACTCCCTTCCGCTCCACCCAGAGCGAAGGGCGTCACTAGATGATTTTCCATCCGCAAAAAAAAAAGTAATACATATTATATTAAATTAGATTGTTTCGTTAGATTGTTGATGGGAACTGAATACTTTTTTCTGTTTAAGAAGCATTCCATATTAATCTTCAGGGTTGACAACGTATCTGCATTTTGATTCTTAATTGAGAATGAAATGTAGGTCCCTACGTCTAACTATTAAATTAAAAGTGTGCCCTTATGTAAAATGTGTTTTTTATAGATTAAGGGTGACAAACGAGCACATAGTCTACCTGATGGTAAGTGGATGCTGTGGCCCATAGATATCTACATTTCGGTTAAGAACCAAAATGCAGATTCGTTGTTGCCCCTAAGAAAGTCTCCGGTTGTCAACACTCACCATACGAAACAAAGCAGCATTAAGCTGGTATTAAAATAAAATGATGTTGTATGGTGTTTCTAAAAAAAATGTACTAAAATGTTGGCTGAACTTCCTCGCTAAAAGGATATACTTAACTCTGTGGGAGAAAACATCTCTTCCCCTACTTCAATAGTGGTGATAACGAGTCGCGAGGCACTACTATTTGACGGCATTAATAAATTAGAAGATGGTACCTACTTCGACGTACTCCGAGGCAGAAAAAGTGTTCCACTACATAATAAATCTATTAATGTCATTTACTTTTTACGACTGTATATATATGTAAGTCTACAAATATGAACATGAACTTACATAATTATTATACATAACAATAACATTTGTGGCGGCGCTGTCGTCGCGCCACAAGCGAAACACGTCGAAGTCTAAATCGCGCTAACAAAGTTCCGAAGTTAAAGCAGCATATATAAAATAGCTCCGAAATACCAATCGGAGCGTTGGCCTCTCCCCGGGCAGAACACCTTGCCCAGCGGGAGATCTCCCCTTTACCTTCCACTGGCTACACATTGAATTATGGAAGTGGTTGTTTTAACACTATTTTTAAAAAATTGCTTATTGATACCAATTTTTACCAATGAGGATCATCATCATCATTACAGCCCTTTGCAAAATTCCGCTCGCGACTAATACTGCTTGGTGCAAGCTGAGCAATAAGACCAAGGCGACCCCTTTCACGCTATCCGTGAATTTTTGCAATATCAGGGGACTTCATTCCAACCTTAATGCTGGTTCTATTAAAAATCATTTAAAAATTGTATAAATGAAATTATTGTTAAGTGAAATATGTTTGAAAAAAAATAGTCCCGCTGGGTTTCTTGCTGGTTCTTCCCAGGACAGAGGTATTTTCCGAACCAGTGGTAAATAAAAAATGACTTTCAATAAGAATTATGTAATAATCTATATTGAATAAAAAATTATTCTATTCTATTCTATTCTATTCATCTAGAGACGGCGAAGCCGTCTTTGCTCTTTTTTGCAAGACTCAGGTGTCCTCTCTGGCTGATACATCATATCTCTCTTACCCGGGGTACAAATTTGAACACTCCTTTGTGCCCCGGGCACATCAGATATATCAGATCCGTATACATCAGAAAGGACATCTGTTTTCGACGCCTCGGCAGTCTTGAAGGTACGGACCTGTCCATCCTATGGCTGCGCGTAGGCAGCGACGACCATCCCCGCGTCTACGGGTGCCTCTATAGGTCCCATAGCGGTAATGCCGACACAGATCGACCCATCGACCACGTCCAAATGGCTGCAGACTTCGTGCTACAACAGGTTCCATCCGCAGAGATCGTGATACTCGGTGATTTTAACGCCCACCACGCTGAATGGCTTGGTTCTCGTTTAACCGATCATGCAGGTAGATCTGTCTATGACTTTGCTTTGGCATATGGTCTAACACAACTGGTTACTTCGCCTACGCGGATCCCAGATGTGGAAGACCATGTACCTTCCCTGTTGGACCTTCTGCTGACCTCTCATCCGGACGGATATCAGGTCTCCGTCGATGCCCCTCTGGGCTCTTCGGACCATTGTCTGATCCGGAGTACGCTGCTATTCACGCTTCAATTGCAGTTGCGATCTGCAGCTTGCCGCCGTGTTTGGCACTACAGGTCGGCCGATTGGGACGGGATGCGGTCTTTTTTTGCATCCTACCCTTGGGGGCGGGTTTGCTTCTCGCCGGAAGATCCCAGCGTTCTTGCCAATTCTGTTGCTGATGTGGTACTTCAGGGTATGGAACTTTTTATTCCATCCTCTGTGGTGCCCATCGGAGGCAGATCCTAGCTATGGTTTGGTCGCTCATGTAAACTAGCATCACGCTATAAGCAGGAGTGCTACCAGGCCTGGGCTGACGCATCAACGTCCCGGGATGTAAATACCAGCGCTCTTAAAAAGAAGTATAATTCCGTCTCCAGGTCCTTAAAAAGTGTCATTGCCAAGGCAATGTCAGAGCACATCTGCAGAATTGGCGAGAAACTAGTTCGCCTCCCTTCGGGAACACGTGAATTCTGATCTTTCGCCAAGGCTCTCCAAGGGAATTTCTGTCAGCCATCTCTGTCATCTCTGCACGCGTGGACGACTTACTGGCCCATGACGCTATGGAGAAAGCCGATCTGCTAAGCTCTCTGTTTTTGCTTCCAACTCGACTCTAGATGACGGAGAGAACACACCGCCGAACATCCCGCGGTGTAAGTGCTCCATGCGGGAAGTGCTGTTTACACAGCTCTTGGTGCGTAAAGCACTCCTCTCCCTGGACGTCAACAAGTCGAGTGGGCCTAATGGATTCCCACCTATTGTGCTGAAGATGTGTGCTCCGGAGTTGGCACCGGTTTTAACGCGTCTCTTTCCCTACTCCTACTCCCTAGGCGTAGTCCCGGACTCATGGAAGACAGCTTTCATTGTACAGTACAGTACAGTACAGTAACATTCATTGCTATGCAGACGACAGCACTGGTGATGCTTTATACACCGGCCGTGCCAATATTTCTCGGGAAAACTTCGCCGAGTACCGGAATAAACTTGTGTCTGAAGTCGAGAATTTGTTGAACAAAATACTCCCCTTGTTGCCTCAGCCAGTATCGGTATCCTCGGTGTTGACATATCGAGTGACGTGCAGTTTCGTGGTCACTTGGAAAAGAAGGCCAAACTGGCCTCTAAAAAGTTTGGCGTGCTCAGCAGAGGGGGCCAGTATTTCATGCGGGCACACCGCATGCAACTTTACAAGGCGCAGGTTCGGCTTCACATGAAATACTGTTCTCATCTCTAGGCAGGAGCTCCCCAGTTTCAGCTCCTTCTACTTGACCGCATCCAGCACAGAGCGGTTCGAATCGTCGACGACCGAGCTCTTTCCGATCGGCTTGACTCACTGGCACTGCGTAGAGAGGTTGCATCTCTTGCGTATATTATCGCATCTACCACGGGGAGTGCTCTGAGGAATTGTTCGGATTAACTCCAGCCGCTCAATTTCATCATCGCACATCGCGACAAAACTCGCGATACCATCCATATAATCTGGACGATTGGCGGTCCACCACTGTGCGATTCAGAAGAAGTTTTCTCCCTCGCACAACTTCCTTGTGGAATCGATTACCACCAGCGATTTTTCCGGACCGATACGACTTAGGGACCTTCAAGAAAAGAGCGTACACCTTTTTAAAAGGCTGGCAACGCATCTGCGATTCCCCTGGTGTTGCAGTTGTTCTTGGGCGGCGGTAGTAACTTATCATCGGGTGAGCCGCATGCTCGTTTGCCCCCTCTCCTATAAAAAAAACTGAGGCAGAAAATGGGCAGCAGCATTTTTCTGATAACAGCAAAAAGCAATTAAAAACTGCGGTTGCCAACCCGCTCACCAAGCGTGGCAACTATGGCATATACCCCCCATGAGCAATGAGGATATCCACAATTTTTTCTGCCGCCAAGCCGGCGCCACTTAAAAATGAGATGTAACAAAAAAACTTCACCTCATCGTCAACTAGCGACATCTGGTGGTTGGTCATTACAAACACTTTACAGAAAGTGCTTATTGATATTTTATCAGTTACACATAACTACTCGATTTGTACATACATCATTATAACATTTTTAAATATACTGCATTATTTTTAGTGATCTTAAATTATATATTCCTTAATTTCAGTGATGGTAGCTCAGGGCTAAACCCTTGCAGTTGATTTCGTATTACGTTGCACGTGCTGGGTGGTAAACTAAAACGTCGTGAGGAAATTTTTATTACTTAGGAATAGCTATATTAGGATTTGTAACGTCCGTCACCACGCATTGGGATAACACAGCGGACACTTATTATGCTGAGACTCTCTTAGAAATGCCTAGACGTGGGACGTACAAAGTCTGCTATCATCATCGTCGTCTTCATTACATCCTTTTAAAATCAACAGAACAAAGGTTTTCTTAGATTGCCTCACAAGGGCATTACTTGTCATAGTTGCTACGCCTTGCAGTCGGATTATCTGCTGCTTACTTATTAATTCACTTAATAAGTAGTTGCTAACTTCATTTCTACTACGTTCGTATTGTACTGTTCTTCAACTTCTACTTTCAAGAGCACATGATTATACTTCAATGTTTGAAGCTTACATTATATTCACATGTTACCTTGTTTAAATTGGGGATGAAAGAATATCTACTACCCCATATCATCCTGTATGTGTTGTATTAGTTGCCGTTTCTGTGATAACATATCTTTTATTATAGCATAATGATAACAAACGAGCACGCAGTCCACTTGATGGTAAGTGGTTGCTGTGGCCATAGACAGCTGCATCTATCTTCGTTAGCGAATCAAAATGCAGATAAACGCAATGACAACGGTCGCCCGTGAGGACTAAGATGGAATGCCTATTTCCTAGTAAAAAGGGTATCCGGTTCTCTACACTCACCATACGAAATAAAGCAGCATTAAGCTGCTGTTTTACGCTGGTATTCTGTGAGACACGCTCTCACAGAATACCAGCCTTCCCCTCCTTCCCTTCTCCTTCCCCGGTCGAGTCGACCTATTCGTGTTACAACTATACTATTAATATAGCTGCAGCATGGCTCTACCAGGTATAAAGCCAATCTGAAATGAAAAGCATCCTAGCCAATCTGAAATGAAAACTAAATAGAAATGTTTATTTGTCTTAAAACAGTTACATATCATACGTGCTCATACGTAGTAGAGCAATGCTGCATCTATATTTCTGGTATAGTTGTAACACGAATGGGTAGGCTAGAACCGGGGTGATACCACGCTCTCACAGAATACCAGCGTAAAATAGCAGCTTAATGCTGCTGTGTTTCGTACGATGAGTATAGAGAACCGGAGGCTCTTTTTACTGGAAACGAGGCAATCCATCTCAGTCTTTACGGCATCTGCATTTTGATTCGTAATCGAGGATAAATGTAGATGTCTATGGGCCACAGCAACCACTTACCATCAGGTGGACTGTGTGCTCGTTTGTCACCCTTATCCTATAAAAAAAGTTACATGGGTTATAAATGAGACATCTCCAGTAAGTAATTGATAATACTTGTGTTCGGGCTATCTCGCTGTTTCCCTTATTTATTAACAATATTGATACTATTTTACAAAGGATAAGTAAAAGTTAATTTATGAAGAAAAAAATAACAGTAAGTGACTTATAAACTTATTATTAGCTCTTTGTGTAACTGTAATTGTACACCTGTGTGGAACTGTAAGTGCATCTTGTTTTTAAACAAGATTTGTGTTTTGAATCTGTGATCTTATAACCATTACGCTGGATATTGGTAAATATAGCACCTATAGAAACATCTGATTGTGGCTCTCTAAATAATGTGCGTTTGACAGTAATTTTGATAGAGTCCGAAATTTGTTATTGTAATCTAACTTGACTTGGAGAATTCGTATGTTTTAAAAAGTGAAGAAAGTTTCTCGAGTCTTGTACAGGTAAGCGGAATCTTTGTGCGACTGTGATGGATACAAGTGGCTTAGAAATGTTTTTTATGGCCCATGTTCATGAGTGGAGATGTGTAGGATTTTAACAACGATAAAACCAAAAAATATTGCAGAGCACACTCGAGACATTAATTTGTGTTTGGTCAGTATATAAATGATGAATAATTAATTAGAATATATTATAATTCAAGATTACCTTCAAATTACGGGACAGTGGACCAATAAATCTATGTATGAATTAACATATTTGTTATCTAGTCTGATTAAATTTTTCTTGAATTTTGTTACTATATAAAAATATAATCTATATAAGTTTTACGCTGCGGATAGACCAACTGTCATTGACAAATTAAACAACTACTTGATGGGTAAATTAAATAACGTCGTCCAAACTGAACATCAGTCACAATGAAGACTGACCATCTGCGCTAGACAGCATTATAGTGTCCGAGTTTATGTGCAAGTACTACTGCAGTGTAATCTCTATTCCTATACGCCCATAGTCCGTCAAGGCGGCATCTGACAAGACTTGAGAGATCAGGTGCAGGTCCAACGTCTTTATGTGCTTTCCGAGGCCTTGAATCAGTTCAAGAAACATAAACATGTATATCGGTTAAGATTCATTGTTTCAGTTTACTGTATAACAGCATTACGAGGATATCCGCAATAGACGAAGAGTAGCTGACATAACCAAATAATACCTCTTTAGACGTTAAAGGAAAAGGAGAAATTTCCCGCCGGGCAAAGTGCTCTGCCCGAAGAGCGATCAACACTCCGTGTGGTAGTATTTTCTTTTTTAGCGCCCAGAAGCAATGAAAAGGGGCTACTCTCCGGGAAGCGGGGCAAGGAGGTGGTGAATGCTAAACACCACCTGTGGGACTCGCATTGGCTTATGTGGCCTTTCTGCCGAGTCGGAAGCGAACCCCTTTAGGGAAAAGGAGGCGCAGGCCGTGTGGTAGTTCGGAGCTATTCTATATATACAGCTTTACTTCGGAACTTTGATAGCGCGATTTAGGCTTCGATATGTTTCGCTTGTCCCGCGACGACAGCGATGCCAAACCTCTTAATATGCTGATTTCTTCCCTACTCACTTCTTTGAATGTTTTTGTTTTACATTTTAGCGCTAGGTAATGTATGTCCATCCGTGAAATCAATCAATATTAGGCCCTAATTGAAAATCAGCACTACTATCATTTAGTACAGCAGCAGTTAGCTGAAGTAGGGACCTTTGACATCACACAAAAACTGGTATATTTTATCTCGTGTTATATTTTCTTTTTCTGTGGTGGCAATGGGTCGGCCATATAGCTCGAACCGACAACCAATACGGAAGAAATTCCCGAGAGACAGTCTTGTATGCAGAGTGTTGAGTGATCCCTCACTAGGTGTAGTGACGACCTGATAAAACTTGTAGTTAGTCGATGTGTGCAAGTATCTCGGGACCGTGCTTTACGGCAGCAGTCGAGATTACTACTAGATAAACGAAGTAGTCAAACATACCAACCATAAACACTAGAACCACAAGCTTGATAATTGATGATTTTTTTATTATAAAGGGTGACAAACGAGCACACAGTTCACCTGATGGTAAGTGGTTGCTGCGGCCCATAGACATCTACATCTATCCTCTATTACAAATCAAAATGCAGATGCGTTGTCACCCGTGAGGACTAAGATGGAATGCCTAATTTCCCGTAAAAAGGGTCTCCGGTTCTCGAGACTCACCATACGAAACACAGCAGCGTCAAGCTGCTATTTCACGCTGGTATTCTGAGAGAGCGTGGTCCTTCCCCGGTCGAGCCGACCCATTCGTGCTACAACTATACTATTAATATAGCTGCAGCATTTTGTTATATAGGATAAGGGTGACAAACGAGCACACAGTCCATCTGATGGTAAGTGGTTGCTGCAGCCCATAGACATCTACATCTATCATCTATTACAAATCAAAATGCAGATGCGTTGTCACCCGTGAGGACTAAGATAGAATGCCTCATTTCCAGTAAAAAGGGCCTCCGGCCACCTGCACTCACCAAGCGAAACGCAGAGGTAAATCTCTACTTCACTCTGGTATTCTGTGAGGACATGGTATCACCCCGGTTCGAGCCGGCCCATCCGTGCGACAGTAAAAGTCGCCGCGTGGCTCTAACACTGTTATAGCATGGCTCTACCACGTTTTAATACTGAAATAGGTTTGCCGCTGTTAGAAACAAACGACTGCGGAGCGAACGAAGCGACTAAACACCATACTTCGATTGCCATGACAATGCACCCGTGCACTCAGCGCTCAAAACGAGGGATTTTCTCGGCATCTGTTAAACTTTTAGATCGCCCTTAGTACAGCCCTGATTTGGCTTTGTGTGAATATTTTTCCCCGAAAGGAAAAATCCAGCTGTAACAGTTTTTAACGAAAATGCATTAGCAGCGTTCGAGCAGGCCGTATGATAACTGTATAGTTATCATACGGCTTGCTCGAACGCTGCTAACGCATGTGTGGATTGCAAAAAGTGTTTTATAAATTTAATCAGACGCACAAACCTTTGTATAGTTGCTGTCTTTGAAAAGATTTATCCGTAGATCTATTTTTTTTTTAAATTTCACATTTTTTTGAATGCCCAACTTAATATAAGTTACGTACGTAAAGTAAGTTTTAAGCTTATGTAAAAAAAATGGGTTCTAAATTTTAATGCAATCTTATGTAGATTTTTCAAATAAAATACAAAATGACAATAAAAAATAATTTTAATATGCCGATCTCGAAGCTGAATCCTTGTATATTATATTAATATCATATAACTACTATAAATATTTGAGATTTACATTTACTAATCGCTCTGATCAACCCTTTCTTAAATTTACAATCGGATAAGTGAAACATAATAGCGGGCTTTCTGTTACAGTCACACGCTGTTCACTTCTGCAAACGCTCGTAACAATGGGCTATGACGGCCGGCAACTGTAAGATAACAAACAATGTAGCCTACGTTGTAGTCTTGTGATCGATGATTTAGGGATTCTATACGGAACTCACTCCTCCTAGAATGTTACTCTAATCTATTCGACCTTCATCTACCCCTTATAAGAATTATATATCCCGCATTACAATTAAAATTAATTATCGATGGTAGTCTAATGGATGATTTTTTTACGTTTGCACGAACACTGCACATTTAATGAAACTAGTTTTATGGATTTCATCGCGTTGTAATTTTAACAGTGGTAGAGCCAAGCGGCAGCTTTTGCTGTCGCACGGATGGGCCGGCTCGAAACGGGGTGGTACCACGACCTCACAGAATACCAGCGTGAAGTTGAGGTTTACCTCTGCGTTGCGCTTGGTGAGTGCAGGTGGCCGGAGGCCCAATCCCCACCCCCCCTCCATCAACATGGTAGTGGAATTAAATAAAATACTACCCCAGGAGGGTACCAGCACCCCTGGAGAATCCCTCGCTGAGCATCCACGACCAAACTACCTCACTCCTAAACGTGGGTGCTCAGGCTGCCCCACTTATTCTGGGAATGGGGGGTGGGGGGGGGGGGGGCAAAATTCCGCTAATTCGCGACTAATGCTGGCCGGGGCAAGCGGAGAAATATAACCAAGGCGACCCCTGTTACGCTATCCGTGAATTTTTGCAACATCAGGGGACTTCATTCCAACCTTAACGCTGTCCATTACCATCTAGAGATGGCGAAGCCAGCCTTGCTCTTTTTAACCGATACTCAGGTGTCCTCTCCGGCTGATACTTCATATCTGTCTTACCCGGGGTACAGATTAGAACACTCGTTTGTGCCCTGGGCTGGAGTTTCCGTATACATCAGAAAGGACATCTGTTTTCGACGCCTCGGCAGTCTTGAAGGTACGGACCTGTCCATCCTATGGCTGCGCGTAGACAGCGACGACCATCCTCGCGTCTACGAGTACCTCTATAGGTCCCATAGCGGTAATGCCGACACAGACCGACTCATCGACCACGTCCAAATGGCTGCAGACTCCGTGCTATAACAGGTCTCATCCGCAGCGATCGTGATACTCGGTGATTTTAACGCCCACCACGCTGAATGGCTTGGTTCTCGTTCAACCGATCATGCGGGTAGATTTGTCTATGACTTTGCCTTGGCATATGGTCTAACACAACTGATTACTTCGCCTACGCGGATCCCAGATGTAGAAGACCATGTACCTTCCCTGTTGGACCTTCTGCAGACCTCTCATCCGGACGGATATCAGGTCTTCGTCGATGCCCCTCTGGGCTCTTCGGACCATTGTCTGATCTGGAGAACGGTACCACTCACGCTTCAATCGCAGTTGCAATCTGCAGCTTGCCTCCGTGTTTGGCACAATAGGTCAGCCGATTGGGACGGGATGCGGTCTTTTTTTGCATCTTACCCTTGGGGGTGGGTTTGATTCTCGCTGGAAGAACCCAGCGTTGTTGACGATTCTGTTGCCGATGTGGTACTTCAGGGTATGGAGCTGTTTATTCCACCCTCTGTGGTGCCCATCGGAGGCAGATCCCAGCCATGGTTTGGTCGCACCTGTAAAATAGCATCACGCTATAAGCAGGAGTGCTACCGGGCCTGGGAAGTAAATTTCCGCCTCCAGTTCGTTCAAAAGCGTCTGCTAAGGCAAGGTCTGAGAACATCGGCAGAATTGGCGAGAAGCTAGTTCGCCTTCCTACGGGAACCCGTGCATTCTGGTCTCTTGCCAAGGCTGTCCAAGGGAACTTCTGTCAGCCATCTCTTCCATCTCTGCACAGAGAAGACGATTCACTGGCCCATGCCTCAAACGAGAAAGCCGATCTGTTGAGCTCTCTCTTTGCGTCCAACTTGACTCTAGATGACGGGGGGAACACACCGCCGACCATCCCGCGATGTGAGTGCTCCATGCCGGATGTGCGGTTTACACAGCGCTCGGTTCGCAAAGCACTCTTTTCTCTGGACGTCAGCAAGTCGAGTGGGCCCGATGGAGTCCCTCCCATTGTGCTGAAGACGTGTGCTCCGGAGTTGGCATCGGTTTTAACGCGTCTTTTCCGGTACTCCTACTCCCAAGCCAAAGTCCCGAATTCATGTAAGACAGCTTTGGTCCACCCGACCCCTAAAAAAGGCGACCGCTCAGACCCGTCCAACAAAAGGCCTATCGCCATCACCTCCTTGTTCTCCAAAATAATGGAATCCACTATAAACTGCCAGCTCATGAGGTACTTTGAGGATCACCAGCTGATTAGTGACCGCCAGTACGGTTTTCGTCGGGGTCGATCAGCTGGTGATCTTCTAGTCTACTTAACTCATAGATGGGCGGAGGCAGTAGAGTCCAAGGGGGAGGCATTAGCCGTTAGTTTGGACGTAGCGAAGGCCTTTGATCGGGTCTGGCACAAAGCGCTTCTTTCGAAGCTTCCTTCCTATGGGCTTCCCGAGAAATTGTGCAAATGGATCACCAGTTTCCTTGCTGATCGTAGCATCAAGGTTGTAGTAGACGGTGCATGCTCTGATTTCAAGCCTATCATCTACGCTGGTGTATCACAAGGCTGCGTGCTATCACCAACGCTGTTTCTCCTGCATATCAATGATATGTTGCTAACTGGTAACATTCATTGCTATGTAGACGAATGCACTGGTGATGCCTTATATACCAGCCGTGCCAATGTTTCTCGGGAAAACGTCGCCGAGTACCGGGACAAACTTGTGTCTGAAGTCGAGTCTTTGCTTAACAAAGTCTCGAATTGAGGGTGACTAAATCTAGTCCAGTACAATCCCCACAAGACACAAGTTTGCGCGTTTACCGCTAAAAAGAACCCCTCTGTTGTATCTACTCAGTTTCAAGGCACTCACCTTGCTGCCTCAGCTATCATCGGAATCCTTGGCGTCGACATATCGAATAGTGTGCAGTTTCGTGGTCACTTGAAAGGGAAGGCCAAATTGGCCTCAAAAAACTTGGCGTGCTCAGCACAGCGAGACAGTATTTCATGGTGGCACATCGCTTGCAACTTTACAAAGCGCAAGTTCGGCCTCACATGGAATACTTTTCTCATCTCTGGGCTGGGGCACCCCAGTGCCAGCTCCTTCCACTTGACCGCATCCAGCGCAGAGCGATTCGAATCGTCGACGACTGATATCTTTCTGATCAGCTCGATACACAGGCACTGCACAGAGATGTTGCATTTCTTTTCGTATTTTATCGCATCTATCACGGGGAGTGCTCTGAGGAATTGTTCGGATTAATTCCAGCCGCTCACTTTCACCATCGCAGATCGCGACAAACTCGTGTTACCATCCATACCATCTGGATGATTGGCGGTCCACCACTGTGCGATTTAGAAGAAGTTTTCTCCGTCGCACAACTTCCTTGTGGAATCAATTACTATCAGCAATTTTTCCGGACCGATACGACTTAGGACCCTTCAAGAAAAGAGCTTACACCTTTCTAAAAGGCCGGCAACGCATCTGCAATTCCCCTGGTGTTACGGTTGTTCATGGGCGGCAGTAATCACTTACTATCAGGTGAGCCGCATGCTCGTTTGCCCCCTCTTCTATTTAAAAAAATATCATTTAAAATAAATTAACGCGATAAAATCCGTAACGTTACGTCTCCACGCATGGAGAAGAATATGGACTGAGAAATTTAAAATCATGGGCTCGAATCCACCGTTCGACTTCTGTCATCAGTTATTTCTAGATTAAAAATTTTAGGCTTAGTTGGAATGGTTATACTAGTATTTTAACCGAATTCAAAAAGGGGGAGGTTCTCAATCCGAGTGTATGCTGTTTTTGTATGTACGTTACGTGATATCTTCGCAGATTGTGAACCAATTTTTATGATTCTTTATTTATTAAATAGGAATCAAGTGTGCTCACATAAATTTAGAGACAAAATTCCACCGCTAAGGGTAGCAAATAAATAGCTTCTTTTCTAGCAACTTGAATTCGTTTTTACTTTAACAAAAGCCTTTTTAGTATTTACTCATGACTTATAGACGCCTCAGTTGGAATTCGATGGAAAGACAGATGCCGGTAAGTTAATACAACCTTTGCTGTATACATTAGGAAAGACGAAGCAAACCGTTTTGTTTGAATGCGTTAAATATCGACAAAAACAGCCGAAAACCCACCGACCGTAGGTATTCATGTCAGGTAGGGAGGAATTAAGGCATGTAATTCAGGCGCATACTCTCTGTAGTGCTATTATATTATTCTTTTTAGTTTTTGTGTTTAGGATTAATGCTACAATTTTTTTAATAACTAATTTTTGAAAGTTGCCAGAAGAATTTCATTATTTCATTAGAACAGCACACACTTCATATAATAAGTTTGTTGAGGTCTATTATAAATTAATGCCATCAAAAAAGTAACTTGTAAAAAAAGCCAACTCTCGCAACTCAGTTCTTCTACCGTAAAAGTTGTGAGGTCCATGTAATACTAAGTCAGTTAATTTATTCAGTACATAGATTGATACAAAGATTGACTTGGCAATCGCATGAAAACACATTATATCTCACAAGTATTATACATATTATATTAAATTAGATTGTTTAGACAAAACCTTCGACTAACTTTCGCACAGTATATACAAATTTTCTTTTAGAAATTCAACTGCATTATAGAAGCATTTTTAACATGTATACTCAAAAATTATTTTTTATGAAGATGATAATAAAAGATAACAACAGATAATTCAGCTGATATTAATCTTATTTAAGCAACCAAAAAAAAAGAGCCTATGCATCCTACTGCTGGGTTCTAGCCTCCCACATTTCTTTGAGAATGAATTATTAACAGTGATAATATGCGTAGATAATATTGTCATCAAAAGTATACGCGCACAAATAGATAACCTTAAATCCGTTCGATCTACCGATGCAAGCTACACTTGTATTAACGAGGTAGAGTCACCTCTGTTGTAACTGCAGCACATATCCGATTTGGTGCAAAATAACCACGCTTTCACATACATATGTAAAATGGCACAGATAGAGAGAGCAATAGAATTATTGTGTTTCTTACGGTGAAAGTAGCGAACCGGGGCCCTATTTTACTGGGAATGAGAACTTCCATATTAATACCCAGGGATGACAACGCATCTGCAATTTGATTCCTAACGGGGAATAGATATAGATATCTATGGGCCAGAATATCCGCTTACCATCAGGTGGAGTGTGTGCTCGTTTGTCACCTTTATCATATAAAAAATACCCGGATGCATAAAGTGGATCTGGTCTATGGCTTCCCCGCTAACCAAGCTTCGGTTGCGGAGGGTAGGGAGAGTGACACATCGCCATACCAACACTCCTTTTCCCCCGCGACTCGACCTCGGCTGTAACCATTTTGTACTCCATTTTCCGCTGCCCACCAACCAACACTCATCCATACTGGGCCCACTCGGAGTGGCCATCTCGTGCCAGCCATGTGGGCTACTTTTCGTTCGCCATGGGTGATCAAGCCACGGCTACTAAGACCTCCCACATATTCACAAGTGGTAGAGCCGCGCTGCAGCTATGTTATGATGGAGAATGAGTCAGCTCGACCGGTAAAGGAACTTTTAACACTGGTTTTGGATGTCGGAAATACGTTTTGAAATAATTACAATAAAAATAAATTTCACTAACTACAAATTGCATATAACGAATCGGGTCACCCATAAAAAGTTAATTACTCGGACACAGACAATCCATTTGTTGCTGAAGATGGGGCTCATACACAACGAATTGTGTCGCAATGGACAGCAGTCAAGAGGTTTTTTCAGAAAACAAAAATTAATACAATTCACATCACATTGTTTAATTTACCACTACCATGGCAGAGTTTAGGGCAACCTGACTTTATAGATAACATAGGTCGAATCTGTACTAAAACCGAATCAGAACGTTCCGACTCCACGTAGTCGTGTCTACCCTACCCCTAGAGTGTTTTTGTAAAGCCGTTGGCGCGGAGGGAGAGCAGCCCCCGCCCGCTATGGCAAATTGCATGCATCTGTGCGAGCCGTAGAGAATGAGGCTGAAGCCGAAGCTGCGGATGTGAGCATGGATGCCTGTGATTTGTTACGGAAGGGCGAAGGGCTGCACTTCCCACAGCGCCGAAGCCGTTGCAGAAGTAACTATCTCAATATTCCATGTAAAAAAGTGAGGTTATGATTTTACAAAAAATTATTACCTCATAAACTATACATTTCCGCAAGGG
Source organism: Parnassius glacialis (assembly GCA_033319125.1). Lineage (NCBI taxonomy): Eukaryota > Metazoa > Arthropoda > Insecta > Lepidoptera > Papilionidae > Parnassius > Parnassius glacialis. The sequence continues at coordinate 16,395,321 of JAVANC010000023.1, read as the reverse complement.
GGAATGGTAGGGGGGCTTCCCTTGAACCCTCCCCTTTCCTAAGTCTAATGTGATATAGTACATTTTCTTATTATATTTTATATTAATATTTCAGAGGATAAGCAGCAGTTCTATTGCTATGTTTCGGTATAAGGCGTGTTCACAGTTAGTACGAGTATAAATATGCATGTGTTATTGCAAGATTAAACTGTTGTAAAATAATATCTACTACTCCATATTGTCCCTTGGGTCTCGTAAGCGTGCAACAGCAGTGTGTTTTCTTAATAACACCACGAAAATAAAAACATCTGCATGTCAAGCGTGGCAATCATGGAATAGAAGCCTGTGAAGCAAACTATGTCAAAGTTCTATTATTTGTTAGCAGTGGAATTTTTATAAGCCGTAATGATTATGATTGCAAGATTATAATTATGTTATCACGCGGAAGTAAATAAGGTTGCTGAGCACCGCGCTTGTTGTTCCATAAAAAATAATCAACAGTTGTTGGTTTTTGTAAATTTCTACTCGATAAAGGAAAATTATCCAAGGTTTGATTTTGTTTACTTAGTGTTAACAACTTAAGTTTCTGCGGTGTTAGTTGGAGTCACTTGTTTGAATTGTTTGGATGGCTTCCGTTTTCGTAAGTTTTACTACTTTAACATTATTAAGAAAGTAAATTGCGAATTTACGAAACTAAATAAAGTGGTTGAAAGGCGACTGTAATTCATTAAAATGTTAAGTTTGTTATTAAGAGCGCTGTATTTCACTTTCTACTCTCAGTGTCTACATTAAATACGTGAAGGAACAAACTTTGTACACCTCTTTCAGCATATCGCATCCACGGAGGAGTGTGAGATTTGGCATTGTTAAAGCTTATATAGAGGAGGAGTGCAGAAATCTAAAATTTTTATATAGTATGTGTTACAAATATTTTAAATTTTTTTAATAAATGAAATAAAAGAATCATGCCCACTTTCCATACATTTAAAAACCTGATAGTGAAAGTTGATGTATAATTATATAGTATAGTAGAAAAGCTACATTTAAGCTTAGAAAATAATGTCATATAGTCATTTTTACGATTTAAACGCTACGAATCCCAAAAAATACTAATGTCACTTTTTAGGTTAGGATTTGCCGTAACCAAATAGGTAATAAAGAAATAAATGTGCTATAACTTATTATTAACGCTCGAAGTTAAGATAGCAATACTTATCTAGTTATGGTCTAAAACGTCTTTTTGCTTTGTGGATTTCTTGAAACTAACTGCCCCTAAGTCACCACTTACTCTCTATGATTTTCACCATAAATTGAGTGTCTAGCTCTATCTGCTATTTATTCAGCACACATAAATACTTACTAACTACATTTAGTTCATCTTGTATTGTCAAAATGATCACTTATCAACCAAACATATTTCATTGGCCTATGGTACATACTTACATACATACCTGATGAACAAAATGGGATAAACAAATAAAACACTATGTTAAAGTGGCATGGTTTATTAATTATCATCATTTTCACTTAAATCTCTCACCACTACGTCATCCAGAAATTCTGCTGAAGCAGAAATATTTCCTTGATACCATATAGGGTTGTAAAAAGAAGTAACACAAACAAAATGGCACAGTACACAACGAGACGCAAACGCAACAACGAAGAACTGCGCCGATGCCAATTGCAGAACTGTCAAATGTCAAAAAAAATCCGTTTCATTCGTCCGCATTCGATGACATACTGAATGATTAATTTATTTTACTATTATATTATTTTATATTAATATGTACTATACAAATACAAATAAATAAATACTTACTGATTAAATGAAACATAGAATAATGTATAAAACTCAGAAACAGAGTTAAATAAAGTAAAGTAGCAGTGTATAAAATGGAACGTCCTAGAAAAAGGGTAGTTGAGATGCGAGATAATACGTTTACCCTTGACGTACAATAAGCTTATAGAAATATGTAAAAATATTTTTTTCCTGCGTTTCTTTTAACACATAGATAAGCGTAATTAATTTACAATTCAATTAGCTGAATTTTAAGATTTATTTAATTTCTATAATTTGTCAGGTGAAAAATGGGCATTGTTCTTTAAGAATTATTACGTATTTATTTATTTATTTATTTATTCTTTTTTGCACCAAATATTTGTACAAAAGGCGAGCTTAATGCTATATGGCATTCTCTACCAGCTAACCTTGGGTAGAACAGAAAGTGAGTTTGGGCAGTTAAGTTGTCATGATATTATTCAGTTCAAATATATGTACATGCAACACATACATAAAATATACACATATATACATAAAATATATATAATTCATATACATATATAAATAAATACACACATTTACACACATATATATATATATGTCAATAAATGTATAAATAAATAACTGTATATATATATATATATATATATATATATATATATATATATATATATATATATCAATAAATGTATATATAAATAACTATAAACATATAAAGTTGATTCAACTTTGTAGGCTACGGATATGCTCATATAGTTTTCTTTTAAAAACATTTTTGACAGGTATTGTTCGCAGGTCAACAGGCAATTTGTTCCAGAGGGTAATAGAAGTAACTGTGAAAGAATTTGACATAGACCCAGAATGGTGGAGAGGAGTAGACAGGATTAAACTGTGTGAAGAACGGAGATTGAGAGAATGAGTGTCACTACAGAATTGAAACCTTTCTTTTAGATAAAGGGGTGAAGAAGGATCATTAAGAACTGAAAACAAAGTGGACAGGATTCGGAAATCTCTGCGCTGGCGTATAGTCAACCACTTTAACTGAGAGCGAATTTCTGAAACGTGATCATATTTGTGCAGGCCAAAGATGAATCGGATACAGTTGTTAAGTAACTGTCCAATCTATTTAGCAGCTCCTGAGAAATATTAGTTAGACAAACATCGGCGTAGTCAAATAATGGAAGAATTAGAGATTGGACGAGAAGACGTTAAGTTGAAGGAGGCAGAAAGAACTTAAGGCGATAGAAGGAACGAAGTATGCCTGTGACTTTACGACAAACCACGGACACTTGTGATATCCAACTAAGAGTCGGGTCGATAATTAAACCCAGATCCTTTACATTATTTCTGAAGTGTATAACGCAGTTTTCATAGTAAATGGATGGTAGTTTAGATATATTAAGTTGCGACACCATTCGACGACTACCAATGACGATAGCCTGGCATTTATTGGGATTTACCGTTATACCAAAGCGCTGTGACCAGTGTGATATACGTTGTAAGTCACGATTAATAGCTGCGATAGCAGAATAAAAATCGTATGAAGACGAAGATGGAATATCTCACAGCCTATATTTACACTAGCTCTTTATGCCCTGTAGACCGGAACGCAGCAGTGCAAGCATTGGCATTTCGCGGCAGTAAGACTCCCAGACAGTAAAGGAGCCAGTCCTCCTATGTAACACTACATGAGGGGTTTTAGGGAAAAATCAGTATATTTCCATAAATCCCCTCAAGTAGTGCCACATAGCACGATATTGAGCCACGTGCAACGTGCATCAATCAATTTCATGTATCTTTTTTCAGATCTCCACTTGTGATTTGATCTTCACATGTTCAATATTTGTCCATCAACAAACTCAAAAATTTCATTATATAAACACAAAAAACGTGTGCTGTTCACACGAGGTACAAGTGAAACTTTTAAATTAAATGAAATATGAAATAAATATATATACAAAACTGTGTTTGTTCCTATTAATGCAAAACGCCTGGAGATATTTAGAAGTAATGTGGTAAAAAACCTTCCATCGCTTTCTTGTAAGAACATTGCGGACTATTTATATGGAGAATTATTTACCCTTATAAGCAATGAATTTAATAAAACATTTACTTCTAAAACATTGTCCAGAAACAGTCGCAAGGCATTTAATGAGTGGGCGACTTTATTTATTTAATAAATTTGTAAATTTTTTAACTATTTATTTTAACAATTAAAATGTATATTAATAACATTTAAAGCACCGCACAAAAAGGAGAGCGAAATAATTGGAACACTATTAAAAATACTGGGAATAGTTTTATTAAAATTTTAACTAAAACATTACTTAAATTTCCTTTAAGATTTAAGCTTTGGTTAGCTATAATCGAATGGCGGATTCGAACCCAAAACCTTTTGTTCGCGGTCTGCACCCTGCCATAAGGCTACTATCGCTTACTAAACTGTATTCTATCTCGCTTTTTCGTTTTATCCAGTTTCAAATAACAACGATGCTAAGGAAGTTTTTACTTCAAATATTTGTACCTAATATACGAAATTAATGTAAACATTTCAATTAAAGTTATGTTATAGCAAGGAATAAAATAAAACAACCCATTACATAGTAAAGCGTAAAGTAAAAATCATCATGCTTCAACTGAGCGATTTAGCACCATTTAGTAAATACATGGTAAACGTGAAAACGTTTTAGGCAAAGAGCCAAAATCGAAAACAGTTGCAATCATAACGATTATATAAATTCTAAAGCAAATGTCGAAACAAATCTTGCAAAATACAATGATTGTGGTAGTATTGAGCACAGAATTCGAAATTTCATGGTTGAGTTAAACATTAAATGCTATGAGAGTAATCGAGTAGTGAAAAGTAAGTTTTAAAGTGATAGAGGAAAAAGAGGCGTTTTGATATGGGTGATATTTTACTCGGTCTATCGTTTGTAAATCTTACTAAATTAGTGGGGCTACAAACTAGATGAGGGTATGCATTAAGATGCGTTGATCTACTTTAATTCAACGGTAGCTGGTAGCAAAAACCAAATCCATTGGGATCCGCACCCGGAATGAGTGATGTTTCGTAGCACATATTTTTAATCTCCTCGGCTTTTGTGTCGTATTTATTTAAATTATTTATTTGCTACTGACGTGAAGCCGCCTGGGGCGGCGAGCACTGGTAACTCAAGAACTCGTGAGCGTACCCGTGTTTCTGTTAGGAAATGAAGGTATTAGTTAGTAAGAGCTCAACGTTAGCCCACATTTTCACCGGGACATGTAGGCGTTAGATACTCGTATATCTCCATTAAAAAGGAACAAGTGAATATCCCCCAAATACCCCCCTTATGAATGGATGTAATAAAGAGACGGCCCCCAGTCCCCGGCGGCCCCGCTATTCCTGGCTACGGTGGCGACCATGGTAACGGCGGGGCAGGGGGTGCTAAGAATCTCCGGTGGAGGTTTGGTTGCCACCTACGACGACTCGACCTGGCAACATACAACGCACGCACCCTGAGGACTGACGAGAAGATCGTGGAGCTGGAAGAAGAGATAGACAAGTTGCGCTGGCATATTATAGGATTATCCGAAGTCCGAAGAGAGGGGGAGGACACGGTAATCCTCGAATCCGGCAACTTGCTCTATCACCGGGAGGGCGAACATCTGTCCCAAGGAGGTGTCGGATTTATCGTCCACAAGTCTCTCGTTAACAACGTTGTAAAGATCGGGAGTGTGTCGACGAGGGTTGCGTACCTTATACTCAGAATCACCAAACGGTATTCGCTGAAGGTCATACAGGTTTACGCACCAACCTCGGCACACCCCGATGAGGAGGTGGAGGAAATGTATGAGGATATCTCTAGAGCCATGCATTCCTCCAAAACCCAATATACGGTGTTAATGGGAGACTTCAATGCAAAACTAGGCACAAGAGAGAACGGTGAGCTGAAAGTAGGGAAATTTGGAATAGGGCAACGGAACCCAAGGGGCCAGCAGCTGGCCGACTTCATGGAGAAAGAGGGACTCTTTATGATGAACTCTTTCTTCAAGAAGCGGCCCCACAGGAAGTGGATCTGGTTGAGCCCCGACGGTTCGACAAAAATGAGATTGACTTCATTATGACGACCAGACGACAACTGTTCAGTGATGTCTCAGTGATCGCGAGGGTGAAAACCGGCAGCGATCACCGAATGGTTAGAGGCACACTGAACCTAAATGTTAAGTTGGAGAGGTCTCGTCTGATGAAGTCAACGCTCCGTCCCCCTCGTGCTCTAATCCAAGGTCCCGAAACCTTTCAGCTCGAGTTACGAAACCGTTTTCAGTGCCTAGAAGACTGCAATGAAGTGGACGATATGAATGACAAGCTCGTGGAAACTGTCCATGCGGTCGGAGCTAAGTTCTGCAAGACCCGCCGCAGAAGAACACAAAAACTCTCCGATCACACTCTTAATCTCATGGCTGTTAGACGGGAGATGAGGCTACATTCTTCAACAGATTTGACAGCATACAGGCAACTGAACAGACAGATCTCCAAATGCATGCGGCGGGACTTACGCAACTTCAATACAGCTCGTATTGAAGAAGCGATCGAGCGGAACCAAGGCTCCAAAGTCTTTGCCAGAGATCTGTCTGCCAGAAAGAGCCAACTGTCAAAGCTGAAGACCGAATGTGGCAGCATCGTTTCCGGGGCACCTGAGATTTTGAGTGAGATTGAGAGGTTCTATGGGCAGCTGTACACGTCATCGTTGGAGCCACACGCAAGTGTGAGTAACGATCCAAGAGCGAGTCTTATCCGACACTATTCCGAAGATATCCCGGACGTCAGTCTGAGCGAGATTAGAATGGCTCTCCAGCACCTTAAAAACGGCAAGGCCCCAGGCGAGGATGGAATTACAGCGGAGCTTCTGAAAGCGGGTGGAAGACCGGTACTTGAAGTCCTTCAGAAGCTCTTTAATTCCGTCCTCCATGGTGGCATAACACCGGAGGCGTGGAGCAGAAGTGCGGTGGTCTTGTTTTTCAAGAAAGGTGACAACGCTCTCTTGAAGATCTACAGACCGATTTCCCTTCTGAGCCGCGTTTACATGCTGTTTTCGAGAGTCATTACGAATCGTCTTGCGCGCAGACTTGACGACTTCCAGCCTCCCGAACAAGCCGGTTTCCGAAAGGGCTTTAGCACCATAGACCACATACATACCCTACGGCAAATTGTACAGAAGTCCGAAGAGTACAATTTGCCACTATGTCTGGCGTATGTGGACTATGAGAAAGCCTTTGATTCCGTCGAAATTTGGGCGGTGCTGCAGTCCCTTCAGCGGTGCCAAGTTGACTGTCGGTATATCGAAGTGCTGAAGTGTTTGTACAGTAGGGCTACGATGGCTATCCGAGTACAGAACCAGAGTACGAAACCCATCCAATTGCAGAGAGGTGTAAGACAGGGTGATGTTATATCCCCGAAACTCTTCACCGCTGCATTGGAAGACGTTTTCAAGCTTCTGGACTGGAAAGGATGCGGTATTAACATCAATGGCGAATACATCACTCACCTTCGATTTGCCGACGATATAGTCCTTATGGCAGAATCGCTGGAGGACCTAAGCACTATGCTCAATGACCTCAATAGTTTCTCCCAACGGATAGGTCTTAAGATGAACATGGACAAAACAAAGATCATGTTTAATGTCCATGTCACACCTATGCCGGTAGTTGTTGGGAGCACTAAGCTCGAAGTTGTTGACGAGTATGTTTACCTGGGACAAATAGTCCGACTAGGTAAGTCCAACTTCGACCGAGAGGTCAATCGACGGATTCAACTCGGCTGGGCAGCGTTCGGGAAGCTACGACACATCTTCTCGTCAGACATACCTCAAAACCTTAAAACGAAATTGTACAACCAGTGCGTGTTGCCAGTGATGACTTACGGAACTGAGACGTGGTCTTTCACTGCTGGCCGTATGAGGAAGCTCAAGGTCGCTCAGCGAGCTATGGAGAGGGCTATGCTCGGAGTTTCTCTGCGTGATAAACTTAGGAATAAGGATATCCGCAGTAGAACCAGAGTAACCGACATAGCCCAACGGATTAGTAAGCTGAAGTGGCAGTGGGCCGGCCATATAGCTCGAAGAACCGACAACCGATGGGGAAGAAAGGTTCTCGAGTGGCAGCCTCGTACCGGTAGGCGAAGTGTAGGGCGTCCCCCCACGAGATGGAGTGACGACCTGGTAAGACATGCAGGAAGTCGATGGATGCAGGTGGCTCAGGACCGTGCTTTGTGGCATTCTTTGGGGGAGGCCTATGTTCAGCAGTGGACTTTTGAAGGGCTGTAATGATGATGATGATGAAGTGAATATCTACGTGGAAGCGCGTATATGCCCCAGGCCTTTTTATATTTCCCACACAGTTAAAACCTGACAAAATTCTGAACATATTAGAGTGCTTTAAATCACGCTGTAGGATAAAACAACGTATTTATTAGCTATCATTATTTATTAAGTGAATATAAGCGATATGCGTTAAATAGAAAGGAACAACTTAAGTAGTTATTATTTTTTACTTGCTTGTACTGAATGACCTCGTAAGTCATGCAGGAAGTCGATGGTTGTAAGTGGCTACGCACCGTGATTTGTTGGTTTCTTTGGGGTAGGCCTACGTTCAGCACTGCTGAACACTTGTGAATTTTTGATTGACTTGGCTGCAATGATAATGATGACTATGTACTGGATTCTTCTAGAAAAAAACTGAGCTTGCGTTATATTATTGTTGAAGTTTAATGGAGTTTTTGTAGTTTACTCCTGTGATATAGGAAATGTGTCAATGAAAAGAGGCGTGTTGATGCTTCTATAACTTTAATTATACTGATCCAACTTATTATACCTTAACACTAATATACACTATCGTAGAGGCTACACTACACTCTTTCAGAATCGTTTCTAAGGCGCACAGTATGTAAAATAGATGGGAAGTATAATCAAAAGTTAACAAAATGTGAAGCCGTTATGGTTTGGCTCTGCGATATATACTCGCGCATCTCATAGCGCGAAATTAATACTATAATATGTCTTATATATAATATATTTTTATGTAATATAATTTATATAATATATTTTATAATATCAACATTTTTTTTTTTTTATAGGATAAGGGTGACAAACGAGCACACAGTCCACCTGATGATAAGTGGTTGCTGCGGCCCATAGACATCTACATCTATCCTCGTTTGCGAATGAAAATGCAGATGCGTTGTCACCCGTGAGGACTAAGATGGAATGCCTCATTTCCAGTAAAAAGGGCCTCCGGCCACCTGCACTCACCAAGCGAAACGCAGTGGTAAACCTCTACTTCACGCTGGTATTCTGTGAGGTCGTGGTACCACCCCGGTTCGAGCCGGCCCATCCGTGCGACAACAAAACCTGCCGCGTGGCTCTACCACTGTTAAAACATGAATAAATAATAATAATATTTACTTATTTTGCTTATGGTATATATTTTAAGACAATCGTTTTTCAGGATTAAACTCCAGCAACGCTCCAACGCGTTACTGCGACTAACATGCATCATTTTATACAGGAAATAATGTTTTGTTTAGCAATACTATTTATAATCAACTTAACAATCCATACCAAATGTATTAGTTAGTAGTAATTTTTAGTATTCATTTACTATGTAGTAGGCGGTAAAGGAAACGTGAGAAAATCCATTTCTAAAAATATAAATAAATAAAATAAGTCCTTTAGTCAATACGCGGTAGAGCAGTGCGAGGAATTCTTTCCCGTCCCAAAAAATCACAAATCTGAAGACCTCTATGCCCAGCACGTATGGGATATACTCATGGGAAAGACAAGGGACGTATGGGCCTAGGGATGCAAGGGACGTATATGTTACATTACTCTTTTATTGCGAAAACATCTCATTCATTTTTAAAGGATGAATGTACAACTTAGCCTTCATCGTGCGTTTCTCGCAACATCACTACTTTATCACAATTAGTATTTTTTAAATATAAAGTTTATATTGCCTACTTACATACATGTTATTCGAATATGAAGACATATATAAATAAAAGAAAACTACACGTATTTTTGTTAGGTAAGAGTAAGCGATTATTTCGACTAAACTATTAGGTAACATTGTTCAAAATAAACAAATTTGTCAAGAGTTTTCTCGATTATTTGCATCCAGAATATTAAGGCCTACTGCCCTGCTCTTGAAATTTATAGAGTGAAAGAAATTACAGAATGAGGCCATCCACAACTTTTTCTGCCACCAGAGCGGCGTCACTTTGGTATGAGGTAAAATATTTGACAGGTTTCATTTTTTTTTATGGTGTAGGATGTGAAACGAGCACACAGTGCAGTTGATGGTATGTGGGTGCTGTGGCTCATATGCATCTTAATTTATCCTCAATTAAGAGTTATCATGCAGATGTGTTGGCACCCGGACGACTAAGATGGAATGTCTCGTTTCTCGTAAAAAAGGGTCTCCGGTTCTTTACACTCACCTCTCATATGGTGTACATTGCACCATTAAGCTGCTATTTACGTTGGTATTATGTGAGAGCGCGATCCTACCCCGGTTGAGCCAACCCATTCGTCCTACAACTATAATATAGCTGCAGCGTGGCTCTAGCACGTGAAAAACATTCATAACATGTGGCAAAATTAAAAATTTGTACAACCGAATTCAATATAAATTATTAAGAATAACTCAAAAGCTACTGGTCATACCTTGATCAAATTTATATGGTACCACATTAGAACTACCAGCTTTTAAATAAAAGAAACAGAATCATAAAAATCCATTCGCCTAGAAAAAAGTTATGAAGTAACACATGACAAGAAATACAATCGAATTGAGTACCTCCTCCTTTTCTAAGTCTGTTAAAAATTGTTAAAAATGTGTGAAAAATTAAAGAATACAGGACTTGGGAATTATTTTGTGTATACGGAGGGGCACACTGAAATGATCGGGGATGGAATATTTCGGATTGAGTTACAATAAAACCCTTTTTAGAACTTGAATACTGGCCTCTTAGAATCTTAATGACATTCAAACAATTAAAAAAATGTTTAATAACAAAAACTATGTTGGTTTAAAGTTGACACGTCGTTAACAGAAATGGAGCTAACGCGTGAACATTTCCGTGCCATAATTTATCACAACTTTCGTAGCGGCTTATCTCAAGATAAATATCTCAGCAAACTTGTTTCGATTTATGATGTTGAAGCACTGAGTCAAACGACAATATATCGCTGGTATGCCGAGTTTCGACGCGGTCATGTGCCGCTCAGCACTGTTTCTTCTGCAGGTCGACCAAGAACAGTGGTCACGCCTGAAAACATTGCAGCTGTGCGAACTATTATATTAGATGACCGTCATATGACATACGAGCAGATTCGGGCTGTTATCAGTATCGGAATGACTGCAATTCAGTCGATATTACATAATGAACTGTGTGTAAGAAAGCTAGTTTCCCGCTGTGTTCCCCACAATTTGTCCGAAGAGCAAAAGGAGGTTCGTGTAGATTGGTGCGAGAATACTCTGCAACGCTTCAACGGAGGGAAGTCAAATGCCGTTTATAATATCGTCTTAGGTGACGAACCACGGATTTATTTATACGAACCTGAAATAAAACATCAGTTAGCAGTTTGGGTCTTCGAAGACGAGGTCAAACCAACGAAAGTGGTTCGCTCCCGCAGCGTGTCAAAGAAAATGGTCGCTACGTTTGTCTCGAAAAAGGGGCATGTTGCTACAACTCCTTTACAGGAACGCAGAACGGTTACCGCTGAGTGGTATATCACAGTTTGTTTGCCAGAAATGATAGCCGAACTCCGAAAAAATAACCCGAAACGTCGCATCATTTTAAGTCACGATAATGCGAGCTCCCATACGGCTCGGAAGACAAATGATTTTTTGAAGCAGGGAAACGTTGAGCTGATGAGCCATCCTCCGTACATTCCTGACCTGAGCCCAAACGATTTCTTTATAATCCCTAGAATGAAAGATTTATTACGCGGTCAATGGTTTGAAGACCCCGAAGCAGCTGTGGAAGCGTACAATTCAGTCATTTAGTCAACATCAACTTCAGACTGGAATTACTGTTGTGAAGTGCATTAAGTTGAACGGAGAATATTTCGAAAAACAATAAAATACAATTTAGCTATACCGTGCATGTGATTTTTCTTATTCCCGATCATTTCAGTGTGCCCGAAGTACATAAACTAGAAATAAAATAAAACTTAATTAATTAATTAAAACGCAACATTTCAGTGATGACGACACCGTGTGACAATTTGCGTGACAAATATGCTCACCTCAGTTCCAATAAGCGACATCTGGCGAGAGTAAAAATATTAGGTTTATTGTGTTCAGGTGTGGAACATATTATACTGGCCGTAACTTTATTCAAATTCAATCATAACCTAAAATCACCTAATTTGAGATTACTAACATTAATATTACATAATAAACATTAGTGCCGTGTGGTAGTAATGTAATAAAACCGATTACCTCAATTTGTATAATTGGTGTTCCATCTCGTTTACGCCGATCGTGAATTACCAAAGCGGCGACAGACAGTATCAAAGGTAACGTCTGGTACAGTGACCGTCAATTTACGTGCTAAGCGTGAAGAAAGTAAATCCTCGGCACAATAGGAGCCTCCACTTATGTCCAGCTTCGGGTAAAATAAAAAATAAAGCCGTTAAATCTCGTGCTATCTCTATCACTTTAAGTCCAAGTGACTATGACACCAGGAGATTTAATGACATCTAAAAATTTAGTATTGTTTGAGTATTGGGCAAATAGCCAATCATAACTATTTTCTCGCTATTCCATGTATATCTGATGCTAAATAAATACGTTGATAAAAAAACTATCTAGTCTTTGTTTACCGGCAACCATTTCATTTGCAGTAATTTTAAAAATCCAATTGTAGTTTAAAGAAACTTTCCAAGCATGTTGAAGTTAAGGATCGATCATAAAAAATAAATTACTTTAATGGAAGCAGCTTTCTCAATTCAATTATGGTTAATTTTAATTAACTTTTTAACAATCGTTTGCTATTTAGTATTTGATAACTTTCAGAAGTATGTTTTGCCTTTACTGTTAATTCTGCTTCAAACAGTCTGCTAGTTTTTAATAAATATACTATTCAGAAATGATTATTTGCTTGATATATTTTGTGAAATATACTCTATATATTATAAATAATAATAGTATTTGCCGTGTAGTGGCGGTCAAGAATATCCACTACCCCATATCCTCCCGTTGGTGTCGTAAAAGGCGACAATGGGAAACAGGCGGGAGATGGGCAGCAGCATCTCCCTGATAATAGCCAAAGTTACAATAAAAAAAAAAAAACTGCGGTTGCCAACCCGCTCGCCAAGCGTGGCAACTATGGCAAATACCCCTCTATGAATGTAACAAAGAGACGGCCCCCAGTCCCCGGCGGCCCCGCTATTCCTGGCTACGGTGGCGACCATGGTAACGGCGGGGCAGGGGGTGCTAAGAATCTCCGGTGGAGGTTCGGTTGCCACCTTAGACGACTCGACCTGGCAACGTACAACGCACGCACCCTGAGGACTGACGAGAAGATCGTGGAGCTGGAAGAAGAGATAGACAAGTTGCGCTGGCATATTATAGGATTATCCGAAGTCCGAAGAGAGGGGGAGGACACGGTAATCCTCGAATCCGGCAACTTCCTCTATCACCGGGAGGGCGACCATCTGTCCCAAGGAGGTGTCGGATTTATCGTCCACAAGTCTCTCGTTAACAACGTTGTAAAGATCGGGAGTGTGTCGACGAGGGTTGCGTACCTTATACTCAGAATCACCAAACGGTATTCGCTGAAGGTCATACAGGTTTACGCACCAACCTCGGCACACCCCGATGAGGAGGTGGAGGAAATGTATGAGGATATCTCTAGAGCCATGCATTCCTCCAAAACCCAATATACGGTGTTAATGGGAGACTTCAATGCAAAACTAGGCACAAAAGAGAACGGTGAGCTGAAAGTAGGGAAATTTGGAATAGGGCAACGGAACCCAAGGGGCCAGCAGCTGGCCGACTTCATGGAGAAAGAGGGACTCTTTATGATGAACTCTTTCTTCCAGAAGCGGCCCCACAGGAAGTGGACCTGGTCGAGCCCCGACGGTTCGACAAAAAATGAGATTGACTTCATTATGACGACCAGACGACAACTGTTCAGTGATGTCTCAGTGATCGCGAGGGTGAAAACCGGCAGCGATCACCGAATGGTTAGAGGCACACTGAACCTAAATGTTAAGTTGGAGAGGTCTCGTCTGATGAAGTCAACGCTCCGTCCCCCTCGTGCTCTAATCCAAAGTCCCGAAACCTTTCAGCTCGAGTTACAAAATCGTTTTCAGTGCCTAGAAGACTGCAATGAAGTGGACGATATGAATGACAAGCTCGTGGAAACTGTCCATGCGGTCGGAGCTAAGTTCTGCAAGACCCGCCGCAGAAGAACACAAAAACTCTCCGATCACACTCTTAATCTCATGGCTGTTAGACGGGAGATGAGGCTACATTCTTCAACAGATTTGACAGCATACAGGCAACTGAACAGACAGATCTCCAAATGCATGCGGCGGGACTTGCGCAACTTCAATACAGCTCGTATTGAAGAAGCGATCGAGCGGAACCAAGGCTCCAAAGTCTTTGCCAGAGATCTGTCTGCCAGAAAGAGCCAACTGTCAAGGCTGAAGACCGAATGTGGCAGCATCGTTTCCGGGGCACCTGAGATTTTGAGTGAGATTGAGAGGTTCTATGGGCAGCTGTACACGTCATCGTTGGAGCCACACGCAAGTGTGAGTAACGATCCAAGAGCGAGTCTTATTCGACACTATTCCGAAGATATCCCGGACGTCAGTCTGAGCGAGATTAGAATGGCTCTCCAACACCTTAAAAACGGCAAGGCCCCAGGTGAGGATGGAATTACAGCGGAGCTTCTGAAAGCGGGTGGAAGACCGGTACTTGAAGTCCTTCAGAAGCTCTTTAATTCCGTCCTCCATGGTGGCATTACACCGGAGGCGTGGAGCGGAAATGCGGTGGTCTTGTTCTTCAAGAAAGGCGACAACGCTCTCTTGAAGAACTACAGACCGATTTCCCTTCTGAGCCGCGTCTACGTGCTGTTTTCGAGAGTCATTACGAATCGTCTCACGCGCAGACTTGACGACTTCCAGCCTCCCGAACAAGCCGGTTTCCGAAAGGGCTTTAGCACCATAGACCACATACATACCTTTCGGCAAATTGTACAGAAGTCCGAAGAGTACAATTTACCACTGTGTCTGGCGTATGTGGACTATGAGAAAGCCTTTGATTCCGTCGAAATTTGGGCGGTGCTGCAGTCCCTTCAGCGATGCCAAGTTGACTGTCGGTATATCGAAGTGCTGAAGTGTTTGTACAGTAGAGTTACGATGGCTATCCGAGTACAGAACCAGAGTACGAAACCTATCCAATTGCAGAGAGGTGTAAGACAGGGTGATGTTATATCCCCGAAACTCTTCACCGCTGCATTGGAAGACGTTTTCAAGCTTCTGGACTGGAAAGGATACGGAATTAACATCAATGGCGAATACATCACTCACCTTCGATTTGCCGACGATATAGTCCTTATGGCAGAATCGCTGGAGGACCTAAGCACTATGCTCAATGACCTCAATAGTGTCTCCCAACGGATAGGTCTTAAGATGAACATGGACAAAACAAAGATTATGTTTAATGTCCATGTCACACCTATGCCGGTAGTTGTTGGGAGCACTAAGCTCGAAGTTGTTGACGAGTATGTTTACCTGGGACAAATAGTCCGACTAGGTAAGTCCAACTTCGACCGAGAGGTCAATCGACGGATTCAACTCGGCTGGGCAGCGTTCGGGAAGCTACGACACATCTTCTCGTCAGACATACCTCAAAACCTTAAAACGAAATTGTACAACCAGTGCGTGTTGCCAGTGATGACTTACGGATCTGAGACTTGGTCCTTCACTGCTGGCCGTATGAGGAAGCTCAAGGTCGCTCAGCGAGCTATGGAGAGGGCTATGCTCGGAGTTTCTCTGCGTGATAAACTTAGGAATGAGGTTATCCGCAGTAGAACCAGAGTAACCGACATAGCCCAACGGATTAGTAAGCTGAAGTGGCAGTGGGCCGGCCATATAGCTCGAAGAACCGACAACCGATGGGGAAGAAAGGTTCTCGAGTGGCAGCCTCGTACCGGTAGGCGAAGTGTAGGGCGTCCCCCCACGAGATGGAGTGACGACCTGGTAAGACATGCAGGAAGTCGATGGATGCAGGTGGCTCAGGACCGTGCTTTGTGGCATTCTTTGGGGGAGGCCTATGTTCAGCAGTGGACTTGTGAAGGGCTGTAATGATGATGATGATGATGAATAGTATTTGTACTACTGATAAATAAAATTGAAATGTTTATCTTAATATTGAAATAACTGGCTCAGACATAAATAACAAATATAAAAAAATCTAAATATTAGCTTAATAAATGTGAATATTAGCACATTACGTGCATCATATTTTGTAAATTAGATCCAATATATGTCGTAGATGCATGAACACAAAAAGGACCGTGCTCAAATACCCGTCACCATGTAGGAAATAAGGTTACGAATATTCTTACTCTACTTTTAGCTATCAGTTATAAATCAATGTACTTAATATATATATATATATATATAAAATATGTGATGGAGACGGTCCAAAATTGTATGGAGCGTAGGCCTAGTTTATGTACAAGCATGGAAATAAATTAAAATAAAATATTAAACCACTTTTGATCATTCAAATCCACGAATTTGCCTTAATTTCAGTGCAATTATATTTTATTCTCACCAATAAATGCAACCCTAATGGCGGATTGACGTCGTTTTGATTTGACGTTAGCTGTCATCTCTGAAATATACTCTCGGGTAGAATCTACTAGATAGTCTGTGATATACTCATATCACCTATAGCCTATCAGGTAGATTTATTATGTAAAATAGCTAAAATATCTCGAAACTAGTAGGAAAGTAGGGCAAAAAATTATATTTTTTGATCAAAACACGAATAAAGTGTATTATAGATTGTGTATGTGCTTTTTGGTCTTAAAACAACTAACGTTCTTGTTGATATTTGCATATCATAAATGCAGTTCAGGAGAAAACAAATGTAAAAAGTACTACCTAATTCCAGACAAGAAGATTGTTGAGATAAATCAACGGTGCCTACGCACAAAATTATTTCATTGCATTCATTAGCCCAAAATCCACCGTGAGATACTACTTTATTGCACTAATCTTATAGAATATATTTAACTTATTTTACCTTAGAGTGGCTGTTATAAGGTGGATAAACAGAATAATCCTGAATACTAATTTCTGTTCAAGTATATGTGCCTATCTGGGCTGCTGAAGTGCTAGGGTACAATCATAGTTAATATAATTTATTTGATATAATATGGTACATTACAGTTGTTACAAAAGAATTGGCATCCTAAATATTCTGCCGTTTCCGGCGTACAATTATTTTCATATAAAAGGTCCTCAGCGTGTCAGAGTATGCCTTGAGCCTTGACAGACATTTGAAGCAGGGATAATGTCATAACAAAGGTTAACAGTCCTATGAATTATAGAAAGTGAAACATTAGGTCAATCATATTTTGGATACTAAACATAAATAAAACAGCTTAATTTTTTATTTTTTATTTATTTATCCTATTTCAAAATCCTTTCCTACTAAAATGCCATCCAGAATTGAGGCCGGTGTGGTTATAGAATTTTGATACCGAGCCCAACACAAATACCAGACAACGGTCATTATGTGGGCACAGCAACCCACTGTCTGTTGTTCAGAAGAGAAACTGCAATAATAACCCGCAATCATCTCATCCCAACTTGTCCCTTGTCTCGTCAACAGTAAATAATATGTATAATAAGCTCTGCCCGAGTGATGGCGAGATGTTATACGGCCTCTTATTAAAACAGAGTCTTGTTGGGATGATATTAATTGGGTCACAACTTATCTGCTACCCAGTCTTCGTTGACACCAAATATACGATATACTGATAGTATTGGCATTAGAGCACTGGAGCTCATTTTCAAGATTTGTGCCGACAGATAATCCTTGTAATACGTTTGCAAAACATTGTGGACATATTGGTGCATTTTCATCCATCTAGAACAATACAATCTTATTTTAATTAACTATCTATATTGCAGAAGCGCATTTTAAATTGTGCAACATGTTTTAACAGGTGAATTGAAAGATAATTACATCATATTAATATTTTGCAGCCCTTATGAACGTATGTAGAAATTAATCATTATTAACAGACTACAGACACAAACATGTCATTCAAATGCGTTTAATAGCTTAAGGAAGCATCTTTCTTTAGTACATACCTGCTTACTGATTCAAAATGTGATTCTACGGAATACAGATTTCCGATATCAACTAAAATGTAAATCATTAAGTCCAAAGACATAAGTGGAGTAAAACAAGTAGAGAGTAGAGTTCTGAACTACACAACCAAGCTCGAAGTAAATAAAAATATTATTTGACAGAAATGACATTTGACCGTGTCTTTTTTACTTTTTTATGACTGGAATGGCACCATCTTGTAAAACCATCAGAAACTTGGGATTGCATTTTTATTTTTTGCAAGTTATTTGTTTTGATTTATTATTTCATTTTATTTTTAACACAATCCCTGAATTTTTCTCTTTTTTACGGTATATTGTACATAGACTGGGCCAGAAATGGACCGTCTCCTTTAATACATTTTTTATAAATACAGTATGTATGTACATTGTACAGGTTACAGAATAATTTTTCCATTTAAACTTCTGTTTTTCTTCTTCTTTAAAATATTACAAAACTAAAATTATTGACAACCAAATAAAGTAGAAAAAGAAAATTGACAGCCATCATTCGTTCAAATGTTGGGCCATCTCTCTATTTTGAAAGGTCTTAGGCTAGAAATAGTTCGCCACATTGAATAAAATAGAACTCAGTTGGTACACATACGATATTAATAAGATAGCGTTTATTACCGAGTTTCGATGGTTGTAACATAATCAAACCCCAAAATAAAATGTAGCCCTTCCAAATTTCAAATAATTTTATTCAAGAAAGTGAGATGAAAGTTAATTAAACAAACACTGAAATGATTATTGAAAAAGGGAATCTTTAAACTTTAAACTTTACCTAGAGTACTTTCCATGTTTCATAACTTATGTATAGCGCATTCGTACTTGCCCGCGGCTCTGATGAGAACTGTGGTGGTGCCAATTATGAAGAACAAAACTGGGGACATATCTGATAAGTCCAACTATAGGCCTATCTCACTTGCCACGATTGTTGCGAAAATGCTTGACAGTTTGCTTAACGCCCAGCTTGACTGATAAACACTTATGCCTACACGACAATAAGTTTGGCTTCAGGCCAGGTTTGTTAACAGAGTCGGCCATCTTATGTTTGAAGCAAACTGTGAAGTACTATTCGGTTAGACGAACGCCTATTTATGCCTGTTTTCTGGACCTTAGCAAGGCGTTCGATCTGGTGAATTACGATATCATATGGCAGAAATAGAAAGATACCGGACTGCCCGAAGAAGTTACTAGGATCTTCAAATTTTGCACCACTCATGTCGGTTGTCATATTGACGGAGTATACCTCAACAACATCAGTTACGCAGATGACATGGTGTTGCTGAGTACTTCTGTTTGTGGTTTGGCAAAACTGTTGAGCATATGTGAAAGCTGCGCCCGCAGTCACGGATTGATTTATAACGTTAATAAAAGCGAATGCATGCTCTTTCAGGCTAAAGGGAAAGCCCTCATATATACCACCCATTAAGTTATACGGTACCCCGTTAAGGAGGGTGTCTTAGTTTAAGTACCTGGGTTATATGGTATCCTTTGACCTGAAAGATGATTCTGATATAGAGAGAGAGCGCAGGGCATTGTCTGTTAGAGCGAAAATGATCGCTCGCAGGTTCGCTCGTCAATGGATAATGTTAGCATACCAAGCAAAATTGAAACCGCATACATATAGTCGAATTCGATTACTGTGGAACCGAAGTAAAATGCAGTGGCAAAAATTCTTGGATCAATGCCAATATGTAATCTAAAGTTTTTCAATAAATTTTGTTACTAATAGACAAACATTCACTCTTGCAGAGTAAAAAAAATAAAGAATTTTAAATTATCCAGTGGAAAGAGATTACATATTATTATGTTTGGCGTGTTTTTTTATGAGTAAAAGTGAAGTAAAGTTACAGCCTATAAACCTCTCACTGCTGGGCTCTGGCGTTCTATTATTGCTGAGAGGGTTTTAGTGCAAGGAAATGTCCGCCACGCTACTCCAACGCGTATGGACAAAATTCATAATATTTTTGGAACGAAGTTCTTTATCGGACATTACAGATTTGGCAGATCGTTGGAGGGTTGTGCTCACAATTTAGGTCTCCTCATGGATGAGAATTTAAAATTTGAGCAACATGTTCAGACAAAAATATGCAAATGTTATGGTTCTATAAAAAATTGTATAAATTTCGCTTTCTAAAACGTGACATTAGACTGCTGCTTTGTAACAGTTTAGTATTACGCTACCTTCATTATTGTGATATTGTTTATGGTCCTTGCTTATTTTAAAAAAAAACTGGGAAGAATGTACAGAGAGTGTAGAACGCATGTTTGTCTTTTTGTTTTAATATACCGGAAAGGAATAGGATTTCACCTTATTTAGACAGTAATGGCATTTTAAATATGTCCAATAGTTCCAAGTTAAAATATAATTGTAATTCATTAATAGGTTGTTCTTAAGAGCGCTGTATTTCACTTTCTGCGCTCAGTATTTATATTTAATACGTGAAGGAACAAACTTTCTACTCCTTTTTAGCATATCGCATGCGCAGAGGTGTGTGAATAGAATAGAATAGAATAGAATAATTTTTTATTCAATATTGACTATTACATAATTCTTATTGAAATTCATTTTTTATTTACCACTGGTTCGGAAAATACCTCTGTCCTGGGAAGAACCAGCAAGAAACCCAGCGGGACATTTTTTTCAAACATATTTCACTTAACAATAATTTCATTTATACAATTTTTAAATTATTTTTAATAGAACCAGCATGGTGGCGATCACCTTATTCCCAGGGGTTATTTTCATTCATGTATTCCTTGATATTATAATAACCCTTTTTGTACAGTTTTTCTTTAATAAAACTTTTAAACTTGTTTATTGATAAACTTTGAATATGTTCTGGGATTTTGTTTCTTATGTTTGTTCCTAGTGTTTAAAGAATGCAGATCCTTATTCTTATTAAAGCTATTTATGTTTTTATGTACATACATTAGATTTTCATAAATATATTGCGATGCCAAAGTTAATATGTTTATTTCTTTAAATTTTTGTCTGAGGGACTCTTTACAACTTAGGTTATAAATCGCCCGAACGGCTCTCTTTTGCAAAACAAATATAGCTTCAATATCAGTCGCATTACCCAATAGCAAAATTCCATAAGACATTACGCTATGAAAGTAACTAAAATACACTAATCTAGCTGTCTCAACATCTGTGAGACTTCTAATCTTTCTTACAGCATATGCTGCAGAACTATATCTGCTTGCTAATTTAGATAAATGGGGGCCCCATTGAAGTTTCGCGTCAATAAAAGAGAAAAACAGTGGTATCCACAAGACTCAACTCCTCCCCATTTAATAGCACATTGGTATTCGAATGTTCTACATTAGGTATTGTAAATTTAATACACTTTGTCTTATTGCCGTTTAAGAGCATATTGTTGGCGTTAAACCAATGTACTAATTTGATAGAGCATTATTTACATCGTCATAATTAATTAACTGCCGTTTGAGTTTGAAAATTTAAGAGGTATCGTCAGAAAATAATACTATATCGTGATTGTCCCCTACAAGATAAGGTAAGTCATTAATATAGATTAAAAACAGGAATGGGCCAAGAATCGAGCCTTGAGGAACGCCCATTGATACTACCGATCCGGAGGAACCTTTACCATTTATCACGACTTTTTGAGTACTGTTACTTAAATATGAAGTAATAAGTCTAAGCGCCAAATTTTTTACACCGTAATGTTGTAGTTTCCTGATTAATGTTTCATGATGAACACAATCGAACGCCTTGGAAAGATCACAGAAAACACCTAAGGCATCCTGTGAATTCTCCCAGGCATTAAAAATATATTTCATAAGCTCAACACCGGCATCAGACGTCGAGCGACCCCTTGTAAATCCAAATTGGTTTTTATGAAGTAATTTATTTGTATTAAAAAAAATTAACAATTGATCCAAAATTATTTTTTGAAAAGTTTTACTAAGAGTTGGTAGCACAGAAATAGAATGTGAGATTTGGCATTGTTAAACTTTATATAGATGAGAAGTGGAGAAAGCTAAAATTTGTATATTATAAGTGTAACGAATACATAAATTGCATTAAATGAAATTTAAGCATTGTTACTTATGATGACAAAGATGGAATGTCTCACGGCCTATATTTATATTTAACTGAGTTTGCGTTATATTATTGTTGCGATTTACTGAAGATTTTGAAGTTTATTCATTCTCATTCATACTCATTAAAATAAGTAAATGAATCCATATGTTCATTTACTTATTTTTTCTATTTTATGTATTTTAAGACAACCGTTTTTCAGGAGTAAACTCAAGTCACGTGTCGGAACGGACACGCACATTTTTTTTATATTTACTTAGTTATATTCCTTCCATTTTTTTTGCTCACTTTTTAAAAACAATGTTTCGTTATAGCAAACTCTAATCAACTTATTAAACAGTACGAAATGAAATAGTTAATAATACTTTTTTTATTGATTTACCATGTGTAGAGAAAAACGTGAGAAAATCTCCATTTCTAAAAATATAAATGAAATAAGTCCTTTATTTAACACGCAGTAGAGCAATGCGAGAGATTCTTTCCGGTCCCAAAAAAAAATCAGAAATGTGAAGACATCTATGCCCAGCACGTATGGGATATACTCGTGGGACAGACAAGGGGAGTATGGGACATTACTCTTTCATTGCGAAAACATCTCACTCATTTCTTAAGGATGACACTATTATATACTACAATATATTATAAGATATTAGATAAAACGTACAACTTAACCTTCATCGCGCATTCTCGCAACATCACAACTTTATTACAGTATATATATTTTAATAAATATAATTTTCATATACTTACATATATTTTTCCGAATATGAAGACAAATCTAAATAAAATATAAACTAAACGAATTTGTCCAGACGTTGCTAGATTTTATGCAACCAGACATACTTATTATTTAAGACCTACTGTCCAGCTCTTAAAATTGATAGCGTTACAGAAATTAGAGTATTGGACTAAGGTGTGGGACGTATTCAGGTTGCAAGATTACTCAAGCATCATAACTTCTTATTTAATATTACTTACTTTATAGTTAGGGTCAGTTCACATCAACATAGTCATACGATACTTGAAGATGCCAATGTTTTCGCAAAGCTCAGCGCGCTGCCGCGAGACGCATCGCGAAGCGCATCGTGACTTCACTGGAAGCTCACCACAATTGCACGCTGCGCCTCCGTACGTAGCACCTCGGCGTCCGTTTTGAATTTTGAATTATCTCAATAAAATGTGTTTTCCTTATTATGTATTAAATAAAATTATATTTTGTATCACTATCTTAAAAAGTGCATGTCTCGGTGTGAACTAACTCTTAGTGCCGAATGGTAGCGGTGTAAGAAAAACCCATCAGCCCATTTCGTATAATCGGTGTACAATATAGTTTATGTCAGTCGTGATATACCCTACCGTCGGAACTACTGTATGCCGCCAGTTGGGTATTTCAAGTCACTATATATATACGCACCTTTGATATTTCACTTCTGATACTGCGGCCGTCAATTTAGATACTAAGCGTGACGAAAGCAAATCAATAGGAGACACCTATGTCCAGCTGTAGACTTACGGGCTGATAAAGAAGACGAACTTTTATACTTTTTAATGAAAGTGAAAACACGTGTGCCTTAATACTCAAACGCTGCTCAATTTAAGATGCCGTTTAGTCTCGTGCTGTCGCTCACTTTTAGTAAAAATGACTGTGACATCACGAGACTTAACATCTTAAAATTTAGTAGCGTTTTAGTATTTGGCCAATATCCAATCATAATTATTTTCTCGCTGTTCTATGCATATCGGTTGCATTATGGTTAGTTTTAATTAACTTAAAGGCCAGGTCAAGAGCACCCTAAACCGAAGAGCATGTATGAAGGGAATAATGAAAGTGGACGAAGCGAAACAAGTATGTAAGGATCGTAGCAAGTAGAAAGAAGTGGTCTCTGCCTACCCCTACGGGAAAGAGGCTTGATTATATGTATGTATGTATGTATGTTAATTAACTTTTTAACAATCATTTGCTATTTAGTTATAATAACTTTCAGAAGTATGTTTTGCATTTACTCTTAATTCTGCTTCAAACAGTCTGCTAGTTTTTATTAAATATACTATTTTCAAATGAAAAATTGCTTAATATATTTTGCGGAATATACTTTTAACGTTATAAATAGTATTTGTACACTACTACTACTACTGTACTTGTACTACATATATATAAAATGTAAGTGTGTGTCTCTAAAATTGAAACAAATGACATCTTATATTTACGCGAACACTACATATTTAAATAAAACTATTTTTACGGATTTCATCGCGTATATTAACTTATTTTATATTCCCGACGTTTTGAGCACTTTAAAGCACCCATGGTCACATACATACACTGAGGTGTATGACGTCCCAATGTCATAGTTAATCATGGCTACCTCCAGATTAAAATTTATTAATATTTAAACAAAGAGCAAAGTTTCAGAGAGCACGAGGGATCTGTGACAGTACCGCCTAGCTCCAACACGTCAAGCAAGTTTTGCACGACAATTAATAAATGGCAAGTATATCACTCACCTTCGATTTGTCGACGATATAGTCTTCAGAATTGCTGGAAGCCCTAAGCACTATGCCCGATGACCTCAATAGTGTCTCCCAACAGACAGGTCTTAAGATAAACATGGACAAAAGAAAGATCACAAGTAACGTCCATGTTACACCTATGCCGATAGTTGTTGGGAGCACTAAGCTCAAAGTTGTTAAAGAGTATGTTTACCTAGGGCAAATAGTCCGACTAGGTAGGTAAGTCCAACTTCGACCGAGAGTTCAATCGACGGATTAAAATCTTGTCTGGTATACCTTAAAACTTGAAAACGAGATTGTACAACCAGTGTGTGTTACCTGTGATGAATTTTGGATCAGAGACGTGGCCCTTTACTGCTGGCTGTAGAAGGAAACTCAAGTTCACTCAGCGAGCTATGGAGAATGCTATGTTCAGGGTTTCTCTACGTGATATGCTAAGAAATTATGATATCCGCAGTAGAACCAGATTGACCGACAAAGCCCAATGAGTTGGTAAACTGAAGTGGTAATGAGCCGGCCATATGGGAAAGGCCATGCCGGAATGCATGTTTTGTGGCATTCCTTGGAGGAGGTCCTATCTTCAGCAGTGTCCTTGTGAAGGGCTGTAATGAATGATCATTCATCATCATGAGATGGTGATGGCGGGAATATAACACAATTAGCACACGGTCAATTATATTTTAAAGAGTGCACTTTTCACTTTCACCTATTGAAACAAATCCCAAAATAGAAAAGTAGCTCTTCCGAATTTTGCACTACTTTATTCTAGGTGATAATATGAAAGTTAATAAAACGAACAATAAAACGATAACTGAAAATATAATTCTTTAAAATCAAAGCCAATCTTAGAATAATGATCTCCCTAGAAAAGTTGTTTCGGATATCTGCATGGAAGTTATTTAAATTTTTACACGAATAAAGATAATAAAAAATATATTATTATTTTGGATGATGAAACGAATTAATAGATGGAAGATAATAAATATACAGATGACCGTTATAATAACCGTACCATTCGGATTTTATAAATTCTTCTTGTATATGATAGCTAGATTCACGCGAAATAGTGTTATAGGCTATCTAGCACTTGGCTACATATCTCACCTAGCCTTTGATAGTGATTTTTGTTAAACAAGTCGGAAGAAAATGCGCTCCCGAAATACTTTACCTGCGTGCGCTGGCGTAATGGTTAATGATACGTAAATCCTATTTACCACAAAAATATAGATCTTTGTTCCACCTAAATCATATGCCTATTTCTTATACATAAGCCACAATAAGGTATTTTGATTGAGCATTATTATTAGGCGTGGCATATTAATCCATACGAACGAAAGTTACTTTCTCATCAATACAATTTTATAGAGGTAAACTTTGCTCTTTATAGCGTGTTATTTGGACGCATTGTTTAAGAGATAATGAAAAATTTAAATAATTCAACACCCGGCTCGGCGCGCAAATGACGCCTAGACACTCGATAAGAACCGAGAGAAACCAGCAGTGAATGCTTCTATACCTCTCCTCGTGATTCTCTTTCTCAGGCAAGGCGCACCAGGAACACAAGGCATGCCCCCTCCACGGCCTCCAACTCCACCTACGTAACGGGGCCTCCCGAGTCCGATACGGGAGGCCATGGGGTCAGAAAAATTGAGCGTTCAGTGCACCCGCTTACCCGACCCCAGCGACGGATCTGGTCTCTGGCTCCGCCGCCAACTAAGTTTCAGCTGCGGTTGGTAGGGAGAGCGCTGCCTCGCAATACCGACACTCCTCTCCCCCCGCGGCCCTACCACCTCCGCATCAACAGTGCAGCCCCGTCTGAGTCGTGGAGGATAGGGCGAGTGGCGCATCGCCATGCCAACACTCCTGTTCCTCCGCGACTCCACCTCGGCGGAGAGAAGACACCCGGCGAGACACTGGCGAGAGCACCGCAGCCATAATTACTCGAGTTTTAACGTTTGGATACGATGATGATAAAGATTCAAATGCGATGAAAACATAAGGGCGCGTTCCGATGACACGCACTCGCTATGCGCACGCCATGCGCGTCAGTACCCGCGTCTTACTCGCTTTGAAATTTGTTGCATATGATTTGAGTCTTATGAAAAATCAATAAATCTGAAATTGCATTTATCGACGTTCAACGGCACACGCCTCGCCCACGCCACGCGCCCGCCTCGTTCCAGCTCTGCGCTGAACCCACGTTCACCGGGGAACAAAGGGGTTCTCGCGCTTTTTATACAATTTCAGATTTTTTTGATTGAGGCATTTAAGAGGTCTAGTTGCATAAACATAGATAGTGTAACGGAAAAGTGGGAGCCGCGTTGGTCGGCTATCGATTCTCTGCAAGAGAAAATTGATCATGATCTCAATGGGGGTTACGAAGGATATACAAATACTTTTTGTATGTACAAACAGGAATTTATGGATTAGAAAAGAAAACTCAATTCCAAAATATGGTCTGTCAATCATCGGAAAACTGTACGCCTAGAGTGGATACCCCTACATTTAACGGCAGTTATAACCAGTGGATACCATTCAAAGATCTTTTCATAGAAACCGTTTACAACAACCCGCCGCTTTCAAAGGCTCGCGGAATGCGACGCGGAAATAATATGATTGGTCTTCCGATTAGAAAATGAAAAAGGGAAAGAAGGGTGAGATGAGAAAGATCTAAGGATAGAGGGATCAACAGTCTGTATTTAAGATGTCCTCTAACTAGCTCAGACACTTAGTACAAAGTTCTTAGTAAGTAAGATAGAGAGTGCGACGTAAAAGATGTTTGTTCGACCTGCTGCTGTCTCCCGAATGCCCCCAAAATGAAGTTAGTCAGGTGGTATAAATACCAATTCTATGCCCTGGTTGTCTGACTCTATATCATGGTAAGATGATTGTAAAAATCGTCTAGGCATTGAAAGCTCCTACAAATGTAGTGCCATTATCGGAGTACACGTTTGGGGTTTGCTACAACGCGCGACAAACCGGCTAAATGCGGCAAGAAAAGATTCTTTTGTTAGATTGGAGACGATTCCCAATTGTATGCCTATAACTGCAAAGTACACAAATACTCCAATATATGACTTCCACAGCTTACAATCTCTGCATTTACGATCGGCTATTAGTACTGGTTCGGCAAAATCTATGCTTGTCGTTAAAATGGGAAATCAAATTACGTCCTATCACTAGGTAGGTAACCATGATGGACTTGCCCTTTACGCGAGTACATCAAATACTAGTTCTTACGATTTGTTTTGTTAGGTTTCTAGTACCAAGCGGCTAAAATTAGTTGAGATCCTGCATGAAAGAGCGAGGTGGTACGATTTAAATATCAATTTTGTTAGGTGATGCTTTTGTTAAATTTTAGATTCACTGTTGTCTTATCTGCAATGTCGTTATGACCTATCAAAAGTCAAGCTCATAGGGGTATATTTGCCATAGCGGACACGGTTAACAACCGCAGATTTTTTTTTAAGTTGTTATTAGGAAGGCGCTGCGGCTACCTCCTAGTTTGTTTCTCTGTGGCGCCTCTTACGACGTGAATATTTTTACATCTCCACTACACAATCTTTTAAATAATAACATTATTTTTAAAAATATTATTCATTTACTGACGGATAGAAAGTAGTGAAAATGGTTGTGATAACAAGGGACCCCGTCTGTGGCACACTGCCAATAACTCGTATGCTCGTAGGACCGCGATGTTAAATTGGCCAACAGTAGACGAATTATGACAATTTAAGTACCGCTATAAATTAATCTTATGAAATGCCTACTTCTTGCTTAAAGTTGGACATGAAAAATCGTAGATAGTATCTACTCGTGTGCTCTTTTAAAATTTAACTGTTTTTATTTTACAAAACATTACAATTTAAAAGCTCTAAGCTGACTTAGGTTTTGTTTTACCCGCTAAAAAAATGAATCAATATTCTTCGTGCTTATCTGACTACGGCAATAATTTCTGAAGTTGTTCATCGGAAGTTAACAAGTATGCAGGATTTATTTATTTATATTAGTACGACTGTGCACTCTGGAACAGATGTACTTAGCTCGTCATTCCGTCTCTACGCACACCTGATGTCACACATGCGATAAAGTCAGGGGCAGTTTTAAATGTGATAATAAAACAATAGCGACACATTTTTATGCAAGTAAAAGTGACGAAATAAAACATTAAGACCGCCTGATGGTAAATGCATTCTGTGTTCCACAGACATCTAACTAGCTCCAAACAAAGAAAGCTTCAGATGCGGCGTCACCTCTGAGAACTGAGATGTCCTCCTACATAGCTTACTAGTAATATTCAGTTCTTAAATCTTCAAACCCTAAGAAACAGCATCACATTGCTATTAAACACAGTATTCTGGAACAGTGTAATCCATCCCCGGTTGAGCCGACAATTCAACAATTATTATTTCTAAACAAATTTTCGCTTCAGCTGAAACCTTAAATAGAGGCAGCCGTTGCCACTTTATTTTTATAACGACTAGATTAGATTACATCGAAAAAGTGTTACTCATGTTGTTAGCCGTTAGGATCTAGTCATAAATATCGTAAATATTTATCTTAAAAATACTGGATATCCGAATATAACAACTTATCATAAGCTCAGCATCATTACGGTGTCATAAAATCTGAGATAATGCTCTGAAACACACACTGAAATAGTACAAGCTTGATGATGAAACTGCAGCAACACATTTTTATGCAAGTGAGAGTGACGAAAGAAAATATAAATACCGTCTGATGGTAAGTGCATTATATGTCCCACATACACCTTCATCTAGCTATGGTTACGCTAATCATTGACAAATAACTAGCCAACTCGCAACAAAGAAAGCTTCAGATACCCTTTAAGTGTTTATAATGATTTCATTTGCAGCAAGGAAAGCTTATAACATATCTTTATAGCCAACTCGAAAATAGCTGTTGATGATCAATTCGAACTGTTCTTTTTTTATGTAACGCGTTATCTACTTGTACTACGAGTAGACATCTACATCTATCCTCGATGATGAATCAAAATGCAGATGTGTTGTTACCCGTTAGGACTAAGATGGAATGCCTCGTTCCCAGTACCGTAACATCCTACAAACACAGTAGCGTTAAGCTGCTATTTGAAGACTGTATTCAATGAGAGCATGGTCCTTTCTCCTTTCGTGTTACAACTATACCAGTAATATATGTAGTTGCACCATAGCTCTACCACGTAAAAACCTCTTCGAACCTATAAGATGTCGTGAAGCGACAATTAAAAAAAAATAGAACCTAACCTAAGAACAACAAAACAACAAAAGTAGAACAAGAAAATAATATATTTAAATTTTTAAAAAGGTATTTACAATTTTATAAAAAAAATGAAATATGATGATGATGATGGATGACGTGTAATTACAATTAGATAAAAAAAAGTAAAGATAGGAGAATATTGTATTGTAGTGGAGCCTAAAGGTCGAAGCGACACACGCTGCGCTTGGAGTAGAAGTAGGCACACGCTGAGCTTGTAGTTTCTTGGCGGTGATGGCACGCAGCGCCTGGTCTGGGCACACGCAGCGTCCGGAGCCGGCGCACGTAGCGCCTGGAGTAGGTGCGCTCAGCGCTTGGAGCAAGCAGTCACAGCGCCCAAAGGTAGCGCGGGCAGTAGGGGCACTCAGCGCCTGGAGCAAGCAGTCGTAGCGCCCAAAGGTAGCGCGGGCAGTAGGTGCACTCAGCGCCTGGAGCAAGCAGTCGTAGCGCCCGGAGTAGTGTGGCCCCGCGCTTGAAGTAGACTACGCCGACGACTTTAAATGTAGACGGAGGCTTGCAGGATCCCGGGGCAATGCGGCCCCGGGATAAGGCCTTTAGTAGATGCTTCACGTTTGAAAACTGAAGCGTGACTCCCTGTATTCTCCGATTGTTCGGCTTTTATACCTTTTCAGAGAGAACGGGAAATTATTTAAATTAAAAGGATTTTTTTTGTAAATGACCTAGAGCAAAAGAGTATTTATGTGGAAATATCGAAATAAGAACATCAGACCAGTGACGAATTTGAATAAAAGTTACCATAACAACCATATAAATAATGGTTGTCAAAAATATAAATTTTTGGTTTTAGGTATATAATTGAAAAACAGTTACATTTAAGTAAGAAATGAGATATTATTCATATAGGAAAATACGAAGTGAAAATGATTTGTTATTGTGTAAAAACGTTACAGGATCCTATGGAAATAAAGGTGATGCAAAATATAAATGCAGAAAATCAAAAACAGAATAGAAAAATAGTGTAAAATGATATGGAAGTAGCATAACACTACAAAGAATATATATATATATATATATATATATATATATATATATATATATATATATATATATATATATATATAAATATATATAAGACGTTTATATTCAATAACTCTTATTATTGCCGCCAATCATTAATACCCTTCAGTAGCATGTAGTGGCAGAATTTTCCGTAAAAAGTAGAAGTAAAATAAAACTTCTACCCTATATGATCGTGTGTCGTAAGTCGTGAGATAGTAAAAAGAATTGGGATATAGACAGCAGCATTAGCATTACGGCTTAATAGTTTCAAAATGGACCAAATCCAACCTAAGTGTTCTTTAAAAAGATTTAATAATTAAAAAATGTAAATGGTCTACGCCTACTATATGTCTTTTATCGAAAGTTGCTTCTCTGTTTTTATTTAATAATTTACGCAACAGTTAATATTTTAATTCTTTGTCATACACTTATGTTATATAGCAACAATTCTTTTCATTTATTTTTGTATGGAATACGCGTGACAAACGAACACATAGTCCACCTGATGGTAAGTGGATGCTGTAGCCCATAGACATCTACATCTATCCTCGATTAAGGATCAAAATGCTGATGCGTTTTTATACCTGAGAGCCAAGATAGAAAGCTTCGTTTTCAGTGAAAAGGGGTCTTCAGTATTCACTATTCGAAACATTGCAGCATTAAGTTACTACTTCTGAGCTTGACGTTGGCTCTACCACGTTATTATTTATCAAACGAAACAAAATAAATTAACGAAACAGTAAAGTTAAATATTATTGAAACAATTTTTCATAGAGGTACAAAGGATTTAGTTTTGTTTTCAATTAGTTTGCATTCAATTCTCTAACTTTCTGACAGCCCACTCTTTGTTAACTTTCCTCAATATCAATTCAATTTATAGAGGGTTGTGAAAATTCACGGGAGGAAATAGTTTAGACAGTTTGCAGAAGCATTTAGTTGTTATGAATTCTATAGAAATTTCTGTTTGGTATTTATTTCAATTCAACATGAAGTTTTATATAATAATTAGTTAATACATGCTACATGGAGGAAAAGTACCTTACTTTAATTATTGCAGGTAGGAAGTCCATTCCATGGAGCCTATATTTTATGTATAGTAAATATACTATAAAAAAATAATACTGCTTTAAAAGATTTTTAAAAGGCAGTTTGCCTCATCTGGGAATCGAACCAACAATATGTGATAAAAACATCTTCTAGAGTTACTGATTAAAACGGTTAGTTATAATAGAATAAAATAATTTTAAGAATTAATTCCTTTTAAGTAATATAGTATTCTAAAGGAACATCGTAGGGTTTTATTTTAATTTATGAAAATATTTCAGTTTATGAAAATGAATAATAACGCCTTTTACTATTAAAATTCTTCGTCCCTTTAAAAACAACGGCATTATTATTTCATAGATAGCTTTGAATATTAATTAACAAGTACTCTTATCAGGAATAACTTTTTTATAATGGCCTAAAAATACGATAGAATAGTATTTGAATATTATTATATATTTGAATAATAGCTATCCCTCGTGGTAGAGTCACTCGGCAGCTGTATTATAATTGTAACACGAATGGGCCGGTCGAACAGGGAAAGAACTTGCTCTCACAGTATATAAGCTTAAAATAGCAGCTTAATGGTGCTGTTTCCCATAGTGAGTGTAGAAAATCCGGTAACTTTTTTCACTGGAAACAAGGTATTTAATCTGAGAATAAAATCAGTAAATTTAAATTTATTCAATGTAACATAACGCTTTACCTTCTAGAAATCAATAAAAGATCCATCTAAAAAAGAAGCTTCCTTTCCATTATTTATTTTGTTTGATTAATCTAATCTACACATAAATTATAATTGACAATTTTAATATCATCATCATCATCATTACAGCCTTTCATAAGTCCACTGCTGAACATAAGCCTCCCCCAAGGAATGCCACAAAGCACGGTGCTGAGCCACCTGCATCCATCGACTTCCTACATGTCTTACCAGGTCGTCACTCCATCTAGTGGGGGGTCGCCCTACACTTCGCCTACTGGTTCGAGGCTGCCACTCGTGAACCTTTCTTCCCCATCGGTTGTCGGTTCATCGAGCTATATGGCCAGCCCACTGCCACTTCAGCTTACTAATCCGTTGGGCTATGTCGGTTACTCTGGTTCTATAACGGATATCTTCATTTCTAAGTTTATCAAGCATAACCCCGAACATAGCCCTCTCCATAGTTCGCTCAGTGACCTAGAGTTTCCTCATACGGCCAGCAGTGAAGGACCACGTCAATTTTAATAGAAGTGTAATAAGTTACGTGTTTTGAATAGGTAGTTTAAAATAAGAACATTGTAATATTATGCGGGGCCATCACACGGCTATGCCACATTGAGGGAAATTAAGTACCGATCGCAAGGGCCAGTTATAAAGATTTATTCTTTCTAAGATAAGTAGTATCTTAAAGAAAAAATATACTATTAAAGAATTAAAAAAAATACAATTAAAGAATTTGCTACAAAATGGACTTGAAACTGAGAATTTCCATATTTAATAAATTTCCCTGTTTTTATCTATGTACATTCAATATTTTGATAATGATTTCTTATTTAAAACGAATACAACACATTGAATAAAATGTAAAGCACCCGAAACGTTGGCAATTATAATAAATGAAAATAAGTTAAATTAAATGCAATGCAATCCGTTAAATTAGTTTATATTCAAATTCTCAGTCATTTCATAATTTCGTTGCCTTTTAATACACTTTTGTTTGAATATTGTTATACTGCTGATTGTACAATCAATACTTAAAAGTATCGTGTATTTTGCCTCCAAAGTTTTTCACAATATGCTTATGCATCGCATTGCAAATTTTTTGGAAGATATTATCGATAGCCTTAACCTAGCTGACAGTAGATGGCAATAGTATCCCAAGGCGCCTAAGGAGAAAACTCGACATTTAAATTACCATTGAAGTACTTGTAACATCAAATCCACTTATTTTACATGTGAAAATGTTTAATGCACAAAATTTTACTAATTTTACATATCATAATCCACTTCAAGCCATTATTTAAACGATCATACAGTAGCAGCAATCCGCCAGCGATCAAGTTACCGCCAACCTTGAGCATATGCTTGAAAAGTGTTCCATTTTCAAATTCAACAGTAAAATATATATTTTTTTAATTTTGCCGACTGTCTAACTCACGACAGAAATGCTTTTACTATATTTTTATAGGATAAGGGTGACAAACGCGCACACAGTTCTTTTGATGCTTATAGACACCTGTATCTGACCTCGATAAGGAATTAAAATGTTACGTTGTCACACCTTAGTACTATGATCGAATGCCTCATTACCAGTGAATATGTTCACACACTGCAGTGTGTGAACATGTTCAAGCCGATGAAGGTAGCCGGGCTAACTATGACATCGGGACACCTCAGTCCCCCCCCCCCCCCTCCCGAAATGTCGGGAATTAATAAGTTAACTTAAACGCGAAAAAATCTGTAACAATTAGTTTTATTTAATGTGTAGTCTTCGCGTAAATATAAGAAATCAATTACTCATTATTTTATAAAATTTCATGTTCAGTTGACAGAAATAACAAACAGAAATATCGATAAAAGCCGAAACAGCTAAATACTTCTGCGAACTGTCTAAACTATTTGCACCCGTGAATTTTCACAACCCTCTACAATTTGAATTGATATTGAGGAAAGTTAAACAAAGAGTGGGCTGTCAGAAAGTTAGAGAATTGAATGCAAACTAATTGAAAACAAAACTAAAGCCTTTGTATCTCAATGAAAAATTGTTTCAATAATATTTAACTTTACTGTTTCATTAATTTGTTTTGTTTTGTTTGATAAACAATAACGTGGTAGAGCCATAACGTAGCTATATTTATAGTTGTTGCTTAATGGGATTGGACTGTGTGCTACTAGGACAGCCATATTATATATATATGAAATGTAAGAAAAATCAAATTGTATAGGATAAATGTATGATAAAGAATTGAAATATTAACTGTTACATAAGTTATTAAAAAACTGAAACAAATTGCAATACAAGACTTGTAACATACGAAGACACTCTGAAAGTTTTGCAAAACTAAAAGTAAGGTTAAAATTTTTGAATTATTATAACGACAGTGGTAAAAATAAAAAGGAATTTATATGTACTTTTATTCGGGTAGAATTTTCCTTTACAATTATTTTTATAACGTGCTTAAAGGCTGACTGGCGGCTACTTAACCTCCCTAGGCTTGGAATTTGGCGGGACAAGGCTCACGTGGTGGGGAAAGTGACGCATCGGCTAGACGTAGCGGTCTTAACGGCTGGCTAGTGACATCTAGCGTTCGGCCATCTTGTAATAATTGATCCCGCAATTGGAACAACAAAACTATAATTACAAGTCAGCTCATAGAACAAGTTGAATTATGGGTAAATTAACTTTGACCTAGCTCTCAAGACGATCTACGAGATCTTCGGTTTCCAATTGTTCATCCACACTACTAGCGCTATCGGACACATAAACAAAGCTACGATATGGTCTTAAGAAATCAGCGGATACTAGGCCTTTAAATTTCTTGTATCATCTAAGACGTTTTATAATTTTGTATCCATCATTACCTAACTCCTTAATTATCACTTATGGGCAGATCATCATTTACAGATCATCTAACTTAGAATTAACCTTATTGCTGTAGTCGGCGCCTGGCGCCAAAGTACGTAATTACCTTTTTTGTAAATCTTACTATTTTTACGGCTTTTATCAAAGTTACGTTTCATTTTATTGCTAGATATTCTAATTGACATCTAGATTGCACTGGCTCTGAAACCCGATCAGGGATGGAGAGGCTGCAGTTGACTATGGATTTCAGTAGCCCAATCATAGTTTTTATAGAACGGCGGTGACAGACGAACACACAGTCCACTTGACGGTAAGTGGATGTAAGTACGGTAAGTATCGAAATGCAGATGCGTTGTCACCCGTGAGGACTAAGATGGAATGCCTCGTTACCAGTAAAAAGGGTCTGCAGTACTCAACATACCGTATAAAACACAGTAGCATTAAGTTATTTTACGCTGAAAAGCGTAAACTAGCTAAGGTATATGGTGTCTATGGGAAACAAAATACACTCACTATCAGTGATCTTTGCTTTTTTCTTCGTCCTTACTTGCATAAAATGTGTCCCTACAGTTTCCTTGTCACATCCTAGACTACCCGCGATTTTATCGTATGTGTGTCAGGTGTGAATAGAAAATAAAGAACGGGCTAAGTGCCGCATTAGCGACACAAATAAAATGAATAAATCTTGCGTAGTTGTTAACTTCTGATAGCAAACTTCAGAAGTTTTTGCCTTAGTCGGAATAAGCAAGGAGAATATTGATTTGTTTCTTCCAGTGGGGTAACACAAAACCGAAGTTAGCTTAGAGCTCCTAAATTATAATGATGGTAAAATAAAACCAGTTACTCGGTACAACTTAAAGCATAAAGTAGGTATTTCATATGTTTAATGTATAGCGGTACTTAAATTGTCATATTACTTTTACTGTTGGCCAATTTAACATCGGTCCAACAACCATACGAATTATTGGCAAGGTGCCATTGACGGGGTCTATTGTTATTACAACAATTTTTAAATGCATATTTTTTATAATATTCTTCAAATTCTGAAGACCGGGTAGTGGCGTAAGCATGGAGATGGGCAGCAACATCGCAAAGTCCACTTCTGAACATAGGTCACCCCATAGATTGGCTCATAAGGAAATTTGCCGTAGATACCGCACTTGACAGGTACATTGGCAACCTCAGTTTTTTTTAATAGGTATTAGGAAAACCTGTCCATTTCCTTCTTTGTTTCCCTCTGTCGCCTTTTACCACGGAATGATATGGAGTAGTGGATATTCTAACACCGCCACTACACGACTTCAATAATCTGCTATCTCCGTAGTTTAGTTGTTAACCTTCCTATAATCCAACATCTCCCATGTTTTTGATATGTATTTCCAAGATTTTTAACGCGGAGGATATCATATGGTGCCTAAAATTGGTTTTAATCCTATGTAAGGCATCAGTCACTTAAAGTTAGGTACTACACTGGCACTTTCCTAGTATATAGTACTAAGGTCACCTATTGTGAAGAGATAATAAATTGATTTGAGTTTGAAAAAAACATGCGTGAGTTTTGTGGAACACTTGGTTCGAACGAAGTTCCTTTTGTAGTATATTATTAATGATAAACGTATTTATTTATTTATTTATTTATTTAACAGTTTATGTACACACATAATTTGATAAGAAAATGGTAAAAACATAATTATGTACAAAGGCACTGCTTATTCCATAATGAAATTTCTTCCAGCAGGCCTATTGAAGGATAGTTGAAGGAAATAGAGGTAGTCAAAGTGTGCACTTGAATAAATATACATATACTATACAAATATATACAAACATATATACATATATAAATAAATATTATATATATTATAAATAAATATATATAATTCAATGTATATTTTTAATGTTACTTATATGCATACCAACACATTACGATTTAATAATTATGGAGGGAATGATAGTGCTCTTTAACAAGTATTTTAAATATAGACACCGATTTAGCATCACGAATCCTAAAGGGAAGTGAATTCCACAATCGTACTGCGTTAACAGAAAAAGAATGAGAATAAAGCATGGTATTGAAAGACGGAAATCTTAACAATGTTCTAGTATTTGACCTACATGGTACGTCTGGAGAATGAACAAAAGTAAAACGATTTTTTAGATATAGCGGAATAGTAGGTTTATGTAGAATATTGAAAAGAAGACAGAGAATACGAGTGTTCCTGCGAAGACGGATTGGGAGCCATTTAAGCTTCTTGCGATTAACAGAAACGTGATCGAACTTCTTTAAGCCAAAAATTTATCGAATACATAAATTTTGCAAGCGCTCAAGTTTATTAATTTGCTCCTTTGTAGCATCCAGATAACAGACATCAGCGTAATCTAAAATTGGTAAGATAAGAGTCTGGACTATAGATATCTTAGTAGACAAGGGTAGAAAACTTTGAAGACGCTTTAGAGAATAAAAGGCATGAAATATTTTCCTACTTACATCTGTAATATGAGCGCCCCAAGTCAGATTGCAGTCAAAAATAACGCCTAGGTTCTTGGCAGTATTTGAGTAGGGAATAGTGGTACCATCAATTCGTAGAGTTTGGAGAGAGGAGAAATCAAGCAATCCACGTGCATATCTTTTGCCTATTATCAAGGCTTGGGATTTATTTGGGTTTATTATGAGACCAAAAGATCTTGACCATTCGCTTATCTAATTTAAGTCATCACTCATAGATTCAATTGCCAAGTTAGCTTCAGATGCCACAAAATTACGATATAACTGCAAATCGTCAGCATAGAGGTGGTAGTTAGATGATATGACCTTAGTGATACAATTAATAAAAACGGCAAAAAGCAGAGGAGATAGGACTCCACCTTGAGGTACACCCGCAGTTACATTATACCATGGGGAGTATATTTCACCTGAACGAACACATTGAGAACGATCTCGAAGATAGGAGTCGAACCATAGAATAACAGATCTAGACACATTAATCGACTTAAGGATACTTATAAGGATATCAAAATTGACAGAATTAAATGCACTACTGAAATCTAGTAAAACAAGAACTGTTAAAAATCCATGGTCCATATTCCAACGAATATCATCAGTAGCTTTAAGAAGGGCTGTTGTTGTACTGTGACCAGGTCGGAAACCAGATTGATATGAACATAAAATATTGTTACCGTTGAGAAAGGCTGAAAATTGCTTGTGGACAATGTGTTCAAGAATTTTAGAAAGAAATGGCAAGGTATTGATATAGGACGAAAGTGAAAGGGAGATGAAGGATTAGATATTATAGGGATAGGGATAATGTGAGCTAATTTCCATGACGACGGAAAACAACAAGAAGATAAAGAGAAATTAAAAATGTGAGTAAGAACAGGTAGAAGAAAAGAGAGGATAGGCCTTATCATATTAGAGCATATGCAGTCATTTCCAGTAGCCGTAGATGATATAGCTAAAATTGATCGGTTAGTATCGTCTTCGATGACTAAAGAAAAACCAAAAGTGACACACTGCAGAGCTGGGTGCTTAGCCAATTCTAACATTGACCTAGCTTTATCACGTGCAGAGATACAAATCGGAGGGCAAGAAAAATGTTGGTTGAGAATATTTAAGTCTATGTCTCCACTTAGAAGTGTTTGTGACTTTCCAACGCCAACAGTTTTAAGAAATCTCCAGGCTTTTGCGGGATCACATTTAGTTAGGGAGTCATAAAAATACTCCTTTTTGCATCTCTGCACAAACGATTGCTCCGATTACGTTGGATCTTATAATTTGTTAAATTACTCTCCAGTGGAAATCGCTTGTATCTTCTTTTAGCTTTATCCCTACGTGCCATGAGCTCCTTTAAAACTGGAGTTATCCAAGGGGCAGGATTATGTTTTATTTTAACGCGTTTAACCGGGGCATGAATATCATATAAGTTAAGTATGATCTTGTTGAAATTGTTCACTTTGTCATCTACTATTTGGCTGGCAAAAACCGGCGTCCAATCTATCAACCCAGCATCACGTCATAAGGCCTCCAAATTAATGCCCCTGTAACTTCGAAGGAATCGAAAGTTTGACTTACTCTTAGGAGGTCGAACACGGTAAGAGAGATAGATAAGGTCATGGTATGAGAAAGAAGCAGTTAGTTGTCCATGGCTGGCAACATTATTTGGAGAAAATACTATAATTAGGTCAAGGAGAGATGGAGTACAGTTTGGGAAGTGGTGAGTGGCTGAAAGAGGTAGGATCTGAAGATTAAAAGAGGACAAAAGTGGTTGCAACTTATTCGTACGGTGGTCATTTTTAATTAAGCACGTATTAAAATCACCCATCAAGATAACATGATTATATAAGATTATATTTTTGATTAACAAATACAAATAAATGAATCACTAGCGTGTATTGAAATGAAGCGTCGTTTTAAAATAATATTTCTCTCATGGCAGAATAGGAAAAAGTGCGAGGGAGATAGATATTATTCCATCTCGCTTCCTTATAGCCGCCAAGGCCGTCTACACTACGTCAGTAGGGATCGTGATGGAAAAATCTTACACTTTTTGTCGCCTAGTCTGATAAAAAACTTCGTTCCAAAATTTGTGACGAAGTTTATATTGTGTCTTTTTAGTTTATTGTAGTTGTTACCTTGAGTTTCTGATATTGTTAAGTCTACCCCAAAGGGTGAAAAGTTTAGCTTTTAGTAATGAGTAAAAACCACCTTCAAAAATCGGTTGTTTGTAAATTCGCTTTACTCACGATAGTTGAACGTGACAACGTCAAAAGAAATATTTAATATCGAAAGAATCATTACCTTTATCGCCGCAATTATCGTTGCTATAAACAATTGACATAAAATGCATAAAGGAGGGCATTTTCCCTGATCAACTGAAAATTGCCAAAGTCGTACCTGTTCACAAGAAAGGCTCGATATCGGATGCCAAGATGTATAGGCCCATATCTTTACTACCCACAATATCAAAAATATTCGAACGCATAATTAAGTCTAGGTTGGTGGCTCATCTTGTCTTAAACAAGGTTATTGATAGAGGGCAATTTGGTTATCAAAGCAACATCGGTACACAGGACGCAATAGACGCACTGCTCAATGATGTCATTGACAAATTGAATAATAAATTTAAGGTAGCTGCACTCTTTCTCGATTTGAGCTCTGCATTCGATACCATCAATCATGTTTTTCTTTTGGCGAAATTGCAATATTACGGGGTTCGAGGACAAGCTCTGAAACTTTTTCAATCTTACTTGCAAAACAGAAAAATGTTCGTAGAAATAAAAACAGTGAACGATAGCATGTCTGAAATGGTGACGAAATCCAAAATAATTAACGTAAAAGTAGGTGTACCTTAAGGCTCCATTTTAGGTCCCGTGTTATTTATTACTTTTATTAATGATTTAAATAATTATGTACGCAAAATGACAGACTCAACAAAGCTAGTCCTCTTTGCAGATGACACTAATGCTGTTATCTCAGCCTCAGAAATAGTGACTCTAGAAATTAAAATAAACCAAATATTGGAAATCATTAGAATATGGTTTACTGTCAACGTCCTGTCGATCAACACTAACAAAACAAATGTTATGTTATTCCGCAATAACGTCAGAAAAAACACAACCCTGAATGTTACTCTAGGTGATAAAACAGTACCGTCTGTAGAAGTGGCCAAATTTTTAGAAGTGAGGATTGACAGCGATCTGAAGTGGAAACATGAATTAGACGAGATTGAGGGTAAAATAATCTCAGCTTGTTACGTACTAAGGAGCTTACGGGATGAAGCTGATCTTGAACATTTAAAATTAGTTTATTACGCATTGGTGGAGTCAAAAAAAGTCAAAGCCTTTGTTCTGCAAAAAAGAGCAATCAGAACCATGGTCCGGATAAAACAACAAGAATCGTGTCGCGAACACTTCAAAAGACTTGGGATCTTGACTGTTCCATGTCTGTATATACTGGTCTTACTCACGCAATTTGCTAAAGATATTGGCGAATATGAGACGATAGATCAAAAAGCCATTAAAGAAAATACTACAAGAAAAGACTTTCATAATAAAATCGTCCCTCGTATGGTAATGACTAGACACTGTTCTCAATATCGATCAGTACTTCTATTTAATAGATTACCTACTGACTTAAAAAATATGTTATACAAGGATAGTTTCAAAAATACCTTAAAAAAGTTCCTACTGGAAAAATGTTATTATAGTGTTGACGAATTTCTACATGCTGATACTACAATATAATCTTCAATGTTTTAAAATTTTTGATGACATTTAAAATTAATCGTAATTTTTTTTTATGACATATTGTTATTATTATTTTGTGACATTTTATACTTTATCTTATTGACTGATGAGATTTGACTTCTAATTTTTATTGTAAGTTCTATATACTTAATTGTAATTTTTCGTAATCTAATTTTTATATTAATTGTTAAAATAATTTTAATTTAATAATGATTGTAAATTATATTTTTATTGTAATTTTATATAATTGTAAATTTGGTTGTTAAACATTTTAATTGTATTTTTGCATAAACGATTCAACACAATTTGTATTGTTCAGAATTAAATAAATAAATAAAATAAATAAATAAATAAAGACACCACATTCACTTTTCACTGCACTTCATACTTGACGAAAACATGTAAATGTATTATTGTATATCAGCTGTCCATGCGGACATGCCGAATGCGAAGGCCGATTGTGCCTCTTTGTCGCTCGTTCCGCGCTCTCGCTAGCACTTTAAATGGAACGCCTCAGAGCGAGGTAACGCCGCATGAGTCATGTTTTTTCGTGCGTGCAGACAGCTTCATCGAGTTATAAGACGTTGTCATGTCGAAAACTAACATTAATTTATGGAACGTTTTAAGTAATGGTTGATTTTAAATTATGTTACCTTCTGAAATAGGGGCTTTATTTGATACACTATACCTTAGCTCCA
The DNA here is from genome assembly GCA_033319125.1 of Parnassius glacialis. Lineage (NCBI taxonomy): Eukaryota > Metazoa > Arthropoda > Insecta > Lepidoptera > Papilionidae > Parnassius > Parnassius glacialis. The sequence continues at coordinate 16,352,722 of JAVANC010000023.1, read as the reverse complement.
ATTTAAGAAGATATTATGTGATAATTATTAATTTATGTTTATATTTTATACATGGTAGAACCATGCTGTAGCTATATTAATTAGTATAGTTGTAGCACGAATGGGTCGGCTCGACCGGGGAAGGACCACGCTCTCACAGAATACCAGCGTAAAATAGCAACTTAAAGCTGCTGTGTTTCGTATGGTAAATGTAAAGAACCTTTTTACTGGAAACGAGGCATTCCATCTTAGTCCTCGCAGGTGACAACGCATCTGCATTTTGATTCGCAAACTTGGATAGATGTAGATGTCTATGGGCCACAGCAACCATATACCATCAGGTGAACTGTATGCTCATTAGTCACCCATATACTATAAAAAAAATAATTGAAGACGGTTTTCAATAAATAAATCAAAAAATTCAAATTTATAAATAAAATTGCCTACATTTTGTCTCAATTCTAGAACTTTTGCTTTCTGTTTAAGATTTAAAACTTATTTTACTCTAAAGTGAAGTTCACTCGACACTATTAGTGTTACATAACTGTTGCAATACGCTTTGTAAAACGAGATCAAAATACTAAATCAGAACTCTGCATTGTAACAGATGCTTCCGATAGATATTAGGACTGAGACATTTCCTTCTCTATGAAATGAATACAAACACAAGGAACTAAAGTATACTTCAGTTTTGCTCAAAATAAAATGTTAACTATTCCTCTTTTTACTGTTATACTGAATTAAGTCTTCTGCAAAACATTTTCACAAACTAGCTCAGCTAGACCTTTTTCAAAACAAGTTTGGTCCACACTCAGTAGACTCGTGTCCTCATTCTCGATAAATAAGGACGACACCATGAAATTCACTCTTTATTTGTAGGCATATGAATTGTAGCCATCATTTTTGCCAGTGAATGATATGCCACGTTTTATAGTACTGAGATCTTTGAAGACCTGATGTCTTAGTTAACCCAGGCTACCATGAGAATTTAAATAATAACTTTTGGCCCAATCTAGTTTGAATTAACCGCATTGAATGAAACCCCAAACTAGAATTTGACGGCTCCGTGGCGCATTGGCTTAGCAATGAGTTGTTGCACTAGGGCTGCGGGTTCGAATCTCGCACGGAATAAGTATTTGTATAGCCTACAAATATTTTTTTCGGGTCTGGATGCTTATTCCCGTGCAGTTGATTTATCGTTGTTCATTTCGTGTAAGTTTGAGGGCGATACTGAAAAACTTTAAATGTAGTAAATCTCTCATTTCATTGACGAATTTTGTTAGGCTAAGCGTCCACTAGGCTCGCCGAGCCGAGTCAAATCGAATCGCAGAAAGTCGCCTCCTATATATTTACTATGAAACTGCGTCCATTAGCGACAAGCCGCGGCGCGCCGAATTGAATCGACTGCGCGAATTGCTTGACAGGCGAATTTCTTCACTAGAGTATTTTAATTAATTTCTATTTCGTTTTCGTAAGAATCTTTTTGTTAAAATAAAAATGAATGAAGAACTATTGATATCTGTACACGCCTCTAGGTACCCCGACATAGGTCGACTATACAGGGGCCCAAACAGCTGTAGATTAATAAAACGTTCGTCTCAAATGTACTAATGTTTCCCTAATGCCTCTATGGCAATTTTTGCCTAAATGATATTTAAGAACTACTTCGCGTTGCTCATTTTCATCTTCTACATAGACTATCCTTTTTGTACATTCATAAAATTTAACACTATCCTTTTTGAATAATTGCGTTGTGACTTCCGAAAACTGTTTGCGATGTATGACATCTTCGAAATAAAAAAAATATTTAATTTTAGGTTTAATATACTCTTTCAAGAATTTTTTAATTAAATCCAAATTATTTAATGGTAAGTGAACTTCCAATATGTTTTGTTTATCCCTAGACAAGTTTTTAACTGAACATTCATTTCTGTTCCAGGTATGAACTAGTATTTGATTTGGTTTGGCATCAATCGCTTCCTGAAGAATTAAAATTCCTGCTGTGTCTATGTCTTTAGCTGAAGGAATTGTATTGTTACTACTGTGTCCTTTAGAAGCTGTGGCGGTGCTACTATTTGGAGATGGTATCGGATATGGAGATTGTCTACCCTGTAAAGAAGGAATACTCAACGTTTCCGAATCGGATGATACTGTTACTACGTCCTCCGCCTGATTTGAATTACCTAGCTGTACAATTTTAGAGACTACATTGCTTAAATGGCGTTGAAGTTTTTTTCGTTTTTGTCTATATTCACTTGCATAGAAACATCATCGTTGTCAGTTAAGGCGTTAATCTTAATTCTTGATAAAGCATCAGCGTTACAATTTTGTTTCCCGTTCTTATATACTATTTCGTAATCAAATTCTGATAGGCGTAATTTCCATCTAGTTAGTTTGCTATTCGGTTCATTTATGGAATTTAACCAGGCTAAAGGGCGATGATCGGTGTAAATTGTAATTTTTTTTCCATATAAGTAAGGGCGGAAATGTTTGACTGCCCAAACGATTGCCAAAAGTTCTTTTTCTATGGTGCTGTATTTTGTTTCAGCATCGTTCAACGTACGACTTGCAAAGGCTATAGGCTTATCACTACCGATGGGTCCCTGTGATAGAACTGCACCGAGAGCAAAGTTCGACGCATCTGTGGTGAGAACGAACGGTCGAGAGAAGTCAGGGTATTGTAAAAGTGGGGCGTTTGTTAAAAGTTTTTTACATCTTTCAAATGCGTCTATATATTCTTTTGTAATTTCAATTTTGTTTTTCTTTTTCAGGCAAGAGGTAGGCGGTTGTGTAACTTTAGCGAAGTCTTTAATAAATTTTCTATAATATCCTATTAATCCGAGAAAACTTTTTATTTCCGTGGCTGTACGCGGTAATGGATATTTTAGTACTGCTTTAATTTTTTCGTCATTTGGTTTCAAACCCTCTTTTGTAATGGTGTGACCTAGATATAGAACTTCTTTTCTCAAGAATTCACACTTATCTAAGGTAACTTTTAAATTGGTTTCTCTGAGACGATCAAAAATTTTCCTTAATTTTTCAATATGTTCCTGAAGACTTGCCGAATACACAATTATGTCATCGAGGTACACTAAGCAATGGAGACCTTGGAGGCCTCTTAAGATATTATCGATTGCTCGCTGGAAAGTTGCAGGAGCTGTCTTTAATCCAAACGGCATGCGTTTGAATTCATAGTGACCGGATTGAGTTGTAAAAGCTGTCTTTGGCCTATCAGCTTCATTAACTTCTAGTTGGTGGTAGCCACTTGCCAGGTCAAGGGTACTAAAATATACAGATTTGCCTAACTTATCAAAAAGGTCGGTTATATTAGGTAACGGGTATTTATCGTCTATTGTATTCTCATTTAATCGTCGATAATCTATAACCATTCTAAATTTAGGCTGCCCGGATGCATCTGGTTTTTTGGGGACTAAGTGAACCGGTGCGCTCCAAGGTGAGTGAGAATTTTGGATTACGTTATCTTGAAGAAGTTTGTCTACTTGTCTTTGTACTTCCTCATTTTGGGAAGGTGGGTGGCGATACGGTCTGATATATATAGGATCTTCGTTAACTGTTCTAATATTATGTTTTACCTGTTTTGTAAAAGAAAGGGGAATTTCCTCATTATAAAATATGTCGCGGTATTCATAGCATAATTTAGTTATAGCTTTCCGTTCTTCTTCATTTGTATGATCTAATCGTAGTTTAATTAAATTTTCTTTTAAAATCTCATCTATCTCGCAATCGGAATTTATCACATTTATGGCACACTCATTATTTTCAAATAAAGTTACATTAAACGGTTCTATAAATTTAATATTAGCTTTTTCGTTCGACACATTTTGAATAATGGTTTCGGCAAAGAAATTATCACACTTGATAAGGGCACATGGCATACGAACTCCCTCACTAAATTGTGTAAAATCAATGATTGCGTCGCCGTTTTGTAAGTTGGTAGGTATTTTTACTCGTGTTTCCGATCTTGGTTCTAAATTAATTTCATAAGGTGGATTATAAATTATTGGAATTTCAGTATTAGGTGTTCGTAGAATTTGGTGGTTCATATCGATATTAGCTGCCAATTTTTTTAATAAGTCTGACCCAATAAGGCCGTCGTATCTACCGTCCACATCGTATATGTAAAATTTATGTGGAAGAGTACTTTTGAACGTTTTTAAAAGCGTTATAAAAATTATTTCATCGTGCATGCTTTGTGCATGGGTACTTACAACTGTGAAAGGTTCGTTGTATTTAAATTCACCAAAATATTGGTTAGCCTTGGCAGGACTAATAAAGGATCTACTGCTTCCGGTGTCTATTAGAAATTTCGAATTTATTTCGGGAATTACTATATGAGGTAATTTTAAAATGCTATCGCAATAATTCAGATGGATCATTTCGGAGGGCTTTCGAAGGCTACTATCGGAAAATTTTCAGGTACTGTATTATCTTCATTATTAATTTCATTAGAATTTTCTACATATTGACCTTCAAATGGAGGGTCATCTACAAAACCATCATAGTGGTCGTAGTAGTAACCGTCAGTGTTATCGTGAGAGAACTCTTGACATGACGTTGAAGGTTCCTCGCTAAAGAACAAGTCATTCGTCGTCATGTTTTGCCTAATTGGTGCGGTACGCATAGATACGTCAGTGTCGTAAACGTTTTTGGGCGGTTGATTTTGTATGCCGAATTTGAATTGATTGGGTTGCTGTTGTATGCCGTATTTAAATTGATTAGGCTGTTGTTGAAAGCCGTGTTTAAATTGATTAGGCTATTGTTGAAAGCCGTATTTAAATTGATTAGGCTGTTGTTGATTCTGTATACCGTATCTTTGAGCTTGATTTTGGGAAATGCCAAATTTAAATCCACCAACTTGAAATGGTGCTCGTGGTTGTTGGGTAAATTGATTATTGAAATTACGTGGCATTGAATTTTGTGGTGATGCAAAATGGTAGCTTTGTTGAGGTGCTGTGAATTTATTCGTATGCATCAAATTAGGCCTATATCCTATCTGGTTATTGGGTACACCAAACTTGAAATTACTACTGTTATTATTATCGTTTGGTGTCAAATTCGAATTTAGAAATGCAGTTGGTCTTACGAAACTTTGCAGAGCTAATTGCTGAACTGGTTTGGCTTTATGGTTTTTGGCGTTATACTGAGCTAAGAAGTTAATTTCCTCTGTAACTATACTTAAAGCGATCTCCAAAGTAGAACAGCCTTTGAGTCGGACAATTCTAATAAGGTCTTCGGGTAAATTGTACAAAAATACGTTCAAAGCGGTATTATTATATATGATCATTTTGGCTGCCTTTATTCCTTCATCACAATGTCTTTGGACTTTAGCAAATAAAGAACTTTTTACATTTTGTATTCTAGTACAAAACTGAATAAACGACTCTCCTTGTTTGATTTTTAGAGATTCTAGTTCGATAGCAATACATTCCTCTGAACGGGGGTCGCCGAAATGCTGGGTCAAAATTTCTTTCAAATCCTCCCACGTACTTAAACTAGGGTTATCACTAAGTAGAGTCGCAGCTCTACCACTAAGCTTACTACTTATAGCGTGGAATCTATATAAATTTTGAATCGGAGTATTGTCGCCTCCTGAATTTAACAAAACATATTCACATTTTGAGATGAATAAATTGAGTAATTTTTCATCTCCATCGTATCTAGGAATTAAATCTAAAATATGTGCTGGAATAACAGTTACTGACATTTTTATTTAAACTATCTTACTTAATCTAACTTAAACAATTAACAAGAATATTATCAGCCTATTTTGTGCCAACAAAATCAGATAATTGTAAATAATTTGGACCGACGATTTTAGTTCGGAAAATGCGGAAAAGAATGGGATAAATGAAAACAGGAAGTGAAAAGGTTTACTCACAGTATGTTCAATCCCATGTCCTCCAGTTGATTCTGACCACTTCGATACGTACTGCCGATGATCTAATGCGCGTAATCGATTGATTTGGAAACGATAGCGCGCGCGTCGCGGGAGTTATTTGTTTGGTTCGAGGATATCCGAACCTGACTGCTATACTGACGCTTAAACCGATTTTGGGGTCCGAAAGGCGTTAGCACGACAGCAGAATATATACGGATATCCTACCGGCTGCGCCACTTAAATTGCGACGAACCTCGACAGTCTTTTTAAAAACTCAATTTAAAGTATAAAATGATTTAATGTTCTTTCGAAGGTGGTTAGTTACAGAATGAATTAATATTAATGTTAATAAAATAAGTCTAGTACAGTTATCATATCGTCTTACATTACTTTTAGAATTATCACTCGAGTTCTCACGCATTTGCTGATGTGGCTGTTTGGAATATTGAGCCAGGGACGGATTGAGGCGATATAACTATCTAGTCTTTGTTTATCGACAACCATTTCATTTGTAGTAATTTTAAAAATCCAATTGTAGTTTAAAGAAACTTTCCAAGCATGTTGAAGTTAAAGGTCGATAATAAAAAATAAATTATATACTTTAATGGAAGCAGCTTTCTCAATTCAATTATGGTTAATTTTAATTAACTTTTGAACAATCGTTTGCTATTTAGTTTTGATAACTTTCAGAAGTATGTTTTGCCTTTACTGTTAATTCTGCTTCAAACAGTCTGCTAGTTTTTAATAAATATAATATTCAGAAATGAAAAATTGCTTAATATATTTTATTTTGTGAAATGTACTCTGTACATTATATATTATAATAGTATTTGCACTACTGATAAATAAAAGTGAAGTATTTGCCTTAATATTGAAATAACTGGCTTGTATTAAGCTGTGACATAAATAGCAAATAAAAAAAATCTAGATTTTATCGTAATAAATGTGAATATTAGGACATTACGTACATTGGTGAAGCTAGGGCTCCAAACTAGGGCAAACCCAAGATATGCATTTGTTGCTTTTAGCAGTTTTATAAAAATACACCTATTTTGATTTGTCTCCACTCTTCAGTTTCATATTCAGTGCTGTCGAAGACATGTTTAACAAAGCACACAGGTGGCATACTACTGCTAAATAGATTGTATGACTATATGCTTGCCTTGGGTGGCTTTGATAAAAGCCGTTTGGGTTTGCTTGAGCGAAAGAATAAGATATTTACATACAATACAATACACGAACAAAAGAAAAACAAGTACAAAGTACAAAAAACTATGTACAAAATTAAAAATACAAATTATTTATATTCTAAGTCGAATCGTCTCTCTTTCCTAAAGAAAAATTTGATTACGTCTGCGTAAAATGTTGGTGAACGTTTTACTTGTACCAATAACTGTTTGTGTGGATATGAGCTGTTTTGTATCAACAAAGTTTAAAGATTTTACCTTTTCCTCGCCAAATAGCATTTTAAAATACCTCAATTCATCACAAGGAACACTATTATCCTCCATTTTCACTAAAAATCTTTAAAAAACATAAAATTGAACAGTGGTAGAGCCACGCGGCAGCTTTTACTGTCGCACGGATGGGCCGGCTCGAACCGGGGTGGTACCACGACCTCACAGAATACCAGCGTGAAGTAGAGGTTTACCTCTGCGTTTCGCTTGGTGGGTGCAGGTGGCCGGAGGCCCTTTTTACTGGAAATGAGGCATTCCATCTTAGTCCTCACGGGTGACAGCGCATCTGAATTTTGATTCGCAAACGAGGATAAATGTAGATGTCTATGGGCCGCAGCAACCACTTACGATCAGGTGGACTGTGTGCTCGTTTGTCACCTTTATCTTATAAAAAAAGTGAAGTTGCAAACGTCGCCCCCGCGCTCGACTAATTTCACACCGAATGTAGGGCTTTTGGCTCCATACTAATTGCTATATAAACAATCGTGGTTATATTTCATTATAGATCATTTTGCCACAGGTTAGAAAGGGAGCGATCATCTTCTCGCAAACCCGGTAAAAAGCTCACGCGTGCGAGAGAGACGACTAATCGCTCAACTCAACTCCTTTTTTATGACAGCAGTGACGCGCAGTTTTGCCGCGATCGCAGTCCATCCATATTGCTTTGCTTTCATTAATTTTGACAGTCCATTGCGTGTTCGCTTTGAGACAGAGACAACACGAAACAGCGTATTTCGAATTGAAAGTATGCTTCCACAGTGAATGCGCGCGACTTGAGCCTATTGCGGGCGCGACGGCGGGTGCGTGCCGTGGCCACAGTGACGAGCGAGTTGGAGCGAGCTGTTAATGTGCTTAGACGTATTACAGGTGTTGTAAACCATGGACAAGGATTTAGTATTTCTACTAGACAGTCCGATCCTGAGATGGGAGATTTTGAACATTAGAGAACGAACGAAACGAAATAAATAAAAACCGACAAATAAATGGTGAATTTTTTAATTTGTGTGAAGAATTGAGATAGTACCCTAGAAAATTCTTTGAGTATACTCGAATGTCCGTGTCAACATTTGATTACGTCCTGTGTAAAATATCACCTAAATCACTAGAGAAGATACAAATTTTTTAACAAAAAAAAAAATAAAGACGCGCTTACGCCGAGCGATAAGATCGAACTGGTTTGATATCCCCGCACCCGCGCGGGCCTAGTAAGCAAGCGATCCAATGATCGCTTGCTTACTAGGCCCGTAGTGTGGCCAAAACACGCGGATATGAACGTTTGAAAACTAGGCACGCTATATCGCTCGTGCCCGTCGCGCTAGGCGTCCGCCTTAGTCACTACACTATGGACGCAAACGGCGGTTTCATATGTTTGATAATTCGCGCCCGTCGTCGCAACCGCGCTAGGCTCGCACTGTGGACGAGGGCAAAGAAATCTGCCAGTGTTGACGTTACATAATAAGGAGAGGTCATGAGCTGTGTAGAACAGAGGAGCGCGCGGTAAAATTGAAATATTTTGAAGCAGGTTACGAGTTATTTTATTAGTTGATATCATTGATTGAGCAGTTTGATAGGGCAAGCTTCAATAGAGGCTTCGCTACCGATAACGTGCATCATATTTTGTAAATTATGTCATAAATACTTGAAGACGAATAAGGTTACAAATATTCTTAGTCTACTTTTAGCTTTTAGTTATAAATTAATATACTTAATATATTTAAAAAAAGATATAAAATAAAATTTTAAAAATAAATAATTTTAATTCATTTTTTATAAATACAGTATGTACATTGTACAGGTTAGGCCATAATATTTCCATTTAAACTTCTGTTTTTTTAAAATGGAAATTACTAAAATAATTTAAAAGGAAATAAAGTAGAAAAAGAAAATTGACAGCCATCATACGTTCAAATGTTGGCTAGAAAAAGTTCGCCACATTGAATAAAATAGAACATACGCTTATTACCCGAGTTTGGATGGTTGTAACATAATCAAACCCCAAAATAAAATGTAGCCTTTCCAAATTTACCAAATAATTTTGTTCTAGAATATGATGAAAGTTAATTAAACGAACACTGAAATGATTATTGAAAAAGGGATTCTTTAAAATCAAAGTTTAATGTAATAATAAAGAATAATGAACTCATTGAAACTTCTTTTGGATATCTGTGGTGAATCAACATTCAATTTTAAATTTTAAAGAACAAGTGACTTAAGTAATGTAACTTTTTTCACGGATTATAATATTTAAAAAATAATATTATTATTTAGGTTGAAATACGTGAAAAATAAATATATTAATTATAGGTTATCAAGTTGATAAATAATGACACATGTTTGTCAACGTTCGATTGTTTTTGATTACAAAGATAAAATACATATCAAATTTACATTCTATTCTATTAAAAATACTATATCTATTATAAGTCCAGTTATATACAGCGTATTTTTTTATTTACTGAAGACCTTTTGGGAATATATTATTTACATCATAACAACATCTGCAAGAAAAAAAAATTTCTTCAATTTTTATTTTGATACAAATTCAAAAATATTTTAATTGGACCTTCTAAACGGTAACAGTCCTTGTATTAGGCAAAGAAAGCGCGTGGCGGAGTGGGGGTGGAGGGGTGTAGGAAGCGGCGCTTACCGCTTACTCATTTGAACTAGACCTAATTACCTGTGTCGTCAGGTAAGTCGTCTTTGATGCGCACACGACGCTTGTCCTTCCATTGTGAGATTAATATTGCGAACGTCGAAAATTAGCGTCGCAGAGATCATACTTTATAATTAATCTTTCTTATTTAATTATGTGTAATTATATCAATACGATGTGTGATACTGATATCAAGTGTAAAATAAAAAAAGGTATTTTCTTTGACGATTTATTCAGAAATTGTTTAGGTACTACAAAATATAGACTGAAAAGGAGTCAAACATGACAATAAAAACTTAAAAAATGTTTTCTTGTAAATGTATTATATTCTGTAAAGAGTGATTTCGCCAAAATTGTTTGTAATGATGCAACAAATATATTCCCAAAAGCTTTCCAGTAAATTACAAATGCCCTGTATTATTATCCGTTACTCGACTCCAAAGAGTCAGTAATTTCTTCATAGGACAATGTACACGCTTTTACAACAAACTCCCAGAAAATATGCAGACCTTGTCTATAAAAAGGTTTAAATTATATATTAAACAAAAATTGTCTGGTAAGGGTTTTTTTTTTGCGAACGAATGGTACAAGTAACCAAGGATCTCCTAAGTGTGTGCTGTTTGAGGATTAGCAGTGGTCCCAAGCAGCCGCCGGTATGACATAATCCACCGATCGTTGAGTCCGCATACTCCGTGAGGTGTCCAGGTCACCGGCCCTTAGGTAGATTCTTGGCACTTAAGAGCGTTCTCAGCTTTTTAAGTGTCCAGTCGCGACTTTTAAGTGCCACCTATTGCACTTCCCCCAACTCTTTCGTAACGAAAGGGGTAGGCAGTGCCCCAAGTGTTGCAGCCACCCTCTACTCTCCACCGTTCCGTATCTCGCGGCGCGCGCGTCAGTCATCTGTCAGCCTGCTAGGTAGGGATTATAGATAGGACACACTACAATCACAAAACAATCGTAACAGCCCCCACCCCCTCGCGTTAGGAAACCCCCAGATCGTCCGGGGAAATTGGATCGTCCGCTTATGGTTAGGGACCTCGCGAACCCGGAACGCTCCAGGATCGTGAGCTCGTTTAGCCAGATTCCCATGACAACCAGGAAGCCTACCTCGCCGCCTAAGGAGCCCGCACCGAGCGCTGCGCTCGTGTTCTCCGCGCCTGAGTGCACGAGCAAACGCGAACCGTCACCCCTACCGCAACGGACGAAGAAGTCGGCCAGGAGGCATACACCGCCCGAAACAGAAGCGTCCCTGTTCGAGAAGAGGCAATGCGTCGTGTCTCCAAACTCGTCAGCACCCCAATCATCTGATGACGAAGAATACCAATTATCAGCGGTCTAAGTCAGGAAGCACAACTCGCCGCCAAAATCACCGTCTCCTCGAAAACCAACCCCTCCTATCTCCCCTGACCGACGTAGCAACGCGGCCGGGTACGAGCAGGGGGGGGGGGGGGAGAAATTGTACGGCTGGGATAGCACCACGTATGCTACCTTAGCCCCACCGGATGGACAGCCAACAAACCCGTCTGGATTGCCAACGGACGATGGACAACGTCCATCAACCAGCTACGCACAACTGGCAGCAGCCCCAGCAGTACCAAGGCAGGAGGCTGTTACACCGAAACCTACCGAAGATGCCGAGAAGGGCAGATATCCACCAATCGTAGCGGAATGCCTCCCAAACTGGACGAAGAATTTTGAGGTACTCAACAAGAAGTTGAGTCACCCTCCGAACGCTCGTCCATTCGGGAAGGGGGCACGTTTCTCCCCCCAGAGCCCGGAAGAATTCCGGGCCATTCAAAAATATCTGATCGACCTATCCAAGGAAGTACCAGCCATGTCCTGGTACTGCTACACCCCCGAAGAGGTGAAGCCCACAGAAGTGGGCATTAGGGGGCTGCCAGCGAAAACGGACACAAAAGCAATAGGGGAGGCTATCCAAGCGTTAAGATTTCTTATACGCTATGTGAAGGCAATCCCTCCGCGCAGAGGCAGGCCGGGATGCCTGTACTTCGCGCAACTGGACCACCTAAGCCAAGAAAGGCTGAGCGATTTATACAAAATAAATCAGTTACTATATATGAGAGGAGTTGTAATTGAAACCTGGCAGGGACGAGTGGGCCCAGCACAGTGCCACCGCTGCCAGGCGTTCGGACACGCCTCTTACAACTGTATCCGACCCATCAAATGCGTCCGTTGCGCGGGGGAACACGCTGCAAGGGATTGCTCGAGGGGTAGAGATGAGCCACCTACATGCGCAAATTGTGCTAAATCCCATACAGCAAATGATCGTCGATGTCCGGTTTTGAGGAGAATAGCACGGAAGCAAGGGATAACACTTCCCGGCTTGCTTGCGGAAGCGTCGAGACCGATTCCAGAGAGTCGCCCGAGGATCGTTGAGATTAACGAAGAGGGGTGAACAACCATAAGAGGAAAGGGGGAGGCAAACAGCCCCCCCCCCACCCCGCTACCACAAACACAGCAGCCAATAGATGTAGTTGAACAACTGCAAGCCAAAGCAACCATCGGAGCGACTCTCCAGCTCCCTGCTAACGACGCTACAGAGCGTCTTGCACCAAAAAAGAAAAAGCGGGGGAGAAGGAAGAAAAGTAAAACGCAACAACCTCCTCAAGCCGTTACCTCTACCCCTACTCCAGCGGCCACGATAGCCTCGCAGGCGCAGGTTACCGTCAAGGATGCAAGGATTACCGTAGGTAGAGCACCATAGAGGGCTCTACTGGAACATAGAGCCCGCTCTACAACTAGAGCACGCTCTAACTTACGAAGAGAGACCCAAAACCAGGCGAGACAAGAGCCAACCTCACACAGAACACCAACTGCCGGCCCCGGCTATATAGATACCATCCACAGATTGGTTGGCATAGCCATAGAGGTCGGCACGCAAGTCCTGGCCGATATAAGAGCCGGGACAGACCCAATTACAGCAATTATGAGAGCATTGGCGCAACTACTTGCCCGGCATTAGAGAGGCGAGTAACTTGCGCCTACTATATTGGAATCCAGATGGGATACAACATAAGATCCATGAACTCTGCACTGTCACCCAGCAGCAGGACATACAGGTGATATTGCTGGGAGAGACAAAGTTGAATCCATCGACGCATCTTAAGCTGCCAAACTACCACATATACAGAAGGGACGAGGTCAATCCTCAAGGGACCGCCTATAGAGGCACGGCGGTTCTGGTGAGGAAAGACATCGTCTATCAAGAACTAGATCTGCCAACATACGAAACGATGCGCTCTATCGGCATAAAAATGGAGGCGGCGGGCGAGGAACTAAGGATCTACGCAGCATACCGCCCGCCAGGGACTCCATTCTGCTCCTCAGACATCCGGACAGTAATGGAAGGCGAAACACCAACCATCGTCATGGGAGATCTAAACGCGAAACACCCGGCGTGGGGGTCCAGAGTGATTACCCCGCCGGGTCGTGAACTTTATGATGACGCCGAGAGATACGGCTATGACGTTTTAGGTCCCGAGGAACCAACACATCATCATCTACGGATCACCGAAAATGTCCGGATGTATTGGACATCGTTCTCTCTAGGAACGTCAACTACCCGGTAGTGGTAGAGGTGCTGTACGACCTGATGTCTCAGCACCTCCCGATTCTCATCACCATTGGCCTCAAGGCAGTGACTACGCTGCCCGGAGCTCTTAAAAGGAAGATCAATTTGAGGCTCTACCATAAATATCTAACGGAGAGACCTCCAACCTACATCCCAATAAACACATCGGACGACGTAGAGGCCGCTGCAACAAGAATTACAAAACCGATCAAAGAGGCTCTACACGCGGCCTCTACGATCATTCCGACCACAGGAAGACGGGAGGAGCTGCCGCGAGAGATATGCGTGCAGCTCAAATGTAAAAGAGCACTGAGGAAGCTCTGGGCGCGTACTCGCTGCCCTAGATTGAAAACACAACTAAATACTTTGACGGATGAACTGTCGGTTGCAGTCCGGGCCCACCGAGGAGAGGCCTGGGAGCGGCGCATATTGAAAGCAGAGGAGGAAGATGCGTCGCTCTATAAACTGAACCGGCAGTTAACAAAAACCAGACCCCCCGTTTGCCCGCTGACCAACAACGCGGGTGAACGTTGTTACGAGGCCAAAGGTAGAACGGATATCCTAGCAGAGCTCTTCGAGGAGCAATTTATGCCAAACCCAGCAAGTGCGGAGTTCATGGAACTTCATACCCGGAAGGAGAGCCGCGTATAGGAGTTCCTGTCGAAGCCCGCGCCACCGCTTGCAGCAGAGTGGTTTATATCCCCCGCCCTATTGCGGAAGACAGTAGCCCGCCTGCAACCTAGGAAGGCGCCGGGGCACGACGGGATAACCAACGCAGCACTTCGACAGCTGCCCAATAGAATACTTGTAGAGTTCGGTCGACTCTACAACGGTATACTGCGGACATCCCACTTCCCGGAAGATTGGAAAATCGGTAAAGTGATCGTTCTGCCGAAACCCGGGAAGGACAGGCGTAGAGCAGCCAGTTATAAGCCGATCACGCTGCTACCGCACTAAGTTAAACTGTGCGAAAGATTGTTGCTAAGAAGCTTCCGCCCGTGCGTACAACTTCGGGCGGAACAGCACGGATCCAGGAGGGGCCACTCAACAGCAACACAGCTGACCAGGGTGCTGCACTAGCTTGCGGCCGAGTACAACCGCGGCCGCACATCGTTGGGCGTCTTTCTCAACATAGAGAAGGCGTTCGACAGAGTGTAGCACACTGGATTACTCTATAAATTGCAAGCACAAACAAGTACCCCTCCTGCTATGTTGCGGCTAGTGGCGTCATTCCTGAGAGATAGGAAGTTCTACGTCTGTGTAGAGGACGCCGATTCCGCAGCGAGACCAATTAGAGCCGGCGTACCACAGGGCAGCTGTCTGTCGCCGATCCTGTACGCGTCTTACACCAATGACATCCCCATTCTGGCAGACCATCTGCGCCAATGGGTAGACGATGTTGAATTAGCGCCATACGCGGACGATAGTGCCTACTTCACATCGTCTAGAAGAGCCCACATAGCGACTGCCAGGATGCAGCGCCTGCTGGACCTGTTGCCACCATGGCTGGACGAGTGGAGGATGGCCGTCAATGTTGGCAAGACGACCGCTCTGCTCACTCGCCGCTTCAGGAACTTCCCACCACCGTTGACGTTCAGGGGCCATAAAATCACCTATGAAAAGGCCGTGACATACCTGGGGTGCCGGATCGACCGGATGCTGCGCATGACCGCGCACGTCGATCTCGCCGTCCGCAACGCCAGATGTGCGCGGGCGGCGCTTCGTCCGGTCCTGGCATCCAAACTACCATTAAAAACTAAATTAAAAATCTACAAAACTTACATCAGAGCAAAATTCACACATGCTGCGCCAGCCTGGTACGTGCTCCTGAGCGATCATCAGAAGCGGCGACTACAGATCCAGCAGAACTTGTCACTACAGACCATCGTCGGTGCAGGTCGCTACGTCCGGAATGACGTCATCGCGGCCAACTTGAGGATGGAGACAGTCGAGCAATTTGTAGCCCGATTAGCGCGCGGTATGTTTGACCGCGCTGATAACGGGCCACATGAACACCTACAGAATTTCGCACCCCTACACGCTCGGCCACCGGACGGGCGACCTCTGCCAAGAGAACTCCTCTCTATAGCGATTAGAGAGTCGAGTAACAATCCTCAATGCCGTAGATAGGCCAACTCAGACGCCTGGCCGCATTAGCCGCCTGGCCACATTAACCACTTAAGACAACCTGGAATACCTCGGACCGAATTAGGCGCCTTTTTGAGGAAAATGGCCATATTATGCCACTTTTTCAGGCGGTGGCCATATTACCCGCCATCCTGATTTTTTTCATGATTTTTAAAATCGATTACAGCGACCGGGAAATCAAACCCGAGTCGCTGTTCACCCAACAACGCCAAAAACGGCTCCCATGACCGGTGTATAGTGATGCACCGCGAGGAGATCCCGGGCAAAGGGGGCATGCCCCGAGGCCCGATACCTGCTGTGTGCATAAGCATACACGCAGATGACTACGTAGGTAAAAGTAAAAAACGATTTTCAATAAGTATTATCTATATTGGATAAAAATGATTCTATTCTATACTTAAAATTTAAGATATTTTAAATATTCGGACATGTTAAAAGCGAGCGTGTAAATGGTTCGAGTTGCCTCAGGGTATGGGCTGGACTGAAAAGCAGTGCTATCACTGAGACCGGTACATTTTGCAATCTCATCTTTGTAGCATAGTTTTTATAGTTTTTTTTAAATATTTATTATGTGGTTAATGTTTCGTTTCATTTTTCTTTTTCTTATCATATCTTTTTATATTTTTTATATTTTCCGCTGTACGCTTTAATTTGTATAAACATCATGTTTTCTTTTTTTCTATTATTTTTATCTGTTTTTTTATTTTTTATAAAAAAATTTGAATAATTAGAAACTTGGCCGATAAAAGAAAATCGAGGAAAAAAATGAGCTGTCTTGTGACGTATTTATCCCATCACGATAACCTCTAGACTCTAGAGCAAATGACACAAGTATGCAGTTATCTCAAAGAAGCATAATATATTAAAACTCTCTATTACTATTAAAAAAAAAACAGAATCATTTTGATAACAAAAAGTGAATTTTGTACTATGAGAAGTCGCTTAAAAATCAATGGATAATTTTAGCATACCAAGCAAAATTGAAACCGCATACATTGTAGTCGTATTTGATTACTATGGAACCGAAGTAAAATGCAGTGGCACAAATACTTGGATCAATTCCAATATGTAATCTAAAGTTTTTCAATAAATTTTGTTACCAATAGACAAACATTCACTCTTGTAGAGTAAAAAAAATAAAGAATTTTAAATTATCCGGTGGAAAGAGATTACATATTATTATATTTGGCGTGTTTTTTATAAGTAAAAGTGAAGTAAAGTTACAGCCTATAAACGTCCCACTGCTGGGCTCTGGCGTTCATAATAATTACTGAGAGGGTTTTAGTGCAAGGAAATGTCCGCCACGCTACTCCAACGCGAATAGACAAAATTCATAATATTTTTGGAACGAAGTTCTTTATCGGATATTACAGATTTGGCGGATCTTTGGAGGGTTGTGTTCACAATTTAGGTCTCCTCATGGATGAGAATTTAAAATTTGAGCAACATGTTCAGACAAAAATAGGCAAATGTTATGGTTTTATAAAAAAATTGTATAAATTTCGCTTTCTAAAACGTGACATTAGACTGCTGCTTTGTAACAGTTTAGTACCCACCTTCATTATTGTGATATTGTTTGTGGTCCTTGCTTATTTTAAAAAAACTGGGAAGAATGTACAGAGAGTGTAGAACGCATGTTTGTCTTTTTGTTTTAATATACCGAAAAGGAATAGGATTTCACCTTATTTAGACAGTAATGGCATTTTAAATATGTCCAATAGTTCCAAGTTAAAATATAATTGTAATTCATTAATAGGTTGTTTTTAAGAGCGCTGTATTTCACTTTCTGCGCTCAGTATTTATATTTAATACGTGAAGGAACAAACTTTGTACTCCTTTTTTAGCATATCGCATGCACAGAGGTGTGTGAGATTTGGCATTGTTAGACTTTATATAGATGAGAAGTGGAGAAAGCTAAAATTTAAATATTATAAGTGTAACGAATACATAAATTGCATTAAATGAAATTTAAGCATTGTTACTTATGATGACAAAGATGGAATATCTCACGGCCTATATTTATATTTAACTGAGTTTGCGTTATATTATTGTTGCAATTTACTGAAGTTTTTGAAGTTTATTCATTCTCATTCATACTCATTAAAATAAGTAAATGAATCCATATGTTCACTTACTTATTTTTTCTATTGTATGTATGTTATGTTTTTTCAGGAGTAAACTCAAGTCACGTGTCGAACGCACATTTTTTTTTATATTTACTTAGTTATATTCCTTCCATTTTTACTCACTTTTTGCAAATAATGTTTCGTTATAGCAAACTCTAATCAACTTATTAAACAGTACGAAATGAAATAGTTAATAATACTTTTTTTATTGATTTACCATGTGTAGAGAAAAACGTGAGAAAATCTCCATTTCTAAAAATATAAATAAAATAAGTCCTTTATTCAACACGCAGTAGAGCAATGCGAGAGATTCTTTCCGGTCCCAAAAAAAAATCAAAAATGTGAAGACATCTATGCCCAGCACGTATGGGATATACTCGTGGGACAGACAAGGGGAGTATGAGACATTACTCTTTCATTGCGAAAACATCTCACTCATTTCTTAAGGATGACACTATTATATACTACTATATATTATAAGATATTAGATAAAACGTACAACTTAACCTTCATCGCGCATTCTCGCAACATCACAACTTTATTACAGTATATATATTTTAATAAATATAATTTTCATATACTTACATATATTTTTCCGAATATGAAGACAAATCTAAATAAAATATAAAATACACGTATTTTTGCATCACCGTAGGCGAGTAAGAGTAAACGATTATTTTGACTGAATTACTAGGTAACATTGTTGAAACTAAACGAATTTGTCCAGACGTTGCTAGATTTTATGCAACCAGACATACTTATTATTTAAGACCTACTGTCCAGCTCTTAAAATTGATAGCGTTACAGAAATTAGAGTATTGGACTGAGGTGTGGGACGTATTCAGGTTGCAAGATTACTCAAGCATCATAACTTCTTATTTAATATTACTTACTTTATAATTAGGGTCAGTTCACATCAACATAGTCATACTGTTTTCGCACAGCGCAGCGCGCCGCCGCGAGACGCATCGCGAAGCGCATCGTGAATTCACTGGAAGCTCACCACAATTGCACGCTGCGCCTCCGTACGTAGCACCGCGGCGTCCGTTTTGAATTTTGAATTATCTCAATAAAATGTGTTTTCCTTATTATGTATTAAATAAAATTATATTTTGTATCACTATCTTAAAAAGTGCATGTCTCGGTGTGAACTAACTCTTAGTGCCGAATGGTAGCGGTGTAAGAAAAACCCATCAGCCCATTTCGTATAATCGGTGTACAATATAGTTTATGTCAGTAGTGATGTACCCTACCGTCGGGACTACTGTATGCCGCCAGTTGGGTATTTCAAGTCACTGTATCAGGAGTAACGCACCTTTGATATTTCACTTCTGATACTACAGCCGTCAATTTAGGTGCTAAGCGTGACGAAAGCAAATCAGTAGGAGACACCTATGTCCAGCTGTAGACTTACGGGCTGATAAAGAAGACGAACTTTTATACTTTTTAATGAAAGTGAAAACACGTGTGCCTTAATACTTAAATGCTGCTCAATTTAAGACGCCGTTTAGTCTCGTGCTGTCGCTATCACTTTAAGTAAAAATGACTGTGACATCACGAGACTTAACATCTTAAAATTTAGTAGCGTTTTAGTATTTGGCCAATATCCAATCATAATTATTTTCTCGCTGTTCTATGCATATCGGTTGCATTATGGTTAGTTTTAATTAACTTAAATGCCAGGTCGAGAGTACCCTAAACCGAAGAGCATGTATGAAGGGACTAATGAAAGTGGACGAAGTGAAACAAGTATGTAAGGATCGTAGCAAGTAGAAAGAAGTGGTCTCTGCCTACACCTACGGGAAAGAGGCTTGATTATAAGTATGTATGTATGTATGTTAATTAACTTTTGAACAATCATTTGCTATTTAGTTATAATAACTTTCAGAAGTATGTTTTGCATTTACTCTTAATTCTGCTTCAAACAGTCTGCTAGTTTATATTTAATATACTATTCTCAAATGAAAAATTGCTTAATATATTTTGCGGAATATACTTTTAACGTTATACATAGTAGTTAAATAAAACTAATTTTACGGATTTCATCGCGTATATTAACTTATTTTATATTCCTGACGTTTTGAGCACTTTACAGCACCCATACATACACTGAGGTGTATGACGTCCCAATGTCATAGTTAATCATGGCTACCTCCGGATTAAAACTTATTAATTTTTAAACAAAGAGCAAAGTTTCAGAGAGCACGAGGGATCTGTGACAGTACCGCCGAGCTCCAACACGTCAAGCAAGTTTTGCACGACAATTAATAAATGGCGAGTATATCACTCACCTTCGATTTGTCGACGATATAGTCTTTAGAATTGCTGGAAGTCCTAAGCACTATGCCCGATGACCTCAATAGTGCCTCCCAACAGACAGGTCTTAAGATAAACATGGACAAACGAAAGATCACAAGTAACGTCCATGTCACACCTATGCCGATAGTTGTTGGGAGCACTAAGCTCAAAGTTGTTGACGAGTATGTTTACCTGGGGCAAATAGTCCGACTAAGTAGGTAAGTCCAGCTTCGACCGAGAGTTCAATCGACGGATTCAAGTCTTGTCTGGTATACCTTAAAACTTGAAAATGAGATTGTACAACCAGTGTGTGTTACCTGTGATGAATTTTGGATCAGAGACGTGGCCCTTTACTGCTGGCTGTAGAAGGAAACTCAAGGTCACTCAGCGAGCTATGGAGAATGCTATGTTCAGAGTTTCTCTACGTGATATGCTAAGAAATTATGATATCCGCAGTAGAACCAGATTGACCGACAAAGCCCAATGAGTTGGTAAACTGAAGTGGTAATGAGCCGGCCATATGGGAAAGGCCATGCCGGAATGCATGTTTTGTGGCATTCCTTGGAGGAGGTCCTATCTTCAGCAGTGTCAATTATATTTTAAAGAGTGCACTTTTCACTTGAGCTCTAACCTATTGAAACAAATCCCAAAATAGAAAAGTAGCTCTTCCGAATTTTGCACTACTTTATTCTAGGTGATAATATGAAAGTTAATAAAACGAACAATGAAACGATAACTGAAAATATAATTCTTTAAAATCAACGCCAATCTTAGAATAATGATCTCCCTAGAAAAGTTGTTTCGGATATCTGCATGGAAGTTATTTAAATTTTTACACGAATAAAGATATTAAAAAATATATTATTATTTTGGGTGATGAAACGAATTAATAGATGAAAGATAATAAATATACAGATGACCGTTATAATAACCGTACCATTTGGATTTTATAAATTCTTCTTGTATATGATTGCTAGATTCACGCGAAATAGTGTTATAGGCTATCTAGCACTTGGCTATATATCTCACCTAGCCTTTGATAGTGATTTTTGTTAAGCAAGTCGGAAGAAAAAGCGCTCCCGAAATACTTTACCTGCGTGCGCTGGCGTAATGGTTAATGATACGTAAATCCTATTTACCACAAAAATATAGATCTTTGTTCCACCTAAAGCATATGCCTATTTCTTATACATAAGCCACAATAAGGTATTTTGATTGAGCATTATTATTAGGTGTGGCATATTAATTCATACGAATGAAAGTTACTTTCTCATCAATACAATTTTATAGAAGTAAACTTTGCTCTTTATAGCGCTTTATTTGGACGCATTGTTTAAGAGATAATGAAAAATTTAAATAATTCAACACCCGGCTCGGCGCGCAAATGACGCCTAGACACTCGATAAGAACCGAGAGAAACCAGCAGTGAATGCTTCTATACCTCTCCTCGTGATTCTCTTTCTCAGACAAGGCGCACCAGGAACGCAAGGCATGCCCCCTCCACGGCCTCCAACTCCACCTACGTAACGGGGCCTCCCGAGTCCGATACGGGAGGCCATGGGGTCAGAAAAATTGAGCGTTCAGTGCACCCGCTTACCCGACCCCAGCGACGGATCTGGTCTCTGGCTCCGCCGCCAACTAAGTTTCGGCCGCGGATGGTAGGGAGAGCGGTGCCTCGCAATACCGACACTCCTCTCCCCCCGCGGCCCTACCACCACCGCATCAACAGTGCAGCCCCGTCTGAGTCGTGGAGGATAGGGCGAGTGGCGCATCGCCATGCCAACACTCCTGTTCCTCCGCGACTCCACCTCGGCGGAGAGAAGACACCCGGCGAGACACTGGCGAGAGCACCGCAGCCATAATTACTCGAGTTTTAACGTTTGGATACGATGATGATAAAGATTCAAATGCGATGAAAACATAAGGGCGCGTTCCGATGACACGCACTCGCTATGCGCACGCCATGCGCGTCAGTACCCGCGTCTTACTCGCTTTGAAATTTGTTGCATATGATTTGAGTCTTATGAAAAATCAATAAATCTGAAATTGCATTTATCGACGTTCAACGGCACACGCCTCGCCCACGCCACGCGCCCGCCTCGTTCCAGCTCTGCGCTGAACCCAGGTTCACCGGGGAACAAAGGGGTTCTCGCGCTTTTTATACAATTTCAGATTTTTTTGATTGAGGCATTTAAGAGGTCTAGTTGCATAAACATAGATAGTGTAACGGAAAAGTGGGAGTCGCGTTGGTCGGCTATCGATTCTCTGCAAGAGAAAATTGATCATGATCTCAATGGGGGTTACGAAGGATATACAAATACTTTTTGTATGTACAAACAGGAATTTATGGATTAGAAAAGAAAACTCAATTCCAAAATATGGTCTGTCAATCATCGGAAAACTGTACGCCTAGAGTGGATACCCCTACATTTAACGGCAGTTATAACCAGTGGATACCATTCAAAGATCTTTTCATAGAAACCGTTTACAACAACCCGCCGCTTTCAAAGGCTCGCGGAATGCGACGCGGAAATAATATGATTGGTCTTCCGATTAGAAAATGAAAAAGGGAAAGAAGGGTGAGATGAGAAAAATCTGAGGATAGAGGGATCAACAGTCTGTATTTAAGATGTCCTCTAACTAGCTCAGACACTTAGTACAAAGTTCTTAGTAAGTAAGATAGAGAGTGCGACGTAAAAGATGTTTGTTCGACCTGCTGCTGTCTCCCGAATGCCCCCAAAATGAGGTTAGTCAGGTGGTATAAATACCAATTCTATGTCCTGGTTGTCTGACTCTATATCATGGTAAGATGATTGTAAAAATCGTCTAGGCATTGAAAGCTCCTACAAATGTAGTGCCATTATCGGAGTACACGTTTGGGGTTTGCTACAACGCGCGACAAACCGGCTAAATGCGGCAAGAAAAGATTCTTTTGTTAGATTGGAGACCATTCCCAATTGGATGCCTATAACTGCAAAGCACACAAATACTCTAATATATGACTTCCACAGCTTACAATCTCTGCATTTACGATCGGCTATTAGTACTGGTTCGGCAAAATCTATGCTTGTCGTTAAAATGGGAAATAAAATTACGTCCTATCACTAGGTAGGTAACCTTGATGGACTTGCCCTTTACGCGAGTACATCAAATACTAGTTCTTACGATTTGTTTTGTTAGGTTTCTACTACCAAGCGGCTAAAATTAGTTGAGATCCTGCATGAAAGAGCGAGGTGGTACGATTTAAATATCAATTTTGTTAGGTGATGCTTTTGTTAAATTTTAGATTCACTGTTGGTCTTATTTGCAATCTCGTTATGACCTATCAAAAGTCAAGCTTCATAGGGGTATATTTGCCATAGCGGACACGGTTAACAACCGCAGATTTTTTTTTAAGTTGTTATTAGGAAGGCGCTGCGGCTACCTCCTAGTTTGTTTCTCTGTGGCGCCTCTTACGACGTGAATATTTTTACATCGCCACTACACAATCTTTTAAATAATAACATTATTTAAAAAAAATATTATTCATTTACTGACGGATAGAAAGTAGTGAAAATGGTTGTGATAACAAGGGACCCCGTCTGTGGCACACTGCCAATAACTCGTATGCTCGTAGGACCGCGATGTTAAATTGGCCAACAGTAGACGAATTATGACAATTTAAGTACCGCTATAAATTAATCTTATGAAATGCCTACTTCTTGCTTAAAGTTGGACATGAAAAGTCGTAGATAGTATCTACTCGTGTGCTCTTTTAAAATTTAACTGTTTTTATTTTACAAAACATTACAATTTAAAAGCTCTAAGCTGACTTAGGTTTTGTTTTAACCGCTAAAAAAATGAATCAATATTCTTCGTGCTTATCTGACTACGGCAATAATTTCTGAAGTTGTTCATCGGAAGTTAACAAGTATGCAGGATTTATTTACTTATATTAGTACGACTGTGCACTCTGGAACAGATGTACTTAGCTCGTCCTTCCGTCTCTACGCACACCTGATGTCACACATGCGATAAAGTCAGGGGCAGTTTAAAATGTGATAATAAAATAATAACGACACATTTTTATGCAAGTAAAAGTGACGAAATAAAACATTAAGACCGCCTGATGGTAAATGCATTCTGTGTGCCACAGACATCTAACTAGCTCCAAACAAAGAAAGCTTCAGATGCGGCGTCACCTCTGAGATGTCCTCCTACATAGCTTACTAGTAATATTCACTTCTTAAATCTTCAAACCCTAAGAAACAGCATCACATTGTTATTAAACACAGTATTCTGGAACAGTGTAATCCATCCTCGGTTGAGCCGAAAATTCAACAATTATTATTTCTAAACAAATGTTCGCTTCAGCTGAAACCTTAAATAGAGGCAGCCGTTGCCACTTTATTTTTATAACGACTAGATTAGATTACATCGTAAAAGTGTTACTCATGTTGTTAGCCGTAAGGATCTAGTCATAAATATCTTAAATATTTATCTTAAAAATACTGGATATCCGAATATAACAACTTATCATAAGCTCAGCATCATTACGGTGTCATAAAATCTGAGATAATGCTCTGAAACACACACTGAAATAGTACAAACTTGATGATGAAACTGCAGCAACACATTTTTATGCAAGTGAGAGTGACGAAAGAAAATATAAATACCGTCTGATGGTAAGTGCATTATATGTCCCACATACACCTTCATCTAGCTATGGTTACGCTAATCATTGACAAATAACTAGCCAACTCGCAACAAAGAAAGCTTCAGATAACCTTTAAGTGTTTATAATGATTTCAT
The DNA here is from genome assembly GCA_033319125.1 of Parnassius glacialis. NCBI lineage: Eukaryota > Metazoa > Arthropoda > Insecta > Lepidoptera > Papilionidae > Parnassius > Parnassius glacialis. The sequence goes on along the minus strand of JAVANC010000023.1, from coordinate 16,327,779 downwards.
TTGCAGCAAGGAAAGCTTATAACATATCTTTATAGCCAACTCGAAAATAGCTGTTGATGATCAATTCGAACTGTTCTTTTTTTTATGTAACGCGTTATCTACTCGTACTACGAGTAGACATCTACATCTATCCTCGATTATGAATCAAAATGCAGATGTGTTGTTACCCGTTAGGACTAAGATGGAATGTCTCGTTCCCAGTACTGTAACATCCTACAAACACAGCAGCGTTAAGCTGCTATTTGAAGACGGTATTCAATGAGAGCATGGTCCTTTCTCCTTTCGTGTTACAACTATACCAGTAATATATGTAGTTGCACCATAGCTCTACCACGTAATAACCTCTTCGAACCTACAAGAATATATATATATATATATATATATATATATATATATATATATATATATATATATGTATATAAGATTTTTATATTCAATAACTGTTATTATTGCCGATAATCATTAATACCCGTCAGTAGCATGTAGTGGTAGATTTTTCCGTAAAAGTAGAAGTAAGACGTAAGATAGTAAAAAGAATTGGGATATAGACAGCATTAGCATGACGGCTTAATAGTTTCAAAATGGACCAAATCCAACCTAAGTGTTCTTTAAAAAGATTTAATAATTAAAAAATGTAAATGGTCTACGCCTACTATACGTCTTTTATTGAAAGTTGTTTCTCTGTTTTTATTTAATCATTTACGGAACAGTTAATATTTTAATTCTTTGTCATACACTTATGTTATATAGCAACAATTCTTTTCATTTATTTTTGTATGGAATACGCGTGACAAACGAACACATAGTCCACCTGATGGTAAGTGGATGCTGTAGCCCATAGACATCTACATCTATCCTCAATTAAGGATCAAAATGCTGATGCGTTGTTATACCTGAGAGCCAAGATAGAAAGCTTCGTTTTCAGTGAAAAGCGGTCTTCAGTATTCACTATTCGAAACACTGCAGCATTAAGTTACTACTTCTGAGCTTGACGTTGGCTCTACCACGTTATTATTTATCAAACGAAACAAAATAAATTAACAAAACAGTAAAGTTAAATATTATTGAAACAATTTTTCATAGAGGTACAAAGGATTTAGTTTTGTTTTCAATTAGTTTGCATTCAATTCTCTAACTTTCTGATAGCCCACTCTTTGTTAACTTTCCTCAATATCAATTCAATTTATAGAGAGTTGTGAAAATTCACGGGAGGAAATAGTTTAGACAGTTCGCAGAAGCATTTAGCTGTTATGAATTCTATAGAAATTTCTGTTTGGTATTTATTTCAATTCAACATGAAGTTTTATATAATAATTAGTTAATACATGCTACATGGAGGAAAAGTACCTTACTTTAATTATTGCAGGTAGGAAGTCCATTCCATGGAGCCTATATTTTATGTGTAATAGTAAAAATACTATAAAAAAATACTGCTTTAAAAGATTTTTAAAAAGCAGCTTGCCTCATCTGGGAATCGAACCAACAATATGTGATAAAAACATCTTCTAGAGTTACTGATTAAACGGTCAGTTATAATAGAATAAAATAATTTTAAGAATTAATTACTTTTAAGTAATATAGTATTCTAAAGGAACATCGTAGGGTTTTATTTTAATTTATGAAAATATTTCAGTTTATGAACATGAATAAAAACGCCTTTTACTATTAAAATTCTTCGTCCCTTTAAAAACAACGGCATTATTATTTCATAGATAGCTTTGAATATTAATTAACAAGTACTCTTATCAGGAATAACTTTTTTATAATGGCCTAAAAATACGATAGAATAGTATTTGAATATTATTATATATTTGAATAATAGCTTTCCCTCGTGGTAGAGTCACTCGGCAGCTGTATTATGATTGAAACACGAATGGGCCGGTCGAACAGGGAAAGAACTTGCTCTCATAGTATACAAGCTTAAAATAGCAGCTTAATGCTGCTGTTTCCCATAGTGAGTGTAGAAAATCCGGTAACTTTTTTCACTGGAAACAAGGTATTCAATCTGAGAATAAAATCAGTAAATTTAAATTTATTCAATGTAACATAACGCTTTTCCTTATAGAAATTAATAAAAGATCCATCTAAAGAAGAAGCTTCCTTTCCATTATTTATTTTGTTTGATTAATCTAATCTACACATAAATTACAATTGACCATTTTAATAGAAGTGTAATAAATTACGTGGTTTGAATAGGTAGTATAAAAGATATTCAGCAACATTGTATTATTATACGGGGTCATCCTACGGCTATGTCTGTCACATGGCGGGAAATTAAGTAACGATCGCAAGGGTCAATTATAAAGATTTTATTCTTTCTAAGATAAATTGTATCTAAAAGAAAAATTATACAATTAAACAATTTTACTATCTGACTGGTGTGATGTGTTTACTGGCGTCCCTCAAGGCGGTATCTCCTCTTCTGTTTTCAATTTTTATCAATCTCATCACTTTAAATCTCAAGTGTTCTTACCATCTGTATGCTGATGATCTGCAGTTATATGTGCAAGTGGAACCCTCAAACATCTCTAATGCTATCTCATTATTGAATTATGACTTTAAATACATCTCCGAATGGTCCACTGTGTATGGCATAAACGTGAACCCATCTTAGTGCCAAACAATAATCTTAGGTAGCCCACGATTATTATCGAAACCAGATATTCACACCTTACCATCAATAATGTTTAAATATAATGTCATACCATTCTCTTATCATGTAAAGAACCTTGGTCTGTACGTTAACGGTTGCTTAACATGGAACAAACATATACGGGAGGTGAATCGCAAAACTTTGCGATCTCTATATCGATTAAAAAATTTCCTTCCCACCAATACCAAGATTTTACTTGTCCAGTCACTTATCTTATCGATTATTGATTATGTCGATGTGTGTTGCTCAGACCTGTCTCAACATCATCTTAATACATTGGATCGTCTACTTAACAACTGTATCAGATACATTTATGGTCTCCGTAAATACGACCATGTATCTTCTCTTCGTGCTCAGCTAAATTGGCTGCCTATCCGTCAGCGCAGATATGTCAGAATGCTCTGCACAATTTTCACGATTCTGAACGATTCATGTGCTCCCGAGTATCTGAAATCCAAATTTCAATACCTGGGAGATTCTCATAATCGCTCTCTCCGTTCATCGGCTAACCTTAAGTTGCTCACTCCTTTACACCGTACTGGTTATTTATCTCAATCTTTCGCCCTCACGGCCATCAGACTCTGGAACGACATCCCTCTTGACATTAAAAAAGCTTCCAACAAGTTTCCTTTTAAAAATCAAGTCCGTAAGCATGTGAAAAAATTGTTGCAAGTGTGAACTAACATAGCCTTTATTTTCATACACATATGTATATTTCATATTTGTTCTGACATAGATAATATTTATATGTATTGTGTATATATGTAGTGTATGCGTGTATATGTGTATGTAAGTATTTATATATGTATATATTGTGTGTATTTAAGTATACATGTCTATATATGTGTGTGTATATGTATAATTATATGCATATATGTATATACAATTTCTTTTCTTTTAGCGCTTTCTATTTTGATTACTGCTGCACCGCCTCTTGTCTGTATATCTCTGTTTAGCTTAATGGTTGACTGGGAGAGAATGCCCTATGGTATTAAGTCCGCCATACGTACAACTTTGTACATGAAAGCTTAAATAAATAAAAATAAATAAATAAATTTGTTACAAAATGAACATGAAACTGAGAATATTCATATCTATTAAAGTTCCCTGTTTTTATCTATGTACATTCAATATTTTGATAATGATTTCTTTTTTAAAACGAATACAACACATTGAATAAAATGTAAAGCACCAGAAACGTTGGCAGTTTATATTCAAATTCTCAGTCATTTGATAATTTCGTTGCCTTTTAAAACACTTTTGTTTGAATATTGTTATACTGCTGATTGTACAATCAATACTTAAAAGTATCGTGTATTTTGCCTCCAAAGTTTTTCACAATATGCTAATGCATCGCATTGCAAATTTTTTGGAAGATTTTATCGATAGCCTTAACCTAGCGGACAGTAGATGGCAATAGTATCCCAAGGCGCCTAAAGAGAAAACTCGACATTTAAATTACCATTGAAGTACTTGTAACATCAAATCCACTTATTTTACATGTGAAAATGTTTAATGCACAAAATTTTACTAATTTTACATATCATAATCCACTTCAAGCCATTATTTAAACGATCATACAGTAGCAGCAATCCGCCAGCGATCAAGTTACCGCCAACCTTGAGCATATGCTTGAAAAGTGTTCCATTTTCAAATTCAACAGTAAAATATATATTTTTTTAATTTTGCCGACTGTCTAACTCACGACAGAAATGCTTTTACTATATTTTTATAGGATAAGGGTGACAAACGCGCACACAGTTCTTTTGATGCTTATAGACACCTGTATCTGACCTCGATTAGGAATTAAAATGTTGAGTGAATATGTTCACACACTGCAGTGTGTGAACATGTTCAAGATCGTCCCAACCACTACATTAGATTTGATAGACCACAAATCCTTTCAAAAGAACACCGATTCCTACCAAGGATGATTCGCGAGGCTATTAAAATTGAAAAACATCCTAATTTCAATACAGAAGATGGATGGGTGCTGTCATCTGCTTGGGATCCTATAATTAATAAAATTAAATCCAAACCCAAGCATACCACTGCAAGACTTCAAGATACTATAAGCTCATTCTGCGTAGATGGGACCAAAAATTAATATTCAAAAACTGAAGGTAGCCGGGTTAACTATGACATCGGGACACCTCAGTCCCCCCCCCCCCCCTCCCGAAATGTCGGGAATTAATAAGTTAACTTAAACGCGAAAAAATCTGTAACAATTGGTTTTATTTTATGTGTAGTCTTCGGGTAAATATAAGAAATCAATTACTCATTATTTTATAAAATTTCATGTTCAGTTGACAGAAATAACAAAGAGAAATATCGATAAAAGCCGAAACAGCTAAATGCTTCTGCGAACTGTCTAAACTATTTGCACCCGTGAATTTTCACAACCCTCTACAATTTGAATTGATATTGAGGAAAGTTAACAAAGAGTGGGCTGTCAGAAAGTTAGAGAATTGAATGCAAACTAATTGAAAACAAAACTAAAGCCTTTGTATCTCAATGAAAAATTGTTTCAATAATATTTAACTTTACTGTTTCGTTAATTTGTTTTGTTTTGTTTGATAAATAATAACGTGGTAGAGCCATAACGTAGCTATATTTATAGTTGTTGCTTAATGGGATTGGACTGTGTGCTCCTAGGTTAGCCATATTATATATATAAAATGTAAGAAAAATCAAATTGTATGGGATAAATGTATGATAAAGAATTAAAATATTAACTGTTACATAAGTTATTAAAAAACTGAAACAAATTGCAATACAAGACGTGTAACATACGAAGACACTCTGAAAGTTTTGCAAAACTAAAAGTAAGGTTAAAATTTTTGAATTATTATAACGACAGTGGTAAAAATAAAAAGGAATTTATATGTACTTTTATTCGGGTAGAATTTTCCTTTACAATTATTTTTATAAAGTGCTTAAAAGGCTGACTGGCGGCTACTTAACCTCCCTAGGCTTGGAATTTGGCGGGACAAGGCTCACGTGGTGGGGAAAGTGACGCAGCGGCTAGACGTAGCGGTCTTAACGGCTGGCTAGTGACATCTAGCGTTCGGCCATCTTGTAATAATTGATCCCGCAATTGGAACAACAAAACTATAATTACAAGTCAGCTCATAGAACAAGTTGAATTATGGGGAAATTAACTTTGACCTAGCTCTCAAGACGATCTACGAGATCTTCGGTTTCCAATTGTTCATCCACACTACTAGCGCTATCGGACACATAAACAAAGCTACGATATGGTCTTAAGAAATCAGCGAATACTAGGCCTTTAAATTTCTTGTATCATCTAAGACGTTTTATAATTTTGTATCCATCATTACCTAACTCCTTAATTATCACTTATGGGCAGATCATCATTTACAGATCATCTAACTTAGAATTAACCTTATTGCTGTAGTCGGCGCCTGGCGCCAAAGTACGTAATCACCGTTTTTGTTAATCTTACTATTTTTACGGCTTTTATCAAAGTTACGTTCCATTTTATTGTTAGATATTCTAATTGACATCTAGATTGCACTGGCTCTGAAACCCGATCAGGGATGGAGAGGCTGCAGTTGACTATGGATTTCAGTAGCCCAATCATAGTTTTTATAGAACGGCGGTGACAGACGAACACACAGTCCACTTGACGGTAAGTGGATGTAAGTACGGTAAGTATCGAAATGCAGATGCGTTGTCACCCGTGAGGACTAAGATGGAATGCCTCGTTACCAGTAAAAAGGGTCTGCAGTACTCAACATACCGTACAAAACACAGTAGCATTTAGTTATTTTACGCTGAAAAGCGTAAACTAGCAGCTTAAGGTATATAGTGTCTATGGGAAACAAAATACACTCACTATCAGTGATCTTTGCTTTTTTCTTCGTCCTCACTTGCATAAAATGTGTCCCTATAGTTTTCTTGTCACATCCTAGACTACCCGCGATTTTATCGTATGTGTGTCAGGTGTGGATAGAAAATAAAGAACGGGCTAAGTGCCGTATTAGCGACACACATAAAAATGAATAAATCTTGCGTAGTTGTTAACTTCCGATAGAAAACTTCAGAAGTTTTTGCCTTAGTCGGAATAAGCAAGGAGAATATTGATTTGTTTCTTTCAGTGGGGTAACACAAAACCGAAGTTAGCTTAGAGCTCCTAAATTATAATGATGGTAAAATAAAACCAGTTACTCGGTACAACTGAAAGCATAAAGTAGGTATTTCATATGTTAAATGTATAGCGGTACTTAAATTGTCATATTACTTTTACTGTTGGCCAATTTAACATCGGTCCGAAAACGATACGAATTATTGGCAATGAGCCATTGCATATTTTTTTATAATATTGTTCAAATTCTGAAGACCGGGTAGTGGCGTAATCAAGGAGATGGGCAGCAGCATCGCAAAGTCCACTTCTGAACATAGGTTACCCCGTAGATTGGCTCATAAGGAAATTTGCCATAGATGCCGCACTTGACAGGTACATTGGCAACCGCAGTTTTTTTAATAGGTATTAGGAAAACCTGTCCATTTCCTTCTTTGTTTCCCTCTGTCGCCTTTTACCACGGAATGATATGGAGTAGTGGATATTCTAACACTGCCACTACACGACTTCAATAATCTGCTATCTCTGTAGTTTATTTGTTAACCTTCCTATAATCCAGCATCTCCCATGTTTTTGATATGTATTTCCAAGATTTTTAACGCGGAGGATTTCATATGGTGCCTAAAATTGGTTTTAATCCTATATAAGGCATCAGTCACTTAAAGTTAGGTACTACACTGGCACTTGCCTAGTATATAGCTCTAAGGTCACCTATTGTGAAGAGATAATAAATTGATTTGAGTTTGAAAAAAACATGCGTGAGTTTCGTGGAACACTTGGTTCGAACGAAGTTCCTTTTGTAGTATATTATTAATGATAAACGTATTTATTTATTTATTTATTTAACAGTTTATGTACACACATAATTTGATAAGAAAATGGTAAAAACATAATTATGTACAAAGGCACTGCTTATTCCATAATGAAATTTCTTCCAGCAGGCCTATTGAAGGACAGTTAAAGGAAATAGAGGTAGTCAAAGTGTGCACTTGCATAAATATACATATACTATACAAATATATACAAACACATATACATATATAAATAAATATTATATATATTATAAATAAATATATATAATTCAATATATATTTGTATTTCAATACATATGTTACTGATATGCATACCAACACATTACGATTTAATAATTATGGAGGGAATGATAGTGGTCTTTAACAAGTCTTTTAAATATAGACACCGATTTAGCATCACGAATCCTAAAGGGAAGTGAATTCCACAATCGTACTGCGTTAACAGAATAAGAATGAGAATATAGCATGGTATTGAAAGACGGAAATCTTAACAATGTTCTAGTATTTGACCTACATGGTACGTCTGGAGAATGAACAAAAGTAAAACGATTTTTTAGATATAGCGGAATAGTAGGATTATGTAGAATATTGAAAAGAAGACAGAGGATACGAGTGTTCCTGCGAAGACGGATTGGGAGCCATTTAAGCTTCTTGCGATTAACAGAAACGTGATCGAACTTCTTTAAGCCAAAAATTTATCGAATACATAAATTTTGCAAGCGCTCAAGTTTATTAATTTGCTCCTTTGTAGCATCCAGATAACAGACATCAGCGTAATCTAAAATTGGTAAGATAAGAGTCTGGACTATAGATATCTTAGTAGACAAGGGTAGAAAACTTTGAAGACGCTTTAGACAATGAAAGGCATGAAATATTTTACATCTGTAATATGAGCGCCCCAAGTCAGGTTGCAGTCAAAAATAACGCCTAGGTTCTTGGCAGTATTTGAGTAGGGAATAGTGGTACCATCAATTCGTAGAGTTTGGAGAGAGGAGAAATCAAGCAATCCACGTGCATATCTTTTGCCTATTATCAAGGCTTGGGATTTATTTGGGTTTATTATGAGACCAAAAGATCTTGACCATTCGCTTATCTTATTTAAGTCATCATTCATAGATTCAATCGCCAAGTTAGCTTCAGATGCCACAAAATTACGATATAACTGCAAATCGTCAGCATAGAGGTGGTAGTTAGATGATATGACTTTAGTGATACAATTAATAAAAACGGCAAAATGCAGAGGAGATAGGACTCCACCTTGAGGTACACCCGCAGTTACATTATACCATGGGGAGTATATTTCACCTGAACGAACACATTGAGAACGATCTCGAAGATAGGAGTCGAACCATAGAATAACAGATCTAGACACATTAATCGACTTAAGGATACTTATAAGGATATCAAAATTGACAGAATTAAATGCACTGCTGAAATCTAGTAAAACAAGAACTGTTAAAAATCCATGGTCCATATTCCAACGAATATCATCTGTAATTTTAAGAAGGGCTGTTGTTGTACTGTGACCAGGTCGGAAACCAAATTGATATGGACATAAAATATTGTTACTGTTGAGAAAGGCTGAAAATTGCTTGTGGACAATGTGTTCAAGAACTTTAGAAAGAAATGGCAAGATTGAAATAGGACGAAAGTGAGAGGGAGATGAAGGATTAGATATCATAGGGATAGGGATAATGTGAGCTAATTTCCATGACGACGGAAAACAACAAGAAGATAAAGAGAAATTAAAAATGTGAGTAAGAACAGGTAGAAGAAAAGAGAGGATAGGCATTATCATATTAGAGCATATGCAGTCATTTCCAGCAGCCGTAGATGATATAGTTAAAATTGATCGGTTAGTATCGTCTTCGGTGACTAAAGAAAAACCAAAAGTGGCACACTGCAGAGCTGGGTGCTTAGCCAATTCTAACATTGACCTAGCTTTATCACGTTCATAGATAGAAATAGGAGGGCAAGAAAAATGTTGGTTGAGAATATTTAAGTCTATGTCTCCACTTAGAAGTATTTGTGACTTTCCAACGCCAACAGTTTTAAGAAATCTCCAGGCTTTTGCGGGATCACATTTAGTTAGGGAATCATAAAAATAACTCCTTTTTGCATTTTTGCACAAACGATTGCACCGATTACGTAGGATCTTATAATTTGTTAAATTACTTTCCAGTGGAAATCGCTTGTATCTTCTTTTAGCTTTATCCCTACGTGCCATGAGCTCCTTTAAAGCTGGAGTTATCCAAGGGGCAGGATTATGTTTTATTTTAACGCGTTTAACCGGGGCATGAATATCATATAAGTTAAGTATGATCTTGTTAAAACTGTTCACTTTGTCATCTACTGTTTGGCTGGCAAAAACCGACGTCCAATCTATCAACCTAGCATCACGTCATAAGGCCTCCAAATTAACGCCCCTGTAACTTCGGAGGAATTGAAAGTTTGACTTACGCTTAGGATGTCGAACACGGTAAGACAGATAGATAAGGTCATGGTATGAGAAAGAAGCAGTTAGTTGTCCATGGCTGCCAACATTATTTGGAGAAAATGCTATAATTAGGTCAAGGAGAGATGAAGTACAGTTTGGGAAGTGGTGAGTGGCTGAAAGAGGTGGGATCTGAAGATTAAAAGAGGACAAAAGTGGTTGCAACTTATTCGTACGGTGGTCATTTTTAATTAAGCACGTATTAAAATCACCCATCAAGATAACATGATTATATAAGATTATATTTTTGATTAACAAATACAAATAAATGAATCACTAGCGTGTATTGAAATGAAGCGTCGTTTTAAAATAATATTTCTCTCATGGCAGAATAGAAAAAAGTGCGAGGGAGATAGATATTATTACATCTCGCTTTCTTATAGCCGCCAAGGCCGTCTACACTACGTCAGTAGGGATCGTGATGGAAAAATCTTACACTTTTTGTCGCCTAGTCTGATAAAAAACTTCGTTCCAAAATTTGTGACGAAGTTTATATTGTGTCTTTTTAGTTTATTGTAGTTGTTACCTTGAGTTTCTGATATTGTTAAGTCTACCCCAAAGGGTGAAAAGTTTAGCTTTTAGTAATGAGTAAAAACCACCTTCAAAAATCGGTTGTTTGTAAAGTCGGTTTACTCACGATAGTTGAACGTGACAACGTCAAAAGAAATATTTAATATTGAAAGAATCATTACCTTTATCGCCGCAATTATCGTTGCTATAAACAATTGACACCACATTCACTTTTCACTGCACTTCATACTTGACGAAAACATGTAAATGTATTATTGTATAGCAGCTGTCCATGCGGACATGCCGAACGCGGAGGCCGATTGTGCCTCTTTGTAGCTCGTTCCGCGCTCTCGCTTGCACTTTAAATGGAACGCCTCAGAGCGAGGTAACGCCGCATGAGTCATGTTTTTTCGTGCGTGCAGCCAGCTTCATCGAGTTATAAGACGTTGTCATGTCAAAAACTAACATTAATTTATGAAACGTTTTAAGTAATGGTTGATTTTAAATTATGTTTCCTTCTGAAATAGGGGCTTTATTTGATACACTATACCTTAGCTCCAATTTAAGAAGATATTTTGTGATAATTATTAATTTATGTTTATATTTTATACATGGTAGAACCATGCTGTAGCTATATTAATTAGTATAGTTGTAGCACGAATGGGTCGGCTCGACCGGGGAAGGACCACGCTCTCACAGAATACCAGCGTAAAATAGCAACTTAAAGCTGCTATGTTTCGTATGGTAAATGTAAAGAACCTTTTTACTGGAAACGAGGCATTCCATCTTAGTCCTCGCGGGTGACAACGCATCTGCATTTTGATTCGCAAACTTGGATAGATGTAGATGTCTATGGGCCACAGCAACTATATACCATCAGGTGAACTGTATGCTCATTTGTCATCCTTATACTCTAAAAAAATAATTGAAGACAGTTTTCCATAAATAAATCAAAAAATTGAAATTTATAAATAAAATTGCCAACATTTTGTCTCAATTCTAGAACTTTTGCTTTCTCTTTAAGATTTAAAACTTATTTTACTCTAAAGTGAAGTTCACTCGACACTATTAGTTTTACATAGCTGTTGCAATACGCTTTGTAAAACGAGATCAAAATACTAAATCAGAACTCTGCATTGTAACAGATGCTTCCGATAGATATTAGGACTGAGACATTTCCTTCTCTATGAAATGAATACAAACACAAGGAACTAAAGTATACTTCATTCAGTTTTGCTCAAAATAAAATTTTAACTATTCCTCTTTTTACTGTTATAGTGACTTAAGTCTTCTGCGAAACATTTACACAAACTAGCTCAGCTTGACCTTTTTCAAAATGAGGAGCGTTGTTCACATTTATCTATTTATGGTCCACACTCAGTAGACTCGTGTCCTCATTCTCGATAGATAAGGACGACACCATGAAATTCACCCTTTATTTGTAAGCATATGATTTGTAGCCATCATTTTTGCCAGTGAATGATATGTCACGTTTTACAGTACTGAGATCTTTGAAGACCTGATGTCTTGGAAACCCCGGGATACCATCAAATTTTAAATAATAACTTTTGGCCCAATCTAGATTGAATGAACCGCATTGAATGAAACCGCAGACTAGACTTTGACGGCTCCGTGGCGCATCGGCTTAGCAATGAGTTGTTGAGCTGGGGCCGCGGGTTCGAATCTCGCACGGAATAAATATTTGTATGGCCTGCAAATAATTCTTTCGGGTCTGGATGTTTTTTCTCGTGCAATTTATGTTTGTAAACTGCCTCCATGACACAGAAGATAATCCTAGTGTATGGGTAACGTTTTTTAAAAAAAAGGAAAAAAAAGAAGTTAACAGTATCTTGAAGTCTTCCAGTGGTAAGCTGGAATTTTGATTTATATTTATTAATAATGGGATCCCAATAAGTCCACTCTGTAACCATTTTATGAGTGAAAATTATATTAATTTAGACAGAAAAAGCAAAGAAAGTTGCTTTATCGTTGTTCATTTCGAGTAAGTTTGAAGGCGATACTGAGAAACTTTAAATATAGTAAATCTCTTATTTCATTGACGATTTTTGTTAGGCTAAGCGTCCACTAGGCTCGTCGAGCGAATCGAATCGAATCGCAGAAATTCGCCTCCTATATATTTGCTATGAAACTGGGTCCATTAGCGCCAAGCCGCGGCGCGCCGAATTGAATCGACCGCGCTATTTGCTTGACAGGCGAATTTCTTCGCCAATGCGATTCGATTCAACTCGGCGCGCCGCAGTGGACGCGGAGTAGTGGATGCACACCAGAGTATTTTTATTAATTTCTATTTCTTTTTCGTAAGAATCTTTTTGTTTAAATAAAAATGAATGAAGAACTATTGATATCACTGGTCCAACAACATCCAGAATTGATTAATCATGAAGATCCACATTATCACGATTTGCGTCACGGACAGCTCGCAAAAGACGCAAAAACGACCTATTCGAGAAGTTCTTACAAGATTGTAGTGGGATTTTAAAAGTATGGAATGTTTAAGAAAACCAATTAACTGGAATAGAATGTTAAAATTTTCTCTTTATCAGATAATAAGGAATTGAATAAAACTACTTTTACGGATTCTATCGCGTTTAATTAACATGTTTTTATTGATTCCCGACGTTTACGGTTTGAAGCCGGCGACAGACGAGCGTGCGCCTGTTGTACTACCATATGTCAGAGGTGTCACAGACAAGATTGGCTACATCTTGAAGCTAGCTTCTATTCGAACATTCTTTAAGTTACCGAAGAAGATTAGTCAGTACTTACCATCCGTCAAGTGCAATATTCCTCTACAAGATGCAGGAGTGTACAAGCTTGATTGTGAATGTGGTCTCTTATATATAGGACGATCTATCAAAACCCGCGTAAAAGATCCGAGAATAGTTTTGCTGGGTCCACTGTCGTAACGATGTCGAGGACTGGTGTCGGAAATGTACAAGTAGTGCGGCTGTAAAGGAACCTCAGACTCGTAGTATAGGTGCATTGAAACTGTACAATGTTGGTGCACCATGGGAGAGGATAGACCTTAACGTTGTGGGACCTTTTCCGGATAGTGAAAGTGGTAACAAGTATTTCATGGTTGTGATGGATTACTTCACCACCACCACTGCAAAACTACAACAACACAGTAAGTTCATTCTGCGTAAATCGGCCCAAAATTATTAATTAAAAAAGCTGAAGATACTCCGGGTTAACTCTGACATCGGGACGTCAATCACCTCAGTCCCCCGTGACCATGGGTGCTGTAAAGTACACGAAACGTCAGGAGTCAATAAAAAGAAGTTAATTAAACGCGATAGAATCTGTAAAAGGAGTTGTATTCAATGTGTAGTGTTCGCGTTAATATAAGAAATCATTATAAAAGGGAATTTTCAAAAATTTATTTCCTTTGAAACGTAACTTTGAATTATTTCAAACAGTGACGAGCGTAAATTAAACGCATAAACAAGGCTATACGCCTTTGACTTTAAATTGTCTTTAAAAGTTAAAAAAAAGATATTAAAAAACCTTTAAAAGTACGGATAAATAAAAATAGCAAACAACTTAACTAATGGATGACTAATATGAGATTTTAATATTTTCCAAAACATGAAAATCATATATCATTTTCATATAATTTTCAAAAATAAATTTCTGAAATACTCGCAACTAGAATTTAATTAAAACCTAAGAATTTTAGAATAACAAATAGCAATTAAGTAAGGGCAAGGCGAGAATACTTGTAACTTGTTTGGGCGTTGTTAAAATTAGTTTCTTAATATCATTGGAATTGTAGTACCTACATAGTTTGCTGTTTACTAAGTGACAGTTACGGCGTACCAAAGAATACAAGTTGAAAATATTGTCAAGTTGGAATTATATCTGCGTAAATATAATTTTTACAGAGTTCATGTTTAATAACAGTGGTAGAGCTAAGCGGTGGCTTTTGCTGTCGCACGGATGGGCCAGCTCGAACCGGGGTGGTACCACGACCTCACAGAATACCAGCGTGAAGTAGAGGTTTACCTCTGCGTTGCGCTTGGTGAGTGCAGGTGGCCGGTGGCCCAATTCCCCCCCCCCCCTCATCAACATGGTAGTGGAATTAAATAAAAGACTACCCCAGGAGGGTACCAGCACCCCTGGAGAATCCCTCGCTGAGCATCCACGACCAAACTACTCCACTCCTGGGCGTGGGTGCTCAGGCTGCCCCGCGTATTCTGGGGGGGGGCGAAATTCCGCTCAAGATGAAACCTGCTCGGGGCAAGCGGAGCAAGAAGACAAAGGCAACCCCTGGCACGCTTACCGTGGATTTCTGCAATATCAGGGGACTTCATTCACACCTTAACGCCGTCCACTACCATCTGGAGATAGCTAAGCCGGCCTTGCTCTTTCTTACCGAGACACAGGTGTCCTCTCCGGCTGATACTTCGTATCTCTCCTACCCGGGGTACAAATTAGAACACTCGTTTGTGCCCCGGGCTGGAGTTTGCGTGTATGCCAGAGAGGACATCTGTTTTCGACGCCTCGGCAGCCTTGAAGGTACGGACCTGTCCATCCTATGGCTACGCGTAGACAGCGACGACCATCCCCGCGTCTACGGGTGCCTCTATAGGTCCCATAGCGGTAATGCCGACACAGACCGACTCATAGACCACGTCCAAATGGCTGCAGACTCCGTGCTACAACAGGTCCCATCCGCAGAGATCGTGATACTCGGTGATTTCAACGCCCACCACGCTGAATGGCTTGGTTCTCGTTTAACCGATCATGCGGGTAGATCTGTCTATGACTTTGCTTTGGCATATGGTCTAACACAACTGGTTACTTCGCCTACGCGGATCCCAGATGTGGAAGACCATGTACCTTCCCTGTTGGACCTTCTGCTGACCTCTCATCCGGACGGATATCAGGTCTCCGTCGATGCCCCTCTGGGCTCTTCGGACCATTGTCTGATCCGGAGTACGGTGCCACTCACACTCCAATCGCAGTTGCGATCTACAGCTTGCCGCCGTGTTTGGCACTATAGGTCAGCTGATTGGGACGGGATGCGGTCTTTTTTTGCATCCTACCCTTGGGGGCGGGTTTGCTTCTCGCCGGAAGATCCCAGCGTTGTTTCCGATTCTGTTGCTGATGTGGTACTTCAGGGTATGGAACTTTTTATTCCATCGTCTGTGGTGCCCATCGGAGGCAGATCCCAGCCATGGTTTGGTCGCTCCTGTAAAATAGCATCACGCTATAAGCAGGAGTGCTACCAGGCCTGGGCTGACGCATCAACGTCTCGGGATGTATACACCAGCGCATTAAAAAAGAAGTATAATTCCGCCTCCAGGTCCTTCAAAAGCGTCATTGCCAAGGCAAGGTCTGAGCACATCGGCAGAATTGGCGAGAAGCTAGTTCGCCTTCCTTCGGGAACCCGTGCATTCTGGTCTCTCGCCAAGGCTGTCCAAGGGAACTTCTGTCAGCCATCTCTTCCATCTCTGCACAGAGAGGACGACTCACTGGCCCATGCCGCAAAGGAGAAAGCCGATCTGTTGAGCTCTCTTTTTGCGTCCAACTCGACTCTAGATGACGGGGGGAACACACCGCCGACCATCCCGCGATGTGAGTGCTCCATGCCGGATGTGCGATTTACACAGCGCTCGGTCTGCAAAGCACTCTTCTCCCTGGACGTCAACAAGTCGAGTGGGCCCGATGGAGTCCCTCCCATTGTGCTGAAGACGTGTGCTCCGGAGTTGGCACCGGTTTTAACGCGTCTTTTCCGGTACTCCTACTCCCAAGGCGTAGTCCCGAACTCATGGAAGACAGCTTTGGTGCACCCGATCCCTAAAAAAGGCGACCGCTTAGACCCGTCCAACTACAGGCCTATCGCCATCACCTCCTTGTTCTCCAAAATAATGGAAGCCATTTTAAACTGCCAGCTCATGAGGTACCTTGAGGATCACCAGCTGATTTGTGACCGCCAGTACGGTTTTCGTCGGGGTCGATCAGCTGGTGATCTTCTAGTCTACTTAACTCATAGATGGGCGGAGGCAGTAGAGTCCAAGGGGGAGGCATTAGCCGTTAGTTTGGACGTAGCGAAGGCCTTTGATCGGGTCTGGCACAAAGCGCTTCTTTCGAAGCTTCCTTCCTATGGGCTTCCCGAGAAATTGTGCAAATGGATCACCAGTTTCCTTGCTGATCGGAGCATCAAGGTCGTAGTAGACGGTGAATGCTCTGATTTCAAGCCTATCAACGCTGGTGTTCCACAAGGCTGCGTGCTATCACCAACGCTGTTTCTCCTGCATATCAATGATATGTTGCTAACTGGCAGCATTCATTGCTATGCGGACGACGGCACTGGTGATGCCTTATATACCGGCCGTGCCAATATTTCTCGGGAAAACGTCGCCGAGTACCGGGACAAACTTGTGTCTGAAGTCGAGTCTTTGCTTAACAAAGTCTCGGATTGGGGGCGACTAAATCTAGTCCAGTTCAATCCCCAGAAAACACAAGTTTGCGCGTTTACCGCTAAAAAGAACCCCTTTGTCGTATCTCCTCAGTTTCAAGGCACTCCCCTTACTGCCTCAGCTAGTATCGGAATCCTTGGCGTCGACATATCGAATAGTGTGCAGTTTCGTGGTCACTTGGAAGGGAAGGCCAAATTGGCCTCTAAAAAGCTTGGCGTGCTCAGCAGAGCGAGACAGTATTTCATGCCGGCACATCGCTTGCAACTTTACAAAGCGCAAGTTCGGCCCCACATGGAATACTGTTCTCATCTCTGGGCCGGGGCACCCCAGTGCCAGCTCCTTCCACTTGACCGCATCCAGCGCAGAGCGGTTCGAATCGTCGACGACCGAGTTCTTTCTGATCGGCTCGATACACTGGCACTGCGTAGAGATGTTGCATCTCTTTGCGTATTTTATCGCATTTATCACGGGGAGTGCTCTGAGGAATTGTTCGGACTAATTCCAGCCGCTCAATTTCACCATCGCACATCGCGACAAAACTCGCGTTACCATCCATACCATCTGGATGATTGGCGGTCCACGACTGTGCGATTTAGAAGAAGTTTTTTCCCTCGCACGACTTCCTTGTGGAATCAATTACCACCAGCGAATTTTCCGGACCGATACGACTTAGGAACCTTCAAGAAAAGAGCTTACACCTTTCTAAAAGGTCGGCAACGCATCTGCAATTCCCCTGGTGTTGCGGTTGTTCATGGGCGGCGGTAGTCACTTACCATCAGGTGAGCCGCATGCTCGTTTGCCCCCTATTCTATAAAAAAATATATTAAATTAAAATTTAATGTCCTTTTTTACAGGATAGGGTGACAAACAAGCACACAGTCCTCAATATAGAATCAAAATGCAGATGCGTTGTCACCCATTAGGACTAAGATGGAATGCCTCTTTTTCAGTAAAATGGGTCGCCAATTCTCTATATACTCACCATACGAACCACATAAATTAAATAATTTTGTGTCAAGCTGCCATTTTACCCTGGTATTCTGTAAGAGTGTGGTCCTTCCCCGGTCGAGTCTACTCATTCGTGCTACAACTATACTACTAATATAGCCGTTCGTTTCCAATTAAACATTATAACGCAACAGCTCATGGAAAATACTTATACAGATTATTCATTAATTTGCAATCTTATAATACTTAACGTGGCTCTACCTTGTTTTCACACGTAGTAAAGTCACTCTACAGCTATATAATGATTGTAGTGCGAATTGGTCATCTTAACCGTGGTAGGGACCACGCTCTCACAGAATAACAGCGTAAAATAGTACCTCAACGCTGCTGTATTTCGTGTGGTGAGTGTAGAAAATCGGTGACCCATTTTATTGGAAACAGAGCAATCCATCTTAGTCCTCAGAGTAATAACGAATTTGTATTTTGTTTCTTAATTGAGGATATATTATGTACAAGCAAATTTTTAAAAAAAAGATTTGCATCCACTTACCATTAGGTCCGCTATGTGCTCGTTTGTCATCCTTATTCTATAAAAATAAACTGAATTGCTGAATAAAACTCAGTATCTGGATAAATTTTGTTGTGATCTAAAACAATTCCTCTTATATTCTTCAACAAGCACAGGTTTTCCTCACGGCCTCTAATTACTGGCTCACTATACCCTTTAAACTGTACTTATATTGTAAGCTTGGTGGCTGAAATAGGTAGAGAGGCGGTTATGTGTGTTACCTCAGAACGTTTTTGTAGGTGAATCAATTTTGATATTTTTTATTTTTATTTGAAAGCTGGTGCTTCCTTGTAGTCCCATATAAATTTGATCAAGATCTGACCATGTCATTTAATTAACTTCGACTACATTGATGATGTGAAACACAATCTGTTGCTGATATTGTATATATTCTATATATACAATATATTGATTATATATAGATATACTTAAAAATAGGTAAGGATTTTTATTTACTGACGGAACAAAAAAAATAAATATATGTTTTATGTAACAGTGTGGGCTGAATTTTAAAGTTGTCTCGCTTTTAAGTGCTATCAATGTATAGCATGCTTCTGTGAGATAACGTAGTGTGTGCCAACAATGACAACGTAGTACGTTTTTGGCAGTCAGCGTAGTACTTTTTTCGGCTGAGGTTTCTGGAAATGAAATATAAATAAAATCAGGCTTTTCGTTGTATTACAGAATAAAAAAAATAAGGCGCGCAATTATGTTCCAGCTATTCAAAAACTTTTAAAATATTTAGATTGTTATAAAAACATCGAACTAGAAGAATTTTCAAAACCTGATTTTTTTTATTACTCTTCCATTTATCCGTAAAAGTACATTGGAGTCTCCCGCACGTAGTCGAATGGTAAGGGCCATTCGACTATAAGAATTACACAGGTCTAAGTTCGTAATCGTAATCCAAGTATTATTATGTTCTACAATCTGATTTTGAACCAGGGCGAAAGTTTTCGAATACTTTCGAAAACCTGCGAACCTGCAGGAGAAATTATGATAACATTATGTTACTATGATTTTTTTTAGTTGTACGCGCTAATACTAAACTATACCATTACCATTACTGCCTATTAAAGTGCACTGCTAAACAGAGGCCTCTCCCATAGATTGCCTCAGAGGGGAGATATTTGTCATAGTCGCCACGTTGGCAAGCGGGTCGGCAACCGCAGGTTTTTCAGTTTTAGTCGTTATTAGGAAGACGCTGCTGCCTTAGCCCTGGTTTGTTTCCCTCCGTCGCCTTTTATGACATTTACGGAATGATATAAGGTAGAGTATATTCTTATACCGCCATTACACGGTAAACTGAGCTATACGCGTCGTATTATGAATATCTATTGATATATTAAGCTACATACCAAATGGTCGGTATTTTTTATAGGACAGGGTGACAAACGAGCACATAGTCCACCTAATAGTAAGTGGTTGCTGTGGCCCATAGACATCTACATCATCTATCCTTGTTTGCGAATCAAAATGCAGATGCGTTGTCACCCATGAGGACTAAGATGGAACGTCTCTTTTCCAGTAAAATGGGTCTCCAGTTCTTTACACTCATCATACGAAATACAGCAGTTTAAGCTGCTATTTTACGCTGGTATTCTGTGAGAGCGTAGTCCTTCCCCGGTCGAGCCGACCCATTCGTGCCACAACTATACTACTAATAATAGCTGCAGCATGGCTCTACCACGTGTAGGTTATTATTATCGGTATATTAAAAAAAATATAAAAAGCAAATGGAGGAATTGTGGAGTTTTTACAATTGGAGGAAGCAAAAAAAAAGGGAACAATGATCTCTAAATTAATTTTACCCGTTCTTCTCTGTTCATAAACGATTTTAATAAAATCAAACAAATAAAATAGTTTTCAATTACTTCTGTACTTTCTGAAATTATTATTTTTTCACCAACCCGTAACCGTCTTCACCGCGCTTGAAAAGCGCATTAGCGATCACATCACTCCATGTTTGCAGTTGTGATGTGCAGCAGTGATGTTAACTTGACGTTTGAAGCTTATCATGTTTGTCAGTCTAGTCCAGTACTTACTATCGTTTTAAAGAATCTTATTAACATTAATAATAACTACATAAAGTAGTACGGCTCCGTGGCATAGTGGCTTAGCAATGAGTTGTAACGCTTGGGGCCGCGGGTTCGAATCCCGCACGGAACAAGTATTTGTACGACCTACAAATAATAGTTCCGGGTCTGAATGTTTGTCCTTGTGCAATATATGTTGGTAAACTGCCTCCACGATACAGGAGAAAATCTTAGTGTGGGGGTAACGTTTTTTTATAAAAAAAAGTAAGTTAGAAAAGCTTTTGTTAGCAATGGTTCACGGCAGTTTTTGAATGGCAGATTTATACAGTCTTCTTCTTCTTCTATCTCTTCAATTTTATTTCTAGAACAAATATCGGAGGCCACAAGATCTTCCGCTCATCTCTTAAGGGATAATGGGTTCATTCACGGATATATTTGTAACAGTATAATTAAAATTGAAATACAAGTATAAATATAATTTAAAACATAAACAAAGTAATCCCAGTTATTTATAGGATTCGCGGTAGCTCAGGGGCTGACTCATGGCGACCTATGTATGCGTATTTAATGGGATGAGTTATAACGTATCAAATAACACTAATATTTTATTCCTATGGTGGAGCAACACAATATAATATTTTTTTTATAGAAGAGGGGGCAAACGAACATGCGGCTCACCTGATGGTAAGTGACTACCACCGCCCATGAACAACCGCAACACCAGGGGAATTGCAGATGCGTTGCCGGCCTTTTAGAAAGGTGTAAGCTCCTTTCTTGAAGGTTCCTAAGTCGTATCGGTCCGAAAAAATCGCTGGTGGTAATTGATTCCACAAGAAAGTTGTGCGAGGGAGTAAACTTCTTCTAAATCGCACAGTGGTGGACCGCCGCCAATCATCCAGATGGTATGGATGGTAACGCGAGTTTTTTCGCGATGTGCGATGGTGAAATTGAGCCACTGAAATTAATCCGAACAATTTCTCAGGGCACTCCCCGTGATAGATGCGATAAAATACGCAAAGAGATGCAATATACTACCGAGCAAACAAAACATTTGACTTCATTCATATTTTAGCTGAACACTGCAGCCACCATAAGCACTATGTCAATTGCCAACACGCGGTTACACATTTTGGCACAAACTATAAGCTATCTGATAAATGAAAGCAATATATACTGAAAGTACACTGAAAATGTTAGGTTGTATAGTAATCATAGGGCTTGAGAGAATGTTAATTAAATATAAAATAGTTCCAAGTAGTTTTGGTGTGTATATGTTCTTTGACAGATTTGAATGGTATTTGACGTATGAGGTATCGTTACATTTGTCTTAGTTGTAGGAGTGACACAGAATTATTTTATTAAAAAATTACGCAGTCAAGTTTTACAACTAATTTTTAAGCATTCGTTTTGTTCTCACAATAACTTAAGTCATTATCAGACTTCAACAGTACATAGTTGAATCTAGATCTCTATAGCTGCACTAACTAATGTACTCTTCGGTAATCGTATTCTTTTGCTTTCAGCTGCATTTGTATTATTCATATTGGTATTCATTCTATACATTTCCCCCTGAATTTTCCCACACAAAGATCTTTAAGGCGTGAACATACACATACGCGCTTTGCGCTTAAGGCATCCAATTTTTCATAAAGTATGTATAGTGGAAATAAATTATCCGTGCTTTATGGCATTCCTTGGGGAAGACCTAAGCAGTGGACTTATGAAGGGCTGTAATGAATGAATGAATGTTTGTATCTATTGGCACTTACACTTGTGATATAGGTTTATCTTAGTTTAGGTTTCTATTCTTAAGAACTATTTTAGATTACAGATTTCTTCCAATTTATTGTACAGAAAGTTAAGAAATGAGCAAATAAATTTTTTAAATATATTACCTATTAATATTTTTGATTATATTTTAAGTATAACCAAAAATTTGGCTGTTTATAGATTGCATTTGTAATGCAGTCTTTAATTATCTATAATTACCAACTCTCTGTCTGGCGCGTTTTGAATGTACGAATATTTTAAAAAACATGAATTTCACATTAAGATACAATATGTTATTTTTTGGGTCTGATGTTAGTGTTGTAATTATCCTCATAAATTTTCCAAGCTTTCGATTATCTGTAAATTGTTGTCGGACAAAGGAACAAAAGATCATATTATTTTATATTAATAAAAAATTAAATTTTAATAAAGGTACGTACAATTCATTATATACTGTAATCGCTGGAGCATCTGTTAGTGATCGTGTAACTCTGAACGATTCGACCAAATGAGACAATATTCACAGAATATGTTCGTTTTATGGGGACGACGGTAGATACATATTAACAATGTTTATGATGATTTAGTGCAAAAAAGAGATCACAAAATCTGAACCTGATAGGTGCCACTGACGTCGAGTCATTGACAAACTTTATATCTACACTGTAGAAAGTCGGGAGTGGATTTAAAGTAAACGCCTCCTACTACTACAGGATAGGGCAAACGTCTACCGGGCCAGCTAGGAATATTACATAACATTTCTTTAATCCTAAATTGTTGACTGTTGCTATAAATATGTCTTTGAGTTGCACAATGGATATTTGAACAATATATTTAATCAAGAGCGTGTTTATTCTTCGTACTGCGCGCTTTTAGGTCAAACCTAAAAGTATTGTCACGCGTTTGGCAATCAGCGGAGCACTCACGCTCATTTTGATAAAGAACCACGTCTCATGTATGTGTAAACTCGCATTTTTTTCTTTGTATTTTCAGTATCCTGATGAATTGCCAAATTTGTTCAACGCAATGAACTTGTTTGAGATGGGAAATGGAAGAAATTTTAAGATTGTTTTGTTTAAGCTTAATAACCCGTATCAAGGTTAAAGCCACAGCCTATATATGTACAGCCTATATATGGGGATTCCGCACCAGCTTGCCACAAATTAAATCAAATATAAATTCAGACATTGGCCGTTCCTTTTAATCCGCTGCCTGTCACCAGACTGTGTATTTCACGTCATATGTAAACGAGGCAGTAACATCGTCACACTTTTTTAAGATTTGGGGAATAAACGAGCAAACTGGCCACCTGATTACCCACAGTACTTGGATGCTGTAGCTTTATCATCCCTGAAGTCGAAGATAGAATGCCTCTATTCCAATAAAAAGGGTCTCCGTTTCTCCACAATCACCACTCAAAAATACACCATTATGTACGTATATAAATTACCAATCCGTCTATCGGAAACCACAGGATGTTTTTGATATTTTGCATGTCACTTCTTACGACACAAAATGGCGAAATTGGGTAAAGGAATTCATCTCACGCCGCTTAGTTATTACTTTGTAATGTAGGTACTATGACAAAACAATGTAACTAAAATATTAAATGATATCCTCCATATATGGAGTACACGTGTCTGCATGAAATGTAGAAATAATATTTTTAATTTTTAATTAGTTCACCTGGAACCACGTAATACGAACCGTACCTCCTACCTATGCAATTACTTCAAAATGACGATATATAAGTCTCCTTCAATTTAATAAATTGATTATTCTTAACCTGCATCAGTGAGTTTAATTACTTGCACTCTTGATTTTTTTAGGATCTTAGGATAAGGGTGACAAACGAGTACACAGTCCACCTGATGGCAAGTGATTGCTGCGGCCCATAAACATCTACATCTATCCTCTATTACAAATCAAAATGCAGATGCGTTGTCACCCGTGAGGACTAAGATGGAATGCCTCATTTTCAGTAAAAAGGGCTTCCGGCCACCTGCACTCACCAAGCGAAACGCAGAGGTAAACCTCTACTTCACGCTGGTATTCTGTGAGGTCTTGGTACCACCCCGGTTTGAACCGGCCCATCCGTGCGACAGCAAAAGCTGCCGCGTGGCTCTGCCACTGTTAAAATCTTGATTGGGCTTAACTACAATTATTATGTAGGGGTATTTACTATTAATAATAATAATACGGCGATGGGAGTCCGTCCAGTTTCCAGTTCGGTGCCCCATGAATCGGCTCAGCTACGACGCCTGGCGTTCTGATGACGGGCTCCATGGACGTAATATTCGCACACTGGTTCGCTACAACTTCTGTTCAGAAATAAACAAATTTTTATTTAATTTTGATATAATTCGGGACTAAAATAAATATGAAAGGTCGTTTATCTACAATAATAATTTTTCATCAAAAATTGCAAAGACAACAAAAATAGAAAATTCATACACACGGTAGTTCATACTGAAGATGATCAATTGTACTAAAAATATTTATAGCCTACTTTCTAATGGCCCCTATATCATAATTAATGTATGACTGGCACACTTAAAAGTTTTATCAGATGGCTAAATGATTAATGTTTATGACAGCATCGAAGGGGGTCGTGCAGGTATTGCGATGCAACTAGTGGGGGATAGACCACGTGCCTATTCCTTTATATACAATAAAAGAATAGTCACGAGGACGACTTTGCTGTAGCCGCACTCAGATACTGCCAACTGAACTGTGGACGGACAACACGATGAACTTCAAGGAAACAGACAAAGAGTAAATGGCAAGTGAGGCTGGTAAGTTTCTATAAAGTCACTAGAGAACGTATAAATATTACGCCCATTGGCTTGGAATCCATTCGACATTTGGGTCTTACCAAAAAAAGAAAAAACAAAGTAAAACAGAAACTGCTCTGCCTTACACCCCGCTGCCTCCCTGATTAGATAAAGAACGCTTTTTATTCGTTCTGAAAACCCTAGGAAATCTATCTACATCATCGAATGGTCCTTCGCTTGTCGGATAATTAAGAAGAATAAACATCGTGAGTTTTCAAGAAATTTTACGTATTTCAAGCTATCGAAGAAAAGGAAAAATGCTTGTTACACGGTCGAAGAAAGTCTTAGGCCTACGTATCAAAATCAATGTAAAATAGTAGGTGCTGCCAGCACGTTCAGAAGTACTGGGGTCACAACAAGAAGTACGAGCTCGGAAAGAACTACAAGCAAAAAAGAATCTACTACCACATCAGAAGGCACTGCTACGAGTATGGAAACCTCCACCACATAACAGACGACGTCTACAGAAAATGCTGCAAGTACGAAGACTGATGTCAGCACTCCTACTACACAACAAATTGAAGATTACGACAACACACACATGCCATCGAAGTGCGCTAAGTCATGGCATTCTGATTTGCATCGAAGAAGGTTATTGGAGTTAAAAGCACAAGAAAAAATAGCCGAATTGAAGCTGGTGGAAATATGCGCAACACTCGCACTTGTTCAAGCCAAACTAGACAGACAGCGCGCCGCCGAAAATGAAGAAGCACCTTCTGCATCTGAAGATGAATAGGAACGGCCAAGATGAGGTCAAGAATGATTAGAATAACAATCCTAGTACTCTTTAACAGAAGAGATGAAAGAAAAGAATTAGCCAGAAGAGAGTGAACAGAAAGGAGGAGGACAAATAGTTCACAAGGAATAGGATAGTAAGCACTGGAAAAACGATGAATAATCTCGGCCTGCACGTCACCCACAGAACCTGGATATCACTACACTGGCGGCGGCTCTCACTCAAGCAGTACGAATGACGAGAGACCTATATTCAATGGCTAGTCCAACAGCTGGCTCGCATTCCGCACCGCCTACTATAAAACTGAAGCTTTTTTCTCGAAAACTGAAAACGTAGATTAAGAAGAAGACTCAGGAGGGTAGCCATGGAGGTAGTCAGCAGCCTCCTTATTAGTCAACCGGATCCAGGAGCAATCGTAAAAGCCCTGGAAAGAAGATTTAGAAGTGCGGTCGCGTTGGCAATGAACGAAATTTAGAAGATTAAAGCGCTGGAAAAACTCAGCGCCAATTCGCGAGATTCATACATAATCACGAACAAGATAGCTAATATCGTACTACCATAGAAGTCCTGAAGAAAGTATACTACCTTTATGATCCAGATTTAGTGAAGATCACCATTGAAAATTCCACACCGATAACAAGAAACAAATGGTACGACTACTATGTGGTTAAACTAGTCAAGTACGCCGATTGCGTCAAGAACGGTCAAGCATTTTTGAAGATTGCGCCTGCCACGCTCACCGGTTTCAACGGTACAAGAGTGGACATCTACGCTTTGATGGACGATAAAAGCACCTTCATGCTCATCGACGAAGGACTGGCAGAATTATTGAACTAAGACGGCCCAAGTGATCATTTGTGTTTCATTCAGACCTTGTAGGTCTGAATGAAACGGCCAAGCACAAAAACAGCAAGAGATGGCCGTCAACAAGATACGAGGAAAATATAGCGAAGAAGAATACACTATACGTAATGTGCGTACTGTACAACACTTGATGTTCACCAATCAGAACATAGAAAAAAGGGATCTTCAGGACTGCTTTCATCTACGAGAGATGGAAGACCAGTGTGTCTATAAGAATGCCTGTCCCAGCATAATAATAGGACAAAACTATTGGGAGCTCTTGGTGGCACTTACAATACGAACATGAAGGCAAGATCAACCTATCGCATCTTATACGCAACTAGGTTAGTAATACACAGATATCGCTCGCCGTACCAGAAACCAGTTACCTTCTGTGGGCACAACATCATCGCAGCGCAGAAAAATTAAATGGAAAATAATATGATGAAGAATTTTTTCGAATCGGAAGCCCTCGGAGTGGAGCCAAGGAAACAGAAGAACTATCCAATGAAGCATGATATGAAAATTATTCATCAAAAGAGACGAAGAATGACTGATGGCCGTTTCGAAACTGTTCTTTTGTGGAAAGGAAATAACCTTAAGATCCTGAATAACAACGAAGATACATACAAAAGGCTGATGATACTGGAGAAGGAGCTCGACCGTGACCCTCAACTAAAAAAGAAGTACGAAGATAGAATCAAAAATCACCTGTACTTTGATCTGATCTGAGTGTACTGTATGCAACCCTTCGAAGCCAAAGATATGACTGGTTCATGATGCAGCAGCGCGATCACAGGGATGGAGTATAAACGATATGTTGTTGCATGGCCTTGATCTTCTGCAGTTATTACCTGAGTTTATCTTGAGGTTCCGGCAGAATCCCTCCACAATCTCGACGGACATTCCAGAAATGTTTAAGCAAATCAAGATAAGGACAGAAGATAGAGAAATAATATCAGATGACATTAGTAATATTCGGCGCAACTTCTTCACTATGTATTACACGTGGGTGGGTGTCGAACCGGCAATCTGTGTTACGTCACTTCAACACGTATGCGGAGGTTACTCGTCTACGTCTAAGTCTCTACGACGACGATTCTATCACTCGTGAGGAAAGATAAAATTCCTAAAATGGTTCTCTGGTTCTCAACATTTATCATACGAAACATAAGCAGCATTAATCTGCTATTTTACGCTAGTATTCTATGAGAGCGTGGACTTTCTCCATTCGAGATGACCAATTGAACAATAATAAAGTTGCAGCCATGCCATGTATAAATATAAAATTTATAAAAATATTTAATAATTGTTCACGCCCTGAGTTGCCCCTACAAAGTTCGATTGGGCTAGGGCCCATCGTAGCCCCATCGACGGGCAACAGAGGACGGGGCCAAAATGGCCTATGGATAATTAATATATAAGGGCTAGGTAAATAAATAGGACGTTCCTGGTTTCGAATCGAGGACCGACCCCAAGGCGCGGTTAGGCGTTAAGTATGTGCTTGTAAGTTTGTGTTAAAAAGTATGTATGTGTGTAACCTGACGGCCCGATGTAGTCAGACCGCAAATCCGCAGACGCTGCGTTTCTTCAAATGTGCGATCCTCCAGTGGTAGTTCACTTTATCTGAACTCAAGTCTGACGTCACTTCACTTAGTTACTTATCTTCACGCACAATCCCTGACGGGGTAGCCAGAGAGAACAGATCGCCAAGTGTCACGATCCTTACATACCTCTTTCGCTTCTTTCAGATTCATTATCTTCTTCATACATGCACGTCTAGGTATCCGAGTACTCTTGACCCTCCCCTCTTCGAGCAGTTTGCTCACATGGTCTTCGAAAGTTAGTCTCGGTTCTACCTCGACACCTTTTAATATTAACTTTCGCGCTATATATTTTCTTCACCATTCGGTCTTCATTCATTCGCTCAACGTGCCCAAACCATCGAAGCACGCCCTTATCAATTTTTGTGATAAGGTCATCTTTCAAACCTGCCATATTGCGAATCTCTTCGTTTCGCTTCGTTTCGCGACGTCACTTCACAATTTCAGTTTATGAACTTTATTGTACACTATTTCAATCTATCAACTTTATTGTACATTTAGTTAACTTCAAACTCAACTAAATCCCCGTTAATCGTAATCAAACACGTGACACACGGCACAACTAATGAACGGTCGATCAAAGTTCAACTTCCATTTTCACTTAGCAACAAATTATTTCTAGAAACCGAACGCGACCTTCTCTCGGGTCACAAAGTTCAGCGTTCCACACAATAAACTAAAATTCTTTCGTACGATATTAACAGACCATACAAGCAAATTAAATATTGCAAATGCGCTTCAAAACGCAATCACTATACAAATTAATGATTTCTTATATTTACGCGAACACTACACATTTAAATAAAACTAATTTTACGGATTTTATCGCGTATATTAACTTATTTTACATTCCCGACGTTTCAACCACTTTACAGCACACATGGTTACGGGGGGGGGGACTGAGGTGTATGACGTCCCAATGTCATAGTTAACCACGGCTACCTCCAGATTAAAAATTATTAATTTTTGTTCGGATCTACGCAGTATGAACTTACAGTATCATGAAGTCTTGCAGTTGTATGCTTGGGTTGGGATTTAATTTTATTA
Organism: Parnassius glacialis; assembly: GCA_033319125.1. Lineage (NCBI taxonomy): Eukaryota > Metazoa > Arthropoda > Insecta > Lepidoptera > Papilionidae > Parnassius > Parnassius glacialis. Next base: position 16,298,373 of record JAVANC010000023.1, on the reverse strand, counting down.
ATTATGAGATTCCAAGCCAATGGTAGCACCCAGCCATCTTCTCTATTGAAATTAGGATGTTTCTTGATTTCAATAGCCTCGCGAATCATCCTTGGAAGGAATCGGTGTTCTTTAGCGAGGATTTGTGGTCTATCAAATCTAATGTAGTGACGGAGGCGATCCAGTACGTGTTCACAGACTTCAGACTTCCCGGAGCGTCTATTCTTCACATCAGCTATGTGTTCCTTAACACGGGTTTTTATAGATCTTTTAGTTTGTCCTATATAAGAGAGACCACATTCACAATCAAGCTTGTACACTCCTGCATCTTGCAGAGGAATATTACACTTGACTGATGGTAAAAACTGACTTATCTTCTTCGGCGGCTTGAAATATGTTTTAATGGAAGCACGCTTCAAGATGTAGCCAATCTTGTCAGTGACTCCTGTGACATATGGCAGTACAGCAGGCACTCGCTCGACTGTGACCGGCTTCACTCGTTCACTGTGACCTAGGCGCGGGACCCGAAGCTTATTGTCGTGCAAAACTTGCTTGACGTGTTGGAGCTCGGCGGCCAGGTGTTTACTGTCACAGATCGCTCGTGCTCTCTGAAACAAAGATTTATCCACGGTAGCTAACTGTGAAGGATGGTGGTGGATGGTGGAGGATCGCCCCCGTCACTACATTAGATTTGACAGACCACAAATCCTCGCTAAAGAACACCGATTCTTTCCAAGGATGATTCGCGAGGATATTGAAATCAAGAAACATCCTAATTTCAATAGAGAAGATGGTTGGGTGCTACCATCTGCTTGGAATCCCATAATTAATAAAATTAAATCCCAACCCAAGCATACAACTGCAAGACTTCGTGATACTGTAAGTTCATACTGCGTAGATCGGAACAAAAATTAATAATTTTTAATCTGGAGGTAGACGTGGTTAACTATGACATTGGGACGTCATACACCTCAGTCAGACCATGGGTGCTGTAAAGTGCTTGAAACGTCGGGAATGTAAAATAAGTTAATATACGCGATAAAATCTGTAAAATTAGTTTTATTTAAACACTATACAAATTGACGTAAATTACTTGCAAACAAAGGTAAGTTAAACATTCACTCAACAAAATAGCCTCGTTATCACTTCAAACGCTCAAAACAGACAACTCAATTCGAGGCGGTCTAAAAAAGACCCAAATCTTCGATAGTAAATTAGACGCGAGCAAATACTCAAATTCTAGACCATCAAAACCAACACTAGCCGCGCGCAACCGATGCCGCGGTCGCAGACAATGCAAACTAGTCGACAAAGCCGCGGCGTTCAAGATACAGACTTCGCATACGCGTCCGGCGCTCGCGCCCTCTGCCGAGCGATCCACCCGGTAGAGAGGGCGACGGTGATCTTTACAAAGTCAGCGGAAGGACACGCGTGTTGAATGTAAATTTTAAATGTTAATTATTTGGCCTAAACAATAATATAAAAAAAATTACAATGTATATAGTAAAGATTTTTAAAGTCGGCATTAAAATGTAAGATCGCTCAGAAAGCTATGCTTTTAGAACACTGTTAAAATGCGGACCATAGCTAACATTTTAATTTCCGACTTCCTTAATTCACCAAGGTATATCAGCACAATAGCTACGAAACTAACTTTAACTATTCCTCGTAACTCACTCACCGCGACGGGAATTCGAGATAAGGAGAATACTGTTTGGTAAGAACAGATATTATATTGCCAAACGAAGTTGAAAAAATTTAGCGCTTTTCAGGCGTATGTACTCATTTAATTTAATATAATTAAAAAGTTGCTCTCTATGAATTCTTCCATGCTTAGAGCGCTAATCATCTACATATAAAATGCTTTGTCCTAAATGACAGACTGACGGATCAACGCACAGCCTTAACCGATGATCGTAGAGACCTGAAGCTTGGAGGATGTGTTCTTTGTATGACGTAGGCATCCGATAAGGATTTTCCAAAATTCTACCCCTAAGGTAGTGTAAAACGGGGGCAAATTTTGTATGGGATAACGTGATTCCTTAGTCCAATCTACTTCAAATTTTGCATAAGCATTCTTTAGACTCTGTTAGAATTGATGGAAGACATCTTTCGTATTTCATTGAAACGCATCGTCTAACTGGGTTAAAAAGTGGTAGAAAGTTATTTTGGGGGTGATTTGCATAGAAGTGAATATCAATTAACCGCTATCAATAATAAGCTTTTGATTTAAATTACATTTTATTTAGACACATATTTGAAATTGTAAATCTCTTAGATTACTTACCTACTTAGCGAATATTTGCGATTGCTGTATAATTTGTTTGGAAGTTCATTTTCACTATTTCATTACAATATTTTTTGTAGTTTAATTTCCTTTTCATTTGTAGTTATAATAATTAAATAAAATTCTTGGAGTTTGATTTGTTAGTGTATAATATAGGTTTTAAGTTTCAATTGTAAAAATATCTGTGTCTGATTTGTTGTGTATAATTCTATAGTTTTAATTTTGTTTTAATATAGATATTTAAGTAGGTATTAGTTTGTCTTTGAAGTTTAATCTGAAAAACTAAACTGTGTCTATTTTTAGAAATGGGAACAGAGTTGGTTAATATCACAGGTAAATTAATAAACATTACTATTTTACCAATAGTGGTGGATGGTGCAAACCTTTTCCGTACGCTTTCTTATTTGTTGTACGGCACACAAAAACGCTCAATAGATATTCGTAAAGAAATTGTGCGTAATGTGACAAACAATTGGGATGCGTTTGCTATTATGTCCCATGACCGTTATGGCGAAAATCATGAGACAAAAGAAGAGTATACGTTAGATATGTTACAACATTCTTCATATGGCGGTTTCTGCGAGTTAGTTGCAGTCGGTCAAATATACCGTGGCAACCTGTATGCCAAATTTGGTACAGAAGACCAACCCATCAAAAGGTTAAGTTTTCCCCAAGATCACTCAACCTTCACCAATTTCTAATGTTGTGCAACTTTCATTCGCCTACTTATACTATTATTGAATCTGAATGTGAGTCAGATTTAATTTCTTCTTTGTCCACGAATAATTGCATAAAATCTCCAAATTTCACTACCCAAGAATCAGTCAAAATTGAAATTAGTTTGACAAATAAGTCACAAAATAATATAGCGAAGACACGCAGGGCTAGCATTATTTGTGGTCAGAAAATAGCAACTTAAGGAAGCAACAAAATATAATCAAAATAACCCTATCAGAAAAAACACCCTAAAGCTCACAGGCAGGCTGTCGTTGCTTATCAGCGGGAACACCCTGAAGTAAATAAGCAGTGTACAGAGTATCTCAGTTACGATATGAACGAGATCATCAAGGACAGCGAGTTGAAAGACGTCTAACCTTGGAATTTTAAAGCCTTTTCTGGACTGAGTTATGATAGTAACATTGCGTAAGATAGTGGTAATACTGTTGTTTTGGGACTTATGAACATCCAATGCAAGTGGTATAAAACTCTTAAGTACAAGGATGAATCTGTAGGAATGTGCTGCGATTCAGGAAATGTCTTTATTCTCGAACTTTTGCAAATGCTTCCACATATTCTTTACTGTTTGCTAAAAAACCTCCACCCTGAGCATGATAATTTCTTGGCTGACTTACGGCATTATAACATTTGTTTACAAATGATCTCATTTAGAGCTAGAAAGATAATACAGGATGGTTTATGCTTACATTAAAAGTGCGGGGTCAGGTGTATCACTTGGTTGGAAAGTTTTCATCCGTCACCCCACAATGAACCACAGTTCTTAGAGATATATTTTCTTGAGCCTTATCAAAAATATGGGAGTCCATCGTAGGTGAGATATTACTGCCGGATAGTTTTCAGACCTGTTGCATTATAAATAGGAAATTGTGATTTCCCGGAATGGATAATTATATAATTCTCCCTACAGAGTTAGGTACAATTGTTTCCATTGTAGAAGAGCTTATAGCTAAAATTTACACAAACATTAATAATGTTCACGATAAACCTATAGAATTGTTATGCGAGCGTGCCATCCTAACACCAAAAAGCCACAGTCATAAATGTAATACTCTTGAGATCATTCGAACGAGTCGAATATCAATATAAATCCGTCGACGCAGTGACAAACACCGATGTTGCCACTTATAATCCGGTCGAGTTCCTGAACACAATGGTGCGCCAGTTATGTTGCTGCGCATAAAAATCCACAAAATTATGCATTTGCACCAGATTGCAATTGAAAAAATTGCATCGCTATGTAATCGAGGCAACTATACTGACAGGTTGTTTTCGAGTAGAGTCTGTATTTATTCCTAGGATTCCCCTAATATCATCAAATTACCCCTTCGAATTCAAAAGAGCGCAGTTTCCTAACAAAGTCTGCTTCGCCATAACCATAAACAAAGCCCAAGGTCAAACTCTTAAGGTAGCGGGAGTAGACTTGTGAGAAAGCTGCTTCTCCCACGGACAGTTGTATGTGGCATGCTTCAGAGTAAGCGAACAGAGTAACCTGGTGATTCTAGCACCCGAAGGAAAAACAAAAAATATTGTTTACAAATAAATACTGCGGTAGGTGTAGTATTTCAATTTCGTTGTAAAAAGATAATGCCCCGTGTCACTTTCACCAGGTCAAAGGCCGAGCTTCATGTTCATAAAATATAACAAAATTTTATTATATTTTCATGTTAATTTGACTTTTAAATCCCAACACTATAATAAAAATTGTTATATTTAGAAATATTCAAACATTTTAAAATAACAATTTATATGTTATAATAAAATTAATAATGCAAAAACCGATTGAAAATCCTATTAGAACCATTTTATTCTACGCGGACGAAGTCACGGACAAAAGCTAGTTTCAAGATAAAACACAATTTTGGTTACATTCAAAATACTATCAAATTATTTTCATTTCTTTATTTGTCTCTTATATTTAACTTCTTGGCACAGGCCTATTTCACGAAATGAAAATTATTAATATAAAATATCAAATTCACGACATGTTAAATACTGAAAAATAGTAACGGTATGACAATAATTAATACTTAACTGGAATTTTATTTTTAACGCAAGTTTTAGGTGTTTCCCTGTCATATCATAAATATAATGTTTGTGCTAATGATAACAATAATTTATAGTTTGGATCGAATGAGATGTTAGTAGTAGTTCTCGACTTCAAGTTATAAAAATAATGAACATGTGAATTATATGTGAAAAAAGAAAAAAAAATGAAAAATGTTTATTGAATTCACTTCACTCACACGTTCACTATATGTAACTCGATTTGGCAACTTTGTCTTCTAATTCATCAGCATGTAAAAGTCGATTGCTGTACAAGGGTCATATCCGTGCGCTGATGAAAAAATATTAGAAGGGAACATATGTCTGAGAAAATATTAAATGTGGAGTACGTGTGAAGTCCAAAAGCATATACTATATGACATTTATGAGTTTTTTTTTAGTTTATTTAAACAAATGAGGATATAAGGATATATCAGGATAGTTTTAGTAGCACACATTACACGGTTTGTTTAAATAACCAGTCAAGTATTTATTATATCATTTTAACGCGGACTTCATTCCATGTTGTGAATACAAATGACGTCGCAATATGAAAGCACATTTTTGCCAAATGTCCTTTGAATATTCCAAGAGTAAAAATGTACTTCAGGAAGTAAATATATAATACTTGATGCAGTGAGAGGAGACATTTTGCGAGTTGTTGGATATTTATTTCTCTATTGGAGTTTCATGTTGCAAATTCAAAATAATAAATTATTTTATAACTGCTGATATGATACTAGATCTTACAATAACACTCTCAAAGCCATTTATAATAAGTTTTTTTAAACTTTACTACTTAAGTACATATATTCATAAGTGGTAGAGCCATACTGCAGCTATATAATCGTTGTAGCACGAATGGGTCGGCTCGACTGGGGACTATGCTCTCATAGAAAACCAGCGTAAAATAGTAGCTTAACGCTGGTGTGTTTCGTATGGTAAGTGTAGATAACCGGAGACAGTTTTTACTGGAAACGAGGCATTCCATCGTAGATCTAAGGGGTAACAATGCATCTGCATTTTATTTCTTAATCGAAATAAATGTAGATATTTATGGGCTACCGCATCTACTTTCCATCAGGTGGACTGGTGTGGTCGTTTGTCATCCTAATTATTTAAAAAAAATATAAAGCTGAGTTACATTGGATGTCTTAACCATAATGTTGTCTATAAAGGTTTGAATTTGTAGCAAAAGGTAAAGAAATTTGTTGTTGTTGCTTTAAAATCGTTGCAAGGTTAAACCTTATTATGCTAATTCCTCTTACACCTAAGACCTCTTAAAAATAAGGGATGATATTTATTTTATCAAGAATGCATGAAATTAATCGACACTTTTTTACCTTTAAATGATGCCATAAAATCTATTGATATAAAAAAAAAATATTGTCTTTTTCTTTTCAACTTGTATCAAGTTATGTCAACTTCGCGGTTTCGTTAGTAAAATGCGATTATACATTTTGATCTCTTAATTTGCTCGATTTCTAATTTTATTGATTAAATTACCTTTGTATTGATCATTGCTATGCTACGGAAGACTCTCCCGCAAAAGTTTGAATTTAATTAAAATTTATAAACAGTTTGTGCGAGGTAATCAAGTTATTTTCGCTTGCCACGGACATGTACCGTAATACAAAGATTTTTTTACAATTGCTTTAATCAACCATTTCTCTCTTACACATACACTATGTGATCGAATTCGTCAACAAATCATAATAAAATACGCGTATAACAGTTTTTGTTTTAGGTTAACGCAACTTCTAAATGTTATTTGGTTTACGGTATGGTTTAAAGTAAATTATATTTATTTATTTATTAATTTATTTATAGAATGTACAAAACAGTTTATATTCCCTTTTTTAAACGTTACCCCACCCTAGGATTTTCTCCTGTGTCGTGGAGGCAGTTTACAAACATAAATTGCACAAGAACAAACATCCAGACCTGGAACATTTATTTGTAGGCCATACAAATACTTGTTCCGTGCGGGATTCGAACCCGCGGACCCCAGCGCAACAACTGATTGCTAAGCCACTGCGCCACGGGGCTGTCATTTTTCATCATCATCATCATTACAGCCTTTCACAAGTCCACTGCTGAACATAGGCCTCCCCCAAAGGAATGCCACAAAACACGGTCCTGAGCCACCTGCATCCATCGACTTCCTGCATGTCTTACCAGGTCGTCACTCCATCTCGTGGGGGGTCGCCCTACACTTCGCCTACCGGTGAGAGGCTGCCACTCAAGAACCTTTCTTCCCCATCGGTTGTCGGTTCTTCGAGCTAAATGGCCGGCCCACTGCCACTTCAGCTTACTAATCCGTTGGGCTATGTCGGTTACTCTGGTTCTACTGCGGATATCCTTATTCCTAAGTTTATCACGCAGAGAAACTCCGAGCATAGCCCTCTCCATAGCTCGCTGAGCGACCTTGAGCTTCCTCATACGGCCAGCAGTGAAGGACCACGTCTCAGTTCCGTAAGTCATCACTGGCAACACGCACTGGTTGTACAATTTCGTTTTAAGGTTTTGAGGTATGTCTGACGAGAAGATGTGTCGTAGCTTCCCGAACGCTGCCCAGGCGAGTTGAATCCGTCGATTGACCTCTCGGTCGAAGTTGGACTTACCTAGTCGAACTATTTGTCCCAGGTAAACATACTCGTCAACAACTTCGAGCTTAGTGCTCCCAACAACTACCGGCGTAGGTGTGACATGGACATTAAACATAATCTTTGTTTTGTCCATGTTCATCTTAAGACCTATCCGTTGGGAGACACTATTGAGGTCATTGAGCATAGTGCTTAGGTCCAGCGATTCTGCCATAAGGACTATATCGTCGGCAAATCGAAGGTGAGTGATGTACTCGCCATTGATGTTGATACCGTATCCTTTCCAGTCCAGAAGCTTTAAAACGTCTTTCAATGCAGCGGTGAAGAGTTTCGGGGATATCACGTCACCCTGTCTTACACCTCTCTGCAATTGGATAGGTTTCGGACTCTGGTTCTGTACTCGGATAGCCATCGTAGCTCTACTGTACAAACACTTCAGCACTTCGATATACCGACAGTCAACTTGGCATCGCTGAAGGGACTGCAGCACCGCTCAAATTTCGACGGAATCAAAGGCTTTCTCATAGTCCACATACGCCAGACATAGTGGCAAATTTTACTCTTCGGACTTCTGTAAAATTTGCCGAAGGGTATGTATGTAGTATATGGTGCTAAAGCCCTTTCGAAAACCGGCTTGCTCGGGAGGCTGGAAGTCGTCAAGTCTGCGCGCGAGACGATTCGTAATGACTCTCGAAAACAGCACGTAGACGCGGCTCAGAAGGGAAATCGGTCTATAGTTCTTCAAGAGAGCGTTGTCACCTTTCTTGAAGAACAAGACCACCGCACTTCTGCTCCATGCCTCCGGTGTAATGCCACCATGGAGGACGGAATTAAAGAGCTTCTGAAGGACTTCAAGTACCGGTCTTCCACCCGCTTTCAAAAGCTCCGCTGTAATTCCATCCTCGCCTGGGGCCTTGCCGTTTTTAAGGTGCTGGAGAGCCATTCTCATCTCGCTTAGACTGACGTCCGGGATATCTTCGGAATAGTGTCGGATAAGACTCGCTCTTGGATCGTTACTCACACTTGCGTGTGGCTCCAACGATGACGTGTACAGCTGCCCATAGAACCTCTCAATCTCACTCAAAATCTCAGGTGTCCCGGAAACGATGCTGCCACATTCGGTCCTCAGCTTTGACAGTTGGCTCTTTCTCGCACACAGATCTCTGGCAAAGACTTTGGAGCCTTGGTTCCGCTCGATCGCTTCTTCAATACAAGCTGTATTGAAGTTGCGTAAGTCCCGCCGCATGCATTTGGAGATCTGTCTGTTCAGTTGCCTGTATGCTGTCAAATCTGATGAAGAATGTATCATCATCTCCCGTCTAACAGCCATGAGATTAAGAGTGTGATCGGAGAGTTTTTGTGTTCTTCTGCGTCGGGTCTTGCAGAACTTAGCTCCGACCGCATGGACAGTTTCCACGAGCTTATCATTCAAATCGTCCACTTCATTGCAGTGTTCTAGGCACTGAAAACGGTTTTGTTACTCGAGCTGAAAGGTTTCGGGACTTTGGAACAGAGCACGAGGGGGCGGAGCGTTGACTTCATTAGAAGAGACCTCTTCAACTTAACGTTTAGGTTGAATGTGCCTCTAACCATTCGGTGATCGCTGCCAGTTTTCACCCTCGCGATCACGGAGACATCACTGAACAGTTGTCATCTGGTCGTCATAATGAAGGCAATCTCATTTTTTGTCGAACCGTCGGGGCTCGACCAGGTCCACTTCCTGTGGGGCCGCTTCTGGAAGAAAGAGTTCATCATAAAGAGTCCTTCTTTCTCCATGAAGTCGGCCAGCTGCTGGCCCCTTGGGTTCCGTTGCCCTATTCCAATTTCCCTACTTTCAGCTCACCGTTCTCTCTTGTGCCTAGTTTTGCATTGAAGTCACCCATTAGAATAGAATAGAATAGAATAGAATAATTTTTTATTCAATATTGATTATTACATAATACTTATTGAAAGTCATTTTTTATTTACCACTGGTTCGGAAAATACCTCAGCCCTGGGAAGAACCAGCAAGAAACCCAGCGGGACTTTTTTTTAAACATAATTTCACTTAACAATAATTTTGTTTATACAATTTTTAAATGATATTTTCATAGAACCAGCATGGTGGCGGTCACCCTATTCTTAGGGGTTATTTTCATTCATGTATTCCTTGATGTTATAATAACCCTTCCTGTACAGTTTTTCTTTAATAAAGCTTTTAAACTTCTTTATTGACAAACTTTGAATATATTCTGGGATTTTGTTGTAAAAGCGTATACATTGCCCCATAAATGAATTACTGATTCTGTGGAGTCTAGTAGCTGGCATTACAAGCTTATGTTTGTTCCTAGTATTTAAAGTATGCACATCCTTATTCTTATTAAAGCTATTTATGTTTTTATGCACATACATTACATTCTCATAAATATATTGCGATGCAAAAGTTAATATGTTTATTTCTTTAAATTTTTGTCTGAGGGACTCTTTACAATTTAGGTTATAAATCGCCCGTACGGCTCTCTTTTGCAAAACAAATATAGCTTCAATATCAGTCGCATTACCCCATAGCAAAATTCCATAAGACATTACGCTATGAAAGTAACTAAAATACACTAATCTAGCTGTCTCAACATCTGTGAGACTTCTAATCTTTCTTACAGCATATGCTGCAGAACTAAGTCTGCTTGCTAATTTAGATATATGGGGGCCCCATTGAAGTTTCGTGTCAATAGTAATACCAAGAAAAACAGTGGTATCCACAAGACTCAACTCCTCCCCATTTAACAGCACATTGGTATTCGAATGTTTTACATTAGATATTGTAAATTTAATACACTTCGTCTTATTGCCGTTTAAGAGCATATTGTTGGCGTTAAACCAATGTACCAATTTCGATAGAGCATTATTTACATCGTCATAACTAATTAACTGTCGTTAGAGTTTGAAAATCAAAGAGGTATCGTCAGCAAATAATACTATATCGTGATTGTCCCCTACAAGATAAGGTAAGTCATTAATATAGATTAAAAACAGGAATGGGCCAAGAATCGAGCCCTGAGGAACGCCCATTGATACTACCGATCCGGAGGAACCTTTACCATTAATCACTACTTTTTGAATTCTGTTACTTAAATATGAAGTAATAAGTCTAAGCGCTAAATTTTTTACACCGTAATGTTGTAGTTTCCTGATTAATTTCTCATGATGAACACAATCGAAAGCCTTGGAAAGATCACAGAAAATACCTAAGGCATCTTGTGAATTCTCCCAGGCATTAAAAATATATTTCATAAGCTCAACACCGGCGTCCGACGTCGAGCGACCCCTTGTAAAACCAAATTGGTTTTTATAAAGTAATTTATTTGTATTAAAAAAAGTTAACAATTGATCCAAAATTATTTTTTCAAAAATTTTACTGAGAGTTGGTAGTACAGAAATAGGTCTAAAATTAGCGGGGTCCAATGTACTACCAGATTTAAATAAAGGTATTACTTTACTATACTTCATTAAATCAGGAAACACACCAGAATCGATACAAGTATTAAAAATAATAGCAAGATGAGGTGCAATTAAATCTATTATGGACGCAATAACTGTAACGGAAATCCCCCACAAATCTGCGGTCTTCTTTGCATCAATGGTTTTGAAGTATTTTACAACATCTTGCGATAATACTTTTTCAAATCTAAATTCTTTTAAACAGGTGTTAACATTCTGTTTGAGTAATGACTCGGCGACAGTTGGAGAAGTATTCAATGAAGTATTCATTAACACCGTATATTGAGTTTTGGAGGAATGCATGGCTCTAGAGATATCCTCATACATTTCCTCCACCTCCTCATCGCGGTGTGCCGAGGTTGGTGCGTAAACCTGTATGACCTTCAGCGAATACCGTTTGGTGATTCTGAGTATAAGGTACGCAACCCTCGTCAACACACTCCCGATCTTTATAAGGTTGTTAACGAGAGACTTGTGGACGATAAATCAGACACCTCCTTGGGACAAGTGGTCGCCCTCCCGGTGATAGAGCAAGTTGCCGGATTCGAGGATTACTGTGTCCTCCCCCTCTCTTCGGACTTCGGATAATCCTATAATATGCCAGCGCAACTTGTCTATCTCTTCTTCCAGCTCCACGATCTTCTTGTCTGTACTCAGGGTGCGTGCGTTGTACGTTGCCAGGTCGAGTCGTCTAAAGTGACAACCGAACCTCCACCGGAGATTCTTAGCACCCCCTGCCCCGCCTTTACCATGGTCGCCACCGTAGTCAGGAATAGCGGGGCCGCCGGGGACTGGGGGCCGTCTGTTTGTTGCTCTATTCATTGGGGGGTTTTTGCCATAGTTGCCACGCTTGGCGAGCGGGTTGGCAACCGCAATTTTTTTATTGTAATTTTGGCTATTATCAGGAAGATGCTGCTGCCCATCTCCTGCTTGTTTCCCTTTGTCTCCTTTTACGACACCCACGGGAGGATATGGGGTAGTGGATATTCTTGACCGCCACTACACGGCAAATAATATACACTTTTACGTAACATAAATACCTAATATGTATATATATATATATATATACACATATATATATATATATATATATATATATATATATATATATATATAAAGTTTTGACGTGGAATACAAACCAAATACGTGTACATACAGTTGCAACATGCATTATACGTAAATATCTATGAAAAAAAATTAGCTAAACAATTTCATCACAATTTAGTAAAAGTTTTATTTTAGATGTAATTAAAGAGGATAAAAAATTAATTGATTACTTGAAGTAGTGGAAGAGTTGAGTGGGAAGATTATTTATATTATTGTCAAATACGTCAATGTCCCTATCTGATCCTGTCAAAACAATATCGTTGTAAGAGCGACACATTCGTATTAAAGAATTGTAAAATAAAGTCTTTATAAACGACGACGCCTGGGATTCGACTTGATATTAAAATTGATTTGGGATAAAAGATATCGGGAAACAATTTTGCATTGTAATAATTTATAAAAGTAATGAATATCTTGTATTGCACGTCTATTGCGGAGTGATTCAACTCCAAATCTGAGTAGTCTCTCCTGATAAGACGGTAGTTTCCGACCTATTTCCAGTCTATAACTAACTATCTTAAGAGCATTATTTTGGATTTGCTCTAGATGCTTGGAGTGCACTTCGTGAATTCGAGACCATACAACAGAACCATACTCAAGAGTACTTCTTATCAAAGCATAGAACAGATATATAAATGTGGATGGTTTTTTAAAATGTTTGGTTGTTCTGGTAATATAACCTAATGTTTTGTATGAAATTGTTTCTAATGTGATCATAATGATTTCTGAAAGTAAGTTTTTCATCAAAGTTAACACCTATCAAGTCTTTTGCCACTGAATTTCGCTTAAGAATTTGACCTTCAAGTATATAATCGTGATATATTTTATTACGTTTGTTCGGAAAAGATAAAAGAAAGCATTTATTTATATGTATGTATATGTATTTATTTATATGTAAGTAAAACATACAGTTTTATTTGCACTAGTAAGTAATTGTGTTAGCATCATTTAACAAATCTATACAATCATTAGGGTCATTAATTTTCTTGAACATTTTAAGGTCATCTACGTATATTAGATAAGGACAAGTTAGTTTTGGGATTAGGTCGTTAATAAAAATAACAAACAATAGAGGACCCAGATGGGATCTTTGTGGGATACCTGATTTAATAATGACGGCAGTCGATTTATACCCCTTTACATTAAATAATTAGCTACCGTTTTCTATGTAAGACTGTATCAATAGGAATAAATTACCATAGATGCCGTACCACTTGAGTTTCTGAAAAATAAATGCATGGTTCACTTTGTTAAATATCTTGCGGAAATCGATGTATATTGTGTCGATTTATAAACTTACTGCGAAGGCTGAACAAAGATATGCCTTATATTCCAACAGATTTGATATTGTGGACTTTCCCTTGACAAAACCATGCTGTTGCTTGAAAAGAGCTGAGAAAGATTGTATATGATAATAAATTCGATAATAAACTAGAGATACAAACCCTTTCGCGATACAAGATAGAATTCTGGTAGGTCTTTAGTTTTCACATAACGAATATTCTCCTGATTTCTGGTTAACGTAATCGATATTTGGTTAACGTTATCGTTAACAATCAATATTATGTCAATTTTGTAAGATTCCAAATGTCACTATTGAAGATTATGAGTTTAATATTAATTTTTTATGCCTATCAAACGTAGAGAAATTTTCAGCACACTCTTTGACGTCATAATTTACAAAAGTTTAGAAAAATTTAAAAAATTAACTACTACTTCGATGACAAACATGATTTGAATATCTGTTAACAATAAACTTATGTAAAAATTTAGTAAGGATACTTTATAAAAAGTCTACACTTATTTTAGTTACGACTATTTTTCTTATTAATTTTTGATTTATCGAAATAGAATGCTTTATTAACTAAACGTTCAATAATGCATATAAAATATTATATTTATTCTTCTTAAATATTATGATCTGTATACACCTTAAATTTTTATTTGTTTAAAGTTAAAATTGGACCTTAAAGCTATGTTTTATGGTGAAAAGAATGTAAAATAATATTTTTTTATCATCATTACAGCCTATCTCAAGTTCAATGCTGAATATTGGTCTCCCAAAAAGAATACCATGCAAGGTCTAAAGCCACCTGCATCCATCGACATCCTGCATTTTATAAAAAAATATTTTACTGACAATTACTTATTTTGAGATGTGAACGATACAAGATATTTTGTAGTGTAATTAACTATCTACTGGCGGCGTCATGATTATGGTAAATTTTTTTAACAATGGGATTGGACCGTGATAAGCAGAAAATTGTCATGGGGCTGATTACGAAAAATATAAATTCATAGTGAAAAGAAGAAAAAAATAAATTCATAGTGAAAAGAAATATTCCTACTTTTAAAGGTGGTAGCGCTCCTTTTCTGCCATTGGTATCTGCCCTCTAAAAGCAGTGCTTGAAATGTGATGCATTCCATCTAAGTTCTCAGAGGTGAGAACACATTTGTAGTATTTTTGCTTGAAGTTTATATGTCCTCAGACTTATTTATAGAATAATGGTGACATACAGTTCACCTGATGGCAAGTGGATGATATGGCCCATGGACATTTACATTTATCCTCAATTAAGAATCAAAATAGACAGAAAATGTCACCACTAAGGACTAAGATGGGATGACACTTTTCCAGTTGAAAGGGTCTCCGGTCCTCTACACTCACCATACGAAACATAGCAGCATTTAGCTGCTATTTTACGTTGCTATATGCTATACCTCATTCGAGCTAAAGCATTCGTGCGTCAATTGTACGTATAGCTGCAGCTCGGCTCTACCACGTAAAAGCCACCACTTACGATGGTAAGTGGTGGTTTTTACGTGTAGTTGACTGCAATTTCGTTTGGCACTTCAGTTTTATAAAAAAAAATATCTTTCATAGTAATTGTAATGTATATTTTACTTTTAATTAGAACAGAGAAAAGTAAGTAACTGAAAATCTTGATAATACTTTACTTAACTCAATCATTGGCTTTCTAGTGATAAACATCTGAGTAACACATGCGTTACTTTGAAGAGAATTTTCGATGATAAAGTTACTTGTTGTCTAGAGTTTAATTGTGCTTGCAGAGACCTCTTTGCTTTCATGTGAGCGATGAACATAAAACAGAATTTGTGGAGCTCATAAGTTTAAGTTTCATATATTGAATTGAATTTTCAGTCTTGATTATTGTTATTTGTTAACTGAGTTTTGTGGTCAGAGATTCGGGGATATATTTTAGCTATCATACTAGAATTGGCTACAAAGTTGTCATCAACAAAGTACATTTTAAATATTGTGCAATATATATATTTTATTGACATTATAAAGCAATGTTTCTGTAAGTAGAATAATTGCAATTGTTAATCAGAGACAAAATACTTTTTCAATATACAAAAAATCATGATTAAAATAGAATTAGGCGTTACTTTGCGAAAATCCATTATAATGGGGTTGTTATAAACTAATTTATTTTTTGCCGTGTAGTGGCGGTTAAGAATATCCACTACCCCATATCTTCCCGTGGGTGTCGTAAAGGCGACAGTGGGAAACAGTCAGGAGATGGGCAGCAGCATCTTCCTGATAACAGCAACATCACAATAAAAAACTGCGGTTGCCAACCCGCTCGCCAAGCGTGGCAAATATGGCAATATACCCCCCAAATGGATAAAGTTACTAAGAAAGGGACCCCAGTCCCCGGCGGCCGCACTATTCCTGGCTACGGTGGCGACCATGGTAACGGTGGGGCAGAGGGTGCTAAGAAACTCCGGTGGAGGTGCGGTTGCCACCTACGACGACTGATCCTCGCAACTTATAAGGCACGCACCCTGAGGACTGACAAAAGGTCCTGGAGCTGGAAGATGAGATAGACAAGTTGCGCTGGGATATTATAGAATTATATGAGACCCGAAGAGAGGGGGAGGATACGGTAAACCTCGAATCCGGCAAGTTGTTCTATCACCGGGAGAGCGAGCATCTGTCCCAAGGAGGTCTCTGATTTATCGTCCACATCTCTCTCGTTGACAACGTAATAAAAATTGTCAGTGTGTCGACTTTATATTCAGAATCACCAAACTTGTTGCACCAAAATTCATTGAAGATCATACAGGTTTACGCAATAACCTTGGCACATCCCGATGAGGAGGTGAAAGAAGTATATGAGGATATCTGTAAAGCCATGTATTACTCCGAAACCCAAAATACGGTGTTAATGGGAGACTTCTACGCAAAACTAGGTAAAAAAGAAAAAGGTGAGCTGAGGGTAGAGAAATTTGTAATAGGGCAACGGAACCCAAGGAGCCAGCAAATGGCCGACTACATGGAGAAAGAGGGACTCCTTATGATGAACACTTTCTTTCAAAAGCAGCCCCACAGGAAGTGGACATGGTCGAGCCCCGACAATTCAACAAAAAATGAGATTGACTTCATTACGACGACGGCAACTGTTCAGTGATGTCTTAGGGATCGCGAGGGTGAAAACACGTAGCGATCACCAAATAGTGAGAGGGCCAAACCAAAGGCTACCAAACACTGAACCTAAACGTTAAGTTGGAGAGGTCACGTCTAATGAAGTCAACGCTCCGTCCCCCTCGGACAACGCTCTCTTGAAGAACTACAGACCGATTTCCCTTCTGAGCCGCGTCTACGTGCTGTTTTCGAGAGCCATTACGAATCGTCTCGCGCGCAGACTTGACGACTTCCAGCCTCCCGAATAAGCCGATTTCCGAAAGGACTTTAGCACCATAGACCACATACATAGCCATCGGCAAATTGTACAGAAGTCCTAAGAGTACAATTTGTGTCTGGCGTATGTGGACTATGAGAAAGCCTTTGATTCCGTCGAAATTTGGGCGGTGCTGCAGTCCCTTCAGCGATGCCAAGTTGACTGTCGGTATATCGAAGTGCTGAAGTGTTTGTACAGTAGGGCTACGATGGCTATCCGAGTACAGAACCAGACTACGAAACCTATCCAATTGCAGAGGGGTGTAAGAGGGGGTGACGTTATATCCCCAAAACTCTTCACCGCTGCATTGGAAGACGTTTTCAAGCTTCTGGACTGGAAAGGATAGTGTATTAACATCAATGCCGAGTACTCACCTTCTATTTGCCGACGATGTAGTCCTTATGGCAGAATCACTGGAGGACCTAAGCACTATGCTCAATGACCTCAATAGTCTTTCCCAACGAATAGGTCTTAAGATGAACATGGACAAAACAAAGATCATGTTTCATGTCCATGTCACACCTATGCCGGTAGTTGTTGGATCACTAAGCTCAAAGTTCTTGACGATTATGTTTACTTGGGACAAATAGTCCGACTAGGTAAGTTCAACTTCGACCGAGAGGTCAATCGACGGATTCAACGCGGTTGGGCAGCGTTCGGGATATTACGGCACATCTTCTAGTCAGGTATACCACAAAACTTAAAAACGAAACTGTACAACCAGTGCGTGTTGCCAGTGATGACTTATGGAACCGAGACGTGGTCCCTCACTGCTTGGCGGATGAGGAGTCTCAAGATCACTCAGCGAGCTGTGGAGGGGCTATGCTCGGAGTTTCTGTGCGTGATAAACTTAGAAATGAGGATATCCGCAGTAGAACTAGAGTGCCCAACGGATTAGTAAGCTGAAGTGGCAATGAGCCGGCCATATAGCTCAAAGAACCGACAACCGATGGGGAAAAAAGGTTCTCGAGTGTCGGCCTCGTACCAACGGACGAAGTGGAGGGCGTCCCCCCATTAGATGGAGTGACGACCTGGTAAGACATGCAGAAAGTCAATGGATGCAGGTGGCTCAGGACCGTGCTTTGTGGCACTCCTTGGGGGAGGAATATGTTCAGCAGTGGACTTGTGAAGGCCTGTGATGATGAAGATGATGATATAAACCTATTTGCTTAATTACCGTCGCCGTTAATCCCAGCACTACCACCCCCAGCACCACGACACTAGGCACGACACACCACTCTCGAAAATACGACACGTGTTTCGCCTCTACACGAGGCATCCTCAGGTGAAGTAGACTTGCGGGGGCTGGTCGCTAAGTGAGTGGCGTAGTTTATAACAACCCCACAAAAAATAATATTTAAATATTCCGGCATAATGTCGCCAGTTTTAAAACGTAATTTTTTAGACTACCGGTAATACCTAGCAAATATTTTTTTTTATCTTAAGTTACTAAAAGTATCAGTTTGGCCTCTTACAACAGGAAGGTTTTCAAATCACTGAACTGAAGAATGCTGTGTATATATATATATATATATATATATATATATATATATATATATATATATATATATGTATATGTATATGTGTCGTGCTCTCTCTATCATTTTAAGTCAAAGTGACTGTAACATCACGAGATTTAAGGATATCTTGATATTGAGTAGCATTTGAGTATTTGGCCATTAATTTAATTTCTTAACTCCTGAACCACCTGCATTCATTGAATTCCTGCATCTAATACCATATCGTCACTCCATTAAGTGAGCGGCCATCCTACATTTAAGTTATCGATACGAGGCTGCCACTTAAGAATTTTTATTTCCCATAGCTTTTTGGTTCTTTGAGCTATATGATTAGCCCATTGCCACTTCAGCTTACTGATATGTTGAGGCACGTCGGTTTAATCCGGTTCAACTGCGGATATCCTCACTTCTAACTTTATCACACAGAGAAACTAAATAAATAAAATAATTTTATAACAATAGTTTTAAATTATACTGAAACTGATTAAAAGTTCATAAACAAAGCTACGACAACTAAATAATCAATCCCACTTAAACATTAAAATAATAAAAAAACCTCTATTCACACAATACCGAAATAATTGTTAAATGTGTTACGTGATGGTTTCAAATTAACAACGGTGGATGAATGCATGAAATGATATGTATTATTACACAAACAGCGACAAGGATTGACAGAATAGTACAAAAGTTTTAGGTATAACAATTCAATATACTGTTAATCTTCTTTATATATAAAAAGTACGTGTCACGTTGTTTGTCCGCGATGGACTCCTAAACTACTGAACTGATTTCAATGAAATTTTTGCGCAATGTGCAGTTTGGTCCAACTTAAAAGATAGGATAGCTTACACCTCAATCTATAGTCGCAATACAATATTATTTTATTGAAAATTATTTGTCTATTATTTGTCAGTCACAATTATCTGTTAGCTCCAAACGATTCTGTCAGATGACGATATCTGTTGACTGGATTGAGTAAATATTTAATAGATGGCGCTATGTTAAAAATACAAACGTTTAATATAAGCTACAATTTAGTAGTATAACCACCACGTGTTCCTGTAAGTATTCAACAGATAGAACCGATTTCAAAAAAATTTGCAGACTGTGTGCAGTTTGGTCCAACTTGAGAGATAGGATAGTTTTTATCCCGATAAGTGACCCTCAATTTTTTTATTGCTAATTTTAGGAGTTTTTTTGGGAAAGCAAATGTTCGTTTGGAAAGGGCAGAACAACGTCTGCCTGGTCAGCTAGTCTTTATATATGAAAAGTACGTGTCACGTTGTTTGTCCGCGATGGACTCCTAAACTACTGAACTGATTTCAGTGAAATTTTTGGTCAATGTGCAGTTTGGTCCAACTTAAAAGATAGGATAGCTTACATCTCAATTTATAGTCGCAATACAATATTATTTAATTGAAAATTATCTGTATATTATTTGACAGTCACAATTATCTGTTATCTCCAAATGATTCTGTCTGATGACGATATCTGTTGACTGGATTGAGTAAATATTTAATAGATGGCGCTATGTTAAATATACAAACGTTTAATATAAACTACAATTTAGTAGTATAACCACCACAGTGTAAGTATTCAACAGATAGAACCGATTTCAAAAAAAATTTACAGACTGTGTGCAGTTTGGTCTAACTTAAGAGATAGGATAGTTTTTATCCCGATAAGTGACCCTCAAATTTTTTATTGTTAATTTCAGGAGTTTTTTTGGGAAAACAAATGGTCAGCTAGTATTGATATAAATTTTTACATTTGTAACGTAACAAAAGTGTAACGTAAATGTAATATGCAATGTGCTACAAGCTGAAATATATTTAGATCATTAGAGCCTATCAAAAGTCCACTGCTGAACATAGGCATCCCCCATGGATTGCCGTGTAGGGTAATATTTTACATAATTGCCACGCTACCACTGCACGTCTACCGTCCTGCATTTTAGTCGCATACACACGTTGCCTACACCAGGTTTTTTGATTATAATGCTCGAAATTTTGCCATTCTTGAAATTTTCGCTGTTTACAGGAAATTTATTTTACAGTGTCGATATGTAATCGATGTTGCGTCTGTTAGTAATCGTGCAACATCTGAATGACGATTATATACGATTACGATATTTGCTATATAGTATATAATAGCTATGCTAGAATCTGATAAATTATTAAAATCTCATTATTTATGGACCAAAATGACTTGTATTTACAATATATGATGGTTGGGTATTATTAGGGCTTCTTGCTTCTTATCCGGCTCGAAAGATCAAGAATATTATGGACTGCAGTGGACTGTATGTATTTACTGTTGCAAAACTGTTTTTTTTTTTATAGGATAAGGGTGCCAAACGAGCACACAGTCCACCTGATGGTAAGTGGTTGCTGCGGCCCATAGACATCTACACTTATCCTCGTTTGCGAATCAAAATGCAGATGCGTTGTCACCCGTGAGGACTAAGATGGAATGCCTCATTTCCAGTATAAAGGGCCTCCGGCCACCTGCACTCACCAAGCGAAACGCAGAGGTAAACCTCTACTTCACGCTGGTTTTCTGTGAGTGTCGTGGTACCACCCCGGTTCGAGCCGGCCCATCCGTGCGACAGCAAAAGCTGCCGCGTGGCTCTACCACTGTTGATTATTTGACTGAGGTATAATACGCTAGGGGACTGCTCAAAGGAAAGATGATACTGTAAAACTATACTGTATTCAAATATTTACAGTGCGGCACTACTAACTATTAACTATATACACAGTCAGGTCACAAGTATTGTCACACTGTAAAAACTTTTCTTTTAGAGTGCTGGCCACAAAAAAGTTTATTGAATTCGAATTTCGAATTATTCATGAAAATAAAACTGTATACTTTTTAGAATTTTACTCATTTTTAAATATGGAGTGAACGCTTAAAGAAGACCGCGTTGCAGTTATTGCGTTGCATCGTTGCGGTTACGCGCCAATTCAAATTTTTGACATACTGAAAAATTTGAATATACCAAAAGATTCATTTATAGTACCATCGAACGATACAATGAAGACTTTAGTATGAATGACAGGCCAAGAAGTGGTCGCCCTCGGTCTGTTAGGACTCCAGCAGTGATAAAAGCTATGAAGGCGCGAATTCAAAGAAATCTCAAACGTAAGCAGAAACTGTTGGCCCTTCAGATGGGGTTAAGCAGAACCACGGTGAAAAGGGTGTTAAATGAAGACTTGGGCTTCGGGCATATCAAAGAAAAACAGGACATCGTTTGAATGCTCGTCTAATGGACCTGAGACTGAAGAGATGCCGCGCTTTGTTGAAGCGGTACGCGGGAAAAAAATATCGAGAAATTCTTTATTCGGATGAAAAAATTTTTACCGTAGAAGAGAGCTACAACAAACAAAATGATAAAGTGTACGCACACAGTAATGAAGAAGCGAGCAACCGTATTCCGCGTGTCCAACGAGGTCATTTTCCATCCTCGCTCATGGTATGGTTGGGAGTTTCTTATTGGGGCTTAACAGAGGTAAATTTTTGTGAGAAAGGTGTAAAAACGAATGCAGTTGTGTATTAAAATACAGTCCTGACGAACCTTGTGGAACCTGTTTCTCATACCATGTTCAATAACAGGCACTGGGTATTCCAACAAGATTCGGCGCCAGTTCATAGAGCGAAGAGCACACAAAACTGGCTGCCGGCGCGTGAAATCGACTTCATCCGGCACGAAGACTGGCCCTCCTGCAGTCCAGATTTGAATCCGTTAGATTACAAGATATGGCAACACTTGGAGGAAAAGGCGTGCACAAAGCCTCATCCCAATTTGGAGTCACTCCAGACATCCTTGATTAAGGCAGCTGCCGATATTGACATGGACCTCGTTCAAGCTGCGATAGACGACTGGCCGCGCAGATTGAAGGCCTGTATTCAAAATCACGGAGGTCATTGTGAATAAACTTTAGTGTCATAAGAATCTATGTTTTGTTAAGTTCATTTTGGTATATAAATAGTTACATAATGAATAAACATGTTTCAATCATTTTTTATTAAACATGTGAGAGAATTTATGACCTGACTTGGTATACTTGAGAGGGGTCTTCACTCTTCTATGGAGTCTTAATTCTTCTTGATTTCTCTTGATGCTTCTTCTCTTCAAGTGCCGCTTCCGAAATGAACGCCTCACAGACCAAAACGCCCTTCTTATATTCCGCAAGAGAGCGTCTCAGCCTGTGAGTAGCGTCGTGAGACGATGCCGCGCGCTGATTGGTCGGCAACATCGCGTGATCTGCTGTTGGTGTGCGGGGTGCGCGGGGCGCAACGGGGTATGAAGGGGCGACGGGGCGGCGGTTCCCTCTGCCGTCCGTAACATCCTCCCCCCGGCGTAGCCTGCGAGCCTAAGCTTCCCTCGGGAGGACGGCTATCTTCCTGACGGGCCACCGCAGCACTCCGCCCCTGGTCCTGACCTCCACGTTGCGCACCACTCCGTCCGGTCCAGGTAAGGTCTTCGTTACGACCAACCCGCGGCCACACGTCTCTTGGTAGGTTGCCGTCCGCAACCACGATGTTTTATGTCTGGCAGGTGTGGTGCGTCCTTGGTGTCGCTCTGATGCGCCACGATTTCCTCCAACTCTTCGTCATCTCCTGCCCTCTCTTCCTTACGGTGAGGCCACTTATTTTCTTCCTCGTAAAGAAAGGGCGGTCCGGTGAACCATTGGTCACTTTCTTCTTTGCTTACGTAGTTCATGCGCATCGCCTGGTCTGCGATGTTTTCTGCAGTCGGTATCCACCTCCATTGCTCGGGTAATGTCTTTTCAGCTATCTCCCCTAACCTATGAGCCACGTATGGGGTGTAACGCGCCGTATCATTCTGTATCCACTGGAGCGCCGTAGTGGAGTCTGTCCAATATACTACCCTATCAGCTACCACTTTGTGCTTGCTTTGCACGAATTCTGCGAGTTCGCCTGCAACTCTAATCGCGGTATACTTTGCGCCTTGATCGGAGTGACTTTCGCCTTGGCCGCCACTAATCGTACCCTAACCGTTCCGTCGCTGTATCGTTTTCGCCAATATGCCGCGGATGCGTACGCACGTTCGCTTGCGTCGTTAAAAACATGAAGTTGACGCTCTACGACTCCCCCCGTAGGAGCATAGCACCTAGGCAGTCGCAGTCGTGACACCTCCTCGACGACTCGCAGCCACCTCTGGAACTCATTCGCTGCCTCCTCGGGTATTTCGTCATCCCATCCGACCTTCTTCATTCGCCATAGGTCTTGTAGCAGGATCTTGGCGGTGATGGTGAGGTAGCTAAGCAGTCCGAGCTGGTCAAACACAGATATGACTGCGCTTAATGCTTCCCTCTTGGTCGGTGGTCGCTTTAGCGCCTTTACTTCCTGCGGCACCCTATTCATTGAGGTGTTGAAGGTTAGGGCGTCTTCGTAGGCCATCTATAACAACCCTAGAGTTCTGCCCGGGCTGTCTTGCCTTAAGCCTACTTCCTTAAGCTTGCTCGCCAGTAGTTCCTCTGGCTTGTCTTCCAATAGGGCTGCGTGGTTGGAATTTTAGCCTGCCAAGGTGAAACCGGCCTTCTGGTGCACTTCCGTAACCTGCCTCGCCGTATTTACCGCTTCCTCTACCGTTGCATAACTGTCTAAATAGTCGTCCATATAATAACTACGTACGATAGCTTTAAGTGCCAACGGGTATGTCTCTGCGTGTGCGCGCGCGTTATAATCTCTAACACTATGTGCGAGGAACGGTGAGCTTCTCGCGCCGAAAATCATCGAAGTCATGACGTATTCGCGCGGCGGACTAGATCGCTCATTACTTTGCGACAGAAACAATTGCGCGAGTTGATCGCGGCGGTCGATTTTCACACGTAAAAACATCCCCCTAATATCCGCGGACAGGGCTATCTCATTCTCTCTAAACCTAAACAGTATGCCCGGTAAGTTCCGTAATAAGTCGGGGCCGTCGAGTAAATAATCATTAAGACATCTACCGGATGCGCGCGCTGCCGCGTCGAACACTACTCTTGTCTTCCCCGGCTTGTTCGGGTTTCGTACTGCGAAGTGTGCCAGGTACCAGCTCTTGGGGTCCTCTCTCTCCATCCCCTCGGCTTCCCTTGCGTATACTTTCACCAGGAGGTTGTCGATCTGGGCTGTGTAGGCGTTCCGAAACTCCGGCGACTGGTCCATCTTCCTTTCAATTGTCCGTAGTCTTCGAGCTGCCATTTCATAGCTGGGTGGCATGCACACGTTGTCGTCCTTCCATGGCAGTCCCACTTGGTATTGCTCGCCGACCTTCTTGACGGTGCGCTGGAATATGTCGACAGCGCGCACTTCTTCCCGTCGCGGCCTACTTTTTAGCGAGATACCTATAGAGTCTATCTCATACTGCCGTTTGAGGAGTTCCGTTAGCTCCTCGTCCTGACTGGCAATCGTACGGATGTCCCTATCTGGCCGTCCACTAGTGCTTGCTACGTGTAATACGGTCTCGCCGTCTTCCCTACACGTTAACCGCGGCACGCCCTGTATTACCCACCCTAGCAACGTACGTGCAGCTATGGGCTGCCTTCGACGTTTTATTCTCAAATTACGGGTGATTATTAAATGCCAGTTGTCAGCGCCTAATAATAATCTCGGCTTCGCGTCGTCGTAACAAACCGTACTTGGTAAGTCGCGTAAGTGCTTTAAACGCAAGCACTCCCTACTCACAGACTGCGAGCCTATCTTTAAATTTGCGATCGTTCGCGCACTTACATTATACATCTCACTGCGCGTCTTACCACGTATCCCTACATTAACTAAACTACTATTGGCCTCGCGTTGACTATTATATACGCCTCTAATATTAAGCGGCTTTACCGGTCCTTCCGCTCCTAACTCGCGAGCTGAGTCGTTGTCGATTAATGATATGGTAGAGCCTTCGTCAAGTAGCGCAAACGTATTAACTTCCTTACCACGCGGTCCGCGTACGGTAATGGGGCACACTTTTAATAACACGGACACACTACTATTAACATTCGACGCGACGAGCACGGTTTCATCTGGTTTTACCGACGTTTCAGGCGCGCGAGCCTTGAGGGCGTGAAGGAGGGCGTGGTGGGGGGCGTTGCAGCCGTCGACGCCGTACTTCCTAGCTTTACATCTAAAGCGTCGGTGTTTGCTGCTTAAACACCTAAAGCACACCCCATCTTCCTTTACCCACTTCCACCGGTCGTCCAAACTCATTTGCGCTAGCTTCCTACATTTGGCGATTGGGTGTTCACCCCCACAACACATACACGAGGCACTACCCGTGTCCTCTTAGACGGTGAACGTCTTTACGTCACGGGCCCTATCCTCTACGCGGCGTGTCAACACTATTCTTTTCGAGGGCGGCGCCTCTCGTCTTACGGGTGATACCTTAGTCGGCATTACGGATATATAGGCGTGACTTAACGCATGGTCAGCCTCTCTTATCATGAACCGGGATAGCGTGACAATTTCCGGTTCGTCCGCACTTCCGTAGTGCTCCGCATAATCGCACCAACTCGACCGTAAGTGAGGGCTAAGTTTGCTAGTTAGCATCGGATTTGGTAAATATCCTTTGCCGTCGACGTTCTGCATAATACACACTATATTCTGCAATTTAATAGCGAACGAATGTAATTCCTGGGCGGTTTGAACCGGGCGCGGAACGCGTATTAATTCCTCTAACGCACGATCTATAATTACTTCCGGGCGGCCGAAACACTGCTCCAGTGTCCGCATAATGTCTGCTGGATCCTTCGCGGTAAACAGCAGCGCCGATACTACTTCCCTAGCCTCACCGCGTAAACAGTTCCTTAACCTTGC
Source organism: Parnassius glacialis (assembly GCA_033319125.1). Taxonomy (NCBI): domain Eukaryota; kingdom Metazoa; phylum Arthropoda; class Insecta; order Lepidoptera; family Papilionidae; genus Parnassius; species Parnassius glacialis. Next base: position 16,272,089 of record JAVANC010000023.1, on the reverse strand, counting down.
CATATTTTCCGTATTTGTGAATCCATATAAACGCGTGGATTGACCATTCCGCGGCCGAACCGTTAAAAATAGGCAAGTCCTGCGTTTGCTTTGGGGCGGCGGGCTTTACTCTAATCATGCTCTCTAAAGCTTCCGCTAGTGGTTCTAAACCCCTATCTTTCCCTCGTGGGGTGAGCGACTTATCTCTATCCCTATTTCCCTCTAGCCTACGCTATGGCGCTGGCGACCTATGTACACCTACATCTCGATAACACGGCGACGGTGATCTACGATCCGCGTGGCGATGTGGCGATGGCGATTTATGTAGACCTACATCCTTACACGGCGACGGTAATCTACGATCCGCATGGCGATGTGGCGATCTATGTATAGGCGATGTATGTATAGAGTGCGGCGTTGGACGCGCGACGGCGACGTAACCCGTACACGGCGATCCACCTGGTTCATTTCTACGGCGACTCAATTGTCCCTCTGTATCGTATCATCTGATATATATAACATCATGATATTTATAACATCATTCGCAACCGACCTCCCCTGGGCATCTTCAGCGTGGTCGTAACCGGTTCCCCTACTCGGTGGGGATTGCTCTATCTCGATGCGGGGCGCGGGCTGAGACGGGCGGTAGGGCGTCTCCCCCCACACAGTCTCCACGTTCTCTAACCACCTATCAATGCGTACCGTATTTTCCACTAAATCGTCTTCGTGTAAACTTTCCCTATCCGTTTCTTCCTGCAGTTGAGCTACGTCCCTAGCGTATTTCTTCTTGATAAGATCTTCTTCGATTTGCAATTGCTTCCTTCTAATTGCAGCTAGTTCCTCCGCGGTATTATACTCGATTTGTTTTAACTTTGCTATCGCGCTAGCTGTCGACCGGGTTGAACGGACTGAACGGACCGACGGGGCGTGGGGCGCGGGCCTATGTACAACGTCTGCTACAGGCGCGACGGTACGCACTATCGAACTAGTCTCTGTTACCGGAAGATCTTCTATAATGGCGGCGAGCGTCTCTGGACGCGGCGCGGATGTGCTAATGTGGGCGCGGCAGCGCGGGCGCGGGCGCGGGCATAGATGCGGGCAGGAGCGAGGCCTGGGGCGCGGCGGAGGGCGCTTGCGCCAACGCGAGATAATCGGACGGGGACGCGGGTGCTTCCTCGAATATCCGCATTCTTACCGATGTTTCGTCGTCGTTCCGTGTCTTCTTGCGTCTTGTCTTCCTCTTGACGTCCCACGTGGCGACCTCAGATCGTCTTCAAAAAGACGCACGTATTGGACGCCGTTCCCGCCGCAAGGGCGTTACCAGATGGTCACAGTTTGGCACCGTTAGGGAGCAACCACCTGGCCGCGTAAACGCGGTTTAAGAAACAAGAAATTCGCGGTTTAAGAAAGAAGACAATAGACGTATATGACGTAGCCGTAATAAGAAACAGAGAAGAAGTTAGTACCGACGATCTTCTCTCTTCGTCGACGGACTTCTTTCTTCTTTGAAGATCTTATATAATGATCTTCTTTCTTCTATGATGATCTTCTTGCTTCTGTTATTACCTTCTGTCTTCTTATCCGACGGCGATGGACCAAGAATATTAGGGCTTCTTGCTTCTTATCCGGCTCGAAGGACCAAGAATATTATGGACTGCAGTGGACTGTATGTATTTACTGTTGTAAAACTGGTTGACTATTTGACCAAGGTATACTACGCTAGGGGACTGCTCAAAGGAAAGATGATACTGAAAAACTATACTGTATTCAAATATTTACAGTGCGGCACTATTAACTATATATACAGAGAGGGGTCTTCACTCTTCTATGGAGTATTAATTCTTCTTGATTTCTCTTGATGCTTCTTCTCTTCGAGTGCCGCTTTCGAAATGAACGCTTCACAGACCAAAACGCCCTTTTTAAATTCCGCAAGAGAGCGTGTCAGCCTGTGAGTAGCGTCGTATGACGATGCCGCGCGCTGATTGGTCGGCGACATCGCGTGATCTGCTGCCGGTGTGTGGGGTGCGCGGGGCGCAACGGTGTATGGGGATACCGGGGCGGCGGTACCCTTTGCCGTCCGTAACAGGTATGGTATGGGATGTCGCCATTTGTTTTGACGTAATTCTAGTTGATATAAATATACATTAATGTAAATTTAACCTTAAATGCATAGTTGAATTCATAAAGGTACGTACAAATTAAAAGCGCACCCAAATGTTCGAGTGGGCGTTCATTCGGTAAGGACATTTTTGTTACTGTTTGTGCATCTAGTTTTTTATTAGTGATCAATGGCTATAATAATTGAAATGTATTTCAGCTTGTAGCACATTCTATATTACATTTACGTTACACTTTTGTTACGTTACGAATGTAAAAATTTATAACACTGTTTATCAGTATCATGAAGCTAATACAAAGGGGAGACGGCATAATCAACTGTGCACTGTGATTCTAAGTAGGTCCTGACGTCATCATAGTGGGCGTGGCTTTAGTTAGTACACTGTCAGCATTCGTCCTGTGCGCTTATGTGTTGAAAACATCGCATATCGGTGTATTTTCGTAATATTAAGAAGAAAAGGATGAAGTGTTGTGTTTTATTGTGTAAAAACTACTCAGATAGACGCTCTGATGTTATGGATGGCATCACATTTCATTTGTAAATAATTTTACACCTAATTTATTAAAATAGTTCTAGAAAAATCTCTTTGCGTCGGCTTACAAATATAATTAAATATATTCGACACTAGATGGCGACACTTTGTGTCATGTGAACTAAAAATATAAAGGTCCGTAGAGCTCAGTATTGGTAAAATAATCATACGAAGGTGCTGAAATTTGTTTTGCATTCAGACATAAAGAAATTTTAATCGCAAAATATTATTTTTATAGTTTATAATCATTTTGAGAACAGGCCGTATTCTCGTCAAGTAAACCTCATAAAATAACAAAAAGACAGGGCCCTAATTAGAATTCAATGATTTTTTCCAGTAATCCACAACTTTTAATATTAAAATGCAGGAAATTGTGCTTAGGCTGATTTTTACGAAATGTTTAAGTTATATTTAAGTGACATTCTATATACAAAGAATCACTTAAATACAATTTAATGTTCTTAGATTGGCATTCAAAAAGTGCATTCGAATGCCTAATTTGGAATAAAATATTTATATTCTTATTAATTTGTTAATAAAATTATATTAATTATAATAATTTGTCTATTATTTGTTCTCCCTCAGAGCTCACATTTAAATAATAGTCCAGCCGTTACTGTGTGAAAAAAATTACACATACACAGTACATACTTAGTGTGGAATAAGCTCAAGGAGACAGAAAAAACACACAAAATGTCGCCTTTATAATATTAGTGAGATAAGTAGGATATTTAGTTCCAAATTAAATATCCTACTTAATATTGAACATAGAATATTTAGTTTCAAAGAGACTATTTTATGGATAAAATAAATATTTCTTGAAGGTTGACTTTCACGAAATGAAAAACATATTTAAATTGTATTTTAGTGATTCTTTGATTATAGAATGTCACTTAAATATAACTTAAACATTTCGTAAAAATCAGCCAAGTATAATTTCCTTCATTTTAATATTGAATGCTGGGTTACTGGGTAAAATAATTGAATTCTAATTGCGGCCCTCTCTTTTTGTTATTTTTTATGAGGTTTACTTGACGATAGATGGCGGCTTGTTCCCAAAATTATTATGAAAACTATAAAAAAATTACTTTGGCAATTAAAATTTCTTTGTTTGAATGTATTTGCTTCATAAGATAGACACTCCGATGCTATGGATGGCATCATATTTCATTTGTAAGTAATTTTACACCTAATTTATTAAAATAGTTCTAGAAAAATCTCTTTGTGTCGGCTTTCAAATATAATTAAATATATACCACACTAGATGGCGACACTTTGTGTCCTGTGAACTAAAAATATAAAGGTACGTAATGATAAAAGAATCATACGAAGGTGCTGAAATTTGTTTTGCATTCAGACATAAAGAAATTTTAATCGCCAAAATATCATTTTTATACTTTATAACATTTTGTGGACATGCCGGCATCTACCGTCAAGGTAGCTAAGCTACATTGCAACATCGATATGGAAAGATTCGAGTAGTTTTACTCTTTATCGGTAGATGTAGATAATGTAAAGTGGGCGGACCTTTGCATCCCCTCACCCCGCAAATTGTCACGCGTTGTTACATAGTGAAATTTAATTACAACGTCTCCTCTTTGTATTTGCTTCATGATCAGTATATTGAATTCTTATACCTAAAACTATTATACTCTGTTTACCCTTCCCGCTGTTTATCTAAAAATACATTTCATTTCATGCATTCATCCATCGTTGTCAATTTGAAACCATCGCGTAATACATTGGACAATCCATTCAGTATTGTGTGAATAGAGGTATTTGTATTATTTTAATTTTTAAGTGGGGTTGATTATACAGTTGTCGTAGTTTTGTTTATGAACTTATAATCAGTTTCAGTATAATTTAAAACTATTTTTATAAATTAGTTTATTTATTTAGAACGGAGTTTCTCTGTGTGATAAACTTAGAAATGAGGATATCTGCAGTAGAACCAGATAAACCGACATGTCCCAACATATCAGTAAGGTGAAGTGGCAATGGGCTAACCATATAACTGAAAGAACCAACAATCCATGGGGAATAAAGATTCTCAAGTGGCAGCCTCGTATCGATAAGCTAAATATAGGATGGCCGCTCACTAGATCGAGTGAAGATTTGGTATGAGATGCAGGAAGTCTATGGATGCAGGTGGTTCAGGGCTTAAGAAAATTATTTCATAGCCAAATACTCAAACGCTACTCAATATTAAGATGTCGTTAAATATAATGGTGTTACAGTCACTTTGACTTAAAGTGATAGAGAAAGCACGAGACTTATTGGCATCTTAAAATTGAGTAGCTTTTGAGTGTTTAGGCATTAGTGAGTTTAATATTAACGTTACACATAGTTATACATAGCAAAGTGGCGAATCAATCAGCTTTGTAGCGGTTTCTAACGGTTGCCGTTGAGCAATCAGTCATAGGAGGTTCAGATGCCTGGGTGATCAGTAATCGATTGCTGAAAACAGAATTTGAAAATTCGAAACCGTTCTCGAGATAATCGTGGGACAGACGGACAGACGGACAGACATCGTGAAATCAATAAGTGTCTTCGCAAGCTTCACCACTTTATAATAAAACAAAATATATTATTTATTACATGACTCATGGTTAGTTATTTATAATTCTGTTGACAGTTTCCAATAGTTGCTAGGATAGGCTAGGACAACATCATTATTCTCTATACGCTACGTCTATCCATTTAGCTAATCCCTAATTTGTTTGAAATGGTTCGGAGTTAAAGCGACTAAACCAAAAGCCATCGCTGACATCAGTGTGTTCATTATCCGTACTGCGTTTAAAATAAAATTTACGAGCCGTGTGTGCTGCATTGCATCATGCCAGTAGAAATTTTTTAAAATAGCATTTTAGCTTTTAAAAATAAAAGTTTGTGGATTTAGATTAATCAAATAGGTAAATTATATACAAGTCCCATTTCCATAGCTTGGAAAAGTGTTTTTATCACTATCTCGTAACTGTAGTAAGTTATGTAGCAGAAAAGAACCCGCGCTGTTTAACACTGAACACTAAATCCGTACTTTGAAGGAATCTCAATATATGTTCTTCCTTACGGAACAAGTACTAAATACAAATAAAATTGTGAATCAAATTTTCTGGGGTTCCCTCGAAAATAGTTTTCGAATTTTAAGAGTACAATAAAATTAAGATGAGGCGTGGCAGCTTTTAGTTAGTGTGAGAAATAAACTTACAGTTTTGTGTTATAATATTATATCTTCGCTTATAATCGCCAGATAGAAATTATACTTCGAGTCACGCTGCAGTATATTATGGTTGTAGCACAAATGGGTTGGTTCGACCGGGGAAAGCCCACGCTCTTACAAAATGCCCGCATAAAATAGCAGCTTAATACTGCTGTGTTTCGTATGTTGAGTGTAGATATCCGGAGATCACTGGAAATGAGGCATTCCATCTGTCTTTAAGGGTGAAAACGCATCTGTATTTTTATTCTGCATTTGAGGATAGATTTAAATGTCTGTGGGGCACAGCTTCCACTTACCTTCAGGTAGACTGTGATTTCGTTTGTATTCAGTAAAAAAAAAATTACCATCTGCACAATTAGAATGTCGACGTGTTATTGTAAAATACAATAATTCAAGTTGTAGTTTAAATTTAAAATTGAAGTAACACTTAAATTTCTTAACTTTAAATAAAATTAAATGGGAAAGAATTTAATTGTGAATGGCGATGGAAGTATATATTAGAATGATGGTGTGTACTAAAGAGAAATAGTTAAAATTAATGCAAACGTCAAAGAATGTTGTATTATTAAGATACTTTTAGAATGGGCATAGACTACATTTTTTTTAAGGTTTTAGTCCAGTTTTCATAACCAATATCCAAACCTATTATTATAACACTAAATTAAATTTTTATTTAGTATTTCAGTTTTAGTTATTCAATGTGGCTAAAAATGTACTAATTAAATTTCATTAATATGCGTGCGCTGCGTTAAAGAAGTTTAATCTTATAATAAAACCTACAAATATCAAAATGCACAGGTGTTAGTTCAGTTTCACGGGTTATTTAACAAGTGATTTAGCGAAAATACTTGAGTAACACTGAACTCTACTTATTTCTAAATGTTCAGAAAAATGACTGTTTTTGTATAAAAGCATTTGGGTTCAATTTAAAAATTACATTCATTTTAGTAATTCATTTTAGGAAACAAGTGCTTCAATAAATAAATTTGCATAAGCTAGTAGTTTTCATCTACTACTCTTTCGAAAGGTATATTTTTTATCGATGATATATTTAAAGTAAAGATGTCTGAACATTTTTACCTTTAAAAGATGTTAAATAATCTTTGTGAAAAACGAATACAATATGTGTATATTCCATTGATGATTTAGCATCCTTTTCAGGCAGCTGCAAATGAAATGCAACTCCTAAAGACTTTTATAATTATTTACCTTTAGGTAAACAAAGTAATGGGTAAAAGGAATAATGTATATAAACCGTTTAGTGGCGGTGTAAGAATATCCCCTACCCCATATTATCCCGTGGGTGTAGTAAGAGACGACAGACAGAAAAAAATCAAATGGGCAGCAACTCTTCCTAATAAAGACTAAAATAAAAAAAATTGTGGTTACCAATTTGCCCGCTGCTTGCCCAGCTTGGCAACCACGTCAAATATTCCCCCTATAAGGCAATCTATGGGGGAGACCTAAGGTTCAGCAGCGGTATTTGATATGCTGTAAAGGTATGTAAACCCTTATAAATTCTATTTCTTATTTTTAATCAGCTTGTAGAATTCTACTGCTGGACATAGTTCTATTCATGATTGGCCTTAACCTTACATACGCTTGGCAGGCGGGTTGGCGATCACAGTATCTACCAGACGTCTTGCACCTTTGACGCTATTCCCCGTCACTGGCCTTTAAGTCTGACGTTAACCAATTGATAATACCGCCATATATCGGCAGTGAAAAAATTTTTGTTGCATATCTCATAGTAGTTTCTCATGAAATCCATGGTACAAAATGGGGTGGTAAATATTCTACGACACCACTACACGGCTATTCCATCTCTTAGAAAGTATTAATTATTTTACGACATCTTGCTCAATAATGTATTTCAAAAATTCTAAGTAAGTATTCATCCGGACGTTTCTCATTTAATATTCTACATAAAAAACTCCGTCTTTTGGCAAAGTACAGCGACACATAATAATATGTCACAGCATAAAAACTTACAAGTTAAACAAAGCGTAAATATAAAAAGAACAATTCGTCTTTTCGTTCTAAGTAAAGGGCGCAATTTACTTTTATTGCTAGTCTCTAGTAGCCAGCAAATCTTGTAACTTCAGCAAGGCAAGAAAAATATATTTGCCTCGAAATAGAAATAGAAAACCTTATAATTTGATAAAAATGCATATTTTTACCTATATAGAGATATTAAATTATTATATTATACTTACTGTAGATAAATATTTTCATATCTTACAAGCAAACGCATGCAACAATATTATAAAACATTTAGCAGTAGTACAACGCATATTTTACCATTTATCATAGTGAAATATGATATCAGTTAAAAAAAGAGTTTATGTGCAAATGAAAGTTTTGGTTTCTACTTTATAACACCTCCAACTACAAATAAATATTACTTAGTGTTTGGTCGATAAACATTGCAAGCAATTAAATAAACTGGGCAATTTTGGACGACGCTTTCCTAATTAGTGAAATTAAGAATTCCTTTAACTTTAAAAAAAATTACAATAATTTTTCAGGTACATTAAGGATAAAGTTCTAGTAAGTGTGAAAGTTACGCAAGAATTGGTAGAAAAAATTTGGCAGAAGTTGTCCATAAAATATGATAAAATGAAACCAAGTTCACTTTTTAAATTTTATTAATATATTATGATATTAGTTTTCGTTATAAATAAAAGATAAAATCAAAATCAATTGTTACTCATTATATTTACACGAATACTTAATAAATTTAATTATGTGTTTTGTTGTCAAGGCCGTTTCTTCACGAGGAAGTACCTACTTAGCAGTTATTGTTATTTTTTTAAATGTGGTGTGCTGAAATTTAATTGTAAATGTATCTTTTTATATTTTAAATGGATTCCGTTGCGTAAAGACAGCTACATCAATTATTTTCATTGTTGTCACCCATGAGGACTGCAATGACTCTTCCAATAAAAGCATCCGGATCACGTCATTAACCAAACACATAGATTATGTTGCTTTTTACGCTTTTACACAAGCTAGAAAGACACGGTAGTTACCAATAAAAACATAAGAGATATAATAATAATGTCCTCAACGGAGACTAGCCATCTGCGCAGGACAGGATTAAAGTGCCCAAGTGTATGCGCAAGCACAGGTGCACTCTCTATTACCTCACTCTTATAGCCCGATGGGACGGTAAACCGACACGACCGGAGAGAGATCAGGCGCAGGACCGACGGCTTTACGTGCTTTCCGAGGCACGGGGGTGAAACACCGCCAACTTCCTGACTCCGGGCAGCTACTGAGAATTTCTTGATGGAAAAACTCAATAACTGATTTTTGGCCCGACCCGGGATTCGAACCCGGGACCTCATGATCAGCAGTCGCACTACTGCAACCACTAGACCAACGAGGCACTTCGTTGGTCTAGTGGTTGCAGTATCACCTTATTGAAGGAAAATTAAATAGAAAAAAACTAACAAATTGACAAGATATAATAATAATAATGACCTTGATGCTGAATATAGCAAGGACTTGCCTCAATTAGCAGGCGGATTGACAAGCGCAGTGCCCAACTACTCGCACCTTCAACGCTGTTGTCCGTCGCTCGTTTGAATATTTTGTCTCTATCAACACTTTCATTTTCCGGTTTGCAGACACAATAGTAAGACTAAGCAATGACCTACATGTATTGCACGGGTCAGTGAAAGGGTTAACATGACGATATACCGCCATCTATTATTAGTCATAGGATTTTTCTTACCTTTCGCGTAGTCACCTCTTTCGAACCCATGAGCGACATGCGGTGTCTTACGCCGCGACAGTATTACAGCATATTATTAAATTATTTTATATTATTATTATTATTGACTAGAATACAAACCATGTCCATTAGGAAAGTATTTTGAACCCAGTAGTTTCAATTTATACTGTCCATAAGAATTTTCTTGTAATGTAAGTGATTTCCCTTTAAAAAGTAATGATCAGATTTACTTATATAGTAAAATATCTTTTATACTAATCAAGGCTGAAAATTTAAATAAATTTTATTTAAATATAGGTTATTAGAACAAAGAAGACTTATGTCATAAGTAATTATTATTTTGTGTGAGCCATCCCAGTAAGGTAAGTAATTATTTCCATAACAGATAAGGTTTTGTCCATTTATGATTTAAGATCGTAAGCTGACAATAACGGAGAACATGTGACCGACCATTTATCCCAATAGAACCACAGGCAAAATGTCTTCTCTATTGTACTGCCGTGGAGTGGCGGCCTAGGAGAATCAAATAATATTATCCCGCAAGAGGTGACTGAGCACTTTTCAACTTTTAAACTTTTGAAACTAATATTTCTAAGATTTCTCTCTCTCTCTCTCTCTCTCTCTCTGTGTTTCTCTTGTACTTTCTCACTTTATTACATCACCACGTAAACAGTTCACTGCATAAAACTTGATTGAGTGACGACATGGTAAAACGACACGGTGAAACAGTTTAATTTACATAATAGGCCTACAAAATGTTGCCAGGTTTGGCAGGTGGGTTGGCAACCGCAGTATTTTTTTAGTTATTATTAGATATACGCTGCTGGTAGATGGTATTGGTTCATTTCCCTCTCTTCGACACCCAATGGCTCAATACGGTTAATATGAAAAAGTATTCAAAACTAAATATTTATTACAATTAAAAAGTTTTTGTAATAATTAGATATTTATTAAGATTATTATTTTCAACGCCTGCTTCAATTTTAGTTACATTCCCACCACGTGGAAAGAGGCAACTGTTCTTGGTAACCCCAAGCCAGGAAAGCCTCACAACCTCCCCTCCAGTCATCGTCCCATCAGCCTCCTCAAGGCCATGGGCAAACTCTTTGAACGAGTCATCCTCACTCGCATGAGGCTCTATCTGTTTGCCACAGACGGCGACCCTCTTGTCAACCCCCACCTATTTGGTTCCGAGAGAAACATTCTTGTCCCCATCAAGTTCACCGTGTTGTGGAATATATCCTCAGCAGTTTTTCTCCTCGTCCTCCTCATAAGTCCATCGCGGTCTTTTTCGACATAGCATAAGCGTTTGATAGAGTCTGGCACGAAGGCATTATCTAAAAACTCTACAAATAGACCTCCCTGATCGTCTTGTTCGTCTCGTGGCCTCCTACCTGAAGGATCGTACCTTCCGTTTTAGACACGAAGGCACGCCTCTTGTCTCAGCGTCCCATCAAAGCCGGTGTCCCTCAGGGCTCAGTACTTGCCCCTCTGCTATAAATCCTGTTCACCAACGACATTCCCATCCCGTCGGAAGGTATTCAGCTCTCCCTTTTTGCAGACGACACTGCCCTCTACTGTAAAGGTATCTCACTACCTTTCATACGGAACAAGATCCAAAAATCAGTTAATGACCTAGGATATTGATACCAAAAAGGGCGTATCGATGTGAATCCGGAGATAAGCTCCGCCGTTCACTTCGATCATAAACGACGCCGCCCCACTACCATTCCGCCAATCCGTATGCTAGGGACCCCTGTCCGCTGGCATACGACATCCGAATACTTAGGTGTCACCCTTAACACGAGGCTCACCTTCAGGCCCCATGTCAAAAGAGTAACTCGCAACGCGCGCTTTTATCTAAGTAGGCTCAACAGTATTTTGGGCCGACACAGTAAAATGTCCCTGCGTAACAAGCGAACCATTATAAGGTCTGTATACGAACAGTTATGACTTACGCGGGCCCCATATTTGCTCACGCTAATCCTAAAATCATTAACGAACTCCAAATAGTTCAAAACCACTACTGTCGTCGGGCTACGAACGCATCCTGGTACGTCCGTAACGCCGACCTCCATCAAGACTTAGAGCTCCCCACAATCCAGCGATTTCTAAAAACACACTCTGAGAACTTCTTCAAAGCCTCAGAGTCTCACCCCAATCATCTCTTTCGTGAGGCAGCTTCCTATACAGCCCCACTTCTCTCTCGCTATCGAGTCCTAAGACCGAGAAACTCTCTCTCGTACCCCGAAAATAAGCTTTCGGCCGACCTAAACTGCCTCCTGGTAGCTCAGACCGAATCTTCCCCCAGCCCTTAATTCGCCTTAGTTAGGCTTCCCTCTCAGCGGCTCATCGCCCCATTTTCTCTAAAGACGGTCGCTTCTGATTCGGCAGAAAGGTCATACTAGCCAATGCCAGTCTCACAGGTGGTGTTTAGTGGGTAGGCACTTAGGTTTCGCAGTGAGTCCCACATAACCACGGCAGCCGGCTGTCGTGGTATGCTTGGAGCATTCACCACCTCCCTTCGTCGCTTTCCCTTTGCATTGCTTCAGGGCTCAAAAAAATATCGCACACGGACATAAACAAACCTTCCGCGTACTTTTATCACCATCCTAATTTACATGTTAATTTTAATGAAATAAATATATAACTACTACATTATACTCGTGCATCTATTAGAATAGAATATAAAAGAATAATTTTTATGCAATATTTATTATTACATAATCCTTATTGAAAGTCATTTATTTATTTACCACTGGTTCGTAAAATACCTCTGTCCTGGGAAGAACCAGCAAGAAACCCAGTGGGACTTTTTTAAAACATATTTCACTTTAAAATATATTTTTTTGTTTCCAAAAATTTTAAATGAGTTTTAATAGAACGAGCATGGCAGCAGTCGACCACCTCATTCCAGGGGTTTTTTCACTTATGTATTCTTTGATATTATAATAACCCTCTTTGTACAATTTTACTTTGATAATACATTTAAACTTATTTATTGACAAATTTTATACATTTTCTGGAATTTTGTTGTAAAAGTGTTTACATTGCCCTATAAATTAATTACTAATTTTGTGAAATTTAGTAACTGGTATTACAATCTCATGTTTGTTCCTAGTGTTTAAAGTATGAATATCTTTATTCTTATCAAAGTTATTTATTTTTTACTTTTTATGTACGTACATTACGTTTTTAAAAATATATTGCGATGCTAAAGTTAACATGTTTATTTCTTTAAAATTTTCTCTAAGAGACTCATTACAATTTAAGTTGTAAATCGCCCGTACGGCTCTCTTTTGCAAAACAAGTTTTGCGTCGATGTCAGTTGTTAAAAACAGTATTGTGGAATAATAAATTGAATTCGAAGGATCCTACATAGCCAAATCGATTAATAAGCTACAATAACAATATTACAAAATAAAAATAACATATAATATAACAATACTTCTATAACTAACACCCGCTTAAGTAAACGGTTTTAGAGTGGCTGGCCAACATCGGCAAGGGTTGTAAAGGGCGTCATACATAAGATGAAGTGACGAGCTGACGTGACGTGAAAGATGATGGTGGATGCAGGAAACCCAGCAACGTAATTTCTGGCGGACTTTTGGGGATAATATTCAGCATTTCACTTTTAATGGGCTACAATGATGATAAGTACTGAGAAATCAAATACCTTTCCACCTTTCAAAACTCAAATCATAATAAACGAGATACTATAGTTTCATTTATGTTGCCAACACAACGAATACTATTTAAAGTAATGGTTTGACATTTTTTAAGATGTAGGAAATTATCGTAAGAAAACTAAGGAAAAAAAATACCCAAAGGCTTATGAATCACGATAGAAACTCGATAGCCACTACTTCATTACCCTTTCAAAAACGTAAGTGACCTATGGCCAGTGTGTAGACCGTATTTTTTACTTCGTATCTGTAAAAAAATATACCGGGATTACTGGTTATACTGGAAATATATCCAGTTATCCCGGTTGTTCTTATTACCGCCCAACACGATTGATTGACAACGTTTACGAGATCGGTTTATAGTATATATACTCTATTCCAATTACGAAGTCCACTTTGACACTTCTTAGAACGTAACTCTTCACGTTTCGCATAATTTGAAATAATAATCATTTTTGTTCATGGTCGTAAATCATCATTTAAAAATACACTATCAATCTAAATCATTATACAATTAATTCACACACACAATCAACATATTGTTTTCAGACATCGTGCTCAAAATAATTAAATCTTAAAAAGATAATAATATTTTACTGCCGTTTTGCGTTTACGTTCTATAGTTTTATTTTTACTTTTTTACATAGTGACGTGACTAAAAGAATCGTATAAAATCGATTACAGACAGATTCTTTTCGCGAGTGAAAATCTGTCAACACTGCGTCCTCCTCGTGATCACGACCGCCATTTTGTTTGTCTCTTCAGTACGAGTGCAGAAGCCTTGTATACGATACGCGTGTTCAGTTTAGTTGATTTTGTGTTGTGTTTTTATTTCGTTCTTGTTATTGTAGTTATAACTGTTTGATAATTCTTTAGTTGTTATTAAGTTTTGACTGTTATTTGATTTGTATTTTTTTTGTTTTTATAAACACTATGGCCGAAACTGAGACCACTAAAAGAACAGTGATGCGCAGTCAAGCGTGAGAGTTTGTAGTACGCCTACAAGATTACTTTGAAAGAGAGTATCAGAATGGTGGTCCATTGTTGCCACTTTCACAACTGACTTACCGAGTAAGTGCAGCTCTTGGTATTAGTCGAAAAACTGTTTCCCGAATAAGTAAGGAAAATCATGGTAAAGATTTAATGGAAGATAACAAATTAAAATCGCCACTTAAGAAAAAAGTTAGAAGATCGATAGTTACACATATCGATAATTTTGATAACGATGCCATTAGAAACCTTATCTATTGGTACTATAGTAAGAACCAATTGTCGACTCTCGATAAATTATTAAACACTTTACGAGAATCTGGACTGTTTCACGGTAGTAGAACTTCTTTCTGGAGGGTTTTATAAAATGTTGGCTTTTCTTATAAAAATGTGATAAAAGGCGGATTTTGATGGAACGTAGAGATATAGCTTTAGCCAGATTTGATTTTCTAAGATCAGCAAAGTCCATTGCCGTTTGGAATCATGTTATATTTCTAGATGAGACGTGGCTAAACGCTAATCATACAGTTGGCAAGATATGGACAGACGACACTCCTCACTTCTCCACAAAAGTACCTAGTGGCAAAGGCGAACGCTTAATTATTTGTCATGCGGGTTCCATGGAGGGATTTGTTCCAAACTGCCTCTTGGCGTTTAAATCTAAGAAAACTGTGGAATACCACGAAGAGATGAATTTTGTTAAATTTAAGGAATGGTTTTGTACCTCAATGACCAACTTAAACGAGCCATCGACGATCATTATGGATAATGCACCGTATTATTCAGTAAAAATAAGTAAGCTTCCAATTTGTAGCAGCAAAAAAGCCGATATTGTGAAATGGCTGAATGACAATAATATTGTTGCTGACATGTCCATGTTAAAAGTTGAGCTGCTGCATTTGGTTGCTATAAATAAGCCAGCTAGACCAAAATACGTATTGGACGAAATGGCTAAGGAAGCCGGACACAATGTAATGCACCTTCCACCCTGCCATTGTCAATACATTGCCATAGAATTGATTTGGGTGCAAATTAAAGGCAAGAATTTAAACAAATATTTTTTATAATTTATTTTTACCTATTTTAACATTTTATCTGTTGCTATATTAACACGCAAACCTTAATTTTAGGTTATGCGGCTCGTAAAAATACCAGCCCACCGTTTACTGAAAACAATATGCTGTCATTGTTGCAAGAAGCTTATGACAGTGTAACTGCCGCGAATTGGGAAAGTGTGGTTTTACGAACAAAAAATTTGATTTTCGATGATTGGCACAGAGACATACATATCGATGCCGTCATAGATAACCAAATTATAATAAATACAGGGGATTCTACAGACTATGATGAGGGTGATGATGACGATGCTGACCATGAAATATCGATTTCGGCTAGTGATGATGAATATGTTCCATCTGGATAAAAACATCATGTAATATTATCTAATTAAAATTAAAAAAACAGTTTTATAAATTTTAATTTGATGCTTATCCTTTTTCTGTCAATACGATTTTAATTTGTTCGTTATAGTAATCGAAGATCAATATCGTCAAGTATCGACTATAGCGGTACTTTACTAGTACTTGATTATTGACATCTGTCAAATGGGACTTCGTAATTGGAATAGAGTATAGTATTGACAAGTGCTTTAATTACAAAAAGTAAACGCAATTGACCGTTTAGGGAACGTTTTATTACCACAGTAGAGATAATAGCCGAAATATAGTTAACCAACAAAAACAGTGGGATATTCCATTGGTACAGGGCGTGCAGAAGGATTTGTTTCATAATCTCCAGAGTGACCTAGATAAGGCACGCCTTCTAGCTGTTTCGACTAAGGAATCTAGTCACTGGTTACACGCTTTACCATCAAGTAATCTCGGCACATTACTTGATGCGGAAAGCTTACGCATTGCCGTAGGAATCCGACTAGGAGCGGCGATTTGTCAACCCCATCAGTGTCCCTGTGGTAGCAGCGTCGACATGTTTGGACTCCACGGACTTTCATGTAAGAAAAGCGCTGGTAGATTTTCACGACACAGTTCTTTGAACGATGTCATCCGAAGGGCTCTTGTCTCTATAAATGTTCCTTCGTTTTAGAGCCTTGTGGAATATTTAGAGAAGATGGCAGGAGACCCGACGGTATGACATTGGTCCCTTGGGAGAGAGGTAAAGCCCTAGTGTGGGATGCTACTTGCGTAGACACTCTGGCGGTCTCTCATCTCAGGGGTACCTCGTTTAGAGCCGGGGCGGCATCAGAGGCAGCTGAACTGAGTAAGTGGCGCAAATATGAGTCTCTGAAAGATGACTACATATTTGTGCCATTTGCTGTAGAGACTATCGGTCCGTGGGGTCCACGTGCGGTGAAGTTCCTAAAGGAACTCCATCCGCGGCTGGTCGTTGCTGCTGGTGATAAGAGGGCTGGTTCTTTCCTTGCTGAAAGGCTAAGTATAGCCATTCAGCGGGGAAACGCAGCCAGCGTTCTTGGCACGATACCGCGGGGAGTAGGACTTTATGATATTTAAGTTTCTAGTTTTTGTTTTTTTTTAATTATTATTATAGTTTTTAGTATTGTATATTTTAATAAATACAAATATAAGGAACCAATTTAATATTGAAAATTTTATTAACAGGTTATCTTTATGTAATATGCTACACGAAGTTACAAAGGCCGAAACGTCACCCGAAGCAAGGCCACAGTACGCATCTGGCCTAATTACTTTGACTTTATCGAGTAAAACTCGGGCGTAAAAGGATCCTTTTATCATACTTTGATATCAATATTCATTTCTGTTTTCGTATAATATTTTATACTATTTTTTACGAAACATGTAAAGCGCGGCGCCCACCTACGTAACTTAACACGTGATCTGACGCGTGATTTGACGCGTAACTTGTCACTCGCCTCAACATTCAAAGGGAATGTATGTAGTAACGCCCATTTGCGTGGCGTGACGCCGCATGATCTGAGGTGCCATTCAGCTTGCTACTAGTGACGCATTGAAGTGGCACGTAACACGAAACTTGTAGTTTTAATATTAAATTCATTGATTTAGTTCATGAAAAACCATGTTTATATGATTATCCTAGACCCGATTACAATAAAAGAAACTCGCAAGATGCTTCTTGCAACTTGTAGGGCAAATCTATGCGAAATGTAATTCTAATTCCTTCATAAAATTGAAAGTACCACCACTTTTCAAATTTTTTCCCTTAGGGATGTACTCAAAAGCTTCAGCTGAGACTTTGAATGTTTGAAATCTGTTTGCTACAGATTTCAAGCAAGGGCATGTTTATCCTCTTCAGGCGAGATTTTGGCCCAAAATGAACTCTGCGACATGCTATTGTTGCACAGGTTGGTGCAAGCAGTGTCACTCGTGGTCACGTCAGAGCATCGTCAGAATTATGCTACAAGCCATGTCGAAATCATGTAACTTAGGTGGGCGCCGCGGCTAAGCGTTTCAAGTGACATTTCCGTGGTTAAACTAATAAATTAGTAAGTGATTGTATTGTCTGCTATCTTCTCTAATCACTGTAGTGTAACACAGGCTCGGCACGCACTTAACTAAACACGTCCACTCTCGCCCGAGGCTCTCGTGTAACTGACGCGGTGCGCTCGAGACTGTGACTTATATATAAATGTATGTTTGTGTATTTGTGCAAACACTACATCTCTTATCAAGATTTTTTTTTGTATTTTATCTCTATCCCTGATATCTGAATCTAAATGATTGTCTGTAATTTATTTCACCTATTGATGGAATTTTATCCCTACTTTTTCGTTGAAAAAACAGTTCAGACGGTAACCTCCCGGTAACTGTAAGGAGGGGTGCTGTTATACATTAGAAGATACTCCTACAAACATTCTTTTAAACCCTTCCTCTCGATCTGACTGATACGAAGACGTTTTAAAATATCTCTGTTTTGTCTTTCAACTTCGCCGGTCATTTGAGGCCAATATGGTACAGTACTAAATAACTTAATGTTACATTCTTTAAAGAAAGATCGAAACTCTTCACTAACGAACTGCTTGCCATTGTCTGCAGTGATAGAAATAGGATAACCAAGTCTACTGAACATTTCTTTTACCATTTTAATAATCTGTAAGCTTGTGATGTTTTTGTAATTTTTTACTTCTTTGTTTCGACTATAGTAGTCGACCACTACTAACAGATACTCATTACTTGGCAATGGTCCCATTAAATCCATTGTGACATTTATCCATGGAGCTGCAGGCAACTCTCGTCTCTTCATTGGTGCAGGTGGGTTTGGCAAACCCACTAATGTACAAATTTTACAGGCCTTTACTAATTGTTCTACGTCTTTATCGATACTGGGCCACCATACCTTTAATCTCAAGCGTCCCTTCATCGCTACGATACCCGGATGACCCTCCTATGCAGCATCTAATACACTCTTGAAGAGTTGCTGTGGTATTACAATTTTATTTCCACGAAGTAGAATGCTATCGTGGAAACAACTCGTTTTCAAAAAATTTGTAACTCTTAATTGAATCGTCCCAGTCGTTCTGATAGACACCTTTTTCACTTTGTAAATCTCTTGGTCTTTTTCTGAATATGCTACAATGGTACTCATTGGAATAGCAACTGGTCTAGAATTTTCCACTATTTGGTACACATGCTGGTCTTTTCCTTTTGGTGGGTTATCAGGATAGTTACATGATCGTGACAAGGGATCAGCTATATTTGTTTTCCTGGCTTGTATACAACCTTGAATGAATAAGACTATAGCCTCAGTACCCATCGTTCAATCCTCGCACATGGTTTTGACTTAGACCCGAACAATATCTCTAGCGGCTTGTGGTCAATGACTAAATCAAAAGGCTTTCCAAATAAAAAAAATATTAATGTTCGACCCCCCAAACTAATGCTAGTGCCTCTTTTTCCGTTTGGCTATACCTGCGCTCGCAGTCTGTCAAAGTTCGATTACCATAGGCAATAATTCTCAGGACATTTGTATCATTTTGTACAAGGACAGCACCAAGTCCGACAGGGCTAGAATCTGCTATCACCTGTCTTGCATCTCTGACGTCATAATACCCTAAAATCTGTATTTCCGTGAGAATCCGTTTGAGTTTTTTGGAATGCTTTATCTTGTTCCCCAGACCATTGTTTTTCCAAGCTCTTCCTTTTGCTCATCTTCTGTCTTAGCAGGTGCTTCAGAAGTTCTGTCATGGCGGCCAAGCTAGGTATCCATTTGTTTATGTAGTTTAAGAGTCCTAAAAAACTTTGGAGTTCTTCTATAGTCTTTGGGACCCTAAATTTCATAATGCTCTCAACATACTTGTTGAAGGGTTTACTCCTTCATGTGTAAGCCTGTGTCTCAGAAAATTCACATCCTGCGTTTTATATATGCATTTATTGCTATTCAGCACGGCATTGTTTTTACTAAGTACCTGTAGAACTTTCTTTAGTCATGCGCCATGTTCTTCTTCACTGTTTCCGAATACCAGGATATCACAAATAAAATTGACGACCCCTTCACAGTTTATCAGCATCCTTTCAATGATCTTCTGAAAAATCTCGGAAGCACAGGTAATTCCAAGCATTATTCTTTTATATCTATATAATCTTTTGGGGGTTATAAAAGTCGTTATGTGTCTGGATTCAGAGTGAATTTCCGCTTGATGGAAGGCATTGTTTTATGTCTAATTTGTTAAAATATTTAGCTTTCTTCATTTTAGGCAAATATGGTCCATAGTAGGCAGGGGGTGGTTTTCTCGCAATATAGCGGCGTTCGTACATCTCATATCTACGCACAAACGTAATTCACCATTTTCTTTTATGATTGGAACATTGGTGAAACCCATTTAGACGGGCCTTGCACTTCTTCAATTATATCACTGTTAAGTGATTCCTTAATTTTGATTGCCACCTTCTCTTAAATGGGGATCGGTACTCTCCACTTGATTTATCCCGATACCAAGTTTTAAGACACCTAGACGGACTGCTGTGTTCTTACCCAATAGGTCTCTAGTACCCCCCAAAATCACGTAAATGGTTGTATGTTCCTTTCGTCCACCGACTTCGAGTATAGTTTCAAATGAACCCTCTATTGCCAAAGGAGAGTTACTACTACATGCTAATACTGTCTTGTCTGGTCTAAGACATTTGATTAAAAACATATACTTTTTTGCTTGTTAACTCTTCCCACGTTTTGTTAGAATTACACATTTCCGCAATTTGATCTATGAGATGATCATCTTGCTTTTCGAATGCACACTTTTCGGCCTGTTGACGCAATCTTATCAAAAACTTCTCAAATTTTTCTCCTTTTTCCTGTTTTAGCAATCGAAAAACATGCCGCTCATAAACTTTGCTCCGTTTAGGTTGAAAATACTCGTAGAGTTTTTTTATGGCTACTTTAAATACATCAACGGTTTCTGATGACTCGACACTGGCACCCGGTAAATTGTAGAATAATTTTTGTAACCCAGAGCCACCAAAATGCAATAGCATAGCTCGTTTATTGAGTGCTGATATAACTTCAGCTGCGTCCAGATAGATTAGACCTTTTCCATTTTTCACACCTTATAGCCAGAGATGTGCTATCACATTAAAACTGACAGCGGTATTATTATTATTATTATTATTTTAGGGGCAAACTGAAACAGTTTCTTATATTTTTATTTCCAATTTAATGCTGGTATTTTAATACCCAAAGTCCAATTTAATGGTAGTAACTTAGTACCCAAAGTCCAATTTAATGGTAGTATCTTAGTACCCAAAGTTCAATTTAATGGTGGTATCTTAATACCCAACTTCAATTTAATGGTGGTATCTTAATACCCAACTTCCTATTTAATGGTGGTATCTTAATACCCGACTTCCAATTTAATGGTGGTATCTTAATACCCAACTTCCAATTTAATGGTGGTATCTTAATACGCAACTTCCAATTTAATGGTGGTATCTTAATACCCAACTTCCAATTTAATGGTGGTATCTTAATACCCAACTTCCAATTTAATGGTGGTATCTTAGTACCCAACTCAATTTAATGGTGGTATCTTAGTACCCAACTCAATTCAATGATGGTATCTTAGTACCCAACTCAATTTAATGATGGTATCTTAGTACCCAACTCAATTCCATGATAGTAATATGTTCCAAAACACTCGCCCTTCTCTTTCGGTTTATTATAACACTGACTACTTCCATTGCTGTGCCATCTATGCTTTGGGTGAATTCAATACCTATAATGCGCATTTACAGTATTACTAGTTACCTACTATGCAATTTACAGAAGTCGTGAAGTGTCCACGATTTTTTGTAAGACATATATGCCCTGAAAGCGGTAAAATAGTATTTTCATTAAAGGCGATAAATATCACACCTACATGTAAAATGCCACTAAAATTTAGCTAACGACATTGTATTTCGGTTCGAATCGAGAGGAGTGATTAGTTACATCTACTATTTTTCCATCAAAAATATTTTTAAATAAAAGTTGTGCTAATAGTCATATGTTAAAATAAATCATTATTTTATCATTGCTACAGAAACAGAAACTTTTTTTATTCAATATAGATTATAAATAATACTTATTGAAAGTCACTATTTCGTATAATTACCACTGGTTCAAAAAAAATCTGTCCTGGGAAAAACCAGCAAGAAACCCAGCGGGACTTTTTTTTTTAAATAACAGCTTACATTCATGTATGTTACACAAATTAACAACACAACAAATTAGAAATAGATTGGGAGCGACCACCTCACTTCCAGGGGCTATTATCATCTATAAATTCTTTAATATTATAATAATAAGTAACTTAAAGACATAAAGAAAATAAATTTCTGCACACCATAAGCGTGGTCATATGCGAACATATAATTTATATAAATTATTAAAATGATCATAACAGGGTTAAAACAATAAATCATAATTAATAATCCACGGTTTTTTTTCCGCGGGTACTCTAGGAATTAATTTACAATTGCAATGCCAATAGTTGCACATTGCTAACCTATTTTTGATTATATCTTTATACTAAATAGGTACTTATCTTTTTCCTCGTCGCCACTTGTATTGTCTGTTATCTTCTCTAATCACTGTAGTGTAACACAGGCTCGGCACGCACTTAACTAAACACGTCCACTCTCGCCCGAGGCTCTCGTGTAACTGACGCGGTGCGCTCGAGACTGTGACTTATATATAAATGTATGTTTGTGTATTTGTGCAAACACTACAGTGATGATTAATGATTATAAGTTAGGCCGTTTATCGCAATGCTATCTTAAAAGTTAAGAGAACCTCTTAGTTTATACGTACATTTTAAAATTAGTACCACTGTTATGGGTATATCGTCAGTATACCTACATTCTGCTTTTTTCATTGGGGTATGCAGTTGAACTGACTTTATACCTGTAGAAGTAGTTATGTCAACACCACCAATTTCTGCGGCCCCTACATTACTATCCGCGACCACATCTGAGTAGATCACAACTCTTTTTCTTTTAGCAAGGCACCGTCTCCTACACGGCCAATTGCTTTAGCTGTACAACGGCTTAAAGAAAGAAAAGCATGTTACGTAGTAGAACAATATCAAGGCTGCAGTATAAACATATCGACTTGACTGGACAAGTACCAGCGTAAAATACGAGTGTAAAATAACAGCTAAATACTGCTGTGTTTCGTATGGTGAGTGTAGAGAACCGCAGACTCTTTTTACTGGTAACGAAGCGTTCCACCTTAGTCCTCAGGGGTGACAACGAATTTGCATTTTGATTCTTAATCTAGAATAAATATAGATGTATATGGGCCACAGCATCCACTTACCATCAGGTGGACTGTGTATTCGTTAGTCACCCTTATTCTATAAAAAAAAGTGCCACACTATTAAATTCTGTGATACCGGCAGGAAATAGTAACACAATGCTATTGTGTAAACACATGATGAGGGATTTTTTTTTATAAAATTCCAGTGACCAACGAACTCGCAGTCTACTTGATAGGAAGTGCCTAATGCAGGCCACCAGCAATAAATTTCAAAACCAGAAGGTTCCAGGCGAGTTGCCTCTCGGAGGTCGAAGTTAGAATTATATTGGCTCCATACACCCTTCAAATTGGAATACAATAGTACAGGCAGAGACCTAGATGAACTACTATGTAGAAAAAAAGATCCACCACCTGGTAAATTTAATACCGGTGTTACAGCTCATCAGAGTAACGATCTCTATATAACTCATAAGTTGATACATTGATAACATTACAATGCCAATATAACAATTCTTAAAGGAAAATTAATATCTAGAATCATATTCTAAATGCTCTGCTCCAAAAAGTAATTAGTCCAAGTTTATCCTGCGAGTGCAAATTCCATTCAATTTTTGGCTAAAGACTGACATGATTTCATGTAGTAGGGCATTCATTGTGGGAGAATTCTTTGACCTTTTTTAAAAGAACAATAGACAAAATGTTTTCTACATCTGTATCTAGCAGAAGCATACTTTTTTCTAGTTTTGTAGTAACTTTACTATTTTATAGTTTATTCCATGTGAATCTTGTTAAACTAAAGAAATAAGAAAAACTGAAATAATAGGCTGTAGTGTTATGCAACTTACATTTCATTGTACACTAATTCTCCATTCTGTTCTTGATTTTCTGCATTCATGTTTTGCATCACTTTATACTATTTTTTTCCATTCTGTTTTTGATTTTCTGCATTTATATTTAGCATCACCTTTATTTCCATAGGATCCTGTAACGTTTTTACACAATAACATATCATTTTACTGCATATTTTCACACTATTTAGTACTTTTAAAATAGCTGTCAATGAAGTCTTACCTTTTTCGGTCTTTTATTGAATTCTCTGTAACTCTACAATTTCAGGCTTCATGTACGCTGCCGTGCATTGGTTTTTCCTATGTGAATAATATCTCATTTCTTACTTAAATGTAATGATTTTCCAATTATATTCCTAAAAACCAAAAATTTTATATTTGACAGCCGTTATTTATTTCGTTGTCATGGTAACTTTTATTCAAATTCGTCTCTGGTATGATGTTCTTTCTACATAAATACTCTTTGGCTGTAGGTCATTTACAATAAATTTCGTTTTAATTTAAATAATTTCTCGTTCTCTCTAAAAAAGTATAAAAGCCAAACAATTGGAGAATACAGGACAGTCTCGCTTCGGTTCTCAAACGAGAAACATCTACTAAAGGCCTTATCCCGGGGCCGCTTTGCCCCGGGATCCTGCAAGCCTCCATCTACACGTGAAGTCGTCGGCAGTCTGCTTCAAGCGCGGGGCCACACTACCTTCGGGCGCGCTACGACTGCTTGCTCCAGGCGCCGAGTGCACCTACTGCCCGCGCTACCTTCGGGCACGCTACGACTGCTTGCTCCAGGCGCCGAGTGCACCTACTGCCCGCGCTACCTCTGGGCGCGGCGACTACTTCTCCAAGTACTGAGCGCACCTACCCCAGGCGCTACGTGCGCCGGCTCCGGACGGTGCGTGTGCCCAGTCTAGGCGCTGCGTTCCGTCGCCGCTGAGAAACCTCAAGCTCTGCGTGTGCCTATTTCTACAAAAGCAGCGAGGCTCCAGGCTCCACTATAAAACTATATTGTCCTATTCTCCTACCTTTATTTTTTTTAAAACCTAATTGTAATCTCATTTCATCCATCATCTTCATATTTCATTTTTTTTATAAAATTGTAAATACTTTTCTAAAACTTTAAATATATTATTTTCTTGGTCTATTTTTTTGTTTTGCTGTTCTTAGGTTAGGTTCTTTCTCTTTTAATTGTCGCTTCACGACAAGGCTAAAGAATAAAATTTGACCATGTAGAAAATCAATCCATGTTCGAATTCACATTAATAAAAAACTAACTGTCAACATATTATGTTTTGTTGTGTAACCGTATTTTTTTTGCATTTTATAGAACATTTTCTTTTTAATTTACTTAAAATGAATTTCAATGAAGAGAAAAAAAAACGAAACACGAGGGAGAGAGAGAGAGAAAGAGAGAGCTTCCATTAACTTCATTGCTTTTACTTCCACATCTCTGATGTAGTTAATATGTAGCAATTGAAAATTTCAGTTCATTTCAGTGGCGCAGTGGCTTAGCAATGAGTTTGTTGTGTTACAGAGCTAAGGATGCACGCAGATGCACGGAACAAGTATTCATATGGCCTACAAATATTTGTTCCGGGTATAGATGTTTTTTCTTGTGAAATTTGTGGATGTAAATTGCCCCCATGATATAGTAAAAAATACAAGTGTAGAGGTAAAGTTATATTTATTAAAGTATTAATATATAATTTTTAATTTAAAACTTATAACAAAAATACTTTAAACTTTAATTTTTATTTTAAAGCTACAAATCGTCACTAAAATCGGGGTATAAAATTAATACGCCGAATAAAAGCAATTATTAATAGCTGGTTTGAAGTGTCAAACGAACTTACCTAATGATAATTATATATTTATAGTCATGGACACCTGCAGTCCACTTCGAACACAGACGGCTATAGATAGAATAGAATAGAATAGAATAGAATAGAATAGAATAATTTTTTATTCAATATTGATTATTACATAATTCTTATTGAAAGTCATTTTTTATTTACCACTGGTTCGGAAAATACCTCTGTCCTGGGAAGAACCAGCAAGAAACCCAGTGGGACTTTTTTTTTCAAACATATTTCACTTAACAATAATTTCATTTATACAATTTTTAAATGATTTTTAATAGAACCAGCATGGTGGCGATCACCTTATTCCCAGAGGTTATTTTCATTCATGTATTCCTTGATATTATAATAACCCTTTTTGTACAGTTTTTCTTTAATAAAACTTTTAAACTTGTTTATTGATAAACTTTGAATATGTTCTGGAATTTTGTTGTAAAACCGTATACATTGCCCCATAAATGAATTACTGATTCTGTGGAGTCTAGTAACTGGTATTACAAGCTTATGTTTGTTCCTAGTGTTTAAAGAATGCAGATCCTTATTCTTATTAAAGCTATTTATGTTTTTATGTACATACATTAGATTTTCATAAATATATTGCGATGCCAAAGTTAATATGTTAATTTCTTTAAATTTTTGTCTGAGGGACTCTTTACAATTTAGGTTATAAATCGCCCGAACGGCTCTCTTTTGCAAAACAAATATAGCTTCAATATCAGTCGCATTACCCCATAGCAAAATTCCATAAGACATTACGCTATGAAAGTAACTAAAATACAATAATCTAGCTGTCTCAACATCTGTGCGACTTCAAATCTTTCTTACAGCTTATGCTGCAGAACTAAGTCTGCTTGCTAATTTAGATATATGGGGGCCCCATTGAAGTTTCGCGTCAATAGTAATACCGAGAAAAACCGTGGTATCCATAAGACTCAACTCCTCCCCATTTAATAGCACATTGGTATTCGAATGTTTTACATTAGGTATTGTAAATTTAATACACTTTGTCTTATTGCCGTTAAAGAGCATATTGTTGGCGTTAAACCAATGTACTAATTTCGATAGAGCATTATTTACATCGTCATAATTAATTAACTGCCGTTTGAGTTTGAAAATTAAAGAGGTATCGTCAGCAAATAATACTATATCGTGATTGTCCCCTACAAGATAAGGTAAGTCATTAATATGGATTAAAATCAGGAATGGGCCAAGAATCGAGCCCTGAGGAACGCCCATTGATACTACCGATCCGGAGGAACCTTTACCATTTATCACGACTTTTTGAGTTCTATTACTTAAATATGAAGTAATAAGTCTAAGCGCCAAATTTTTTACACCGTAATGTTGTAGTTTCCTGATTAATGTCTCATGATGAACACAATCGAAAGCCTTGGAAAGATCACAGAAAACACCTAAGGCATCCTGTGAATTCTCCCAGGCATTAAAAATATATTTCATAAGCTCAACACCGGCGTCAGTCGTCGAGCGACCCCTTGTAAATCCAAATTGGTTTTTATGAAGTAATTTATTTGTATTAAAAAAAATTAATAATTGATCCAAAATAATTTTTTCAAAAATTTTACTAAGAGTTGGTAGTACAGAAATAGGTCTAAAATTAGCGGGGTCCAATGTACTACCAGATTTAAATAAAGGTATTACTTTACTATACTTCATTAAATCAGGAAACACACCAGAATCGATACAAGTATTAAAAATAATAGCAAGATGAGGTGCAATTAAATCTATTATGGACGCAATAACTGTCACGGAAATCCCCCACAAATCTGCGGTTTTCTTTACATCAATGGTTTTGAAGTATTTTACAATATCTTGCGGTAATACTTTTTCAAATTTAAATTCTTTTAAACAGATATTAACATTCTGTTTGAGTAATGACTCGGCGACAGCTGGAGAAGTATTCAAAGACTCTGTTGTCAAAATAGGAATATCAGTGAAATATTTCTCAAACACCGCTGCGACTTCTTGATTTGATTTAGTCAATTCATTGTTAATTTTTAATTGATAGTTTGAGTTACGAGGTTTTCATTTACCGGTTTCGCTGTTAATTATACTCCACGTCATTTTAATTTTATTCTTAGCCGTCTTAATTTTGTTGCTAATATGTAACGATTTGGCTGTGGAGCAAACATTTTTAAACATTTTAGAATAATTTTTGACATATTCTTTAAAAGCATCAGAAGGATTATATGATCTTTCATGGTAAAGGTCATATAACCTTCGTCTGCTTTTATGAATTCCCACTGTCGCCCACTCATTAAATACCTTGCGACTGTTTCCGGAGAATGTTTTAGAAGTAAATGTTTTTTTAAATTCATTGCTTATAAGGGTAAATAATTCTCCATATAAAAAGTCTGCATTGTTCTTATAAGAAAGCGATGGAAGGTTTTTTACCATATTATTTCTAAATCTCTCCAGGCGTTTTGCATTAATAGGAACCAACACAATTTTCTCAATTTCCTGTTTTTTGTGCATATAAGGTAATGAAACCAGTTGTCCACAGTGATCTGAACTAAGTTTTTGAATTATTGATTTGTTGATTGGTACAACACCTGTAAAAATATTATCAATACAAGTTGCACTACACCCTGCATATCGTGTAGCTTCAAAGAATAAATTATCAAGATTATAGGATTTGAATAAAGAGCAAAATTTAATACTGATGGAAGAAGTTTCCAGGAGATTGATATTGAAGTCTCCACACACTACAAGAGATTTATTCTGTTTATTAAGCTTAACTAAAACTTCTTCCATAATTTTTTCAAAGGTATCATAATTGTCTGTAAACACTGACAACAATAAGGTGCTCAAGCTCAACACATGCCATTTCTACAGTACGCTCAACAGAGAGGCTCACAATGTCTTTACGTTCTTTACATGATAAGGATTTATTAGCTAATATTAAGGAGCCACCACGTAATTTAGTATCTCTATTGAACGAACTGACCACCTGGTGATTACTGAAATTAAATATGGAGTTGTAACTTTTTAACCAATGTTCAGTAATACATAAAATATGAATAAGGTTACTATTTAAAAATAATTCAATTTCCAGTTCTTTGCCTAACATACCTTGTATATTTTGATGCACCAGGTTAATACAGTTTTTATTATTGCTATTTTGTGAAATTACACAATGAAGTATAGTTGAATTGTATTCTAAGGTATTTAAGTTATCTTTGCTAGAGATTACCTCTATTGTCTTATTATCTAATTTAAATTACTTGGAACTAATTCCAAATCATTTGTGAAATTATTTTTCTGCTCAATAAAAGCAGGTGTTAAGGTAGCCAATAATTTGGCTGGGTTAAAATATAAATAATGAGATAGCGTATTTGCTACGTCTCAAACTAAACTTTGATAGGTAATACCTATCTCTTGTCAAAAACTTCTTAATTAAATTATTAATATCCACTAAATGAAATTTATCATTATTATTCTTACAATTAAATGTCAAATTTAAGTTATTATTACATGTCGAATTATGCATCATTAAATTTAAATTATATCTTAGTTTATTTTCCTGTGGCCACCCCTCTATGTAAGGCAATGTAAACAAGAAAACTTTAACCACATTTATGTTATTGAGATATTCAATATATTTTAATAATTGATTCTTGTTCATATTGCCTCTTCTCCCAACAAAAAATATTAATATACTATTAGGGTTAAATTTACTAGTTAAAATTTTATTCATAATATCACTGAATGATGCTCCAGGCATGCAGTAATTACTTATCTGTTGCCTTTTTAAACAGTTATTCAATGATATACCCAATTTTTTTCATATGTCATCACTATACACAATTACATTATTTTTTTCATTACTTTTTAAATTTATTTGCTTTGTTATGGTACTATCATAGAGTGCAGGTAAAGAAAATGAAGTATTACTCCTTGTCATATTATTAACACACACTGTCCCTAAAGAACCTGGCATTGAGTGCTGATATTCATTTTGATATTTTAATAAGGAATCAAAACGTTCCTCGTTATATTTACATGACTTTACCAGATTATCCATGGCCAGTATGTGTTCTTTTATCTCATTCCCTACTGATTTTAACTTATTTGACATAGTTTGTAATGAAGTTTGAAGTGATAAAATTTCTGAATTAAGACACTCTATTTCAGTCTCATAACAATTTTTCATGTTTTCCACCTCAATTGAACATAATTTAATTTTACTAATTAACTCTTGCTTTTCCTTACATACATTTGAATAATTTTTAATATTAATTTTAGTTTTAACTAATTTTTGAACTTTCCTAATATATTTATTGATTTTTATATATTTTCTTAATTTCCTTCTGCTGCATGTAATCCTTTCTGCTGTTCTTGATGAGGTAGAATCTTTAGTCAAATCTATTGTTGTGGAGGGTTGCAATGTTTGATGAGATTTACATTCTACGAGCTCATCGAACAGACTCTGAGTTTAAAATGCTTGCACGTTATCAATGTATTGTTTAAATTGTGAAATCTGCTCATTAGCTTCAGTTAATTGTAATTTCAATGCAGCAATTAATCTGAGGGCTTCCTCATATTCTTTGCTGCATCGGTCAAACTCATCGACTGTCCCCTGGAGCTGATCCCTTTCCTTTAAAATATCTGTATAGTCTCTATGTATCTTAACCATATCACTTTTCAACTGTGTATTTTTCGAAATTATACTTATTATTTCCTTTTCGTTGTCATCCCTTTCTTTAAGTAACAGCTCACACTGCTCCCTGGACGCCCTCAGTTCTTGGAGCGCCAGATGAAGTTTGTTCTCCATCTGGCGCGTTTTGGCGTTGCGAGTATTCATTTTACTATATATTTTAAATAGTAAAAGAAAACAAAGATGGAAAATCAAGGGAACAGAGTAAGAAAATATCCAATTGTAGGGCTCTAATTACAGATCTCAAATTAAATTATCAAGAAAACAATTCAAAATGAAATCCGAAAACAACAAAACTTAAGATATATCGTAAATATTTTAAAAGGGATAACAAGAATTACAGTAACTTTTAAACCTAAGTTTTAAACGATGTTCGTTACCTGCTGTCACTTTAAATTGAGAGGCACTAAAAATTTATTTATTTAGATATTTACCACTTTTATTTATTACACAATACAATTTGTTCCTAATTAACAACTATAACTTAAATTTGAGGTGGAAATTATCAATTACAATATTTATTTTTACGAAATTATTTGGGAGCAAATTATTTAAGTATTTGTCACCGGCGTTGCCACAGCCAACAGATGAGTTGTCAGCTCTAAGGACTAAGATGGTACTATATTCTTTTGATCGGAACACATCAAGCAAGCACCACCTACGCACAGGAACTCCTCGGAAAAAAAGGAGTAGTCCCTCTTTCATTTAAAATTAAAACTACAGCCTATATAAATAACAGTACTGGGCCCTGGCCTCCTTCCTGAAATGGGTTATGGAAAATGAGTCCGCCGTTATTTTGGATTTTTTGGCTAAGAGCTCGCTGTTTTCATAGTACGCGAGTAACCCGAACTAGATCCTCGCCGGCGCCACTGAAATTATTAATTGCAATTTTGAGTGCTGATTTGCCACGTCAGTAAAATTAATCATCGTGAGGAAACTTGCATATCTGATTAAAAAGAAAAAAATATTTCGAAGACTTGTGAAGTTCGCTAACACGCCTTGGAGCAGCGCGGCGAACATTTTTCCTTGCCCTAAAATCCTTTCAGAAATAAAAGGAGGCCTGTGCCTAGCTGTGGTACGTATATAGGATGTTACTTTTATTTTGGATTTTTATAGAAGAGAGGGTAACGAACGAGTCTATAGATTATGTATATATATAGAGCACGTGCTAAATCAGCACTTTAAATTGCAATTAAAAATTTCATCGGAGTTTCTGGGGATCAAATCTGGGTGAAGTTTATAGTGAGCGCTTAGACACAGAGCTACTAATACGACACAAATAAATACGATTCAACAAATGTAATAAAAACTCTTATGTACTTAAAACCTTTATACCTTTTTTTTATAGGATAAGGGTGACAAACGAGCACACAGTCCACCTGATGGTAAGTGGTTGCTGCGGCCCATAGACATCTACATCTATCCTCGTTTGCGAATCAAAATGCAGATGCGTTGCCACCCGTGAGGACTAAGATGGAATGCCTCATTTCCAGTAAAAAGGGCCTCCGGCCACCTGCACTCAACAAGCGAAACGCAGAGGTAAACCTCTACTTCACGCTGGTTTTCTGTGAGGTCTTGGTACCACCCCGGTTCGAGCCGGCCCATCCGTGCGACAGCAAAATCTGCCTCGTGATGCCTATCGGACGAAACTAAATCACCACACCATGCAATTTAATTGAAGATGCATAAATGCCACATAACTCTCAGTGATGCGCAAGCATAATAGGCAGTATATAACTTATTTATTTATTTTATTTTAATAAGGATAACAACAGCGTATATCACTAAATACAATTTTCAATTTCACTTCAAGTATGCCAATAACAGTCATCCACATATTAAATTTAAAGTAAACCAGGTACAATTATAATAAATAAAAACAATGCAAATTATACCAATTAAAACAGCTTAAAAAATAACAGTAATAAAATTTAAGTAATTTTAGGTTTACTAACACTTACACTAATATGTAAAAAAAGGCTTAATAGCCTTACTGATAAATTGATATGCGATTTACTTCACGAATAATAAAGATTGCTGCTGAATCTCAACCAATCCAAATAAAGAAAGGCTGCTCGCAGGGTGGGGTTCTCTCACCTCTCCTGTGGAATATGGTCATTAATGAACTTATCGGCAAATTAAATGCCAATCACTTCTATACAGTAGGTTATGCTGATGACCTGACAATACTGGTCTCTGGAAAGACAGCAAGCATAGTGTGCGACCTGACCCAAGCGACTCTCCGTATAGTGGAGAGATGGTGCAGGAAATACGACTTAACCGTCAATCCAAATAAAACGGTTTTAGTAATGTTCACACAAAAACGAAAGCTGAATAACTATCATCTTCCAAGTCTTTTCAGCACAAAACTCCAGCTATCCTCTGAGGTAAAATATTTAGGTCTTACCTTGGACAGAAAACTTAACTGGAATAAACACATAGAAAACAAAATCAACAAAGCTAGTATAACTTTCTGGCAATGCAGAAACATGATTGGCAAAAGATGGGGACTGACGCCAAAAATCATACTGTGGCTTTACAAAACTGTAATTCGGCCCATGATCACATACGGTGCTCTGGTATGGTGGACCAAAACAAATGAAGCCACCACGATTAAGAAGCTTCAGCGCTACCAGAGACTGGCATGTATGGCTGCCACAGGCTGCATAAGAACTACGCCAACAGCAGCCTTAGAAGCGATGCTGGAGCTAACTCCACTTCATCTACATATACAACAAGAAGCGACTTTAGCTGCCATCAGACTTAAGACCCTAAATCTTTGGAGTAAGAATAGTGTCCCTCATACAGGCATAATTGATAGAATTCACTCAAAAATTCCTATCCTACAAGCCAAATACGATAGGATTCCTAAACAATTTGTTTTCGATAAGAAATACAAGATACAATTAAATGAAAACAGCCAGCCGGAAGGATTAACCCCAAAAGAGCTTAGAACTTTCACTGATAATTCTAAAACAATTGAAGGTGTAGGTTCTGGAGCTTTCTCTGAAGACCTCAATATTCACATATGCACACCGCTGGGTACCTATAATACGGTCTTTCAGGCGGAATGTATGGGTATCATTCAAGCGGCCATATCAATAGATGCTAGGAAGGTTAATGACTTCCCCATCACAATACTGACCGACAGTAGGGCGGTACTACAAGCTCTGAGTTGCAATGTGGTGAACTCGGGACTAATATATGAATGCCATCAACGATTAAATGAGGTATGTAAAAACAACAATGTGACTCTGCAATGGATAAAGGGGCACAGTGGATCCAGAGGCAACGATGCAGCAGACGAACTGGCCAAAAGAGGATCGGCTCTGGCCACTATAGGGCCGGAACCAATCATACCAATCCCCTTTGGTAACGTTCGTTCACTGGTACGTAGACACTTCACTAATCAACACTCTCAGTTTTGGAAAAATCTAGTAGACTGTAAACAAGCTAGAGAGACCCTGCCTGAAATAAACAGTCGCTTAACCAAAGTTTTAATGAGACTAAACAAGCCGCAGATTAGGATAGTAACAAGTGCTATCACAGGACACGGCACCTTTAACAAACATTTATTTACTATAGGTGTTACAGATAGTCCCCTGTGCAGGGCATGTATGGGGGAGGAAGAAACGGCGGCCCACGTGCTACTGAAATGTCCGGAGGTCGCTACATACAGGGCTAAACATCTCGGCACGCCGGGATCACTCCCCGAAGTTGCATGCAACATCAAGGGACTGTTGAGCTTCTTCGGGGAGATCTCATGGCTCGAATAATTATTCCTGCCCACACGCAAAATACGCGCATAGACGTGGAGTTGCGGAAAACAGCCCGTCGTAAACTAAACTAAAAACTAAACTACTTCTCGAGTATTTTTTATTAATTTATTTATATCATGGCATATTATATTATATCTATCATATATACACACATATACATACATACACATACATATACATACATATTCTAAAATATTATATGGTTTATATTATTTAGTTTATATGGTTTATGGATTATTTAAATATATATATAGCTACCTACAGAAAGTGTTCTTCATAATGTACCTTACCTGCATCTTACGTAAATGGTTACAAATACAGGTAATTCAAACAACAGAAGCTGTGTTCAAAATGCATGCACGTACCTTGTTTCTAAAATCACTTTTACTGCCTATAAAGGGATCGATGGTTTTAAATGTTTTGTTATAATCTGATAACAATCGTGTTATGATACTATTTTTACCGTAAAGTGTGGAGTGACGAGGAATACTAAACATAGTTCTCTTGGTGATTCTAGTACGTTTTCTTTGCACATTAAACGTGACAGTATTCAGTAAATCCGGACAGTCAATACCATCGCGTAAAATATCGTATAGAAATCCCATATCTAACAGTCCTTGTCTTTCTTCGAGCTTAAGAAGGTTATAGTGTCGGCAGTGATCTAAATATGATGAGCTATTATGTTTAAATTTATAGTTCAGGTGTGAAATAAATTTACGTTGAATTCTTTCAATATTGTTAATGTAAATTTTAAAAAACGGTGAACAAACCTGGCATGCATACTCAAGAGTGGATCTTACATACGAAAAATAAACTATTTTAAGACTTAGTAATTCCGTAAATGGAAGGCATGTGCGCATGACAAATCCAAGATTACGAAAAAATTTACTACATATACTATTGATATGATCTCGTATGGACATGCCGGCATCAAAGAGTACGCCTAAATCTCGAACAACTGTTACCCTCTTAATTAAAATTTCATTAAGATTATAGGGAAATACTATTGGATTCAATTTTCTGGTGAAAGATATACACTGACATTTAGATATACTTACATTTATACCGTTAGCTACGTAAAAGTTATATAAAGAGGCAAGATCTTTTTGAATAGATTCGCAGTCTTCAATAGTATGAACACTGAGAAATATTTTCTTATCATCGGCGTACAGTAAGTGATGGCAGTTACTTATAAATTTATGTATATCAAATATATATGCGTTGTAGAATAGAGGGGCCAAGGTGAGAGCCTTGAGGCACGCCAGATGGGATAGTAATAAAATCTGACCTGTATCCTCCGAGAATAACTGCCTGAGATCGATTCATTAGATAAGATTTTACCCAGCTTTTGTAGCAAGACAACATGGTTTACACGGTCAAAAGCTTTTTAAAATCCGTGTATATCACGTCAACCTGACCACCGTTTTCCATATGATTGAGAACGTACTCAGTGAAGCAGGCAAGATTAGACGTGGTGGAGCGTCTCTTCAAGAAACCATGTTGTGAGTTAGGTATACCTTTTATAATAATTGGATAAATTTTATCAAATACTAGTTTTTCAAAAATTTTCGCAACAGTGCTAAGAATCGAAATTGGGCGGTAATTATCTATCTTAGATTTGGCGCCTTTTTTATGAATAGGAATTATATGCGCTCTTTTCCATACCAATGGAAAAACAGAATTTTGTAGAGAAAGTTTAAAAAGTAAAGAAATGGGGTAACTTAAGCTATCGGCGCAGGACTTCAAGAACACAGGAGGCACTCCATCATAGCCAGCCCCTTTGTTTGAATCCAAGTGTATAAGATACTTAAGAACAGCTTCCCGGGATATATTTATGCTAGAGATCTGATCTATACTCATATCGGAAAGGTTATGAAACTCACTTGATGGTAAAACAGAATCAGTAAATACGCTTTTGAAATAGTTATTAAATGCTGAGCAAATGTTCTGCCCATTAGAGTAATTCTTATTGTTAAAAGAGAAATTATGAGGATAAGTGGATGTCCCTCTCTTAGATTTAACATATTTCCAAAAGAACTTAGGCGACGTTTTCAAATTTTTTTCAGTGTTACACGTGAAGTGCTCGAAACATTTCTTTTGTATACGATGTAGTCTATCTCTAAGCAGTTTAAACTCTTCATAATCACGAGGATTCTTCAATTTTTTACATTTTTATGGGCTCTAGATTTCTCCCGTAAATTTTTTATCAATGCAGGGCTGTACCAACATGGGTAACAATTATTACACGCGGGTACAAGAGGAACAAATAGGACAAAGCATTATTTTAATTTTTTATAAAAATTTTCTACAGCATGATCTACTGACGCGGTATTCAACAGCAACTCATTCTAATCAACATTATTCAAAAATTGATTGATGAGTGTATAATTACATTTCCGGAAATTATACTTCGGTTGAGATTTCTCTTTTAAAGGTTTGATGGAGAGATCAGTGACATCAACCGTGAATGGAGGATGAAAATCATCTAATCTGGTAAGAGGATCAGATTTTTTTATTTCTAAATATAAGTTTGAAAAACACAAGTCGAGGACATTATTACAACGATTTTGAATAAAATTAAATTGATTCATACCTAAAAAGCTCAGATCCTCAGCCAAAGTATTAGCAGCTAATTGAACCTCAGATTTGCCTATCGGTATTAAAGACCAACCATCAGTATTCCATGTTAAACAAGGCAAATTAAAATCACCAATAATCATAAAGAAGTCCGATTGTAACGTATGATAAAAACGCTCAAAACTGATTCTACATTCATTAATATACTCAGCTAATTTAACTTCATCTGGTGGTATGTAAACTAGTATAATATTTAGGTTGTATTGTGAGCCGAGTAATCGGGCTGGCAAGCTGACACATATAGATTCAAAATATTTACAACCCCAGTCTACACCGCATCTAGCTCACGACGGGTACAAATCATTACATCTCCACCCGAACTCTTATTCGTAGCCACCAAGTCTCTATCGCAACGGAATATATCAAACCTCCCATCACATAATTCGTTATCAAATATATCATCTTGCAACCAAGTTTCTGTAAGGAGTATAACCGAACCGTTGTAGTTGCACGATAGTATATTATTATATAAGTCAAGGCATTTAGTACGGAGACCACGTACGTTCTGATAAAATATATTTAATTTCCTATCTAAAGACATAATTAAGGAATGAATATGAATCTACAAAGTTTTTTTAATAACTTCCCGTGCAACCAACACGGTGCAAACAATGAATAAAAATAGTGACCAGTAAAAACAAACTTAAAAGTACATTTTTGTCTACAGCATAAGCAACTAACAGCCTCATAACAGTTATAGTAGTGTATTACCTCAAAGTCGGACAAATCATGGAAATAGACAGACACATAATATGACGACAGTGACGATATGATTACTACGATGCGGTAAATTATAATAGTTAAAATAGTTTCACGAAATAGGTTGTATATACTCTTATAAGTAGGCAACAATATACACAATAAAGTTATGAAACATGTGTTATGTGTTTTATATAAATATTGTAAGTGTATTGCATAGATATAAAATACTTTATATAATAATACGTATAAATAAAAACATGATCTTATTGTTATACATAAATACATTACGATATTAATATCAGTGTTAACAGATAAATAATAATGCTTACCTAGATAATTATAGCCTTACCTTGTGCCCAACACAGTGTGTTCATTTAATAAGTACTGGTAGATGCAAACTAAGATAAGATCAAAACTTACAAATAGTCAAACAATTTTTAAAACATCCGAACTGTCTTTAATACGTAAAGCGTGAGTGGTATCGTTTTTTCTAACGAAGATTTTTCCATCACGAACCCACAAATATTGGTATAGGGCAGACTTCATTTTTAATTAAGTATTTTTAAGAAGTAGTTTGTTAGATGGTATTAAGTGTTCTTTAACATATATTTTGGACCCCTCGTCAGGAAAACCGATGTCGCAGAGTCTAAGTCCCTTCTTAGCACGCACCGCTGCTAGGATAGAATCGCGCAGAGGCACTTTTCTAAGTAATACA
This sequence comes from Parnassius glacialis, assembly GCA_033319125.1. Taxonomy (NCBI): domain Eukaryota; kingdom Metazoa; phylum Arthropoda; class Insecta; order Lepidoptera; family Papilionidae; genus Parnassius; species Parnassius glacialis. The sequence goes on along the minus strand of JAVANC010000023.1, from coordinate 16,233,873 downwards.
GAAAGAAGTCGCTAGACGGTGTTGACGTCGGCTAAAATCTCTGCGGTCGCCGTTTCGTCAAGGACATTCAGGCTCCTTAAAACCTTAAGGCGCGGGTTGAGCAAAATGTCGCGCTAGTCGTTATTTGTGCGGTTTTTAGGAGCTATCTACTTTTTATTTAAAAGATATATCAACAAATAAAAAACACATTATATTTCTACATAATCTTGATTTCATAAGAGCTGTATCCAATTTTTTTTAAAGGAATAAATATTAATATAATCTCCTTACAACGAAACCACATAAATGTGAAATTATTATTGATAACATGCATCTCCTCGTAAAGTAAGTATTATTTTATTTTGCGATTTACACCAATGGATAGGCAATTTATTAATGAACATTTCTATTGTATTTTTTTTTCAAAAGACCAAAATTTGATTTTATTAAGAAATTATTTTAAAATCTGGGCGTTTTCACTGCCCACGGGCTTGCTGGATCATTGAGCGTTGAGCTCTCGAACGTGGAGCCTGTGTCGTTCGTCAGAGCATCGGCCTGCGTACACGCTCACGTCGTCAAGTCGATAATATTATTACTTATTAGGTTATTTTATAGGTAGTATTATTTGTTTGTTTTGGGTATAATTTTTCGTATTAGTTATACATATATTTGTTGTGTTTTTACTGCGCGATGAAGCTTTTTGCGTGTATTTTCTTTGAAGTAAATGCAAATAAAAAAATGAAGCACCATTAGCATGTAAGGTTCGAATCCATAATTAACATTTCGACAAATATTATAATTTACACTATAAAAGGCTAATTCAATATTATCAGTATAGTATACATTTAAAAATAATCGTAATAACCAACTACAATATCTTATCAAGTGTAGTACTGCCATGTTGGTCTAGTGGTTGTAGTAGTGTGACTGCTGATCATGAGGTCCCGGGTTCGAATCCTGGGTCGGTTATGAGTTTTTCATTTATGTTCTAAGTTATAATTAGTATTACTAAGTTATAGTTTTTTGCTAAAATATAGTATATTATTTATTGCTTGTTTTTTCTTCTTTCTCAAAAAATTATTGAGTACATAAGGTGTTCTATACTTATAATTCGGTAAAAAGTATCTAAGTAGGTACTAATATACCTACTTTTTACTATAAATTAAAAAAATTTAAAACTAAATTTAACTAAAAAGACTAAGCTGACCATTTATTTTTTAACTCAAAACAGAACATGGGTTTATTTATACTCTAAAAATTATAACTTAATACAATAAATTAAAAAATAATGTTGCATTTAAAAATAGGTAATTATTAAATGCAACATTTTTTTAAATTATGAATTACATTTGTCAGTGGATTAAATTTGCTTTAATAAAGTTGGTGATGATTTTAAATAAGAATAAAATTCTGCTCAATTTTTTTTTATTGTTATCTTTCAACATCGCCTTTAGAACTGGAACCGTAAGTGTTTCTTTCAGACGTCCACAATTTATTCAAAATAAAAAAATACTCTTTCTATCGGAGCATTTGTACCAGGTAGACATAAAATATATTCGATTAAAAAAATTATGTTTAAGATTGTTGGCTTTGAATACTTCCATCCAAAGAGTTACGGGACAATTTTGTGTCCCGGAGCTTTATTTGGGGACAATGGGACAGGTGACCGAGAAAAGGGATAGTCCCGTTCAAAACGGGACGTATGGTCACTTTACCTATAACCCGGCGACGGCTCCGTGGCGCAGTGGCTTAGCAATCAGTTGTTGCGCTGGGGGCCGCGGGTTCGAATCCCGCACGGAACAAATATTTGTAAGGCCTACAAATAATTGTTCCGGGTCTGGATGTTTGTCCTTGTGCAATTTATGTTTGTAAACTGCCTCCACGACTCTCATTCTATATTACTCTCACTCTGCGAAACATCCTATTTATTTGTTTATTCTTTATTGCACCAAATATTTGTACAAAAGGCGAGCTATCTATCTATTTACCTATAGTGAGTAGGTATCTTTTAAACTCACAATTTTCAATGCTTCATTTCTAATATATAATTAATTATAAAATTTCATAATTAGATAATATATGAGAATACATAATTCTAATATAATGCAACTAATATACCGAATAAAAAAAATAAAATACATTTATCGTTGTACGCTGTGTGTATTTCCATAAAATAGTTTAATGATGTTGAAAAATACTACGTCCGTACAGTAGGTGGCATTGAGTTATACAAAACTATGGTAGGTGGCGTCTTACATATTATTTTTTACGCGATCCTATATTGTAGGGAGTTGGCGCGGCCGGCACACAAACGCTCAAGGTCGTTCGCATGGAGTAGCCCCTTAATATAAAAGTTTGAAACTTCACAGCCGGTGAACTTACCGACTTTGTCACTCTTAAACTGGAACACAAGATTGGGTACAATGCTACTGAAATAAGCATTCCTACCAAAATGAAGAATTTTATTTAAATGTTTATTTATTTATTTACGAGGGTGGATTGAAAAGTACTCGGCCTAACCAAGAAAATAAACACATACTAAATCAGTTATATTTTTATTTTTCTACATAATCACCATCAAGTTCAATACACTTTTGCCATCTCCCCTTCCAAGCATTTAGACCGTTGAAAAAAAATGATTCTTCCTTAGAGTCAAAATATGCGTCTACAGCTGCTTTGACCTCGTCGTTTGTCGAAAATCTTTGACCTCCCAAGTGTTTTTTTAGGTTAGGGAACAGAAAAAAGTCTGATGGTGCCAGATCAGGTGAATACGGCGGATGCGGTAACAGTTCAAAGCCACAGTTGTGAATTTCAGCCATTGACTGTACTGACGTGTGAACACGGGCGTTATCTTGATGAAACAGGACTTTTCTTCTGAGCATTCCTCGACGTTTTTCTTTTATTTCCTCTCGTAAACGACGTAGTAAGGTGCAGTAGTAATCAGAGTTTTTAGTCTGACCCCTTTCAAGATAATCAATCATAATCACACCTTTCGAGTCCCAGAATACTGAAGCCATCACCTTATTTGCCGACAAAATCGACTTAGCCTTTTTAGGGGGTGGTGAACCAGGTCTTCTCCACTGGTTTGATTGCTGTTTTGTTTCCGGTGTACAGTAATGAACCCATGTTTCGTCTATAGTAACAAAACGATTCAAAAAATCATCTGCATCGGCTTCAAATAACCCCAAACAGTCGCGTGAAATAGTCAATCGCGTCCTTTTTTGTTCAACTGAAAGCAGTCGCGGAACCCACCTCGCTGACACCTTGTGGAAACCCAACTCGTTGACAATGATGTTTTTAGTTTGTTCATAAGAGATGCCTATAATCTCGGCTATCTCTCTAATTTTTAATCTGCGGTCTCCCATTATTAAATCAAGTACATTTTTAATATTTTCGTCAGTAGTTGACGTCGAAGGCCTTCCAGAGCGGGGTTCATCTTTCACACTCTCTCTATCACGCTTAAATTCTGCTATCCATTTTTTGACGGATGAATATGACAGAGCACAATTGCCTTATGTACTGACCATGTCATCATGGATGGCTTTTGATGATAGCCCCTTCTTATGGAGGTACTTAATGACGGCACGCTGCTCGATTTGCTCCATTCGCGGAAATTATGTCCGATTACTTTGTTAATAAATTTATAAAATCACAACTAATTATCGCACACGTTTCGAACTTCACACAATGAACTAGTCTGAACTGAACTAAATAATGTGGGTAGATTTGATTTTTCGAATTGAATGGATCTGTGTAAGGCCGAGTACCATAAAACCACCCTCCACCCTCGTATTATAAAAACAGTTACAACATCATAACAGTTTAAGACTAACAAAATTCTATACGAAAACAAAAAAAAAGAAAGAGGAATTTCAAATGTCAACAAACTCTAATGGACATACATAAAGGAGACTTATACGAGTGGACTGACTCAGCTGTAATATTGGCTTGGCTACGTGAACCTGTGGACATGGACAATTAGACTTTGATAAAATTCAGTCTAACGAAAGGTTATCAATATAAAAAAATATAATAAAGGAAACCTAAAATTAATAATTTTAATTGTCATACAGTTATACTCCCCTTGGTATCGCTCCAAGATCACTGGATGCGTTTCCTCGCTGAATGATTCCTACGGCGATGCGCAAGCTTCTCCATAAAGTAATGTGCCGAGATTACTTGATGGTGAAGCGTGTAACGAGTAACTAGATTCCTGAGACGAAACAGCTAGGAGGCGGGCCTGATCTTGGTCACTAAGGAAATTATGAAACAAATCTTTCAGCACACTCCGTACCAATGGAATATACTACTGTTTTTGTTGGATAACTTCCAGTAACATTTTCGCAAGGGCAAAGCATTAGCTTTGTTTGCTTTGCTTCCGCAGCAAAAAACAGGTTTACGTTATTATTTAAACTTATGTTACATAAGCCATTGACAATATACACGGAATCAGGGTAAGCAGGTAATGCAACGGTAGAAAGATTTCTTACACGAATACCAGCAAATTTTATAAGTAAAATAGCATGAGTCCAGGCTGTTGTATTTTAAAGTTACATTTAGAATTTGTTCTATAGCCATTTTAAAATTATTATCAATATCCGAACATTTCCAGAGTGAACTCCAGCGTAGTAAGTAATGACAAATTTCGGGGGTATTCTTAGCCACTTTTATTTAGCAGGGTTACCCTGTTAACTTTCACAAGAATATCTGCATTAGAATTTATTAAAGAAATATACACTGAATGTACCACCGCCTCGCAGCAACCTTTAGTGCTTTGTGCTTTTCTTCCTCGCACAACTTCCTTGTGGAATAGATTACTGGAGGTAATCGATGCTATTTTTTCGGATCGATACGACTTAGGGACCTTCAAGAAAAGAGCCTATTCCTTTTTAAAAGGCCGGCAACGCATCTGCAATTCCCTTGGTCCTTGGCAGTTTTTACCATCAGGTGAGCCGCTTGCTCGTTTGCCCCCTGTTCTATAAAAAAAAAACATAAAATAAAACACAGCAATATGTTTTTTATTTTTAGAAGGTTTAGGTTAAGTATTGCAGAAAATAATATTGCAGGAGGTGACAATTTACTTCTTCTCTTATTTTACTACATCGTAATTTTTGCAAGGACTTAGACGCAAACTACAAAAGTAAGACAGTGTTATTTATTATATACTTCTATTAATTAAGTTATCTTGGTTCTCTGAGGTAGAATTTGCAAGTTCGAAAACTTAATGTGTCAATTTATTACTTCTTTAGTAAGGCATTAATAGTATATTTCAAGAAGGTCTTTTGTATTACTCAAAATTTAAATATTAATCAGTAATTCTTTGCGTTTAGGAATCATAATTACTTAAAAGTATAAAGCATGATATAATATTATAAAAAATACCTTGTCTAGTAAATTCGCATCGTGGTTGCAACACGCATAAATTGTTTTTGGGTGTTGCAACTTAAAACTGCAGTATTTTTTATGGTACTTTTAAGAACTGGACACCTTTTTTCTGGCAGTGAGGCATTTAATATTAATCCTCAGGGTTGACAACGCATCTGAATTTTGAATGTTAGACGATGATAGATAAAAATGTTAATAGACCACAGTACCTACTTACCATCAGGTTGGCTGTGTGCTCGTTTGTCACCCCAACTTCTATAATAATCTTCCTGGTCTACTTTAAACCACGGTGACAGCTCCCAAATAATGATTAAAATAATGTTTGATTGAATTTCGGTCTTGGCGGCTAGTCTAAACGGAAATTACGAGTATTCATTTGCTTAAGACAGGATTACAGTGATCGAGTATATGCACAGGCACAGATTCATTACATATTCCTTCACTTCCATAGTAAGATGGTACGGTAATCCAACACGGCCGGAGGACCGAAGAAACCAACGGTTTTACGCGATTTACAAGGCACTGGGATAAAACATCCTGACTCCAGGCTGCCACTGAAAATTTCTTGACAAAAAACTCAATAACTGATTTAGTCCAGACCCGTGATTTGAACCTGGGACCTCATGATCAGCAACCGCGTTTATGATCACTAGACCAAAGGAACAGTCTTTATCCTGAATAATTATAACATGTACCACACAGTACAGTGGACAGTGTAGGAAGGAATACTACCCTTACACTACCCCATATATTAAGAGCCGACAAATAGAACCAAACAAAGTGATGGGCAGTAACGTCTTCCTATAACAACTATAAAAGAAATAAAAAATTCAGTTGCCAACCCGCCTGCCAAGCGTGGCAACTGAGGCAAGCATTCCCCTTATGAGGCAAAGCTGTAAAGGTAAGGTAAAGCGCCACACAGAATTCTTCTAAAACGTAAACACAGGGACACTAACCCACACGTTCTTAACAACGCTTATGCAATAAGATCTAAGGTAATAAAGGATACAATGCATAATATAGTTTTGGATAAACATATCGGTTATGACTGTGATTGAAACCCAGGATCCGCAGCATTACATTTAAGAACTTTGGTAGCTAGCTCAAGCAATTGTCAAAAGCTATAATATCAATTTCTTTCTTTATTTTTCTTTGTTAATGGCCCTGTAAGTTACAAGTCTTAACAATCGATTCAGTTTAAACTGTTATTAGATGTCATTTTTCATCTCAAGTAAATTTTTCACAGATGTCCTACAAAGACGTAATTAAGTTTGTTACTAATAACAAAAAAGTTACAGCCTATATATGTCACACTGCTGGGCACATTCCTGTCCTGTCATTTCTGGAGGGTTTTAAGGCAACGAAGTGTCCGCCGCGCTGCCCCAATACGTGTTGGCGAACTTCACATGTCTTCGAAATTTTTCTTTTTTCCTATTTCTCAGACATGCAGTTTCCTTCACCGCCGAGCACGTGGCAAATCAGCACTTAAAATTGCAATTAACAATTTTATAAGTGCCGGCGGGGATCGAACACGGGTTGCTCGCGTACAGTGAAGTTTACAGCGAGTGCTAACCATCTGAGCTACCACGGCTCACTAATAACACTAATGTTTATAAATCATAAAACTGTAATGTGTTAGGTGTAAAAATATAATAATGATCATAGTTGCATATATCATAGACTCAAGGCATACTTAATTAACGTGTACAGCTCACATTGCTCTATGATGAAATCGTTTCGCAAAGATTGCATAAAAAGTGGAAGATCGCGCTCACAGTGTTTGAACAAGCCAGGTACGATTCCCGCAGACAAAAACGAAATTGTTAATTACAGTTTAAAGTGCTAATTTACATCGTGCTCTGCAGTGAAGGAAAACATTGAGAGGAAACCTGGATATCAGAGAAATTAAAAAATATATATTTCAACGATTGTTACATTATTTCATATGATAACTACCTGGCCAGGCAGACGTTGTTCTGCGGTTTTCGACGACCCTTCGTATAAAAAATCATTAAATTCGTAATAAAAAAATATTGTGCGTCACTTATCACGATAAAAACTTTCCTGTCGCTCAAGTTGGACCAAACTGCACAGAGTATGCAAAATTTTATTGAAATCAGTTCAGTAGTTTAGGAGTTCATTGCGGACAAACAACGTGACACGTAATTTTTATATTTAAAGATTATAAATAAAGCCGCTCGTTTGTTGAAAATAATAATACAAAGGCAACAGTTGTGCGAATATTAACATAATTATGCAAGTCTTGCATTCTATGGAGTCAGCCACAACCAGCAGAACCAAAGCGCTTTGCTAATAGCTATTGCAGTGCATGCGACAAATAGCGCACTGTCTACCGCAAAATGCTACAATTTCAACCCACGGACAAGCTATAATAAGTTGTTAAAACGAATATAGAGAGCACGAGTCGAGTACTACGTGTACAAGAACACCATTTAAATATATCGTGTGGCGTCATAAGACAACCCATCACCATATTTCGTCCCATGGGTGTTAAGAGGTGACAATAGGTTACTTCAAAAATATATTATGGCTACGGGCGTCTTGTAAACGTCAAGTATAAAATACTCAAATTGGCGACGGGAAGCAGTGTTGAAGCTGCGAGGCTTCTGATAGTATGATCGTCAATCCCCCTGCCCAGAGTGACGATTAAGGCGAATGGGAGAGGTCCATGTACAGCAGTGAATTTATTGGTGTGAAAACACGCTGGTGATGATGAAAAAGGAGGAATATATAGTTACAAGGCCTTGTAAATTATGATCGGCAAAAAGTACTAAGTTTATTTAATTGGTAAACTTAACTTTACTTTGTTTAACTGGTACTAGGTCTTGTACAATATGATCAGCAAAAAGTACTAGGTGTATTTAATTGGTAAAAGATCAAAAATAAAGACTAACACATACACAAGACACATGTATGTAGAACATAATATAACGTCAAAGATATGGTGCTTTTAATGTTTAACGCTAGGAGAATATAATAATTATAATAAACAAATATTTAGATAGTTGGTAATACGGGAATCTACAAAATATAAACTAAATATAAAATCAAGCGAACATACAGCCCAGGTGGACGGTAAGTGGATGCTGTGGCCCATAGACACCTACATCTATCCTCCATTAAGAAGCAAAATGTAGATGCGTTATCACCCCTGAGGACTAAGATGGAATGGCTGTTTATCTGTAAAAAGAGTCTCCAATTCACTTACCATATAAAACATAGTATCAAAAAGCTGCTTTTTCACGCTGGAATTTTTCCGTGACCGATTCGTGCAGCAGCTATATTATAGCTGGACGGACGTACCAACTACATTTCTTAAGTCTTTTAATAAGAGCTCTCATGCCATACAAGTGACCCTTTAAAATACGGCAGCGTAATATTATAATTTTGATAAATATTTAAAAGCTTATTCTTTCAATATAAATCTCAATATATGGAACAGATTTGTGCAAAGATATATTTTATTTCCATTTTGCCTCTGTCAGAAAAATCTCTTTTTTGTCAATCCCTATTAGATGTATTAATATTAAGGGAGATAAGTTTTTTATAATTCTATAGTTTTAATAACTGCGTATATTAGATAATTAAACTTAATTCAGTTCAGGTCACCTATAAATATTCTGTTACAAAGAAAAGCAAAAAATTTGTAATCACCTTTAGCAACCTGTAATTGTACTGGTGCTCTCGCCTATTAAAAAAATCTGTTAAAATATTAATGACTTAGTATGAACTCAGTTTGTAATATGAAACTTTAAAGTACAATACAATATGTCTCCACTGTAATACATTTTAAACAGTACAATTAACAATTTTCTTTAAAATAATCAGCTTTAGAATATTGGAGATAATATTAAAAGTACAATACACAAACGACCAATTTTTAGTCTAGAACGGGTCATCATCTCACGGCGCACGCCTTACCGCTGCACATTAGAAGTGCACAATCTACTGAAAAGTTTAAAATACTTGTCCAAGTGCACTTCTATTCTCCTTAAATAGACATTCCTCTATCTCTCCTTCACATCGTTCATTTAAAATTACTACTTATTTTAACTAACGTTAAGGCTTTTATTTCACTAATACTTGTTTATCCTTTCAGCTCCTGTATATGTATTTTCATATTTTGTGATTGAAATATATTTATTTATTGTATTTAACAAGTATATAATTATATTTATTTTATACCCGTACCTTTTCTCACAGGTTATTTTATCCTGCTCTGTGATGTGGTTACCTGTTAGATATCGCTTCCAAGCGATAAGGCCGCCAATTGTACCTTAAAATAATTTGTTTTTTTTTCTCATATATGTTTTCCTGGTGTACAATAAAGATTATTTCATGCATTCATTCACTCACGTCACTATCTGTTGGACTATGGGTTCGACCACAACCAATTTTTCTAAGGAGTGACTCTTTCAAATAAAAAGCGGTCGCAATAATATAGTTGTCTTTTTCCAATATTAATATTACAATGTAAGGTTACGCTTTGTAAAGCTAATTGGCAGTCCTTTTACACATGCAATCTGTGGATGAACAATACACAGATGGCATACAGTGACCTGCCGGTACAATATAATAACGCGTTTAGGATGCTTAAGGGTCTGCCGCGCTACTGCAGCGCCTTCCCCATGATCGCAGATGCTTACACGGATGAATTCGCAGTAGTCATACGCAATCGCGTGGTAGCTCAGATGGTTAGCGCTCGCTGTAAACTTCACTGTACGTGAGCGACCCGGGTTCGATCCCCACTGGCACCAATGAAATTGTTTATTGCAATTTTAAGTGCTGATTTACCACGTGCTCGGCGATAAAGGAAAACATCGTGAGGAAACCTGCATGTCAGAGAAATAAGACACAAAAAAAATTTAAGACATGTGAAGTTCGTCAACATGCATTGGGGCAGTGCGGCGGATACTTCCTTGTCATAAAAGCTTCTCAAAAATGAGGGGAGGACTCTGCCCAGCAGTGGGACGTATATAGGATGTAAATTTAACTAACTTTTATGCGCAATTGCTGTGCCTCGCTACTTCGGTGCGTGCGCGACAGCCCCAACACCAAAACGCGGCGTTGGCAGACCGTTGGGACTCACCGATGTTGGCTCGCTGGATACGACTACATACTGTTTGATAGACTGGCTTTTAGCTACCATCGTTGCAGTTTCGTACTTTTGTCGTCAACCAAATGTTACTAACACTAGATATAAGGAAACTTATTAACAACTTTGGATATTTTTTTTGTCTGAAATAAATTAATTGTTATTACTATTATTTATTTCAATGATTTTATATTCTCGGAAAACCAGAAAGAGCTGATAACATGGGCCAAAGTGTAGAAGATTGCATAGAAAATAGTAGTGTACTTGTGTTTACTATCGCGGCCTTCTGTAGCAGATGATAGCTATTTGAAGGTAAGTTGAGGGAATTAAGGGACTGGTGAAGTTGTTTCGGTATTACTCCTGTTGTAGACAATACTATTGGTACTATTGTAACTTTTTGCTTACTATTGTAAATTAAAGCCAGAAACCGGGCTACTTCATCTTTTAATTCAGTGTATTTGCTCAGTTTTTCTGCTATTATTGTCTGCAAGTTATGGGTATTTGGTATAGAAATGCTTATAAATATCTAGTTTTATTTATCTTGTTTATAAGTATAATATCTGGTCTATTGAAATGGTTTGTCCGATCGGTAAGAATGGCGCGGTCAAAATATAGTTTTGTTGAGAGGTTCTCCAATACAGTTTCTAGATTGTATTTGTAGTATGGTGTAACGGAATCTATAACCTTGTACTGGTGTGCTAATTTTTCGTGTATAAAGTTGGCTACTTATTCGTGTCTATGTTTGTACTCTGTTTGAGTTATTGAATTGAACGTGCCTGTGATATATTGAATCATTTCTGGACAGCTATGTTATGGCTATGTAACTCCGTTATTATTATTATTATTATTAATTCGTTTTCACAGCCTATAAAAACTCTAATGCTGAACATAGGTCCCCCATATTATTTAATTTTATTATATATGATATTTTTTATTATTTGAGTTGTTATTAGGAAAATGCTCATGAGTCACTACACAAATATATCGATATAGAGATATTTTTTTACAACGATGTCGAACACAGATCTCAATTTTATGCAAGTATCGCTATAATAACTGAATTATATCAACTTAATTTTCATAGATTAGGAAACTTTAATTTAATGAATAATTTGAGAGTTTAGCAGTTTGTAAACTACTTTCAAGGTTTTCTGTACACAGAGCTTTCAAACGGTAACAGTTTAACCTCGATACAGTGAATCCCACTAGCTTATTTTACTTATTAAACTGTACACTAAAATTTGCAGATTTACTAAATATAAATATGTCTAGAGGATGTATTTTCGGTTCCAAAGCAAAACACCTAGTCTAGTCTAGTTTAAAAATTGAGATAAAGGAGGAACATTTTAAATTAAAAGTGCTATGTATAGACACATCTAAAAGACGGAGGTTCAAGCGGATTCATCCAAATTCAAGCTGAGCAGCGAGATAAGTAAGTGAGGAGCAGTACCCTGATGCTCATAAAGGCTTTGCGTTAATAGTCTATGGATTTTTTTTTATAGGATAAGGGTGACAAACGAGCATACTGCCCACCTCATGGTAAATGGCTTCTGTAGTCCATAGACATCTACATCTATTCTCGATTACGCATCAAAATGCAGACGTGTTGTCACAAGTGAGGACTAGATGGAATGCCTCATTTCCAGTAAAATGGACCTCCAGTTCTCTACACTCACTATACGAAACACAGCAGTGTTGAACTGCTATTTTACGCTGGTATTCTGTGAGAGCGTGGTCCTTCCCTGGACGAGCCGACACATTAGTGCTACAACTATACTACTAATATAGTTAATTATTATATGTTTGATAAATTATCATGGCCCCTTTTATCTATCACCAAGATACATTGCATACACATCAGGTTTATACGATAAAATTACAGGATAAAATGTACAAGAACATATGCCTCTCCAAATATTGCCTCATAGGGATTCTATAGAGCCTCGTTTCTACTAGTTGCCCCTCTTGGCAGATGGGCTGATAAACACAGTTTTTATTCTTTTGAGTTTTTGCCAAGAAAATTCTGCTGCCAATATCCTGTAAAATTTATAATAAATTTTTCGCTAATTGGCTCAAGATCCCTGTAGTTTAAAGACAAGTATTCTGCCTAAGCTTTAAGATCTTGAATGACACAGCAATAAGTAAATATAAAATCTTTAATCACTCACACACACTCCATCATGACGCAGTGGCCACAAAGCGGCTTTAGCCTCCAAGACGAAAATTTGACACTTGCTCTTATCCTGAAAACACTTTCACAGTTTAAACTCGCACATTTAGGTCAACTGAGCGTTCGCCAATCCATCAACTTATATAAAATGCTCTCTTTTCGTTCCAATTATCTCCCATCAGCTTTTTGCGAACGAGGCACCGGCTGCGGTGTGTTTTTACAACATTAATCAGTGGTTTTAAAATATTGCACAATATTTTACACTGCACGTTACAATCCGTTACCGATTCGTTAGCATATTAATCCCTGTATGGTGACAGCTTAAGAGAATTTGTCTTCTCTTACCTTCATTGCCGTGGCGGATTATTGCCGTATAACTATTTCAGGAGTTACTGTGGTCGTCTGTCTGCCTTCCTAGAGTGGCGCTTAACGCAAGTTTTCCCTACTTCAAAAGAGTCCCAAAACTAGCAGTAGATTGCTTTTATATCAATAAAAGATAGGATGTGTATTAAAAAAGTAATATGCAATGCATTTTAGGTTATCTTAAAACACTTTATTGTCACTTTATTGTGTTCATTTATTTATTCATAGTTTTACAAACGTAATACTGAATATTTCAGCAAGTTTATCCCTCCAGCAAGGACATCACTAATGAAAAAATGACATGCCAGTCTTTATTAACCGTAAAAAAGTTTAAAAAGCTTAAAACTCACACAGAGGTAAAAAAATAGGTTAAGTATAACTCAAATATCTTTCCCATGTAAATGTTGGTAACGACAGAGTTACATATCCCAATATGTACATTCTTTGGCTCACCGCCATATTAAAAATCAAAACTTTAATTTTATGATTTCTGTCGTATAGGTACCATTTTTCGAAGACTTCCAGAAGAGAAGAATTCCAGTTTTTAGCACTTTAACCATACGGTGTAGTGCATTAAGACTGATATTAGTCAATAAAATCTGCCAATTAATTTGAACCATATTGTCAACTTTGAAAGAGCAGGTATACATTTAACGTTTATTTTAAAATATACCCTGCTTGACAATTATCATCATGGTCATCGTCATCATTGCATCCCTAGATAAGTCCACTGCTGAACATAGACAACCCCATGACTCAAAAATTAATCCAGAATCACCTGCATTTATCGACTACATATTATTATCTTCATATCTATGGTAAACAGTACTAATGTTGGCACTCTTTCAATGATTGGCACTTTGCTATTTTAATCTGAATATTAAGAATGTTTTCCTTTTTCTATATCACAGCTACACAGATATTGCTAAGATATATAATTACTTATACTAACAATATACATTTATTTTCCTATAAGGGCTGTTTTAAAAATGTGTGTGGAGAAATCCGTTAAAATTTAACAAAAAGTTAAGGTTTTGTGACAAATATGTGATTTTTAGGTGAGTTTATATGCAAGTTTTTGTCTATTTTTATCAATTTAGGTCATTAAAGCATATTAAACGTTATTTTATTGTTGTGAAATAGAAGCATCGGTTTTTTTAATTGTGCCAATGACAATACTTTACTTTGTTTGACTACATAATCATTGGCATATATGTCAATCACTATACTTTCTTTCTTTTGTCCAAAATTTATTCTTGCCACTACTAATGACTATATCCTTTGAGTAGTGCCAATGATAATGACTCATCTTTTTCATATTTTGAATTGATGAAGAATACCGCTATTAAGTGCGGGGGCTTTAGAAAAATAACTGCTGCACTAACATTAAACATTCCACTCGCGAATTTACAGTTCCCACTAAATAAGTAAAAGTCAAAAAACTAAGAAGCTGAAAAGCCGACCTGATCCTGGCACAATTTTTGATGTCATAAAAATGTCAATTATGTGAGGTTTTTGAATAAATACCCCGTAGTATGTATGGTAAACCGTTTTATAGAGGGAGAATAAAACGTCTATGAGGTGGATCATGCCTAATCGAAGACTTGCATCACTGTTCTTTGGAGCAGATGGTATACCTATTATTTTCCCCCATAGAAAATGTGATCAGACGTTCAAAAGTTAGTGCCTAGAGAGAGGGTAATTTACTATCTTAAATACGGCGCAACTTTGCCCAAGTCTCACCAAAGATATGTGGCGTAAGTCTGTCTTCGAAAGACGGACAAACAATTTGACAAAAAGTTTACTAAAACAGATGCTAACCTATATTAGCAAGACTTTAACCGTATAGAAATAAATCTACATTCATCATTCATCACAATTACAGCCTATCTATCATAAGTCCACTGCTGAACATAGGCCTCCACCAAGGAAAGCCACAAAGCACGGTTCTGAGCCACCTGTATCCATCGACTTCCTGCATGTCTTACCAGGTCCTCACTCCATCTTGTGGGGGTCGCCCTACACTTCGCCTACCGGTACGAGGCCGCCACTCAAGAACCTTTCTTCCCCATCGGTTGTCGGTCCTTCGAGCTATATGGCCGGTCCACCGCCACTTCAGCTTACTAATCCTTTGGGCTATGTCGGTTACTCTGGTTCTACTGCGGATATCCTCATTCCTAAGTTTATCATGCAGAGAAACTGCGAGCATAGCCCTCTCCATAGCTCGCTGAGCGACCTTGAGCTTCCTCATACGGCCAGCAGTGAAGGACCACGTCTCAGATCCGTAAGTTATCACTGGCAACACGCACTGGTTGTACAATTTCGTTTTATGGTTTTGAGGTATGTCTGACGAGAAGATGTGTCGTAGCTTCCCGAACGCTGCCCAGCCGAGTTGAATCCGTCGATTGACCTCTCGGTCGAAGTTGGACTTACCTAGTCGAACTATTTGTCCCAGGTAAACATACAACAACTTCGAGCTTTGTACTCCCAACAACTACCGGCATAGGTGTGACATGGACATTAAACATAATCTTTGTTTTATCCATGTCCATCTTAAGACCTATCCGTTGGGAGACACTATTGAGGTCATTGAGCATAGTGCTTTGGTCCTCCAGCGATTCTGACATAAGGCCTATATCGTCGGCAAATCGAAGGTGAGTGATGTACTCGCCATTGATGTTAATACTGTATCCTTTCCAGTCCAGAAGCTTTAAAACGTCTTCCAATGCAGCGGTGAAGAGTTTACGGGATATAACGTCACCCTGTCTTACACCTCTCTGCAATTGAATAGGTTTCGTACTCTGGGTCTGTAATCGGATAGCCATCGTAGCTCTACTGTACAAGCACTTCAGAACTTCGATATACCGACAGTCAACTTGGCACCGCTAAGGGGACTGCAGCACTGCCCAAATTTCGACGGAATCAAAGTCGAAGTGTCAAGTCAAGTGAGAAAGCCTTTGTTCACATAGTCCACATACGCCAGGCATAGTGGCAAATTGTACTCCTCGGACTTCTGTACAACTTGCCGAAGGGTATGTATGTGGTCTGTGGTGCTAAAGTCCTTTCGAAAACCGGCTTGTTCGGGAGGCTGGAAGTCGTCAAGTCTGCGTGCGAGACGATTCGTAATGACTCTCGAAAACAGCACGTAGACGCGGCTCAGAAGGGAAATCGGTCTGTAGTTCTTCAAGAGAGCATTGTCACCTTTCTTGAAGAACAAGACCACCGCACTTCTGCTCCACACCTCCGGTGTAATGCCATTATGGAGGACGGAATTAAAGATCCTCTGAAGGACTTCCAGTACCGTTTTTCCACCCGCTTTCAGAAGCTTCGCTGTAATTCCATCCTTTCCCGGGGACTTGCCGTTTATAAGGTGCTGGAGAGCCATTATAATCTCGCTCAGACTGACGTCCGGGATATCTTCGGAACAGTGTCCGATAAGACTTGCTCTTGCATCGTTACTCACACTTCCAACGATGACGTGTACAGCTGTCCATAGAACCTCTCAATCTCACTCAAAATCTCAGGTGCCCCGGCAACGATGCTGCCACACTCGGTCTTTAGCTTTGACAGCTAGCTCTTTCTGGCAGACACATCTCTGGCAAAGACTTTGGAGCCTTGGTTTCACTCGATCGCTTCTTCAATACAAGCATTATTGAAGTTGCATGAATCCCGCCGCATGCATTTGGAGATCTATCTGTTCAGTAGCCTGTATGCTGTCAAATCTGTTGAAGAATGTAGCTTTATCTCCCGTCTAACAGCCATGAGATAAAGAGTATGATCGGAGAGTTTTTGTGTTCTTCTGCGGCGGGTCTTGCAGAAATTAGCTCCGACCGCATGGACAGTTTCCACGAGCTTGTCATTCATGTCGTCCACTTCTTTGCAGTCTCCTAGGCACTGAAAACGGTTTTGTACCTCGAGCTGAAAGGTTTTAGGACTTTGGAACAGAGCACCAGGGGGACGGAGCGTTGACTTCATTAGATGAAACCTCTCCAACTAAACTTTTAGGTTCAGTGTGCCTCTAACCATTCGCTGATCGCTACCGGTTTTCACCCTCGCAATCACGGAGACATCACTGAACAGTTGTCGTCTGGTCGTCATAATGAAGTCAATCTCATTTTTTGTGGAACCGTCGGGGCTCTACCAGGTCCACTTCCTGTGGCGTCGCTTCTGGAAGAAAGAGTTCATCATAAAGAGTCCCTCTTTCTCTATGAAGTCGGCCAGCTGCTGACCCCTTGGGTTCTGTTACCCTATTCCAATTTTCCCTACTTTCAGCTCATCGTTCTCTCTTGTGCCTAGTTTTGGATTGAAGTCTCTCAATAACACCGTATATTGGGTTTTAGAGGAATGCATGGCTCTAGAGATATCCTCATACATTTTCTCCACCTCCTCATCGGGGTGTGCCGAGGTTGGTGCGTAAACCTGTATGACCTTCAGCGAATACCGTTTGGTGATTCTGAGTATAAGGTACGCAACCCTCGTCGACACACTCTCAATCTTTACAACGTTGTTAACGAGAGACTTGTGGACGATAAATCCGACACCTGCTTGGGACAGATGGTCGCCCTCCCGGTAATAGAACAAGTAGCCGGATTCGAGGATTACCGTTTCCTACCCCTCTCTTCGGACTTCGGATAATGCTATAAAATGCCAGCGTAACTTGTCTATCTCTTCTTCCAGCTCCATGATTTTCTCGTCAGTCCTCGGGGTGCTTACTTTGTACGTTTCCAGGTCGAGTCGTCTAAGGTGGCAACCGAACCTCAACTGGAGATTTTCAGCACCCCCTGCCCCGCCGTCACCATGGTCGCCAATGTAGCCAGGAATAGCGGGGCCGCCGGAGACTGGGGGCCGTCTCTTTGTTACCTTCATAGGGGGGCATTTGCCATAGTTGCCACGCTTGGCGAGTGGGTTGGCAACCGCAGTTTTTTATTGTAAGTTTGTTGTTATCGGAAAGATGCTGCTGCCCATCTCCTGCCTGTTTCCCTTTGTCGCCTTTTACGACACCCACGGGAATATATGGGGTAGTGGATATTTTTGACCGCCACTACACGGCAAATGAAAATCTACATAATGAAATGGTTTTGAGACATGTGGATTGTGCACATTTAGTCTAGACAAAGTGGAGTAAACAAAGTGTCCGATGCCATCGAAATCACAGCAAGCCATTTTAGATGATCACCGTTCCATGCATATGAATTACCAAATATTTTAAGAATAACGACTAATAACGACTGAATGAGAAATACCTGTATTAAATTTGCTTTGTATTCTTTTACTTAATAATGGCTTATCAGTACCAGAGTGTATACAACCTGCAGAGATTATTGTTGAGTATCAGAAAGAAAACTAACCCTTATGTTTTTAATCAACTAGGCAGTAAATTTAGAATTTGTTGGAGGTGAATGGGTGATCGTGGATGCCAAAACAAACAAAAATCTTTTAGAAATCCCTAAAATATTTATAAAGTTTTTTCTAGTGCCAAATACGTATCAAAAAGCAAAAAGCAGGCAATGTCGTTATCTTGTGCTAACAAGTGAAGATTCGGAAGCAGCGGAACTAAAAAAATAATGGAAAAATTGGGCACAAATGAAATATGCAGAATTGAATTAGTCAGCCAAATATAGAAACATACTGACAAACAAAACAAGACGAAAACCGAAATAAAGTTCTATTTCTACAAAATATCGAGAAAACACGAAAAGCTTTACTAAAAATGTCACATCATAAATGTATACGAAGAAAGAAAAAAACATGGTAGACCAACAAAACCGCATTTCAGATGAAGATCTAAGGAAAATTTTTGAAGAAGATTTGTTCAAAATAAGTCTTATAACAATAAGATGGAGCTTAGAAAGATCTAGGTATAACTTTTTGAGACTTCCAATGGTGCCAATAATTATACTTAATTTACAGTGCCATTCACTATGCTAAAGTGCCAATGATTGTAACATTCCCCTGAAAACAGTTTTATTAGATTTTTAACTTAATTAAACATTTCTTTTTAAACGTAATGCGTTATTTTATTTATGACTATCTAAACTGAAATCCAACAAAACAATAAAAAATATAACAAATTTGTTTATTTACGAGAATTAACCACTTACAAGTAGAAATCCGCTTAAAGTGCCAATAATTATACTGCTTACCCTACATGTTATTAATCTTTTGATACACACGCACCTCATTATATCAATTTTCTGATCCAATAAGCAAAACAACAAGAATAAAACAAAATTCATGTACGAAATGTTGCATTACGTCCGTGGAAAATATTACACCCTGAAAAAGTAATTAATAAATAAAAAAAAACCCTGGTGACAACCATATAGTGGTGGCGTAAGAAAATCTTTCTATTTTCTTCTCCTCTTTTAAAAATAAAACTGTAAATCCTTAAAATCTAGTGTAATGCGAGCTTTACTGCTGCAAACGCCATCTGACAAGTTTGATCATAATTCTATGTCTTAGTTTAGGAGAGTATTATGTGTCGTAATGGAGATGAAGGGCAGGAGTGTGTTTAAAATAATTTAAATAACGGCAATGTTGCCAAAGATGATCCATAAAACATAGGTTCTTCACTTGTTGTATAAGTCAAAGTAACTGACTAGCTATACCAAAAAGTCACGGCATACACATGAACGGACATAATTTGACAGACCAGTGCGCTGATGTGATCTATCTTCTTCATGTCAGAGCTTTGAATTCGGTCTCCTAAATTTACTTTAGTATAGGTAATGTAGAGTTACCTATACTAAAGTAAATTTAGGAGACCTAAAGTAAACTTACTACAACTTTTCCAAATGTGCAAGGGGCTGGCCATACAGATCGAAGAAACCATGGGGAAGAATCGTGGCTCGGGACCGTAATTTTGAGGCATAAATATATGTGCATATATATATATATATATATGTGTGGCATATATAAATGAGTGTATTTAAACAGCGTTTTCTTTATATTAATCTTTTATCGTACATATCATATTATATTACTCAAAATGTTTAAAGGCTACCATTTGATACATAAGAGACTCGGCAAATACAGTTGTTTTCTCATTCTTAACT
Source organism: Parnassius glacialis (assembly GCA_033319125.1). Taxonomy (NCBI): domain Eukaryota; kingdom Metazoa; phylum Arthropoda; class Insecta; order Lepidoptera; family Papilionidae; genus Parnassius; species Parnassius glacialis. The sequence continues at coordinate 16,213,805 of JAVANC010000023.1, read as the reverse complement.
GTAACTAATTAACAAAGTAAGGATAATAGTAAACAAACACCATATTGAACTTTTATATGTGGTAGAGTCGCACTAGGTACGATATATTAATTTTTTTAATAATTTGTAGGAGTTTAATGCTACTGCGAGCGTAGATAACTGGAGAGCCTTTTACTGGTAACGAGGTAATTCATCTTAGTTTTCGGGGGTGACATGACATCTGCATTTTGTGTGGCATAGATGTCCACGTAAAAAGTTATTATGAAGTAAGTTAAATAAAAAATATTTTGTTCTGTTCTACTCTATTCCTATATTGTGTTTTATCTTTAAATAATGAGTGATACACTGATTAAAATTTTCTGCACAGCACGGTTCCCAATTTTCTTCCTTTCCTTCTACTATCTGCGTAGACAGGTCATCCAAGTTATGAAGAATAAAACGTATAATCTGGCGCATAGTTTGTCTAAAAGTCAACTAAAAGGATTATCATCGACTGCAGTCCTGGATATGCTTAAATTATTAAAAATACAAATTATTATCTATATCCCAACAACCGTGTTCTTAAAAGCTTCTGGTTTTATAAAATAAATTTAAATTAAGCTGTTTTCAACGTGGTAGAGTCATGCAGCAGCTATATTAAGGTTTTAGCTCGAATGGGTCAGCTAGGGGAAAGCCTACGCACTCACAGTATTCCAGCCTAAGATAGCATCTCAATGCTGCTGCGTGTGGTGAGTGTAAAGAAACAAATACCTTTTCTACTGAATACGAGTCATTGCATCTTAATCATTAGGGGTGACAACGTAGCTGAATTAGTTTTTAAATTGAGGATAAACATAGATGTGTAAATTACATAATAATATCTGTTAGCAATCTCTCCCATCTCTGCAGAGGGAGGACGACTCACTGGCCCATGCCACTAGGGATAAAGCCGATCTACTGGGCTCTTTCTTTGCGTCCAACTCGACCCTTGATGACGGGGGGAACATACCTTCGACCATCCCGCGGTGTGAGTGCTCCATGCAAGATATGCTGATTACCCAACGCTCGGTGTGCAGAGCCATTCTCTCCCTGATTGTCAACAAGTCGAGTAAGCCTACGGTTTCTATCGAGGTGGCTCAGTTGGTGATCTTATAGATTACCTAATTCAAAGGTGGGCGGCCAAGGCCAAGGCCAAGGAGTCCAAGGGGGAGGCCGTTACTTTGGACATAGCGAAAGCCTTCGATCGGGTTTGGCACAAAGCGCTTCTTTCGATGCTTCCTTCATATGGACTTCTCGAGAAATTGTGCAATTGGATCACCAGTTTTCTCACAGTCGATGTCTGGACAAGTCGCAGGGGCCTGAAGGCGTCCCTCCTATTGTGCTGAAGACGTGTGCTCCAGAGTTGGCACCGGTTTTAACGCGTTTTTTCGACGTGTTAAGCAGCCGCTTACCATAAAGTGGACCGTGTGCCCGTTTGTCTCCCTTGTTCTATAAAAATAATGTTATGATAATAATTTACCGCCTCGCTTTCAGTGGGAGATAATGTTGGTCAGTTAGGTAGTTGACTTCATTAATTAATTCATTCGTTGCAGCCCATCAAAAATTCATAGCTGAAAACAGGCCTCCCCGTAAATGCCTAATAATTAGTCATATTTAGATTTGAAAAAATAAACAAAATAATAAAACATGAAATTTTTAATTTGTCAATGTTCCAGTTGTTAGATACTGAACTCGATGCTTTAATTCTTCGAAGTAATACGAGTATCCGTATTATTACAAATCTAGATACAGTGGACCTCCGGTAATCTGACAAACATTTTGCAGGGCAGTGTCGGACTATCGAAGTTGTCGGATTATAGAGTACTGCCTAAGAGTGCCTATAGTCCGGATTTTTTTATAAAAGAGTACCTTATAATCCGATATATTCCAGATCCAATGATAAGATGATGGTGTTTTGAGCTTTCGCTTCTGAGCTTGTGACGGCATTACTACGTACGAATAAGTAATACACAATGAATAAACAGTAAACAATGAACACACGCTAGACCGCACCGATACCTTCATCACATGTATGTAGTCAAATTCAAACTAAACAATCAGAATCAAAACAATACCCTACGCGTCGAGCACAATAGTGGTGGTGCGTTATAAGTCATAACTGTTCAATCATGCAATTGCGAAGATTGTCAAAAAATATCTAATAATAAATAATAGACCATGTCGGATTACGGGGGTGCCGGATTAGACAGGGTCCGGATTACGGGGGTCCATTGTATATTGATAGCCTTGGTCTTAAATTATGAGATAATCTTTCTGTAAAATTGCATACTATTCATTTTCGTTTGCATGGTTTTGCAGTTCTTTTTGAGTTGTAGTTTTAATCTTCTATTCAGACCGATGACTGGCAGCATAATAAAATAGGTGAGGATTTTAGTACTACGATAATCTTAGGCGTGGCGATTATGGAGAATGTTTATGAAACGATTTTGGCACGAAGTAATTTATAATTGTTTTTATTTACTATCCATCTGCGAAACATGGCAACTATGGAAAATATACAAATAATTTACTGGACTTTTGGATTTACTGGACTGGCTTACCTTTTTCAGACCAATCTTTTAGCTACCACTTAAAGAAGGAGAAATAATTAAAACGCACATAGTTATTACGTGGTATAGGATTCCGTCAGGGTAGGTACCTCTTACCTATTTCTGTCCCCATACAGCAGTGCGGGCAAGCTATTAGGCTCCATGTTAGTCCTCAGATGCGACGACGTATCAGTAATATTCTTTGTTTACAGTTGGATGCGAGTGTTCAAGAGCTGTAGTAGCCATTTGCCTTATTTTATTGTAAGTTGCTTTGTCACTTCAATTTTATAAAAAAATCATTCAATATCATTTACTAGAATTATAATAAAATTAATAAGTTCTCTTATATACTGGCTTCTGATGATGTTTGTGTAGTTAGGCTTTTACAACTTCATCAGATTCAGGGCTACAAGGGGTGAGTTTTTATAATTCTGCGTCGTTACTTGCGTAACAGTCATCGTTACGCACTAGGACCTAGGACAGTTTACAGTGTACTTAAATGAGTTATCTAACGGTCGGCTGAACAAGGGGTGACGGGCCCCGGCTCTGACGGCTAACTCGTATCGTTCGATGGTTCTCACCGCCCAGAGACGCGGATGTACGGTGTGTACGCGGTGTGTAGGGGTATGCGGCGCGCCCGTATGCGGTCTCGCTGCGTCCCATCCGTTGTTGTCTTAGCTGTGTTTTTGGCACTATAGTAAAATTATTTTGTCCGTGCATTTGGGGTCATAAATCATAGCTCGGCCTCAGCCCGGCTAGGGCGGCGAGCATGTTGCGCGGGCGCAATGCGACTATCAATAACAACAAATTTAATTTTAGATAGTTTTTTTTAATACATAGATACCTAAGTAATAATTTATTTTAAGTCATTATTATTCTTATTTTAATAAATACGTTGTATTAAATTTTTTTTCATTTTTATCACTAACCCACATAATGGCTAAACTAAATACACTATCGATAACGCTTATCGACAACAATAATGCGCATCACTATGCTCGCCCCTACGGCCCGTGAGTGGGAGAAAGAGAGAGAGAGCGAAATACTTCAATGATTTATGACTCAAACTGCACGCACAAAATAATTCTAGCATAGGTGAGTGTGTAGTGTTTGCGTGTGAATGGCCGGTGACATTAATTTCTGTCGTCGGTAAATAGCGGAACGGGGGGTTCGATTAGAACGTTACGGGACTTCCGGAGGCTTTCCGCGACGTTCGGAGTCGAAGCGTATGGAGCTGCGTTTACTACTAGCGGCTTCGGGTGTGTCTCGGCTCTCTCGAAATAGCACCGAGACATTTCCTTGAGATACTCAGAGATCGTCGGCAGTTGACAATCTCTGTATAAGTCGGAGTTTCTCTGGTACAACCGGGCTTCAGTGGCAAATGAATCTGTTTTGGACGATTTGGAGGTCGTACAAGTATCTATGGGCCGCTTGTGTGAAAACTACGCTTACGTAAGACATAACAGGTCTTACGCATGCTTTGTACAAATGGAGTTTGTGTCTTAAAAACAGTTTTCTCTTTCTGTTAATTAGCGGATGGAGGCGGCTAGTAAGGAATTTTGCTCGATTGCGAACAATTGCGAATGTGTTCCGAAAATGTCATACCTTCATCAAATATGACTCCTAGGTATTTGGCTGTTGGTTGCTAGGGGATCTGGCGGCCGTATAGGGTGGTTGTACCTAACGATTTCTTGGGGTTTCTGATTTGACGGTTGGAAGTGGAGGTCCTTTGGAAGTGTATTGCTTCACTTTTCTCAGCATTTACTTCGATTCTCCATAAGCGAAACCGATTGACTGCTGTTTGGAGCTTCTCGGGTAGGATTCTTTTCTTGTGATGGGCAACTCCTGGGTGAACCTATCAGGCATGTAAAGCAAGCTGTCGTGCCAGACGACAACACCGGTCATGGTGGTTCAGCGACTTCTTTGTAGGAGGTTGAATCATTTCAGAATGTTTTTTATAAGGCGATGTAATTGGTCGGTGCACGAGTGTTTGGGTCTGAATCCGAACTGCTCATGTGGAGGAAGTTTGTTGGTGAAAGACGTTATTACGAAGGCGATTCAATATGAGTCGCTCGTAAACTTTCTCCAGTGTGCTGAGGAGACTAATTGGTCTGTAACTAAGGACTAGGTTGCGCGGTTTCAGGATTCCTATTATATCAGCTTCTTTCCATGCATCCGGGAAGGAGCAGCTGGAAAGAAGAGCGTTGAATATACCTACTAGGAGGCAAACGAGTGGTGCGGAGAGAGATTTCATTGCTAATGCCATCGGGACGGGTGCTGATTTATTTTTAAGGCTTTTGATTACTTCTGTGACTTTGTCGGCAGTCACCTGATCTAAGGGGTCGCCCGCAGGTAATAGTGCAGACTTTTACGCTCGAACTCCGCTATGAGGGAGAACATTGGCTCTTTATAATGTCCGCGAGGTATTCGGCCTTTTCGGAATCGTCAAAGGCGAGTTCGGAGTTTCCTGGCCAAATGAGAGGTGGTAAGGATTGTTCTGCTTTTAAAGCTCAGTTAAACTACCAGAAGGCAGTTTGAGATGGCTTAATGTCTTCCAGCAGATTATCCCACTTGTTATGTCTAAACTCCTTGATGCGATGTTTCACCTCGTTTTGGAGGTTAAACAGTCGGATTTTGTTATATATAGTACGATAGTTATCGTAATATCTTAGGGCTGCATTATTCACTCTAACGAGCTGTCAACTATTACTCGGAAGCTTCATGTGTCGATTGCTCGACACACGAACCCCACGAGAAAATATTTCAACTATAAGAGTGAAGTAGTAGAGGTGAGGTGGGCCGATAGAGTGCTAATCGCCTCATTGGCCTCCCTGGGCGAGTCTATCTAAATGATGGGAAGTCGTAGACTCAAGTTTGATCTCGAGTTTACGCTAGTCCACAATGAATTTGGTCTGAAGGACCTCAACTGCGGGTTGGCCTAGTTACAATAAGACTGGTCTGTGGTCCGAGTTGAGTTTTAAAATAGTTTCGAACGATGATATCGACAAACGGACATCTTTGAGTATCCCTACCTCAAGGATGTCCGGTTCGTGACTAGTAACGAATGAGTAGCGGTTCGGAGTCTCAGGCGCGATAACATCGAAGTTTAGTCGCTCCGTGAGATCGAACAATGCATTACCATTGGGATTTCTAGTAAGCGAATTTCAGGAGGAATGATTACTGTTGATTTCTCCAGCTATTATATCATTGCAGCCTAGGTTGAGTAACTCTGCAATGTCAGATTCGATTATGCGTGTGAGAGGAGGTAGATACGCTGAAATTATAGTGAGTGGCGGATGGCCAGAGAAGGCTACTTTTAATATGGAGACTTCTATGTTAGTTCACGGAGGGGGGATGATCGGTATGCAGAGCAAGAACCTTGTGTAGTAGATCAAGTTCTACCGATATTTTGTGCTGCCATTCTGGTATTTGAAATAGGTGTTGAGGCACACTGGAAAGACCAGATTGCATCGATAAGTCCAATGTGCTCAATCGTAGCGTTGAGTTTGTCCTGAGATGAAGTGGCTCCGCGGAGTTTGTGAGTCAAGGATTATAATTCGGTAATGTTGATGTTGCTGCGGACGCCGTAGACCAGCGAGAAGTCAGCGGCGAAGGATGACGAGCCTTGTGGGACAGGCATCGGTTTCGAGGCTTGGACCACTGGCGTAAGGCGTAAGGCGACTGAATAAGTTCTCTTTTACACCAGATATCCCATATGTCTGGTACCTATGAGTAGAAGAAAGTTTTATAGCGAAAATTCTAAAAAATAAAAAATACAAAATTCCTTTTTTGCATCGTACACGGTGAAAAACGATACTTCCATATAAAAATTTTCACCTGTTTAGTGGAGGCAGTTAACAAACACAATAATTTGTAGGCCATACAAAAATGGCCTCGTGTAGTGGCGGGTAAGAATATTCACTACGCCATATCTTCCCGTGGTTGTCGTAAGAGGCGACAGAGGGAAACTGAGGTAGAGGATGCAGCAGCATCTTTCAGATAACAGAAAATAACAATAAAAAACTGCGGTTGCCAACCCGCTTGCCAAGCGTGGCAACTATATGGATAATAACAAAGAGACGGCCCCCAGTCCTTGGCGGTTCCGCTATTCCTGGCTACGGTGGCGACCATGGTTATTGCGGCGCAGGAGTGCTAAGAATCTCCGGTGGATGTTCGGTTGCCATCTACGACGACTCGACTTGGCAACTTATAAAGCACGCACCCTGAGAACTGACGAAAAGATCCTGGGGCTGGAAGAAGAGACAAGTTGCGCTGGAATATCATAAGATTATCTAAGGTCTGAAGAGAGGGGGAGGACACAGTAATCCTCTAATCCGGCAACTTGTTCTATCACCGGGAGCGCGACCATATGCCCCAAGGAGGTATCGGATTTATCGTCACAAGTCTCTCGTTAACAACGTTGTAAAGATTAGGCGTGTATCGACGGGGGTCGCGTACCTTATACTCAGAATCACCAAACGGTATTCGCTGAAGGTTATACAGCTTTACGAACCAACTTCGACACACCCCGATGGGGAAAAGAAATGTATAAGGATATTTCTAGAGCCATACATTGCTCCAAAACCCACTATACGGTTTTAATGGGAGACTTCAACGCAAAAATAGGCACAAAAGAGAACGGTGAGCTGAAAGTAGGGAAATTCGGAATAGGGGAACGGAACCCAAGGGTCTGCATCTGGGCGACTTCACGGAGAAAAAGGGACTCTTTATGATGAACTATTTCTTTCAAAAGCGGCCCCACAGGAAGTGGACCTGGTCGAGCCCCGACGGTTCGACAAAAATGAGATTGACCTCATTATGACGACCAGACGACTACTGTTCAGTCATATCTCAGTGATCGCGAGGGTGAAAACCGGCAGCGATCACCGAATGGTCAGAGCCACACTGAACCTAAACGTTAAGTTGGAGAGGTCCCGTCTAATGAAGTCAACGCTTTGTCCCCCTCGTGCTCTAATCCAAAGTTTCGAAACCTTTCATCTCGAGCTACGAAACCGTTTTCAGTGCCTAGAAGATTGCAATGCAGTGGACGATATGAATGACAAGCTCGTGGAAACTGTCCATGCGGTCGGAGCTAAGTTTTGCAAGACCCGCCAAAGAAGAACATAAAAACCCTCCGATCACACTCTTAATCTCATGGCTGTTAAACGGGACATGAAGCTGCAGTCTTCAGTAGATTTGACAGCATACAGGCAACTGAACAGACAGATCTCCAAATGCATACGGCGGGACTTTCGCAATTTTAATACTGCTCGTATTGAAGAAGCGATCGAGCGGAACCAGGGCTCCAAAGTCTTTGTTAAAGATCTGTCTGCCAGAAAGAGCCAACTGTCGAAGCTGAAGACCGAGTGTGGCAGCGTTGTGTCCAGGATACCTAAGATTTTCAGTGAGATTGATAGGTTCTATGGGCAGCTGTACACATCATCGTTGGAGCCACACGTAAGTGTGAGTAATGATCCAAGAGCGGGTCTTATTTGACACTACTCCGAAGATATCCCGGACGTCAGTATAAGCGAGATTAGAATGACTCTCCAGCACCTTAAAAACGGCAAGGACCCAGGCGAGGATGGTATTACAGCGGAGCTTCTGAAAGCGGGTGGAAAATCGGTAATGAAGTTCTTCAGAAGCTCTTTAATCCGTCCTCCATGATGTGTGGTGGTCTTGTTCTTCAAGAAAGGTGACAAAGCTCTCTTGAAAAACTACAGACCGATTTTCCTTCTGAGTTGCGTCTACGTGCTGTTTTCGATAGTCATTACGAATCGTCTTGCGGCCAGACTTGATGACCTCCAGCCTCCCGAACAAGCCGGTTTCCGAAAAGGCTTTAGCACCATAGACCATCCTTATACCCTTCGGCAAATTGTACTGAATTCCGAGAAGTACAATTTGCCACTATGTCTTGCGCATGTGGACAATAAGAAAGCCTTTGATTCCGTCGAAATTTGGGCGGTGCTGCAGTCCCTTCAGCGATGCCAAGTTGACTGGCAGTACATCGAATTGCTGAAGTGCTTGTACAATATGGCTACGATGGTTATCCAAGTACAGAACCAGAGTACGAAACCTATCCAATTGCAGAGAGGTGTAAGACAGGGTGACGTTATATCCCCGAAACTCTCAACCGCTGCATTGGAAGACATTTTCAAGCTTCTGGACTGGAAATGATACGGTATTAACATCAATGGCGAGTACATCAGTCACCTTCGATTTGCCGACGATATAGTCCTTATGGCAGAATCGCTGGAGGACCTAAGCACTATGGTCAAGGACTTCAATATTGTTTCGCAACGGATAGGCCTTAAGATGAACATGGACAAAACAATGATCATGTTTAATGGCCATGTCACACCTATGCCGATAGTTGTTGGGAGCACTAATTTCGAAGTTGTTTATGTGTATGTTTACCTGGGACAAATAGTCCGACTAGGTAAGTCCAACTTTGATCGAGAGATCAATGGACGGATTCAACTCGGTAGGGCAGCGTTCGAGAAATTACTGCACATCTTCTCGTCAGGTATACCTCAAAACTTGAAAACGAGACTGTACAACCAGTGCGTGTTGCCAGTGATGACCTATGGAACTGAAACGTAGTCCTTCACTGTTGGCCGGATGAGGAAGCTTAAGGTCGGTCAGTGAGCTATGGAGAAGGCTATGCTTGGAGTTTCTCTGCGTGATAAACTTAGAAATGAGGATATCCGCAGTAGAACTAGAGTGACCGACATATCCCAACGGATTAGTAAGCTGAAGTGGCAATGGGATGGCCATATAGCTCGAAGGACCGACAACCGATGAGGAGAAAAGGTTCTCGAGTGGTGGCCTCGTACCGGCGGACGAAGTGTAGGGCATCCCCCCACTAGATGAAGTGAAGACCTGGTAAGATATGCATGAAGTCGATGAATGCAGGTGGCTCATGACTGTGATTTGTGGCAGTGGACTCGTGAAGGGCTGTAATGATGATGATAATGATGATGATCATACAAAAAAATAATTGTTCCATGCGGGACTCGAATCCGCGACCCTCAGCGCTGCAACTCAATGAACTTTATTACAGCGGCTTTATTCCTTTATAAAACTGAAATAAAAGCTCCATCTAATATTTTTCTAGGTTTTTTTTAGGTTATGAGTACTATCCAGCTATATTTCGTCTACTTTCCAATTCCTACCTCATATTAAAGGGAGCGTGCTCATATACCTATGTTTATTAATCGTTTCAATTCCTAAGTAAAACTTAAGTGAAAGTTGTTTACAAATCCATCGTTAGGTTTTTGTGATGCGTGTTCAAACGAACGGACAGATAACTCTTCCAAAACAAAAAGTTGGTTCTTGTTGTTATGCAATAAAAAAATATGTTCATAAAAAGTTATATTATAGTTTTGAGCCGTGGTAGCTCAGGGGCTCGCTGTAAATTTCACAGTACGCGAGCAACCCGGGTACAATCCCCACCGGTTGACAAATTGACACCAATGAAATAGTTAATTGCAATTTTAAGTGCTGATTTACGTGCTTGACGGCCAAAAAAAATTGTGAGGAAACCTGCATGATTGAAAAGTAAGAAAAAAATATTTCGAAGACGTGTAGTTCGTCAATGGCTTAGTGCTCGCCATTAATTTTACAGAGCGCTGATTTCTCACATGCTCAGTCCTCGACCTCCGCAGGTGCAGTAAACTAAAACAATATAAATGCTGATTACTGCACGCTTGGCAGTGAAGGTAAAGAAGAACTAGAAGCAACCTGCATGTCTAGATCTTAAAAATATTTCAAAGACATGAAACCTCCAACATGTGCCTCTATGGTCGCTGTCTCGCTCCACTGGAACAGTACGCGGGACTTATTAAAGAAACCCTGTATCCAGCAGAGTATATATATGCTGTATAACTCTTTTACTTAACTTTATTTTAGAAATTAAATATCTAGGATTACTTTTAAAAACCTTTTTGCTTGGACTGTATTTTCATTATGGATTTGGCGCTTGAAGTATCTATTCATCAATTTCATAGACTTGCAAATAGGCCGTGGGTCCATTAGTTTGTTCTTCGAAGTTTTCCGATAAAAACGTGATAAGTTGTTTTAACATTTGCATTAAAAAATAATAAAAGCTGGAAATAATTTAAAGTGATTCTGAACAAAAAATATCTGTAAAGTACAGCGAAGTGTCATTTTTATCTTATATACAACTGTAAATTCATAACATTCGAGTGACAAATGAGTTAACTCTTATAAACTATAACACCCCATGAATCAAACAACTGCAAACAAAGTAGGCCATACGTGTGTTATCATATCATCACAGAAGACTACGATTAAATACATGGTAACTTGTGATTATATCGGTTGCCTTTAAACTGGAATACAGCACTTGAATGTGGCTGCAGAAATAGTGTGCAAAAAAGGGGTACTATATTCAATTAAGTGCTATTCATACGGAAGCTTAACCACCTTGTTAAATGACTTTGACAATTGATGACAATTGACAACATTTACTGATTCGTTATTAATTATTAATTACAGTCTATCAAAAGTATTGTGAAATTGATTACACCGTTTATTCTCCGACCTTTGCTACATAAACATACCTACATACTTAAACTATCATACCTGACACTCACGGGGCTAGGCGGAGACTACGGAGTTCCATTTGACATTTTCCTGATACTGTCACTTCTTTTACAAAAAATAAGAACTCTGTAATATTGCATGTTAAAGTCATTATAATAAACATTTGTTTTAAAACACAAACATTTAACCACGATAAAAATACTAATATTGTATTTCTTCGCAGCTAAACTTTGCTAGCAATAAATCTGTTGATTGGGTGGACTCTCAACTTTCTCATGGACGTGACTTGAATACGTTCTTAAATTTAACCGCTAAAGTATTATTGGCTGTAAGAATGTTAGAATCTTTGGTTTAAAATAAAGGTTATATAAACTAGCCAGCCCGGCAGCCGTTGTTGTGTCTTTTCTGGTGGGTGGGTGACGCCATGAGTTTCACTCCGAAGTCACATCGTACGTTTTACAGTGTAAATATGAAATTTATTATTTACACGGTGCCAGTATCATCTGTTAAGATATATAGATATAGAATGAGGGTGACAAACGAGCACACAGTCCACCTGATGGTAAGTTGTTGCTGTGGCCCATAGACATCTTCAACTATCCTCTATTACAAATCAAAATGCAGATGTGTTTTGTGTTTATTTTATTCAGCTGTTATAAGCAATAAGCTGCCACCTATATCCTGGTTGAGTTTCCTTCTGCCGCCTCTTACGATATCTACGGGATGATATGAGGTAGTGGATATTCTTACAACGCCATTACTCGGTAAATTTAGCTTACATCTGCAAAGTCAAAGGTACGAGACGTCTAGTACTGCAATCGTCAATCCACCTGCAAAGCGTAAATATTAAGGCAATTCCTCTCTACAATGAGAGGTGCCTATTTCCAGCAGTAACACTTAGACCATGTCCAGTTGTAGATCCGATAAAGATAGGCATTCATGTTCCTAATTTCGATTTGCTCTACTTATTAACTTTAAAAATAAAGTACCGCAATAACTTAGGTTAGGAAAGTATTTACGAAGTAAGTCAATAAATCGACGAAGTGGTATGTAAGTTAGATCAACTTGCCGAGCTTAAATCGTATTTTGAAAGTATTGATAAGGCATTATGCTTCCAAAGTGTTACGTGTTACGGTATAAAGTTTTATGTAAATGAAAATAGGGTTGCATGAATTTCTATATTTTTATAAATAACTGTTAGCTTACAGATAAAACATAAACCTTGAATATGTAACTACATTCAAATATGTTTATATTCTATTCTAATCCCTTGGACATTATTGTCGTTAATTTATGGAAATAACAGAATATCTTGTGGAATCAGAAATATAAGAAAATTACTATTTCAAATTCCTTCTTCCCCATCAGCCAGTCCACTATTGGGCACAGGCCTCCATTATTGTAAAAATAAATTAGAGAATTCTACATTTGGTAATATGGTTATAGTGCTATCTTTTGAAAGCTATGAAACCTATCTAGCTTATTCATTATTCACCTTTTATAATAACAACAGAATAACAGGAAGGTATGAGTGGATCGATGACTAAAAACGAACTTACGATTATACTATATATAGGATATATATATATATATATATACATATATATATATATATATATATATATATATATATATATGTATATATTTATATAACATTAAAACTTTATAATTATATATGTCGGAGAATTCAACAGAGAATCCCAATTTTGATTTGGGAAATACATCAGGATAGCATTAATTATTAAAAATAATAAAAATGTGAGAGCGGATGTTCAACTTGTTCTCTTTCTTACGCAAATAATCATTATTAGTAATAAGACAACGTAGTGCACTATATATTCAGTAAAGTGAAATTACAGTTCGACCACACCGTAACACGTCTTCGCCACAATCACACTCCAGTGTAACGTAATTACATGATAACACCAAAATATGTAAACCAACAGCAACACTACTTATCTCAATGCAACACAGGTCAGCCTCTCAGCAACATCAATCCTCCTTGTCTGCACTAGAAGAATTACAACAAAGAACAGAACCACGACACTTTTTTGGCACTAGTAGAATGACTACACTCGTAGAATAACTTAAGCGGAATCTCTGGCGCACGGCGCCTACAGTGAACTTTATAATGCACAAACAAGTGAGGGTTTCTCGATATATCTCGACACGATTAGTTACATATGATGTGTTCACAAAACTAATTGTTAGATGGCGCTGCTTGTTGAAATATGGCGCCATCAATTCACGACACCAAGAGAATATATATATATATATATATATATATATATATATATATATATATATATATATATATATATATATATATATATATATATATTCTCTTGGTGTCGTAAGAGGCGATAGAAGGAAGTTAAATAACGACGAAGTAAAAAACGACTGTAAATAATAAAAATAGAGATTGTCAACCAATTGCCAAGCGTGGTAACTATGGCAAACCCCTTATGATGCAATCTATGGAGGAGGACCTATCCGATGTACAGTAATGGAGTTTTTATAAGCTGTAATGGATGGATGTATGAATGATTCGTTATAAAATCAATAACCGCTGGAATAACGTGTTTACGAAATACCACGAATACATAAAATGCATAAATAATATGAGTGTAAAGAGGCATTTGAATATAATTTTATATCTTCAGACTTAATGTTATTTCTCTTTTTGATGTAAATTCATGGATCTGTTTAGCATTAACGACGATTTCATTTTATTGAATATGTTAATCGAAGGTAAAATTACATTTTAATGGAACTTCTTCATTGCTTTTGTCCTAAAAATATTTAAATTATATACCTTAAGTATTTTGTATGTTTTTGAACATGATGGATATATTTATATGCGGTAGAGCCATGCTGCAGCTATATTAGTAGTATAGTTATAGCACGAATGGGTCGGCTCGACCGGGGAAGGACCACGCTCTCACAGAATACCAGCGTCAAATAGCAGCTTAACACTGCTGTGTTTCGTATGGTGAGTGTAGAGAACCGGAGACCCTTTTTACTGGAAAAGAGGCATTCCATCTTAGTCCTCACGGGTGACAACGCATCTGCATTTTAATTCGCAAACGAGGAGAAATGTAGATGTCTATGTGCCACAGTAACCACTTACCATCAAATGGACTGTGTGCTCCTTTGTCACCCTATCCCATATAAAATAAATTATGCATGTCCCTTAAATTTTACGCTACTCTATGTAGATTGTTTAGGCTACTGCAGCCCGTGGATACTTGCAACCAACATCAAACATTGTGTTGTCACCTTTAAGGACTAAAATGGAATGCCTCACAGTCTGTAATTAAACTGACTGTTTACCGTTCAGATTAGATCACAGCAGTATTCTCACTGCAGTTTATTAGTGGATGTAGGTAAAAGTGTGGCACTATTAGACAGAAAAGAGTTCTATCACCTAGTTTTTTCACAGAATAAGGGTGAAAAATGAGCACACTGTCCACCTGATGGTATGGAATAGAATAGAATAGAATAATTTTAATGCAATACAGATCACATGAATAATTCTTATTGAAAGTAATTTTTTTCTTATCCACTGTTTCGACAAAAAACCTCTGTCCTGGGAAGGACCAGCAAGAAACCCAGCGGGATTTTTTTAAAGAAAATTTTACAATAATGATTGTATAAACTATTTACAAAATTTATTTTAGGAACAGATTGGAAGCGATCACGTTATTCCCAGCGGTTATTATCAACCATGTATTCATTTTTATTACAATAAAAAAGTTTTTGTTTAATAAAATATTTAAACTGGGTTATTACCTACCATACATAAAATATATAAGTTTTCTAGAGAACTTGTATATTTTATGTATGGTATTCGGGGACTTTCTTCGGGGTCTCTTTGGAGTCGAGAAACTGGTATCACTAGCTTGTATTTGTTCCTAGTGTTTACAGAGTGTATATTACTTTTTTTACTAAAACTACATTTATTTTTGTGAACATACATAAAATTTTCGTAAATATACTGACAGGCCAAAGTTAATATAATTATTTCTTTAAAATTTTCTCTAAGCTATTCCCTTAGATTTTAGGTTGTAAATAGCTCATTTCCACGTAGCAAAATTCCATAAAATATTATGTCTCATATCGACTAGTATCCCATTTTCAGAAATGCCGAATAGCCCTGAAGAATTTGCCAACTCTTTTATTAATATAATTAAGTCAGCTATCCAACAAAACTCTAAATTATCCTACTTTTCTAGCAATAAAAGGATATTAAAACCCTGGATAATCCCCGGAGTTCTGAGGTGCATAAGGCTAAGAAATAACTTGCAACAAAAGGTAGAAAAGGACCCCCATAATATAATTTTAATAATAACTTACAAAAGTTTTCGAAATTTCTGTTCAAACCTCATCAAAAAACTTAAACGACAGCATTATGGCAGACTTATTAATAAATCTGCTAATAACCCCCGTAAATTCTGGAATACAGTAAATGAGATCACTCGATACAAACCATCCAAGTATCATAATGTAGCCCTAATTAACTTAAAACCGCTACCACTAGATTCGGTTAACTATGTCAATAATTATTTTGCTTGTATAGGACATAATTTAGCTGAAATAATTGCTACAATAATAATACAATAAAAATATGCCGTGTAGTGGCGCTCAAGAATATCCACTACCCCATATCCTCCCGTGGGTGTCGTAAAAGGCGACAAAGGGAAACAGGCAGGAGATGGGCAGCAGCATCATCCTGGTTAACGGCAAAAATACAATCAAAAAACTGCGGTTGCCAACCCGCTCGCCAAGCGTGGCAACTATGACAATATACCCCCCATGATGAGAGTTACGAAGAGACGGCCCCCAGTCCCCGGCGGCCCCGCTATTCCTGGCTACGGTGGCGACCATGGTAACGGCGGGGCAGGGGGTGCTAAGAATCTCCGGTGGAGGTTCGGTTGCCACCTTAGACGACTCGACCTGGCAACGTACAACGCACGCACCCTGAGGATTGACGAGAAGATCGTGGAGCTGGAAGAAGAGATAGACACGTTGCGCTGGCATATTATGGGATTATCCGAAGTCCGAAGAGAGGGGGAGGACACGGTAATCCTCGAATCCGGCAACTTGCTCTATCACCGGGAGGGCGGCCATCTGTCCCAAGGAGGTTTTTTTTTTATTGGATAAGGGTGACAAACGAGCACACAGTCCACCTGGTGGTAAGTGGTTGCTGCGGCCCATAGACATCTACATCTATCCTCTATTACAAATCAAAATGTAGATGCGTTGTCACCCGTGAGGACTAAGATGGAATGCCTCATTTCCAGTAAAAAGCGCATCCCTGCTGTGAAATTTGACGATCTTCTAAATAAGTATGAAAAGTATAATACTGAATAAAGGGGAATGCCCAATTCTGGCCATGAAACGCCCAACAATTTGCATTTGTTAAAAAAATACATCTTTTTTATGGTAATTAATTGTGGTATTTATGTATCCAAAAAAGATTGCAATATTTTTTCACAAAAAGAAAGTACCAAAAAGATAAAAATGAAATTAGGTAAATCCGGAAGTCATTAGTTTGTGGATAAAATAAAGTGTTGCTAATCACAAATCTCGTGATAAATGTCGATTCTGTTTTTTCAATCGATTTTTAATGGTGTCATTATTATAATGGTAATATTATATTTCGATAATTATTATGATGTTATGATAATTAAACAAGCGAATTGCTAGTTGATTTACCATGAACTCTTTAGACCATAACAAAAACACTACTGCACAATTAAACTGTTATTTTTATCTTTTCTTAAAAATACATTTAAAATGGAATTTAAATAAATAAAACAAAACATATTTTAAACAGCATGCAGAACTTAAAGCGAATCAAAACTTATTCTTTTTTATGAAATTATAAATCGAATAAAAAAATCACTATCTATTTATCGATTTTATGTCTGTTAATTGGCAACATCGAATCTGACAGCTAGGCCCATGTTTCAGTATATAAAAAGTACTCTGTGGGCCCATGTCTGTCATAATTATCAAAACTAAATAGTCACAAATTGAATTCCTTTTATTAGTTTTCTCGCGGATTTGTTATCTAAGCAACGAATAAGCTTTCTAAATGGACTCCGATAATTCTTCTCACTCTATTGACCACGGCCTGAAAATGGATCCCGCTCCTACTCCTTACAATAACTTCTGCACGAAATTGGACTCGATATCCACTGTTAACAATTACCCCAGCTTTCCCAGCTCTCAGTAACTCATTCAAGAGGACATTTACGGTGTAATTGTGGTTTAAATGTCACGAAAATACGAAGTCATTTGTTGTTAAAAAACTGTTCTTGTGAAAATAGAAAACCTTTATATCTTAAAAATCCGGACTTTTTTTAAACCAATTCCTTAACCATTTCATTATTTTAATCGCATATTATCATTTCCAAATGCTTTTATATGTGGGCACCCATGGCCGAAGTGTCTATGAACGGTGGGCATTCCCCTTTACTCACAAATACAGAAACCATGCAGCACTCTTTTATAATAGCGTGAGTCAAGTATAGACAGATAGATATATTAATTTTTTATAGTATCTACAAATTAAATGTAGTGTTATCTTGGCTTCGTCGTTGATATCCGTGCCCCCGCCAAGTCGAGCAAAAAAGCGGCGCGGTCGTACCATCCTTTTCTCGAAGCAGTTCAGGCCATTTTGGAAACATTATAACTTCGTTGTGGCTAAAACTATACGCCTGAAATAATCTAATTTAATATAATATGTAGTACTTGAGAGATACATTGTGTTTTCATGCGATGGCCAAGTCAATATATTTATTTAAAATATAAAAGATTTTTAGTATTGGTGTGGTCACTATAAGATGTTGTTAGGTTAGCTAATTACGTAATAACTTAAGACAGAAGGACCCTTAAGTAGAGACTGAATAAATTAACCGACTTGGTATTACATAGATCTCACAACTTTTTATGATAGAACAACTGAGTTGCGAGACTTAGGTTTTTTTACAAATTATGTTTTTGATGGCATTAACATTGAAATGATTAGTTTCAATTTTAAGGCTTTAACTAGCCTGAATGACCTTGACGAAACGGCTATTGCAGAGATTTTAGCCAACGTCAACACCGTCTAGCAACTACGTTCTGTATTAGTTATAAAAGTGCAAAGATTAATAGACTGCAGAGATGACAATTATAAAAGTGACGTACTGCCTGTTATGCTTGCGCATCACTGAGAATTATGTCGTGGTTACGCATCTTCAATTACATTGTGCTGTAGCTTTGTCCGGTAGGCGTCACGAGCTATCAAGTGTTCAAGATTCAAGTACGCAAGAGTTTTTTTATTACGTATTTTAAATCGTATTTATTTGTATCGTATTAGTAGATCTGGGTCAAAGCGTTTGCTGTAAATTATTCCCGGGTTTGATCCCCGACAGCACGAATGCGATTTGTAATTGCAATTTTCGTCAACACGCATTGGGGCAGTTCGGCGGGCATTTCCTTGCCCTAAAACCCTCTCAGAAATAAAAAAAGAGTTCTGTGCCCAGTAGAGGGACTTGACTAGCCTTTTACTTTACTTTGTAGCAATATTTATATTCGTTTCAGATACAGAAGGGTACCTTATGCTGACAATAATATCATGTGGAGGCGACGAAAACGTAAAACATCTTTGTACCTAGATAAAACGTTCGAAAGATTGTCAGTCATGTCATACGCCACATTTTCTATAGAGCGTAGAACATTGCAGATAGAGCAAAATAAAAAGTAATCCAAAATATTATGGGAAATATTTATTAATAATATATACATTTATAGGTATTTATAATAAAAATAATGAACAAGCTGCAAGGTTCAACTAATAATGTTTCTTGTAAACACAATTGTAAAATTCCTGTTTTAATTCTTTCAATGGTTAATTGATGAAACGTAGTCAAGATCACTGCACATAAATATATTTAATTAAAATTGACACATGACCTATTTGGCTTTCTACTTACAACTCGGCGGAAATTTGAAAAGAAGATTTTGTCTTTTCACACAAGTATTGTTTACAACTGGCGTGGTTTCGAAAAGCGTGATTAAATGTCAGCGGTATATAATCAATTAAATACTGAACTTTTGTGAAATTATTTTTGTTTATTTTTGTTATATGTTCTTAAAAACTGACGCAATCTCACTATTTTTTTTTTGTAACGCATAAGTTAGATTAACTTGGATAAGTTTGTATTTTTTTTAATTTTATCACGAAATTTCCGCAATAAATTATTACCGTTTCTACAGTGATTCTCTCCTCTTAGTTTCGGCGTGACTTTAGGATGTTATACTGAGTCACTGTCAGTTACTAAGTGGACATAAATCATTATATGTATGTATAGACATACATATATAAATTTTCTGATTTTAATATTAATGTTTATTTGAATTTTGATTGATTTTTTGAAACCTGGTAAAATTATTTTTTTATACCAATTGATGGGCCTGATTATAATGCCAGTTTTGCTCTTTGGCTGAAGTTATTTTTTATTTCATGCTCAATTGCAGACAAAACTATATTGATTGCGCATTTCTAAAACAAAATTTTACCTCTTCTTCTTCTTATAATAGCTCCTGCACCTAACACGGCGGAATAGTTATTATTATCTATAAGACCATTTGCAGAAACAGTTTTTGTTAACAGTTATGAGTGTAACATTTTATCAGCTGCTTTGTTTATAGTGGCTTGAGCAACACTTTGCCGGTTTCTGTATAGAAAATGATGCTGGCTTTGCAAATATGGATGGCCACTACCATTGAATATAATACCCGCTATGTTACACTTATTTACATAGAAACTTTAATTATCATTTTCATACAATTCTAAATAGCACTTTTACACAAGAACGTAAACTTTTAGATCAGTCTATCTTGTTTTTCACTAATTTAGTGAAAAGTAAAACCAATAGGTCCGTGATTTAAAATTTCTTGCAACTTTTTATAGAAAAGCATGACCTTATCATACTATAATAGTCAATCATTTAGCCATGTGATAAAACTTTTAAGTGTGCCAGTCAAACATTAATGATGATATTCGGGTCATTATACTGGAAATAGTCTTTTAAATATTTTGTAGTACAATTGATAATCTTCAGTATGATTGACCGTGTATATGACTTTTATAAGTCTATGTCATTTTTGATGAAAATTATTATTGCAGATAAAAGGCCTTTCACATTTATTGTATTCTCGAATTAAATTAATCGAATGAAAATAAGGATTTTGGCTCTTTATAATTGATCTTTAAATGTAAAACACTGACTTGAAATTATATAATTATCGGCATTTTTGTAATTCATTGAACTTTTTAAAGATTGTGTTGAAACTCTACTGGTAAAAAAAAAAACAAATACATATATTATAGTTCTTGATGAAAATAAAGTATGCGCGTTACATCGCATCCCATCAAGAATTTCTAATGTAATTCTTGGTGTAAAGCTAAGACGTGATAATAACTGTAAACAATAGAATAAAAAAATAATGAAAACATTTAAAATACTTGCTTTATAACCTAATAAATATTATTTGACCGTAATAAAATAAAACAAGGTAATTTTCGGCATGAAAGTTAAAATAAATATTTTCGATTATTTTTGCAATACCTAACAGCCAGATCAGCGCGTGATTCTGATCCATCTAAAGATGCTAAATTTCAGCAAGCACTGTCAAATTCAATAGGAGTGACAGAAAAACGGTTCTTGATATAGAAGGGTAAATAAATTGTTTAACCTAAAAAGCAAAATCACTTTATTAAAAATCAAAATAGCCCAATAGCTTTATACTATGCATTATGCTATATAACATGAGATATATAATTGTACGAGTGCTTACAATACTTAACATTATTTTACTGAAATCTCAGAAAGTTTTTTTTAATAGAATAAGGATGACAAACGAGCGCACAGTCCACCTAATGGTAAGTGGTTGCTACGGCCCATAGACATCTAAATCTATTCTCGATTACGTATCAAAATGTAGATGCGTTGTCACCCGTGAGGACTAAGATGTAATGCCTCGTTTCCAGTAAAAAGGTTCTCCGGTTCTCTACACTCACCATACCAAACACAGCAGGGTTAAACTGCTATTTTACATGGTATGCCGTGAGAGCGTAGTCCTTCTCTGGTCGAGCCGACCCATTCGTGCTACAACTATACCTACTACTAATATAGCTGCAGTATGGCTCTATCACCTAAGAAAAAATTGACGTTGAAAATTTACGTATTTATAGAAGCAACTTTGCAATTATTTTCTATTGAGTGAATTTTTGTGGAATCGTGTTTTGCAAACCGCCACCTGAAATACGTACAATATTTTTTCGATAACGATGTGAAATTACAAAACGATCTCCATGCATATCAATGTGGCTCTATTCAGCCTCTTAATATGAACATACCTCGAAATTCAGAGATTTTAAAAGTTTTCATGCGTAGATAATGGAAGATATAATATTATATTATAATATTACTGTCCCGTGTGAGGTAACATTTATACTTGTATACATACGAGTATTCTCATCATATTTTTATGGATGGTTAGAAAAATTATATCTAAATGCAAACTTTCACAGGGTAATTTTTTTTTACTATTTTTACCCAGCAAGTAGTAAAGCAACTACAATCCCATCGGTAAGTGGTTATGTAGCCTAAGATGGTGAATTGCAATGACTTAACAAAAACCTATTCACTCTTGCCTAATAGTACTAGGTAAGTATTATTTGCGACCTTTTTGTGTGTGTGTGTGTGTGTGTGTGTGTGTGTGTGTGTGTGTGTGTGTGTGTGTGTGTGTGTTTGTGTGTGTGTGTGTGTGTGTGTGTGAAGAAAAGCGTATGAGAATACGTGAAGAGGAATAAAGGTTGAGTACTACTTTGCTTACCTGTACGAGGTTGCCACTCGAGAACCTTTCTTCCTATTTTTATCTGTTTTCCAAGTTATATAGCCAGCCCATTGCCATTTCACTGTAATATTCCGTTGGGCTATGTCAGTTACTCTGGTTCTACTGCGAATATCTTCATTTCTAACTTTAGCACGTAGAGAAACCCCTCTCCAATTAAAATTTTACATTTTTTAGATGATAGTTTGTCTAACGTAAAAAAAAACCAAAACCCAAGAATGTCTTTATATAGTTATTTATACTTAGGGAAGCACCATTTTTTTATTTATTTAAATTGTTTGATTTAATTTGATAACAGTACCTAAATGTAAGTATATGTATCTATATTACCCTCCAATAATATTTTATAAAGTCATACTCATAAAAACAGCGTTTTATTGTAATACATAATTATAATATTCAGTATGAACTAATTAATAAAAATGTGCAACAATAAAATTACATAGGTATTAAAAGCTATCGAAATCTAAGTAACGAGAGCATGTTCGTCATTCCACATCTAAATTATATAAAAATGCATTTTTCAATTTCACTAATCAACGTCGCCGCGAAAATTTCTTCTTCTTTGGCCACTTTAAAAATTAATTTATTTAGAAAATAATATTTACAGTTATCAGTGTACAGATATTAACTAAATTAAGTATTTCTAGTCATAAAAATATTTATAATTAAGTATATAAACTTCTAAAAAACTAATATATAATTGAACCAAGTCGCCCCAACACCGATGCGCGGTCCACCCTCGACAATGTCCGAAAACGGACTGTGACAGGCTGACAGGGCGACGGAGCATGCGCGCTCGCGTAAATATATTCAATTTCAGGGAAAAAATGAAATATTCTCTTATAAAACGGGGAATAAAAATAAAACTCAATTAAAACTATTAAAATTTTTAAGACCTTTTTTTTAGTGTAAGAACGATTTAAAAAGCTTGTGCCGTTTTGGAGAAATTTTGCAAAATATGACACAGATAGGCACTCTTTGGGGATTTTTTTTCTAATAAGGGGTTGACAAAAATACAATTTTGTTCAATTAAAAAACATTTACCAAATCCTCTTCTGTTACCCTGTATTTTTTCTTTGTGGATTAAATGAACAGTTATTGAGATTTTTTTACTTAAATATCCAATATTTGGGCATTTCAACCACTGTTAAGGCCTTAAGGGTTGACTATAACGGTGGAAAAAAACAACGTAAGGAAACTTGTATGGATGAAAAACAAATTATAATTCGGGGTCATGTAAAGTTCAACACTTCGCGGGCAGTAGATTCTTTTCAAATCCATACATCAAGTGACGATAGTTCTAATCTTAGCGGTAATCTGTCGCAGTCTATTTTACCTGAATATGCCTCGTTTACAGGCGTCTCCGGTTCTCTACACTCACAATACGAAACACAGCAGTGTCAATATGCCATTTTACGCTGGTATTTTGTGAGAGCGTGGTCCATCCCCGGTCGAGCCGACCCATTCGTTCTACAACTGTACTATTAATTTAGCTGCAGCATGGCTCTACCACGTATAATGTATAATGCGTGTAACTTTGTCTAGTGGTTTGTGGTATTGAAGATAGTGGTGGTGGGCGTAGTTATATAGTTTTTTGTCCGTTTATTTGGTTGGAGTTTTAATACATGCCAACCGTGAAGTGGTGGTGTAAGAATATCCACTATCGTCTCGCCATAAGCAGCGACACAGCGAAACTGAGAGACGGGCAAAATCTAACTATGAGGAAATCTATGGGAGGGGCATATGCTCAGGAGGAGACTGTTTTATAGTCTGAACTGGAATGACATGGGTGGGTAATATATGCTATTGTGGAAGGGAGTATTGTGATACTAGTTCTAACTAATAAATAATTTTCATTTATTTAATACCCTGTAAAAAACACACACTTATTTGTCGTACATAGCGCACGTGCAATTAGCGAGCTGCTCGTATACTTGTGTTGAAACCGTCAAATTTTTAGTAGGTACTAGCTCAGCAACGTTAATATATTATGTAAAGTCACCATTTTTATTGCAGGTGTAATGGAATAAGTAAATTCTTTATTTAAAAAAAATATTTTTAATTAACGATATTATTTAGTGGTCCTTCACTGCTGGCCGGATGAGGAAGCTCAAGGTCGCTCAGCGAGCTATGGAGAGGGCTATGCTCGGAGTTTCTCTGCGTGATAAACTCAGAAATGAGGATATTCGCAGTAGAACCAGAGTGACCGACATAGCCCAACGGATTAGTAAGCTGAAGTGGCAGTGGGCCGGCCATATAGCTCGAAGAACCGACAACCGATGGGGAAGAAAGGTTCTCGAGTGGCAGCCTCGTACCGGTAGGCGAAGTGTAGGGCGTCCCCCCACGAGATGGAGTGACGACCTGGTAAGACATGCAGGAAGTCGATGGATGCAGGTGGCTCAGGACCGTGCTTTGTGGCATTCTTTGGGGGAGGCCTATGTTCAGCAGTGGACTTGTGAAGGGCTGTAATGATGATAATGATGATGATATTATTTAGAACTTTGAAGAGGTGTTATATACATATATTATAAATATGTAATTATATTCTTATCTATTGTACCTAATTTTCTTATTTAAATATATAATATAGAATGAAAAAAATATTGCCCCAAAGATTGCTTATACCATTTTGAAATTTCTTTCAGAACGCCTACAACAGGACAATTTAAAGAATAATAGACAGAGACAGACATATTAGTTTTGTTATGAACAAAAACAAATACACACAAACATATCATATTACATGAACTAAAACATATAGGTACGTACAAGCAATTGTAAATAAATTCAATTTTTTTTAATACTTAATTACTAAATTACGATGGAACTAGACGTGATTTTATTCAGAATATCATTATAATCATTGCGGCAGCCAAGGTGACTTTGTTGGTTTTTTAAATTCAATCTTATTGACCCAATGTCTTGTAGGTATCATACGAATCAACTAAGATAAATAACAAATCTTTTGGATTCCGATAGGTAGCGGTTTCTTTATCTCGCAGATGTTTGCCGAAACTGGCAACAGGAAGTAGCGTTAAAGTTAAGAGAGGTCTATTAATAGCTTTGCCAGTGAAATTCTTATCGGTTGATATGGAAGGCATGTACTCGTGCACTATGTAAAAAATGTCAATATATTTATCTACTCTCTCATATATTATAAATATTTTCTGTCGAATTATTCTGGTAAAAGGTTTTTACTTTTGTTTATAAATTTTGTTCTATAAATCTATTTATACACTTATTAAAAGTAATTTTTGGCCATCAAACGGACTGCGAGTTGGAGATAAGCTATATATATATATATATATATATATATATATATATATATATATATATATATATATATATATATATATATATATATATATATACATCAATGAATAATTGGTTTTATTTTCATTAAAAAGAAAAGGGAATGAAAGTGAACGCAAGTAAGACGAAAGTTATGGTTTTTGAAAGAGAAGGAAGTAAAACGATATGTGAAATAAGAATAGAAGGGGAGTTGGTAGAGCAAGTAGATGAGTTTGTGTATTTCGGATGTGTGTTTAGCAGGGATGGTAGATATAATAAGGATATAGAACGACGAGTGAATGCAGGAAATAGAGTGAATGGGGCTCTACACTCTATTGTGAAAAGTCAGAATGTGTCCAAAAAGGCACGTATGGCAATTCACAATGCTGTGTTAGTTAAAGCCTTAGCCTACTTTAATGTATGGTAGTGAAAGTTGGGTGTGGCAGAAGAAGCACGAGAGTAGAATAAATGCTGTAGAAATGCGGTCATTAAGGAGTATGTTAGGGATGAATCAATGACAGAGTGAGAAATTGTTTAATAAGAGAAGAGTGTGGTTTGCAAGATGATGTTGTGACCAGAATTAAGAGAGGAATGCTTCGGTGGTTTGGTCATGTAGAAAGAATGAATGAGGAAAGAGTGACAAAGAAAACTTATGTTGCAGATGTGAACGGCAGAGTCGGGAAGGGTCGCCCTAGGCGAAAGTTTATCGACCAAATTGGCGATATATTGAAAATGGGCCAAATCAAGAGTACCTTTAACCGACGAGCGTGTATGCGTAGGTATATGAATGTGGAGGAAGCGAGAGAGGTCTGTCAGGATCGTGCCAAATGGAAGTCCATAGTCTCTGCCTACCCCTCTGGGTGACAGGCGTGAGTGTTTATGTTATATGTTATGTTTATTTTCATTAAGTACCTATTTTTTAACAGTGGTAGAGCCACGCGGCAGCTTTTGCTGTCGCACGGATGGGCCGGCTCGAACCGGGGTGGTACCACGACCTCACAGAAAACCAGCGTGAAGTAGAGATTTACCTCTGCGTTTCGCTTGGTGAGTGCAGGTGGCCGGAGGCCCTTTTTACTGGAAATGAGGCATTCCATCTTAGTCCTCACGGGTGACAACGCATCTACATTTTGATTTGTAATAGAGGATAGATGTAGATGTCTATGGGCCGCAGCAACCATTTACCATCAGGTGGACTGTGTGCTCGTTTGTCACCCTTATCGTATAAAAAAAAATTTAAATAATTTTTTGGTTGCTTATTTCTTTATATTTTTTTGATTTTCCATTACTGTTGCAAGTATTTTGAATAATTATTATTATGTTTTGTATAATTATTAATATTAAGGTTGTAATGGTTTCATTTCATTTCATTGGCCATAAAAAATACAAAAGTAGGATTCTAGAAGGCTTTTTCCATGAAAACGATGTAAACTTTAAAAATCAAAATAAAAGACATTATTAATATTTAATAATATTAATGAGATTTCATTAAATAAAAAAATTCATCAAGAAACATATAAATACTTCTTGAGAAAAGAAAAACACGGAAATTAATATATTTCATGCGGGCCGAAAAGTTTCATACTGGTTACGTTATTACACTGCATATCCTAGCTTGCAGTCTGACTGAGTTTTTAAGCTGTAAAACAACTAGCTAACATCAGTAACATTACAGATAATCGATATACACCACAGTGTATTGTAATCATAGTAAGGAGTATGAATTTATAAAGAAAAAATCATGCCTTGGCCCTTTTACTATCATACACATCAACTACATATAATGGTAGCTAGACTAAGAACCGAGCCTTCCTGGTAAGATAAGACTATGTTTTAATAACAGGAGTATGTATAACGTATTATGATTATTTTAGTTCTCTTGCGTGACCACAAAGGTACTTAAAGTAAATAGTAAATTTATAGTAAATATACACCACCACTCCGGTCCAAGGCATGCTTTTATTTTTGAAAAGGCTATGAACCGATTAGTCCTTCAGGCTCAGGCTGCATAGGCAGAGTTAACATATCTTCTAATTATTCATCGATCACCGAGCACGAGGTAAATCAGCACAGTACAAATTAAATTATAAAAATTGCAATTAATAATTTCATTTGTACTTACGGGGATCGAAACTGTATGAATGCTCGTGTCAGGCTTCATACAAGAAATCATGTTTATAAAAATTATTTCAAAAATAAAACTATAATAAAGATGCTCTATAGTTTTCTAAAAAACACAAAAAAGGACAACACATCTTTTATTAACTATTTTAACATGACAAACTACGGGAATATAACTAGAATAAATAATAATCTAAGATAAATTTTATAACCGTAGTAAATTTTTTCTTTCATAATATCGTCACTTTCGAAATACGAGGGTGGATTGAAAAGTACTCGGCCTAACCAAGAAAATAAACACATACTAAATCAGTTATATTTTTATTTTTCTACATAATCACCATTAAGTTCAATACACTTTTGCCACCTCCCCTTCCAAGCATTTAGACCGTTGAAAAAAATGATTCTTCCTTAGAGTCAAAATATGCGTCTACAGCTGCTTTGACCTCGTCGTTTGTCGAAAATCTTTGACCTCCAAAGTGCTTTTTTAGGTTAGGGAACAGAAATAAGTCTGATGGTGCCAGATCAGGTGAATACGGCGGATGCGGTAACAGTTCAAAGCCACAGTTGTGAATTTCAGCCATTGACTGTACTGACGTGTGAACACGGGCGTTATCTTGATGAAACAGGACTTTTCTTCTGAGCATTCCTCGACGTTTTTCTTTTATTTCCTCTCGTAAACGACGTAGTAAGGTGCAGTAGTAATCAGAGTTTATAGTCTGACCCCTTTCAAGATAATCAATCATAATCACACCTTTCGAGTCCCAGAATACTGAAGCCATCACCTTATTTGCCGACAAAATCGACTTAGCCTTTTTAGGGGGTGGTGAACCAGGTCTTCTCCACTGTTTTGATTGTTGTTTTGTTTCCGGTGTACAGTAATGAACCCATGTTTCATCTATTTTATGTATGGCTTTTGATGATAGCCCCTTCTTATGGAGGTACTTAATGACGGCACGCTGCTCGATTTGCTCCATTCGCGGAAATTATGTCCGATTACTTTGTTAATAAATTTATAAAATCACAACTAATTATCGCACACGTTTCGAACTTCACACAATGAACTAGTCTGAACTGAACTAAATAATGTGGGTAGATTTGATTTTTAGAATTGAATGGATCTGTGTTAGGCCGAGTACTTTTCAATCCACCCTCGTACTTTGGTGAAGAAAATAATTCTACAATGTGCAGCAAGCCGCAAATATTTTAGTGGCAATGCAGTTTATTTGTTTCCAATATTTATGTGTCACTTAGCAAGACTGTAGCCGTATTAGATAACTGTTTGTAACGGACAAAAGTATTTTATTTTGTTACTCTGTAAGTATTTACCTACTGATAAAAATAGTGTAAATTTTAATGAAATATATAAAATTTTAATAATAAGCACAGAACGACATCAAAACTGAAAGAAATAAAATAATTTCCACTTATTACCTTCTAAGGGTGGTGAAACATATTTTTATAGGATAGGGTGGCAAATGACCACACAGTTCATGTGATGATAAGTGGTTGCTGTGACCTATATACATCTAAATCTAACCTCAATAAAGAATCAAAATGCTGATGCTTTGTCACCCGTGAGGACTAAGATGGAATGCCTCTTTTCCAGTAAAAAGGGTATTCCGTTCTCTACACTCACCATACGAAACACAGCAGTGTTAATTTGCTATTTTACGCTAATATTCTGTGAGAGCGTGGTCCTTCGCCGGTGAGCCGACCAATTCGTGCTACAACTATACTACTAATATAGCTGCAGCATGGCTGTACCTCGTATGAAAATATTTTATCGTAAAATTAAAATCCAGTCTTCAAAGCTCAAGTATTATGAGGATTTTTTAGTTTGAAATTGATTTTAAGAGATTGCTTTTTTAACACTTTTGAATGGTCTTAGGAATATCACAATTTCAAGGTCACAGAAATATTAATAGAAATTCGTCTAAATAATTACATTAACATCTTCATCCCAAATTTTCATACCCTTAGGCATGGGTTTCAAAAGTTAAATTTTAAATTATACGAAACCACCACTGAAGTAAAACGTATAAATTAACGATTTCTTATATTTACGCCAACACTACACATGGAATAAAACTATTTTTACGGATTTTATCGCGTTTAATTAACTTATTTTATATTCCCGACGTTTCGGTTGCTTTCCAGCAACCGTGGTCACGGGGGACTGAGGTGATTGACGTCCCGATGTCAGAGTTAAACCGGAGTACCTTCAGCTCTTTTAATTAATAATTTTGGTCCGATCTACGCAGAATGAACTAACTGTGTCTTGAAGTCTTGCAGTGGTATGCCTGGGCTTAGTACTACTACTACTACTACTACTACTTACTAGTATGGGCTATGCTCGGAGTTTCTCTGCGTGATAAACTTAGAAATGAGGATATCCGCAGTAGAACCAGAGTGACCGACCCAACGGATTAGTATGCTGAAGTGGCAATGGGCCGGCCATATAGCTTGAAGAACCGACAACCGATGGGGAAAAAGGTTCTCGAGTGGCGGCCTCGTACCGGCGGACGAAGTGTAGAGCGTCTCCCCACTAGATGGAGTGACGACCTGGTAAGATATGCAGGAAGTCGATAGATGCAGGTGGCTCATAACCGTGCTTCGTGGCATTCCTTGGGGGAGCCCTATGTTCAGCAGTGGACTTGTGAAAGGCTGGAATGATAATGAAATGATGATCTTGAAAAAATAGGAAATTAAACAGTCTATGGGCATACACTACATGGACTGTCTGCTTATCCTTAACATAATTTTAAATTAAATTTTAAATAATAATATGCTTTGTTACGGAGGCAGGGCAGACATGGCAAGCGCTTTGTACCGGTGAAAATGTTCTACTGGAAGTTAACCAACAAAAACAGTGGGATATTCCGTTGGTATGGGGCGTGCAGAAAGATTTGTTTCATAATTTCCATAGTGAAAAAGATAAGGCACGCCTTCTAGCTGTTTTGACTAAGGAATCTTGTCACTGGTTACACGCTTTACCGTCAAGTAATCTCGGCTCATTACTTGATGGGGAAAGCTTGCGTATTGCCGTAGGAATCCGACTAGGAGCGGCGCTTTGTCAACCCCATGAGTGTCCCTGTGGTAGCAGCGTCGACAAGTTTGGGCTCCACGGACTTTCATGTAAGAAAAGCGCTAGTAGGTTTTCACGACACAGTTCTTTGAACGATGTTATCCGAAGGGCTCTTGTCTCTTTAAATGTTCCCTCGGTTTTAGAGCCTTGTGGAATATTTAGAGACGATGGCAGGAGACCCGACGGTATGACATTGGTCCCTTGGGAGAGAGGTACAGCCCTAGTGTGGGATGCTACTTGCGTAGACATTCTGGCGGTCTCTCATCTCAGGGGTACCTCGTTTAGAGGCGGGGCGGCATCATAGGCAGCTGAACTGAGTAAGTGGTGCAAGTATGAGTCTCTGAGAGATGACTACATATTTGTACCATTTGCTGTAGAGACTATCGGTCCGTGGGATCCACGTGCGGTGAAATTCTTAAAGGAACTCCATCCGCGGCTGGTTGTTGCTGCTGGTGATAAGAGGGCTGGTTCTTTTCTCGCTCAAAGACTAAGTATAGCCATTCAGCGGGGAACGCAGCGAGCGTTCTTGGCACGATACCGCGGGGAGTAGGACTATATGATAACTAAGTTTCTAGTTTTATTTTTTTTATTATAGTTTTTAATATTGCATATAATAAAATTTAATATTATATATAATAATAAATGAAGATCAATTTTTGTATGAGGATCAAAAATCTAATATTATATTGAAAAAATATTTTGTACCGTAAAATGATTATATCTTATATGAAAATAAAATTTGCAACGTTATATTTAGAACATTAATTGAAACAAATTAAAGTCACATGGAATTATATATTATGACTAATTTTAACTCTTACACTATCCTGCAGCATGGATCCAATGTAAAACATATGAAATTTAAAATCTTTATCAGTCTGTTTCAGGCTCTTTTGACCTGTTAATAAGTTATGACTTTATAAGCTGCGTTCTGGGCTAAGTCTATGTAACATGAAATCAGGACACCTAAAAAACATTAACACAGCCCAAACAATTTTTGTTAAATTATTAATCTATGAATAATCATTGTCATTATCGTTAGAGCACTTTACAAGTTTATTGCTTAACATAGGCCTCCCCTAGGTAATGCCATGAAGCACGATCCTGAACCACCTGCATCCATCAATTTCCTGCATCCTCCATCTAGTGAGGGCCCACACACTTCATTTATCGGCACTAGGCTGCCACTCGGGAATCTTTCTTCGCCAAGAATCGATAAGCAGGTTCTTCAAGCTACAAGGATGATCGGTTGGGTTACGTCAGTTACTTTAATTCTACTACAGATATCCACATTTCGAAGTCTATCGCAAATATGAAAATATTTCTTCTAAAGTTTTTTTTTTATAGTTGTATGCAATTGGTATAAAGACAGTTAATGCGATTGTGGGAGGAATGGTGACAGCATTTTACAAACTAGGATATATTGAGGTTCTTACAGGAATATGCCTTCCTCATATTTAAGTTTCTAAATTTGCCTGAGTGTAATAATTTTCGGCATTCAAGGATAGACTCAAGGCACTCAAGTATATAACGCCGAGTTAGATTTACCCACAAAACATTGTATCTACTTTAAAAAGAAACTAAAAAATCACATAAAATTTCCTAAACTTCAAAACTTTATCCTAAAAACACTTAATAGGAATTATATTTTTGTTTAGGTATATATTGTTTATGCTTATTATTTTTTTTTTTTTTTTATAGGATCGGGTGACAAACGAGCACACAGTCCACCTCATGGTAAGTGGTTACTGTGACCCATAAACATCTACATCTATCCTCAATAAAGACTCAAGATGCAGATGCGTTGTCATCCGTGAGGACTAAGATGGAATGCCTCTTTGCCAGTAAAAAGGATCTCCGGTTCTCTACACTCACCATACGAAACACAGGAGCGTTAAGCTGCTATTTTACGCTGGTTTTCTGTGAGAGCGTGGTCCTTCCCTGGTCGAGCCGACCCATTCGTGCTACAACCATAATATAGCTGCAGCATGGCTCTACCACGTAGAAAATATAAAAGTAAACGTATTTGATCTATTTTATTGAGATCATTCGTTATCAAAATCCGATTTGATACATCAAAGCATGTTCTTCACATATCGCATCGTTACATTGGAAGAAGCCATTCAAAGTCTTCTTGTCTTTGTTCCCTGAACAAAATAAATATTATTATGACCTCTTTGATTGTTTTGTAATGGCCCTGGGACTTCTTCATGTAAAATTTCATGCACGCTTCTTCCTATATTTTGTATGTGGATTGCTTTTTGTTTTCTTGATATTAGGTCTGCAAGCAATGTAAGTCCCGATTATCAGATAAAGTATTTTTTTTAAGAATTTTATTTGCCTTTAGTGTCGTTATTCAACATATGCACAATACAATAATTTATACCAGCGTGGTTTAACATCAAAAAACAAAATAAGGTAAAAGTCTAGTTTTTCTTAACTGAGTATAAAAAGTTATATTAAATGGCTTTCATTGGTCTCTGTTTTCTGGATCCACCTCACAATCATTGTGTAAGGATGACATTACGTGGCTTAGGCGTCTTAAGTATACTAAAGTGTCCAAGTGTATGCACAAGTACAGGTGCACTCTCTATTCTCCCACTCTCATAGTCAGATGGCACGGAAATCCGACACGTATAGAGAGAGAGATCCGCTGCAGGAAGAATGGCATTAAAATTGCTAAGCATCTCGATCTCTACGGAGGGGATCTGTTGTAGCAATAAATCTGTAGCCACTAGGACGTGGTTGATGAGTAGGTCTGTGTCAGCATTACCGCTGTGGGACCTATACAGGCACCCGTAGACGCGGGGATGGTCGTCGCTGTCTACGCGCAGCCAATGGACGGATTGCTCCATACCTTCAAGGCTGACGAGGAGTCCAGGACAGATATCCTCTCAGACGTTTACGCAAACTCCGGCCCGAGGCACAAAGAAGTGTTCTAATTTGTACCCCGGGTAGGAGAGGTACAAAGTATCAGCCGGAGATGACACCTGCGTCACGGTCAAAAAGAGCAAGGCCGGTTTCGCTGTATCTAGATGGTTGTGGACGGCGTTAAGGTTTGAGTGAAGGTTTACTCTTCCCTTGCGCTTCTTCATCAGCTTGGGTATAATTTTAGGTCTCGTCACCACCGAAGTGAGAATCATTATCAAGGACGTTTTAACTTTAGGGTGACTTACAATTATCTTGGTAAGTTCTTACATATATGCGGGACTACCAGAGAACGAGCTAATTTCTTTATAAAGATACCTCGATCTATTCCCTTATTTTGATGTTGAGCATATAATTTGCTAGCATTGATACCACTCAAATAGAAAATTCGAAAAAATATCACCAGAAGAAGGAAAACCTAAACGCAAAATTTTTGTCGGTCTTTGTACTGCACTTTTTTATGCCTAAGAACTTGGTCGACTATTCTCGATAATTTTGACAACAAAAAGCTAAAACAAAGGTAAAGGTTAATATTGTTTCTTAAGGAAATATGGACGTAGAGTGTCACAGATTCCGTCTAAACTTTAAATACGTCTAACTTACATTTATGGCACCGGAAGATATAACCTCCTTCTTCATCGAGCGTTTGGTGACTAAACTAGAAGCTACTGAGACGCCGACCCGCGGTGGGTGGTGGTAAATATGTTATTATTTACCACCACCCACCAGCCACCAGCAAGTGCAAAAGGTCTGAAAGACTAAGACCCCATGTCCACAGTTAAAGGTTAATCTGAAGGTTTTAAAATAATGTAAAAAAAAATATTGTTGCGAACGTATTAAAATTTATTATAACAATGAAGATAAAATTATTCCGTTATGAAAATTAATGTGATTGTCATAAAATTCGTTCAGCAGAAATTTGCGTCGTGCACCATTTATTTCGAAGAGCGATTGAAAAAAAACGACCAGGCATTTGTTTCACCAGGCGCGCGAAACAGGCCGCCAGAAGGGATGGCGATATATCTGGACGAGGGATGGCCGCATTTTTGCTAGTAGCGCAGTTCTCATCATATTATTTCTTTCTGGCATCATATTATTTTTAAAAGGGTTTTCTTAGAACAAGGAAGAACTCATCTGGCTGTCCTATTGCGTGTTGACGAAATCATTTTTATTTACATTCAGTTTTATAAATTCGGGTTTGCTCACGATAATTGTCTTCATCACCGAGTAGATTTGCAATGACATTAAACTTCTTTTTTATTATTTTTTAATTTATTATTATTTGATTTTTAATTTTTCCCACATATGATCAGTACACTTTAATAAATAAGTAACAGTGAACTTATACAACTAAATAACAGCTATACTTACTGTTACGGCCAGCAGCTGCTTATCCAACAGTAGAGTCCCCCGGGGCCCATAGACGGAGAACCTACAAGCAGATGTTGGTCGGGCCTGCTACAGGCCAAAGGTGAAAAGTTTCCAATCACAATAAACAATAAGGAGGGAGCGTTCTATTCTAATAAAGGGAGCTTACTTACCTCTATCCAAGGCGACTGGTCCCTCAGGATTCGGTCAGGTCGCGTGTGGATGTATAGTGCTAGGAAAGTAAGGGTCAGTGATGTGTATCTGGGTGTGGCTGGTAGTGTTATTGGCCTTATTAGACCGTTACCATCTACAGCAGTTCGGACCTCCGCACCGCTCCCACTGCTCTCCGTCCACAGTCACTTTCTTCGTTTCTACGATGACAGTCCCTTCACTCTGTCGTACGATTAACTACCTTACAGAAACCACTAACTCTCGTTTGTTATATAGCTTACCACGCGAGACCGGATCAACGGTCACTACCGTTTTGCGTGGCCACAGTTATTTCTAGAATATCAAATACCGCACTAGTAACTAATACAGTCGAATCCACTTATACGGACTCAGCGTTAAACCTAAAAGGCCCGGGTGAAGCTCTCAGCAAGGAATACGCGCTACAATTCCCAGTCAGTATATTTACTATACGCGTCTACCATTACGAGTTCCCGACAAAACGGACCGCGTGCTATCTCTCGCAGCGATGAATTTGGACTGACTGTTTCGTGCGTGACCCGCCACGCTCTTGCCACTACCACGCCGATCGGCCAAACTTCAAACCGGTATCGCGCCGAGCCGAGTACCATCTGGCGTCGATTCTTGACATTAGCGCTTTGGCGCGAACACTTACTAACCTATTAACAGTGGTAGAGTCACGCGGCCGCTTTTGCTGTCGCACGGATGGGCCGACTCACACCGGGGTTGTACCACGACCTCACAGAAAACCAGCGTGAAATAGAGGTTCACCTCTGCGTTTCGCTTGGTGAGTGAAGGTGGCTGGAGGCGTTTTTTACTGGGAATGAGGCATTCCATCTTAGTCCTCACGGGTGACAACGCATCTACATTTTGATTTGTAATAGTGGATAGATGTAGATGTCTATGGGCCGCAGCAACCACTTACCATCAGGTGGACTGTGTGCTCGTTTGTCACCCTTATCCTAAAAAAAAACTGAATAACATCCAGGTGCCCTGTGCTATGGGATCACCCGGCCTATCCCTTAATAGAAAAGATATTGCTGTAAAACATTTAATAAATAGCAGAGCTACTTGTAATAAGAGTACATTAAAAAAGACTTTTTCAGTTTGGAGAAACTGTGTAAAAATTTCATTTTACGATCTGCTACTTTTCACTTGGTCAATACTCCGGTGCGCTATCCCGTGTCAGAAATCCTGATTCACATTTTGGCGCCACAAAGCAAAATTTTCAACATAGTTCATGAAGATTTTCATACATACATGTTACTATATATGTATATTATTAACTATAATATTTTGAAGCCTCGCCATGAATTTATTTACATAATATTAAGTGCTTGTTTTCTCGGTACTTATGTACTTGTATTTATTATAAAAGAATTTCAGATTTTTTAATCATGTGTGTTGGATTACCGTCTCATTGGACTATGAAAGCAGGGAATTGAGAAAGCACCTCTGCTTGCGCATTTGGTAACACTTGCGAAATCTCTGTTTTGCGCATATGGCAAGTCTCCATCGAGATCGGCTGCCGTGACTGAAATTCGATCAGGAGAAAGTTATTACAAAACTTAATTTATTGATAGACCCTGGTTTAAAATATGGTTTAAGAAGAGTTCATCTCATAAAAGAGAACTTTTCGCAAAATTTGGTATTTGCTGTCAAGTTCCATACTTTATATTTTATTCTGCATATTTTCGTTGAACTACTTTCGCACAACATATTATAGCTTTAAGTTGAGACAAATCATAAACACTTTTAAAAAGTAAAATTACACACAATTGCACATAGTCCACACTTGATCTTGAATATTTTCTGTGGCCCATGGACACCTACATCTATCCTCTACTATGAATCAAAATGCAGATGCATTGTCACCCGTGAGGACTAAGATGGAATGCCTCATTTCCAGTAAAAATGGTATTTGATTCTCTACACTCGCCATACTAAACGCAGCAGTGTTAAGCTGCTAATTTACGCTGCTATTTTGATAGATTGTGGTCCTTTCCCGGTTAAACCGAGTCATTCGTGCTACAGCTATACTACTAATAAAGCTGCAGCATGACTCTTCTAAGTATAAACGTTTAGAGAGCTGATATATAAGAGCTGCGATTTTTGCTGTACTATCTTATTATTATATCTTTATTCTTAATTACTTTATATAGGTAATACCAGGTGCTTTTTAGCACAGTTTTAAAGATTTAATGGACTAAAATAACCAGATTTTGTAGTTTAATTGCTGACATAAGCAAAATAATATTAAGGGCGTAATTTCATCGGTTAAAAGATAAAAAGTCTAATAGAACACGAGTACATGGAAAGTACAAACAATAGAGCACGTACGATCAACGTAAGATGTAAGCGTGACCAATAAAATGCTGAGTAGGACTCCATTAAAAGAACTGACATTGTTAAATAATTATTATAAAGTAAAAAGGAAATTTGTAGGCTATTTCTTTTTAACTTTTTATAAATGGTAGAACCACACTGCAGCTATATTATGGTTGTAGAGAGAATAGGTCGGATCGACCGGGGTAGCATCACGTTCAAATAGAATACCAGCCTAAAATAGCGGTCAATATTGCTGTGTTTCGTATGGTGAGTGAAAAGAACCGGAGACCCTTTTTACTGGAGACGAGCCATTCCATCTTTGTCCTCAGGGGTAACAACGCATCTGCATTTTGATTCTTAATCGGAGATAGATGTAAATGTATTATGAGCCATAGCATCCACTTACCATCAGGTGGAATATGTGCTCGTTTGTCACCCTTATATTGTAAAAAAAACACTTATTATGTGACAAATTCTGACTACAATCATCATCATCATCATTACAGCCCTTCACAAGTCTACTACTAAACATAGGCCTCCCCCAAGAAATGCCACAAAGCACGGTCCCGAGTCACATGCATCCATCGACTTCCTGCATGTTTTACCAAGTCGTCACACCATCTAGTGGGGGGACGCCTTACACTTCGTCCGTCGGTACGAGGCCGCCACACGAGAACCTTTCTTCCCCATCGGTTGTCGGTTCTTCGAGCTATATGGCCGGCCCATTGCCACTTTAGCATACTAATCCGTTGGACTATATCGGTCACTCTGGTTCTACTGCGGATATCCTCATTTAAAAGTGTATCATGCAGAGAAACTTCAACCATAGCCTTCTCCATATTTCGCTGAAGGACCTTGAGCTTCCTTATCTAGCCAGTAGTGAAGGACCACGTCTCAGTTCCATAGGTCCATCACTGGCAACACATACTGGTTGTACAGACTCGTTTTCAAGTTTTGAGGTATAGCTTACGAGAAGATGTGCCGTAATTTACCGAACGGTGCCCAGCCGAGTTAAATCCATCGATTGACCCGTCGCTCGAAGATTGAAAATACCTTGTCGATCTATTTGTCCCAGATGAACATTCTTGTCAACAACTTCGAGCTTAGTGCTCCCAACAACTACCAGCATAGGTGTGACATGGAAGTTATAGATGATCTTTGATTTGTTTATGTTCATCTTAAGACCTATCCGCTGGGAGACACTATTGAGGTCATTGAGCTAGTTAGTCATAGAGCTAGCATAGTGCTTAGGTCCTCCAGTGATCCTGTGATAAGGACTATATCGTTGGCAAATCAAAGGTGAGTGGTGTACTCGCTGTTGATTTTAATACCGTATACTTTCCAGTTCAGAAGCTTGAAAAAGTCTTAGAATACAGCGGTAAATATTTTAGGGGATATAATGCCACCCTGCCTTACATCTCTCTGCAGTTGGATAGGTTTCGTACTCTGATTCTGTACTGGGGTAGCCATGGTAGCCCTACTGAACAAACACTTCAGCACTTCGATATACCGAGAGTCATCTTGGCACCGCTAAATGTATTGCAGCACCGCTCAAATTTTGACGGAATCAAAGACTTTCTCATAGTTCACATACGCCAGACATAGTGGCAAATTGTAATCCTCGGACTTCTGTACAATTTTTCGAAGAGTATGTATGTAGTCTATGGTAATCGTAATGGCTCTCGAAAATAGCACTTAGACGCGGTTTAGAAGGGAAATCGGTATGTAAGAGAGGCGACAACGCTCTCTTGAAGAACAAGACCACCACACTTTTGTTCCACGCCCCCGGAGGACGGAATTAAAGAGCTTCTGAAGGACTTTAAAAGCCGTTTTACACCCGCTTTCAGAAGCTCGCTGTAATTCTATACTTGCCTAGGATATTCCAGACCGATGTCCGGAATATAATCGGAATAGTGTCGGATATGGCTTGCTCTTAGATCGTTACTCACACTTGCATGTGGCTCCGTCGATGATGTGTACAGCCGCCCATGAAACCTCTCTATCTCACTTAAAATCTCAGGTGTCGAGGAAACGACGCTGCCGTATTCGGTCTAGAGCTTCAACATTTGGCTCTTACTGGCAGACAGATCTCTAGTAAAGACTTTGGAGCCCTGGTTCCACTCGATCGCTTCTTCAATACGAACTGCAGCTTCATTTCCCGTCTAACACCCATGAGGTTAGGAGTGTAATCGGAGAGTTTTTGTGTTATTCTGCGGAGGGTTTGGCAAAACTTTTTTTAACAGTTGTCGTCTGGTCGTCATAATGAAGTCAATGTCATTTTTTGTCGAACCGTCGGGGCTCGACCAGATCCACTTCCTGTGGTGCCGCTTCTGGAAGAAAGAGTTCATCATAAAGTTTTCCTCTTTTTCCATGAAGTCGGCTAGCTGCTGACCTCTTGGGTTCCGTTGCTCTATTCTAAATTTCCCTTACTTCTGCTCGCCGTTCTCTCTTGTGCCTAGTTTTGCATTAAAGTCTCCCATTAACACCGTATACTCGTAGTGGATTTTGGAGGAGTCCATGGCTTTAGAATAGAATAGAATAGAATAGAATAGAATAGAATAATTTTTTATTCAATATTGATTATTACATAATACTTATTGAAAGTCATTTTTTATTTACCACGTATTCGGAAAATACCTCAGTCCTGGGAAGAACCAGCAAGAAACCCAGCGGGACTTTTTTTTTAAACATAATTTCACTTAGTACTTAATTTCTTCTCACTTACTCTTTCTCACTTAATTTCACTAGTAGATATATCCTCATACATTTTCCCCAACTCCTCATTGGGATGTGCCGAGGTTGGTGTGTAAACCTGTGTGACCTTCAGCGAATACCGTTTGGTGATTCTGAGTATAAGGCACGCAACCCTCGTCGACACATTCAATCTTTACAACCATGTTAACGACAGATTTGTGGACGTTAAATCCGACATATTCTTGGGTCAGATGGTCGCCCTGCCGGTGTGATAGAACAAGTTGCCGGATTTTATCTCTTCTTCCACCTTTAGGATCTTCTCATCAGTCCTCAGAGTGCGTGCGTTATATATTGCCAGGTCGAGTCGTGTTAGGTGGCAACCGAACCTCCACCGGAGATTCTTAGCAGCTCCTGCATCGCCGTTACCATGGTCGCCAACGTATCCAGGAATAGCGGGGCCGCTGGGGTCAGGTGCCCGTCTCTTCGTAACTTTAATCATGGGCGGTATATTGCCATAATTGCCACGCTTGGCGAGTGAATAGACAATCGCAGTTTTCTTATTGTTGTTTTGCTGTTATCAGAAAGATGCTGCTGCCTATCTTCTGCCTCAGTTTCCCTCTGTCGCTTCTTACGATACCCACGGAAAGATATGGGGTAGTGGGTATTCTTACCTGCCACTATACGGTAATTAGTAGTGATGGCCCCTGATAATTAGTAAAAATGAAACTAGATAGTAAATTGTACTATTTTAGCGTAACAAAATGAAAATGACTTCAATCGGTCAAGTCGTTCAGAAGTTAAATTATCACTAATAGATGCCAAAATTATAACACTTACCAAAGATTATCTATGCATATACATAAAATCGAAGTGTCTGTCTGTAATATTGAAATAACTAGCTACTATTAAGCTCAGAGAGTTATTTGCATGCTATTAAAATATAAGTAATCATTTTTAATTTTTTTGTCTGCTTGTACCGGCTAATCCTAGGATTTGCGGATCCATAGTGATGAAACTCTACGAACAGATAGAATGGAATTGCAGGAGGGATGTATTCTATATTTAATCCGAAAAATTTATAATGTAAATGATCTGATCTTCTGGTTATCTTAAATCTAAGTAATGCCACATTCATAGATTCTATTCAGGTGAAACCGGGACGGGTCACTATTACAAAAATAAAAGTTTTCACGGCAATTCTTGTTAGTTACATGTGACGAGTCTAGAACAACATCTAAGACAAGTCTGGGTCGTAAGTAGTAACGTCGACTTCGGGAATATATATATATATATATATATATATATATATATATATATAATACTACGCACAATGTAGAGGTAGGGTTCCGTAGTTGCCCGACAAAATACATGGGCTTCCTTGATAATGAGGATAATAACTACTTATATTATAAGTTTAGAACTTGTTCGCAGCTTGACCGCTATAACGACTAAAAATGAGTCCAAATATGAAGATCGTAGCTGAACGACTTATTTTCAAACCAGCTTTATAGGGAGTGATATTCAAAAAACTTTTCGATTTTAATAACAATACACTATGTATCCCGCAAATGAAATAGTAATGCTAATAGTAGTAAGACATATAAGTAGTTTTCTTCATAAAATGTTTGTTTTGAACAGTAAAATTACAAAGTTATTAATGCAGATAGTTTTAAGTCAATTTCTATGAAGTTGTAACGAAATTTTTATTCATCTAAATTCATTTTATAAGTTGGTCGATGATTATTACTCGTTAACTTCTTAACTCTACTTAGCTGTGATAGTTTTGCTTTTTATTTTTATATATATTATTATTGGGTTATACTTTTTACATTTGCAAAAACAACAATTTAGTTAGTAGAGGGGGGGGGGGGGGGGGTACACAGAACTCTTAATGAAAAATACCACAATTTAAAGCTAAATATTTCGCAAATGGAACCCTGAATCTAATAGATGTTATTGCACACCCACAATGTTTTTGAAAGACCTATCCAGCGATACCCCACAGCATAGACGGGTAAAACATCATGCTCCATTTACTTGTATGGGAAGTATCTATAATAAAAATGCTTTTTAAGATTTTGTGTTATATGTTTTTAGGCGTGATTAATATTTATAACTATACAAAATTACATATTGGTAGCACCTAGGGTATCTGAGCAAACCGCGCACTGATGGACGGAGGAACGGACATGGCGAAACTATAAGCATTCTTTGTTGTGTAACGACGGAACCCTAAAGCAACGCAAACTTAATAAATATATTGTAATGGGAGAGACAATACACCAAGTATTTTTAAATAGTCATTTTACAGGATTCCTTTCGTGATTTCCCACGGCAATCCGCCACGACCGAAGAGAGATCAGGCATGGAACCAATGGTTTTACCTGTCTTACGAGGCACGGGAGTGAAAGTCACTTTTTTCTTTAATTACCACTGGTTCAAAAAAAAACCACTGTCCTGGGAAGAACCAGCAAGAATCCCAGAGGGACTTTTTTTGAATAAGAGCTTCCAATCCTGTATGTTACACAATTAACCTCACAAAATAAATTAGAAATAGCTTGTTCTAATACCCATACTGTAACACCTTATTCCCAGGGGTTATTATCATCATTATAATATTAAGGAATTTATAGATTCTATTAAATTCCTTATTCACACGGCTGAGTGAAGGTCTGCAGAGGCTGGCCGCTAAGACTTAGCTACCAGCCTCCGCAGAGTCTACTTCACCTGAGGATGCCTGATGTAGAGGCGAAACACGTGTCGTATTTTCGAGAATGGTGTGTTGTTCCTAGTGTGGTGGTCCTGGGGGTGGTAGTGCTGGGATTGACGGCGACGGGTATAGTGCGCACGATTGAGGGAGGGTGGAAGGTCCCCTTAAAACTGGGCAGGACCTAGTTTTGTTTGTTGTGTTGTTCAGTTTGCATCATTAAATTTGACCTTTTGCATACCTTAAGCGAAAGCGCAAGGTAATGTTCTACTATCGCCTAAAAATTAAAATTCCAACATTTTATCGAATAAAATCGTATCTAGCAATCATATTATACATATAAATGATATAAAAAGCACATTGTTAGAAAGATAAATGATTGTTGAACTTATTAATAATTTTTTTAAATCGATTAATTACTATTTTTAAATAAAAAAAAGGGTTTTAGTGGCTTATGGTGTGGATTTATCATGTCCCTGTGGCTTGTAAACACTATAACTTTTGAAAACATCAATTGTTTAACTCAATCTATTTTTTAATCTCTTCATCTATCATGTGGGAAGCCACTGAATGTAAATGGCAGTGTAATTTTGTTTTGTTTAGCTATAATTAATTTTTTTCGGCTCCAAAATGGCGAAATTTTCGTTGATTTGGTTGCCTCGTATAGAATTATTTCT
Organism: Parnassius glacialis; assembly: GCA_033319125.1. Taxonomy (NCBI): domain Eukaryota; kingdom Metazoa; phylum Arthropoda; class Insecta; order Lepidoptera; family Papilionidae; genus Parnassius; species Parnassius glacialis. Next base: position 16,170,389 of record JAVANC010000023.1, on the reverse strand, counting down.
ATAAATGGGGAGCTGCAGCCACAGAGTAGTTTACTCACTAACTCGCCATAGATTACTGTATATATCAGTTCGCCGCATTAGCTTGCTACATTTATATTTATCTATGGTTCGCCGTCAGTCGCCGTAGTGAGTGGACATTATTTCGGTTGTTGCAGCGGCTCAAAAAGATCGCTGTACAAATACACAATATTCGAATAACCATATTTCTTAAATACTTGATTATAATAATAACAACAGATTTTTTTATTACAATATTTTAAAAGCACAGAATAAATAATAGTAGTACGTACTAAAAGTAAGTAGTATAATTTTTGTGTCATGAGTGACATTTTCATGCTTTTCGAGGGTGTCGAAACCGATAGGGTTGTCAAAATGTAAATCCAAGATGGCGGCCGCAATAGGTAACAATTTTTTCATCATGGGTGTCATTTTCATGGTTTTCGAGGGTGCTGAAGCCGATAGTGCTGTCGAAATGTAAATCCAAGATCGAGGCTGCAATAGGTATAAAATTTTTCATCATAGGTGTCATTTTCATGGTTTTCAAGGGTGTTGAAGCTGATAGTGCTGTCGAAATGTAAATCCAAGATCGCGGCTGAATTAGGTACCAATTTATTCATCATGGGTGTCATTTTCATGGTTTTCGAGGGTGTTGAAGCCAATAGTGCTGTCAAAATGTAAATCCAAGATGGCGGCTGCAAAATATATCAATTTTTTCATCTTGGGTGTCATTTTCATGGTTTTCGAGGGTGTTGAAACCGATAGTGCTGTCGAAATGTAAGTCCAAGATGGCGGCTGCAATAGGTACCAATTTTTTCATCTCGGGTGTCATTTTCATGGTTTTCGAGGGTGTTGAAGCCGATAGTGCTGTCGAAATGTAAATCCAAAATGGCGGCTGCAATAGGTATCAATTTTTTCATCATGGGTGTCATTTTCATGGGTTTCGAGGGTGTTGAAGCCGATAGTGCTGTCGAAATGTAAATCCAAGATGGCGGCTGAAGTAGGTACCAATTTTTTCATCATGGGTGTCATTTTCATGGTTTTCGAGGGTGTTGAAGCCGATAGTGCTATCGAAATGTAAATCCAAGATGGCGGCTGCAATAGATATAAATTTTTTCATCATTGGTGTCATTTTCATGGTTTTCGGGGGTGCTGATGCCGATAGTGCTGTCGAAATGTAAATCCAAGGTGGCGGCTGCAATAGATATCAAGTTTTTCATCTTGGGTGTCATTTTCATGGTTTTCGATGGTGTTGAATCCGATAGCGTTGTCGAAATGTAAATCCAAGATGGCGGCTGAAGTTGGTACCAATTTTTTCATCTCGGGTGTCATTTTCATGGTTTTCAAGAGTGTTGAAGCCGATAGTGCTGTCGAAATGTAAATCCAAGATGGCGGCTGCAATAGGTATCAATTTTTTCATCATGGGTGTCATTTTCATGGTTTTCGAGGGTGTTGAAGCCGATAGTGCTGTCGAAATGTATTTAAACTACTTTAATAATTCCGTGTAATCCATGTTATACGTAATTTTTTTAATGCGCTTAAGGTATGCCCAATTGGATTTACCAATATATATTTGTTTTTTTAATTATAAGTGAGAATGATGTTGAAAATAACGCGACGTATATTCTAAAAATTTCAAACACAATCGTAAAGAAAGCATCTCAGACATAAAATTTATCTTTATAGCCTGGGTAGTCAATAATAAAGTTTCGAAACGACACATTTGCCATACAAAACATAATGAAATTGGTTGATGATGCCAATATAAAAGTAAATATTTACGTTGCATTTTATGAGTCACATAAAGTAACTCCAGTTTGGTTTGCTATGTTGCTATGAAGTCAATAAAAGCTATCTTGATCAAAGAGTAAGAATTAAAATAAATAAGGTTTGTCCTCAAATCGTTGTAATTTCATTGAAAGATAAAAAGATGCTTTTAGAAAGTCAAGTTTTGGTGACTTTCAGATCAATTTCGAAATCGTCAAGATGCTTCGAATGATTTTAAAATCTAATTAGGCCATAGACGGAAAGGGGATATATCCTGCTAGTTCTGATAGCTGCCATTACTTCATGTCGTAGTGCGGAGCTTGTAATATATATTTTCTACCAAAACTTAACTCAGTGGGTTCTACATAAAAGGTCTAAGTGGCACATTCGTCACTTTACTACTTTAATAGCATTTAGTAAAGTATACGAGTATACTATCATTATAGTTCAATCAAAAATTATTTCGAGTTGTACGTCCAATTTTAAAATTTGGCCACAACGGCGTATCTGACACTCAAAGACGCGTAAAGTAGCAAACTTGACCATTCATACTTGGAGATGTATAATGGCGAGGATAAGGGACAGGATGGGGTGCATGTACCACGTTAATTAATTTACGTGGTGTTGCAAAATTAAAACTTCTGATTTCATTATCGCGTTATTATCATAACATTTTTGTAAGGTCTCCAACTACTACAGACGAATAAATAGGCTGAACTTTATCGAGCAGGAAGCAAATAATTATTCCAGGACCTATTTTATTTAAAAAGGTGTCTAACTATCACCTACGTGATATTAATTAAAGTGCCACAAAACGAAGCGCTATTATTGTCACCATTTTATTTTAATCATTCGCAGAAGGGTTGACATCTGAAGTCTTTTAAAATTTTGAGTTGTTATCATGCAGATGCATGCCTGATTTGATCGTTTCCTGTTTCACTTTCCCTGAGGACTCGTCATCAATCAGTGTCTAATGTTACAATTATTCAATACGATGGAATACAGGCAGTACTGTGTTACTGGTGAACCAATCATAAACACGTCCTGTCATCCACAACCATCAACAATCGTAACAGTTCTGTGAGAGTTGCTGTATTCGTATGAATCCCAGGATGGTCTGAACATAGGAAGCTGGCTAGAATACGCAATTACGCCCGAAACGGTTTTTCCGTGATGCTGATGTCGACGCTGAGACGCTTACAAAGGGTGTAGGATCTAAAACCGGACTTAATGCTAAAATAATTCTCTGTCAGTCAACATTAGGTCATTGATAAAAATACGAAGGCGATTAGATTAATAAACATATACTCAAATATTACTTCGACCTTCTATCTACTATTACTATAGTTGGCCGTCGGGTTATTCACTTACAGCTCTCTTAAAGAAAAGCCTAGGATAAAAGAAGTACAAGTACTATTGTTCTTAGTACGCTATTAACATTAACAATTCTACAGTAAATTTTACAATACGCGAGAAAGCAATGAATCAATCAATCGCCGCCAGCTTTAATGAAATTGTTAATTGCAATTTCAAATGCTGATTTACTACTCAGCGGTAAAGGAAAACATCGTGACAAAACCTGCATATCAGAAAACAGTGCGTACGTGCGTGCGTGCGAGCGTGCGTGCGCGTGCGTGTGTGCGTGTGTGTGTGGCACTTATAATTTGCTGAAGACGTTTGATCTTAATCTTTATACTCTAGTGGGTACACGGACTTAAAATTATACGATCGAGTAATGTAACACTGAAAATGTGTGAAACACCCCAGACCACATGAGTAGATAAACAGAATAGAGACAAAGCTTCTTAAGAACGTACAAAATTGTTACCTATTTTTTTAGGATTGTCACAATAGGTGAAGACAAATTAAACAAAACATTTGTTAAATAGTTTTATTATTCAGTATTATAGAATACTTTACAATTTACTTACTCTAATAATTTTCTTTTTATAATTTTAATTTTTTAATAAATTATTGTTTTATTTAATGATGGGGTAAATGATACATATTTTTAAATATTTATTTAATTTAAAAACAGAAGGACTAGTAGCGAGATATAAGAACAATGTAGGTAGGTATAAATGATAAGTTTTCTGGTAACGCCAGTTACCAATTTAATTTCTAAATCTAATGGAATACTTGGTACATAACCTTGACCCCTTCCCTTCCCTTACCTCTGTACAGAACGGCCGTTGGAGGTGACACAGCGCCACGCAACGGCAATCCCGCTCACGAGGATATTAAGTTATTAGCCCCCCGCTTTAATATTAATTTATTACCGGACATTTTGTCCTTGTAATTTCACAAATGTGACGCGCTTTCCGTGATTACAATAAGTCGAGAGTATAAAAAAGTGTGATATCTAGAACTGATCTACTAGAGTGCGTGCGCCGACCACGTGGTGATCTGCAGTTAGCTGACGCGTCGGGATGAAGGCGAGGCAGCCCTTCACAAGGTTAGTGCATGCATTCCACTCTCATCCATTTTCCTTGCACTGCTCGTTGTATGTACCAAATACAGTCCACAAAGCTTCATCGAAGAATTCAAGTTACTGGCGCGTCCATTTTCATTAAAAATACTCATTAAACACGCATTCAAACTTTCATGATCATGCTACTATAGCCGTTGATGAGTTTCCTCGTAAGGGGGCTATCCTGTCTGCAGCAGCAGTATATGTAGAAGATCATGTTAAGCAAACAAAATTAACTTTAAATATAAAGTTTCGAGTCCATGCTACTAATCGTTAAAGAGTTCCCTCGTAATAAGGCAATGCTGGCTGCAGCAGCAGTTCATGATAAAAATCGTGTTAAACTATCAAAATTAAAATAACATACAAAATTTTGAGACACTGCTACTATCCGTTGAAGAGTTCCCTAGTGAGGAGACAATCCTGGCAGCAGCAACAGCTTATATCTATCATATTATTGCATTGTCACTGAAATTATGGTATACAACATTTCAACTCAATCAAACATCGGGAAGTGGTTCATATCTTATTTGCAATATGTGAACTTAACACACATACCTATTACATACCCGCCCACCTACATCCCTACAAATGTTTAGTAAAAGCTTATAATAACAATAAAAAGGTAAGAGCACACCGTGTAGTGCCCTCTTCTTATTGAAAAAGGATGGTATAGTAAAATAAAGGTACTTACTTGAAAAAGTAATAATCAAATATTTACTTACCTATTTTACTCCTTGGGATGGTTAGAGTATGATATATTTTAATTTTTTCTAGTATTATTCATACACACACTACAATAAATAACCATTATTAATAATACCACGTTTCACATTAAAATATTCAAACTTGCAACTAACAAAACAAACAACGTGCGTCGCACTGACCCTGAGATTTTTGTCCACTGGCTGTACCAGCGTAACCGATTTTTCACTCACCGCGTACGCAACAAGCGGCCAGTGGTCACGCACACATGCCTCGTGTGCTTGTAGTAGTGCAACCGATTTGCGTGGTTGTATGAAGCTTTATCTCTGTTCTGTTTATCTACTCATGTGCCCAGACCGTACAACTTTGTTTGCCACACACGAGATACACAGACAACAAACGAACAAAGTTGAACTATTACCAAGTTAATGTTTTTAATAAGCAAAGACAATAAAATGGGTTATGGGTTATATATAATAATTTATATGAATACATGATTGAAAATAACTTCTGGGTATGAAGCAATCACTTTTAATCTGTTTCTAAAATGAATTCCATAGTCTAATAATAACAATAAATATTTGTTTGTTCGTATTTTATGCACTGCCATACTGTTCATCAGATTGCGGTAAAACTTTGTCAACATATTGCTTGCATTTCCGCGAAGAATATAGGCATAGTTGGATCCGGTAAGTGGTGCTCTTGTAGAATCCAGATATCACCCGTGCGAAGCCGAGGCAGATCGCTAGTTAATTATAAACCCTGTGTAATTCATTGTAAAATATAACTTTTGAAAATAGTTACGCTGTGTTTGCTGGTTCTTCCCAGGACAAAGAAAATTTTCGAACCTGTAGTAAAAATAAAAGTAAAAAAGTATTTCAATAAGCAATGCTTAAAATCTACATTGAATAAAAATTATTATATTCCATGATATTCTCTTTTATTTCTTTCAAAATATGGGGAAATATGTGTTTAATATGTAAACTGCAAAAGGTTAAACTTAACTTAAACTATTTTAAACTACTTCAAAAGAGGAGAAGGTACTCATTATATATATGTATCTTTTTCGTATGTATCTTACACAAGATCTTCGTAAATTCTTCAAGGGTGGCCGCATATAAATTTGGAGGATAAAATTCTAATATATCACATGATGATTTAATGTAAGTATTTACACGACATTCTAGCTGTTACCTTCAGCTCGTGATATTCTGTAATCCACTCAAAAGGATAAAAAATTAAACTTTAAAAAGTAAAAGCTAAGTTTAAATAACTAAAATTGATATGAAAATTTCATATAAGTATTATAGTATATATTAGTACTGTTACCCTCTTCGCTTCACATAACATCTTCTGAGCTTCTGGCTTTTATTCTACTATACACTATGTCTTAGCATCGACTTTAGAACATATAATTTAGAAATTATGTTATATTTTTTAATTTGAAGTTCGCTTTTGCTTTTAATAAAAGTTTGAATTTTAAAGTAATCAACCTATAAAAACACAGGATATTTAAAAAAAATGTGGAGATCACTGAGAATGAAAAGTTAAATAAATAATTGTTATTAAAACTAGATCAAACCCTTAAAATTGACAGATAGATTGCTAACGGTCTGTATATTTATATCATAATTTATATCACACAGATACATATTGTGTTACTATAGTCATTATTTCTTTAATTTAATTTTTGAAGCTGGATTTAATGAAACAGATTATTTACAGCTGATATTCAACACTTAAGGTCTACACATAAAGGTTGGAAATCAATCTTTTAATTTAAAGTTAAAACCTTTACAGATGACTATAAAATGATTTCCACGTAATAGATTCTGATCAACTTCAGTCAAACCCCGAAAAAAACCCGTTAATGATTCACATAAACACAGGCCGTAAAAAACAAAATCTAAAATGTTATTCTTACTAGAAGCAAATCCTTCGTTTTCACGTAATTACAATCGGCGAACAAGCTCTATTCTCTTGGTCCATTTTAATTACTTATTCTTGTCTTCCCTCGTTTGGCTTCCGTATGAGTTGTTCTTCAATTAAGAGCAATGGGGGAAAAGTACTTATGTTTGTTTTCACGAAAGCAATAGAAAAATATTTGAGACTAAATAAAACCAAAAATATTTCTTATCAGTCGGTTCGTTCTCTATAGATTCCGTCAAAAAATATATTTTCTAGTACTCTTTTCAAATAAAAATAAAGTTTTGTTTTATTTTTATAGGAGAAGGGTCAGACTAGCATGCGACTCACCTGACTTCCGCTTTTAATGTACAAACGCAACGACACGGGAGTTGCAGGTGCATTATCGACCTTTTAAAAGTAGTTAGATGGGATTTTGAGGGTTCCCAAGGCACATCAGGTGTATCAGTGAAAATCGCTGCTGGTAGCCGATTAGCGTTCCTTGATGCGTTGGTAAAAAAAAATTGTTATTCAAGAATTTCACACGGTAGAATACTCAACACAAAAAATTTATTCCAAAATTATTCGAACCAGCCATGTATTATATAAATGTACCTCCCTATTCAACGTATGCCAATATTATATGGATAGGCTCTGGATATTCTTTATATCTTTATTTATCTCCGTAATAAAATATCTCATACATAAACGACATTGTTATGGCACAATATAACTACCGTTGCAAAACGTAATAGTACGTGCAATGCTCTTTAGAGAAAGAGGCGCCCTCTGCCTGAATTTTCTCTCCTCCATTTAATAAGCCAATTAAATAATGCTCAATTCTTTTCTATTTCTTTTTTTAAATGTTATTCTCAGTTCTTGAAAGGAGTCAAATAAAATAATGTTTCACATAATTTACTGCTCTAAGAAAGAGAGGAGGTAAAATTCAGTTTTATGTCATAGGTTTTTTGTTATCAGAAAGTAATACACACAACATAGTACTCTTGAGTATTCCACGTGAATAAAGACGGGAGGGTAGTAAATATGTCACTGTTTTATATAGATTGACTCATCATTCGAATAAGTGATAATCACTTTCATTAATACATTTTAAAGTAACTATGATTTGTTATTTTAATAAATGTATCCATTATAAAAATTGCATATTGGCAACACTCTGATACGGGAAAATATCATTCTTTCATGAGCGTTTTCAAGAAAATATTATGTAGGCTTTGATTGAGCCAATACCTTAAATGACGGTTAAGTACGCAAATTAAATAATAAACGAACTTACAGTTAGCCCAGCCCATGAATAGAAGCAACCAACTTAAAACAAAGATTCTTACAAATCTTCCAAATGGCCCTTATTTGCTCTCAGAGCCTGATCTCTTCGTCTCTCCTTCCAACTTAGCAGAATATTTCTGGACCATCATAATCTCACAGGAAGAGGCTATGCTCTCTAAGTAACTCCAAATCACGTCTTCAGTCAGTTTAGCTGACATGACGGCCACAGAGAGAGGTCCGCTCATGATGAGCCTATGTTTTGCAGAGTCCTGGTTCATCTCATCACAGTGGAGATAATTTACTACAGTGGAAATAGCGCACCGTCGCTTGCGTCCGATCTTACACAGATAATCACTGAAACACCTAAATTCGGTGATTATATGTGTAAATCGGTAGGTGAGTATTCAAGCCCGTTGGTGCATACAGGCTTCGTAGTGCAGCGTAATTCTTCGATAATGCGTTTATACATATAATGCTCCACGCGGAGCCGAACGCTTCTCTAGAGCATTTAGTACTCATCGCCACCACTTTGACATAGCATGCGGATCCAAATTCGTCCCGTGCATCCATATCCAGCAGTGGAAAACATGCCAGGATTGTCACAGCCTCAAAAAATATCGTAAAGTATCCTCGTAATAGATACGCCATTTAAGTTACGCCAACTACTTGGATTGAAACAAGTTGATAACGATAACGTCTATCGTCCTTTCAGTCTATTCTAATTTTTATTCCAATAAAACTGACTAAAAAAGCACTCTCAGTATTAAATTTCCTTTGCTTCAAACTCTTTATATTTCTGTTTTAAATGCGGGCATTGGAGTAGAAAATTTAATTGGAATATAAAACCTTTTCATGCTAGCTTTATGCTTGTAATTATTTGGTACGAAGAAAATTAGTGCAGAAGAATATAATGTAACGAGGAAAACAAAGAAAATGCTTAAAGTAAAACGGATGTTTTAGAATTGCTTCTAACATTAAATTAATTGCATGTAAGGGATATGTATGCGAACTTTTTTTGCAAAAGTCAACCTCATTTTATGCGATGCACACTGCTAACTGACGAACGAGAATCTGTACCGGCCGAGGTTTGAAATTTAATACCTACCTGTATTCTTTTGTGTTCTTTTTAAATGTTAGCTACACTAGGACTTTATCCTGCATAGTGGAGATGTTATACATAAATTTAAATATTTGTTGTAATTCGACAAACATCTGTTCGCAAAATAATAATTTCTAGGCTATACAAACACTTGCTTTGTGTGGCGTTCTTACCCGCGGCTTCGAAGCGCCGCAACTATACGATTAGCCACTGCGCTACCGAACTGTCAATATGAACCCCAACCACAGTAACACCATTGCTAGCGCGAGTAACTTAAAGACGACTTGTTTAACGGTGTTTTCAATAATTGTGCGCGTTTATTATCCTACGTCTATCAGTGGTTAAAATAGGTTGATCGAATTGAATAGTGATAAAAAAATTATGTAACTTAATTTTTATTTATTGGCAGACTGATTCATGATTTAATTTAAATATCAACGTAAATAAGCCGCTCAATTCTGCTGTTACGTATGGTGATTGTAAAGAACCGTCTTTGAGCCACATTCGCTTACCATAAGGCGGATTATATGGTAGTTTGGTACCTTTATTCTAGAAAAAAAAAACCTTAGAATATTTGTTTAATAAGCTATGCTAAACTTAAGATTTTGAATTATATTATAAGCAATCACAATATTAGAGTTTTTAAAAACATAATAATAATAATATAATATATAATAATTCTAGTGAGAATACGAGATCATAGTCATGAAATTATGTTTAGTATTGTCATTGTTATTTAAAACTTCTGAAAAATTTCATGTTATTCTGGCGTCAGAAAGTGTGTGAAAATTTGAAAACAATCACCAATACATTCTCAGATAAACATGCGTACATACTTTCATACGTTAAAGGGAAAATATTTCATTTGGAGTTACTTTCTTTATAGCAAAATAGAGTCTTTCGCTACAAAGGTGATATACACGAGATGCGGAAGGACCCAGCTGTGACACTTAGACGCTTCAGTGCTTCTCTTTGCGCTGCTTGAATTTCTTATCTACATGTTACTCGAGTAGCATTACAAGAAATTTAGAATTCTTGGATAAATAGTTCTTGAGTGTTTATTACGCGTCCATTCATGAAACACAATGTGTTTCATGAATGAAAGCGTAATAAACATTTGTATCATTTTGTGGTTGCTTAATGCCGGTCTGTTGAATTGTCTGTTTCTGAATTATGACTCGGTATTAAAAACAAAATATTAAATTTAAAGACAACAATGCTAGATTCAGTATTAGGCTTTTGAATAGAGTGTGTCATTAACGAAACCTTATCTTATGGCATAAAGCTGTAGCCTGCATCTATCCTCGATTAAGAATCAAAATGCAGATGCATTGTCACCCCTGATGAGTAAGATAGAATGCCTCTTTTTCAGTAATAAGGGTCTGAGGTTCTCTACATTCACCACGCCAAATACAGCAGTATTAAGCTGGTATTTCATGCTGTCTGTGAATGTCCGGTCCTTCCCTGGTCGAAAGTCATATATTATTTACATATTAGATTATTATAAATCCATTCTTCGTAGTTCATTTAATACACGAAAAATACAAGTTTCCGGTGTGTTATAAGCGAGCAATATCTTAAGAACTAAGAACCACTCGCTGAAATAGTCAGTTTAATACAGAAGAATTATTTGACAGGATTTTTAATTAAAATGGTAAATTTTATACAACTTTTTCTCTAACTTTATTTGCAAATAAGCAGAATAATATAGAACATATATAATAAAAATATTGCCAATACAAATAATAAACTAAATGGAAGCAGGATCGTTAATCAACTCACTTTTTCTTATTATTCGTCGCCCCTCTAAGGCGCCAATGTTAACATTCGTACCATGATGAAATGATTTATTGTAATGTTACAGATAGTATTGACAGCAAAGGTTGACCGATTCTTTGCAATCTTTTGTATTTTAATGAAATTCCATATTGAGCATTTATTTGTGTTAAGGATTGGCAGGAAATACGATTAAAGTAATTTCATTCAATAGATTCAGTATTTAAAATAAATACTTTTATGAACTAAAATTTCACCAACCAGTTTTTATTTTATGTTACTAATTCCAATTGTCGTCTTAACTACTTCTATAATGTTCTGTAACAATACCTTTTTATTATTGTGAATATTTATTACGTAAGTAAACGTATCTTTTTACAGTTTGTGTTCGCGCCAAGCGCTAATGTCAAGAATTGACGTCAGAGGGAGCGTGCGCCTCGGCGATACCGGTTTTGACGTCCCGTCGTGTCGAGGACGCGCAAGGGCAAGTCAGTTCAAATTCAGCGCTGTGATGGATAGCACGCTGACCATTTTTTCGGGAACTCGGAATAGTAGGTGCGTATAGTAAATATACTGTCTAGGAATTGTAGCGCGTATTCCCTGCTGAGAGCTTCACCCGGGACTTTTGGGTTCAACGCTGAGTCCGTATATAGTCCGTATAAGTGGATTCGACTGTATTAGCTACTAGTGCGGTATTTGATGTTCTGGAAATAACTGTAGCCACGCAAAACATGGCTTCTGTAAGGTAGTTAATCGTACGACAGAGTTACTGGACTGTCATCGTGACTAACGAAGAAAGTGACGTGAGGTGGAGAGGTGCTGAGGTCCGAACTGCTGCAGAGAGTAACGGTCTAATAAAGTCAATAACACTACCAGCCACACCCAGATACACATCACTGACCCTTACTTTCCTAGCACTATACAACCACATGCGACCTGACCGAATCCTGAGGGACCAGTCGCCTTGGATAGAGGTAAGTAAGCTCGGTTTAATAGAATAGAACGCTCCCCCCTGATTGTTTATTGTAATTAGAAACTTTCCACCTTTGGACGCTTTAAATTAAAATTAAAAATGCTTTTGCGTTCTCCGCGAAATTTTCATATTTGTAGCGGTTGTGATTAAAAGAATTGAATTTAAGATACTCCTTTAAATGCTGCTGCATATGTTTTGTAAATATATTTGATCACTGCGTTTGTTGTTGCACGGAAAATTGAAATTAAATTGTGTGTCCTTTTTAATGCTTGTGCGTATGCTTTGTAATTGTATTTGATTGTTGCGTCTGTTTGCTGAAAGGAAAGTTTGAATTCATTTGAGATTGAATGACGCGATTTGGAAAATTAGGTATATGTTTTGTGATAGTGTTTAATCATTTTGCTTTGTGAAAAGGATAACCCTATTTGTGCCAAAGAGAATAAGAGTCACTCCTCTTTGGTTTACATTTTGTTGGCACTGTCTAAGATATTTATTTGAAATGAGAAATAGGGCTGTCTCTTACGTTTATTGTTTTGTTTAATTTGTCAAGTTGACCTATGTGCATCGGTGATTAATTTGGTTGAATTGAATCTGTAGTTGAACATTGATGCTTTTGAAAAATTAGTTGTGATATGAGCATAGGACTACTTGTCTAACAGGCTGGCTAGTTGTAGATTATCAGATGGAAATCAGCTGTCGCACCATTTGGTAAATGATTATATGGTGGATGGCTTGGTTCTGCCTACTTGTTTGAAAATTCATACTAGAGACTATCTGTGCGTTTCGTTCGGCTCTCCACAGACGACATTCATGGGGAATTTGGGGGTGCTCTCTACACTGAAGCTTAGGAAGTCCCTCTGGGCCGCTTCGTGTCGCGTCGCTGTTTGCAGACCTGATCCGGTCGAATTGCGGGACTAATCATAGGAGCGCAGATAGGTGTTTGAAGGAGGGCGTCGGACTTCTGTCTAGGAATAGAGCTTATTTATGTGCTGCGATGTCCAAGAAGGGCATTAAGTTCAACCCCCGGCTAGCCCACGATGGGGCTGTATTTTTGAGGCGTTGGTTAGGGTTGCAAGATCTGATGGGGCGCCTAAGGTGGCCTAGTTTGGTTGTAGATTCGGTCTTGCAACTTGCAGTCGCGACCCTGTCCCGATGACCGGTTTGCTCGCGGACCTAAATCCTTATGTCCGGGACGGGGGTTTGTTCGCGCCAAGCGCTAATGTCAAGAATTGACGTCAGAGGCCTCGGCGATACCGGTTTTGACGTCCTGTCGTGTCGAGGACGCGCAAGGGCAAATCAGTTCAAATTCAGCTAATTCAGCGAAGAGGAATTGTAGCGCGTATTCCCTGCTGAGAGCTTCACCCGGAACTTTTGGGTTTAACGCTGAGTCCGTATAAGTGGATTCTACTGTATTAGCTACTAGTGCGGTATTTGATGTTCTGGAAATAACTGTGCAATTATGTCATTTTCGAATGGCTCTACTGGCGGCATATACGAGATAACGGCTCAATATCTTTTAAGCAATTCTGTCGGTGACGCCAGCGGAGCACTTCTTAATGACATTGTATGAGTTTTTGCTTTCTGATAATGCTAATCCATATTTCGTTTCATTCTTATATGAGGCAGATTATGTGCCTTCAAAAAAAAACGGTATTCGTCATATTGCCGTTGGTTCCACATTTCGACGCTTAACTTCAAAATTAGCTTGCAGGTACATAATCTCTAACCTTAAGAAAATTTTAACTACTCAACTAGGTTTTGCACTAAAGGTGGATGTGAGGCGAAGTAAATTCAGTGCCTAAATTTTTAACAAACTCTGATGCTCCTGATGTCCTTGTGAAGGTTGACCTAAGGAATGCTTTTAAATCTTTCGATAGGGTAAGCCTGCTGAAAGAAGTAGCTAACATTACCGGCGAAATTTATCATTACGTTTAGCAATGTTACAGTCAAATTACTAATTTGTTTTACGAAAACCTATAATCGATTCTGCTGTCGGTGTTCACCAGGGTGACCCACTAGGTCCAGCACTTTACAGTTTGAGAATTCAATCCATTATTTCAAATTTGAAATCCAAGCTGAATGTCTGGTACCTGGACGACTTTACACTAGGAGGTAGAGCAGACGATGTCCTCGCTGATCTTATTAAAATTTTTCGAAATTTTCAAAATATTGGTTTTGAACCAAATAGTAATAAATGTATTTCTTTGCAATAATTTATCTAGTTCTAACAGAGACACTTTCGTTCAAAATTTCAATCATATTTCTCCAGGAATAAAAACTGTCAGTACGGAATCGCTATACCTGCTAGGTGCCCCGATGTTTTTCGATAATATTAAACCTGTTTTAAAAACGAAATTTGATCAATTTTTAACCATGTTGATGAATTGTACAAATTAAACCCCCACATTGCTCTTACTATTTTAAAATTTTGTCTCCTTTTTCCTAGATTTACATAGTTCGCTCGAATCCAGTCTGGAAATGTTCGGATATTTGAAAATAATATTGATAGTTATCTTAAAATAGCTATAGAAAAAAATATAAATTTAACTTTAAATTCAAAAACCTGGACTCAAACTACTTTACTAATAGGTGATATTGGTGTGAGAAATGTTTCAAGCGTTGTATTGTCTGCTTTCCTTGCTTCCGTGCATAGTATTAGTGATTTATGTAATATAATTTTAAATTTATAAAGTAGACCTGTGCTTTGCTACGGAGGTAAGAAAGACATGGCAAACGCTCTGTCCCGGCGAGAATGTTCCACTGGAAGTAAACCAACAAAAACAGTGGAGTATTCCGTTGATAGAGTGCATGCAGAAAGATTTGTTTCATAATTTACATAGTGTCCAAGATCATGTACACCTAGCTGTTTCCACCAAGGAATCTAGTCACTGGTTATACGCTTTACCATCAAGTAATCTAGGCACATTACTTGATGAGGAATGCTTGAGCATCGCCGTAGGAATCCGAATAGGAGTGGCGATTTGTCAACCCCATCAGTGCCCCTGTGGTAGCAGCGTCGACTAGTTTGGGCTTCACGGACTTTCCTGTAAGAAAAGTGCTGGTATGTTTTCATGGCACGGTTCTTTGAACGATGCCATCTGAAGGGACCTTTGTCTCTATAAATGTTGCCTCTGTTTTAGAGCCTTGTGGAATATTTAGGCGATGGCAAACAATCCGTCGGTATGAGATTGATCCCTTGGGAGAGAGGAAAAGCCCTAGTGTGAGATGTTACTTGCGGAGACACTTTGGCGGCCTCGCATCTCAGGGGTACCACTTTTAGAGCCGGGGCGGCATCAAAGGCAGCTGAACTGAGTAAGTGGCGCAAACATGAATATCTGAGAGATGACTACATATTTGTGCCATTTGCTGTAGGGTCAATTGATCCGTAGGGTCCACGTACGGTGAAGTTCCTAAAGAAACTCTATCCATGACTGGTCATTGCTGCTGGTGATGAGAGCTCGCGAGATGCCGCGGGAAGTAGGACTGTATGATAATTAGGTTATTAGTTTTTTTTTACAATAGTTTTAAAAATTGTATATTTTTATATTATCAAAAGTTACCATTGTAGGTCTAAAATATTTTAATTTTATTTTATATTTGATTAATAAAGTAGCATTAATAAACAATAATTATTACAATAAATATTTCTTTATTGTGTATATCCTCTCGTTCTGATACCGCATGAAATTCTTAGATACTCTAAGTTCTCTTAAACCTTAAGCAGACTTATTGTTATTTAAAGGATAGTGAGAATTTGAACACGGTAGACCTATGTTAAAGCTATATTAAAAATGTAGAATGAATGCGTCGGCTCCACCGGAGAAGGATCACGCTTTTACAGAATAATAGCGTAAAATAGCAGCTTAATGCTACTGGGTTTCGAATGGTGAGTATAGAGGACTAGAGACCCCATTTTACTGGAAATGAGGTATTCTATCGAAATCTTCAAAGGTGACAACACATCTGCATTTTAATTTTTAATAGAGGATAGAAGATGATGTCTAAGGACCACAGCATTCATATATCATTAGGTAGACTGATTTACGTGGAAGAACCATGCTGCAGCTATATAAGTAGTATAGTTGTAGCACGAATAGGTCGGTTCAAGCGGGGAAGGGTTTCCATAGGCCGCAGCATCCACTTACCATCAGGTGGACTGTCTGCTCATTTGTCACCCTTATAGACTAGATATTTTATAAATATAAGACCGGGTGTTCTTTCGTCACTGTTATTCTATAAAAAAATATTAAAAACAAAGAAGAACATCGTAAAGTGAGGGTTACTTGATTTTTAAATAATGCTGCAGCTATATAAGTAGTATAGTTGTAGCACGAATAGGTCGGTTCAAGCGGGGAAGGATTTCCATAGGCCGCAGCAACCACTTACCATCAGGTGGACTGTCTGCTCATTTGTCACCCTTATGGACTAGATATTTTATAGATATAAGACCGGGTGTTCTTTCGTCACTCTTATTCTATAAAAAATATTAAAAACAAAGAAGAACATCGTAAAGTGAGGGTTACTTGGTTTTTAAATATTATATTTCATGGGGCAAAAATATTTAAAATGCTTTATTGGACAACAAACATTTCATGGTCCGGTACTTGACATTTTGTTACACCGTGTTTTGATAAAAACGACCCTTTCTCTGAACACGACATATGCAATGTCAGATACTGTCGAATATTTCCGTTGTTTACTCTTTCGTTTATTTTTCCGTCTATTTCTTAGAAACAAAAATGTGAGAAATAAAAATATATTACAAAACGTATGTTTTAATAATATTAAAGATCATTATAGGTACTTTGTGGCCTCATCTACACTTAGTGCCCAATGCTATCCATTTAATTTCTTATTTCAGGTTTTCCTAGTTTTGTCATTCTCTGCTGGGAAGTTTGCAGTGTACACCTCTCGGGTTTCTCCCATTAAAAAATATATAAAAATACGTTCTCAAAATATATAAAAGATGTTAACTATGCAGCCGATGTCTTCACAGCGTGAACAATACGTAGATGGACCGTGGACAGGAGCACTCCAGAAGGACCCGTAATCTTAGTCGTTTAACCTTTTTTCTCAGAAATGGCAACAGACATTCTTGTGTGACACTCCTTCACAGGGTCACGTCCACCTGGTTGTTCCCGAACCCAACGTGGTGTGATTTTAGTTTCAAGATAAAACGACAATTAGTGATTAACCCCTGTCTGTTGGACCCTTTCACCAACTGACCTTTATTATACACTAGTATACATAAAGGTCAGTGTTAAAACCTTTTTGTTGTTTTAACAAGAGCTGTAGTAATTTTAAGTCAATCACGGTTGTTTTTATTATTTTTAATATGATATATGTGATTAAGGACCGATTATAAGCATAACCATAAAATACATCATAAAGAAATTAAAAATTATCTATATACACAAAATAGTTCAGCTGCTGCATTCTTAAATTTATTTGATGAACAACTTTCATTTGACGATTGAGAACTCAGTCACATATTACTAAACTTAGTCATATAGTATAATTTTGATAATTATATTTTTAATAATTTTTTTAAATATTTTAATTATAAAAATTTAAGTGATTAACATAAAATATTTGCTTTCATACACTATAAAAAGTAAATTTTTACTTTTTAACAATATTGCTTAAAGACACTAAGGAAATTAATGAAATTAAATTGAACTTACATTAGGTAATTTGATTTATTAAATGAAATTGCTTAATGTCTTTATGAATACATTAAGTACTAATTGTTCTCCGCGACTTCGCTCGCGTGGTTTTTATTACGATTTTATTTTATGGGTATAAACTTTTTTGCGCGGAACTTTAATTATTTTTCTAAAATAAAAGTGGCCTAAGTTACTCCTTATAACATTAGTTATCTGTCTGTGAAATTCCCGTCAAAATCGGTCCAGCCGTTTAGGAGATTAGCCAGAACAAACAGATAGACAGAAAAACAAACTTTTTAATAATTGTATTTTTTTGTTATAAGTATCGTATATGTTTTCATATGCATTTAGTAAAAATCTATTATTTGACATTTTGAATTTTATTTGTTTGTACAGATATAGATAAAATGTAATATTAACCATACCTAAGATAAGTGAATGATATTTAGGTTAATTTGTGATCCATTTCTGAAATTTTACTGATTTCAACCAGCGCAAGATGAGAGTTCATAATAGTTATACGTGGTAACACTACTAAGCAGTATTACTATTATGAAAGTACAGGTTTTGGGCTCACCATTTCGAGGTATATTTTAAGGATTTATTATACAGCAGGCGATTTTTAGAGACTGACTTTTGACGAGGAAATATCAGTACCTACACAACATACTTTTCTATTTATAATTGCAGTATAATTCATCGAATAAAGAAGAGTGATGTTTTCTACTAATAATTTTTATGTGAACATTCTGCAGTAAAAAGAAAAAAGAATACTCGTATAAAGACTGTCATAGTGACAAAGTGATAGTCTTTATATGAGTAATATTTTTAAGTAATTGGACGTACTCGTACTCTAGTACGTTTCATACTACTGGGCATAGAACTCCACTTATTTCTGAAAAGGATATTGTGCAATTAATTCAACCAACTGCTCTAATGCGTAAATATAAATTAATAGACGGCTCCCTCGCGCAGTGATTTTGCAATGAGTTGCTGCGCTGAAGGCCGCAAATTCGCATCCCGCACGGAAGAAGCAATTTGTATACCTACAAATAGTTGTTCCATGTCTGGACGTTTGTCCTTGTGCAATTTATATTAATAAACTGCCTCCCTGATAATAGAGAGAAAATGCTACTGCAGATGTAAGTACTGTAAATGTAATGTAAACTACAAAAAAAACTGCTTACCTCACATCATGTTTTGGAAATATTTTAATGGCCAAACACTCAAACACTACCTAATTAAAGTGATAGAGACACCACGAGACTTCGAACGGCATCTTAAAAATGAGCAGCGTTTGATTATTTGGCCGTAAGTCTTAGAGTCTAAGACTTACGCCACATGAGTAAAGAAACCGACCAGAGGGGAAGCTACATACAAACGGCTCGCCACAAACACACCCATACATAGCGCAGAGATCTGTGCGTGAGCTCTCACCGACAGGTTCACCGACGCTCCGTCGGGGTACAAACCGGTTTGCGCCGGCTCAATCAGAGTATACATGAAAGGGCTGTTTGTTAGTCGTGCGCATTTAAATAAATAGACCAACAATATTTCGAAATTTTATACATCAATTAATTTATTAAGTTTTTTTGCTATTATTAAATAATTGGATTTAAGTATTTTAATTAAAATAATTAAGAATTAAGTTATTATAAATATATATGGGTAAATAATAACTGTTCTGTATAAGCGAAAATGCCTAGTAGTTGTACAGTATGCATGAATAATTCTAGAGAAAATAAGAATATTTCCTTTTTTTGTACTCGAGTGATCAAGTGAAGTAAGAACCTTTTTACGTATTATATCGCCGAGTGATGAAGTCGGTCTCACCTACTTGAAACGTTAGTCAGTCTAACCTTGACAATGCCGTAGATGGCAGGATATCCTACGTAATAAGGCGAAATGTGTGACTTTATCCACCCACTTTAGTATAGAGGTAAATTACTTCATTGGGACGGATATAAGCTACTTTTTGCGAGTCGCGAGTCGCGACCCCAGGAGTAAATACCACTGCATTATGGTTGGAAAACAATCGCCAGACATTGGTGGGGGTGGTGGGATTGGTGTTGGTGGAAGTGGCGCTGGTGTTGGTGGATAGTATTGCTGATGATGTCAGTGGTGGTGGAAGTGGTAATATCGTAGGTAGTGGCAGTAGGCAGTGGACCAACAGTGTGTCCATCAAGACCACCACCTTCACCACTATTACTATAACCAGCACCACCACCACCATTGCCCACGAACACCATCACAGCCATTACTACCACTACCACTACCACTTACACCAAAACTCTTGATTTTGAACAATTAATAGATATGTTGTTACATTAATATAAGTTATAATTAATGCACATGTTGCCTTTTGCTATACAATATTTTTATTTCTTCCTTAAAATTTTCACATGCATCATGTGACAACCCTATCAGAATAGGTATACATTTTCGACGTTCTTAAGAAGCTTCCCCTCTGGTCCTTAATATTTACTCTGTGCTTACGCTGCTAAGACTTAAACGTAGCAGGTTTCTTCAATATGTTTTTTTTTGGCCTACCATGTTCTACTTGGTGGACGTAGTAGATCAGCAATTAAAATTACATTTAACAATTTAGTGGTGTCGGCGAGGATTTAGCTCTGGTTGCTCGCGTACTGTGAAATTTACACCGAGCGCTTAGCTCTTGAGTTTCCATGGTACTCCTCATTACTGAAAGGGCTATGAAGCAATTATACCGCCGCTTTGCTCTAATGCGTGTCAAAGAACTTTTGTTTTTGCTGTAATTTATTTCGTATTTTACAAAAAATATTATTTCAATGACTCAAATAATAGCATAATTATTTCTTATATTTACGCGAACACTACACATTAAATATAACTAATTTTACGGATTTTATCGAGTTTAATTTTAACTTTTTAATTCTCAACTTTACGGGTCAGCACCCATGGTCACGGGGACGACTGAGGTGTTTGACGTTCCGATATCATAGTTAATCCGAGTACCTTCAGTTTTTGAATATTAATTTTTGGTTCAATCTACGCAGAATGAGTTTACAGTATCTTAAAATCTTGCAGTGGTATGCTTGAGTTTGGATTTAATTTTATTAATTATAGGATCTTAAGCAGATGGTAGCAACCATCCATGTTCTGTATTGAAGTTAGGATTTCTTTTTTAAATTTCAATAGTGTCGCGAATTATCCTTGATAGGAGTCGAAGTCCTTAAGCAAGGGTTTTTGATCTTTCAAAACTAAAGTAATGGCGGGGTCGATCTTGAACATGTTCACAGACTGCAAACTTCCCGGAACGTCGGCGTTTCACGTCACCTATTTTTTTCTTTTACGCGGGTCGGGATTGATACCCGAAAATTAAATACCAACGCGATAAAATCCATATAATTAGTTTCATTTAAATAATAGCAATTAAATATTAAAAAGGGTATGAAAGTGAACGCAAGTAAGACGAAAGTTATGGTTTTTGAAAGAGAAGAAAGTAAAACGATATGTGAAATAAGAATAGAAGGGGAGTTGGTAGAGCAAGTAGATGAGTATGTGTATTTGGGATGTGTGTTTAGCAGGGATGGTAGATATGATAAGGATATATAACGACGTGTGAATGCAGGAAATAGAGTGAATGGGGCTCTACACTCTATTGTGAAAAGTCAGAACGTGTCCAAAAAGGCACGTATGGCAATTCACAATGCTGTGTTAGTGCCTACTTTAATGTATGGTAGTGAAAGTTGGGTGTGGCAGAAGAAGCACGAGAGTAGAATAAATGCTGTAGAAATGCGGTCATTAAGGAGTTTGTTAGGCATGAATCTGAATGACAAAGTGAGAAATTGTTTAATAAGAGAAGAGTGTGGTTTGCAAGATGATGTTGTGACCAGGATTGAGAAAGGAATGCTTCGGTGGTTTGGTCATGTAGAAAGAATGAATGAGGAAAGAGTAACAAAGAAAATTTATGTTGCAGATGTGAACGGCAGAGTCGGGAAGGGTCGCCCTAGGCGAAAGTTTATCGACCAAATTGGCGATATATTGAAAATGGGCCAAATCAAGAGTACCTTTAACCGACGAGCGTGTATGCGTAGGTATATGGATGTGGAGGAAGCAAGAAAGGTCTGTCAGGATCGTGCCAAATGGAAATCCATAGTCTCTGCCTACCCCTCTGGGTGACAGGCGTGAGTGTTTATGTTTATGTTTTTCTTTTAAATATTATACACATTTTTCTTATATTATGTTATCATGTAGAACTTTTTACAATCCCTATAACAGGGTTTTAGGAATATTAGATGTAATATGAATGCTTCTTATTCATATTACATCTAATATTCCCAAAACATAAATTAGCACAATTATTAATTTGGTTTATATTATTGTAAGTTTCCTCAGGCGCCAACATTAACACTTGCAGTATGTAATATGAATGAATGATTTATCACGACCTACGCATCTTAACGATTGTATTGTATTTGTATTTGTATATTTTGCAAGAACATAAATAAAATGCAATTTTAGCGATGCATGCGAACGTTGCTTGTCCGTGCTTATACTAACAATAATCTCTTATTGCATTGTCAACATAAATGATATAATATATATATATATATATATGTTTCTTCTGCGGTGGGTCTTGCAAACCTTAGCTCCGACCGCATGGACAGTTTCCACGAGCTTGTCATTCATACCGTCCACTGCATTGCAATCTTCTAGGCACTGAAAACGGTTCTGTAGTTCGAGTTGAATGGTTTTGGGACTTTGGATTTGAGCACGAGTCGGACGGAGCGTTGATTTCATTAGAAATGACTTTTCCAACTTAACATTTAGGTTCAGGTTGCCTCTCACCATTCGGTGATCTCTGCCGGTTTTCATTGTTGCGATCACTGAGACATCAATGAACAGTTGTAGTCTGGTCGCCATAAGTAAGTCAATCTCATTTTATGTCGAACAGTCGGGGCTCGACCAGGTCCACTTCCTGTTGGGCCGTTTCTGCAAGAAAGAGTTTATCATAAAGGGTCCCTCTTTCTCTATGAAGTCGGCCAGCTGCTGGCCCCTTGGGTTCCGTTGCTCTATTCCGAATTCCCTACTTTCAGCTCACCGTTCTCTCTTGTGACTAGTTTTGCGTTGAAGTCTCCCATTAACACCGTATAGTGGGTTTTGGAGGAATGCACGGCTCAAGAGATATCCTCATACATTTCCTCCACCTCCTCATCGGGGTGTGCCGAGGTTGGTGCATAAACCTGTATGACCTTCAGCGAATACCGTTTGATGATTCTGAGTATAAGGTACGCAACCCTCGCCGACACACTCCCAATCTTGACAACGTTGTTAACGAGAGACTTGTGGATGATAAATCCGACACCTCCTTGGGACAGATGGTCGCCCTCCCGGTGATAGAACAAATTGTCGGATTCGAGGATTACCGTGTCCTCCCCCTCTGTTCGGACTTCGGATAATCCTATGACATTCCAGCGCAACTTGTCTATCTCTTCTTCCAGCTTCACAATCTTCTCGTCAGTCCTCAGGGTGCATGCGTTGTATGTTGCTTGGTCGAGTCGTCGTAGGTGGCAACCGAACCTCCACTGGAGATTTTTAGCACCCCCTGCCCCGCCGTTACCAGGGTCGCCTTCGTAACCAGGAATAGCGGGGCCGCCGGGGACTGGAGGCCGTCTCTTCGTTACTTTCATGACCATTTTTTTGGCTTTATTGCCATAGTTACCACGCTTGGTGAGCGGGTTGGCAACCGCAGTTTTTTTATTGTTGTTTTGCTGTTATTAGAAAGATGCTGCTGCCCATCATATATATATATATATATATATATATATATATATATATATATATACATACATATATATGTGTGTGTGTGCGTGTGTATGTATGTATAATTATACGACATTTATGCTGGACACAAACCTGCTCAGACCCTGAGATTGTTTTTAGGGCATATATAAGTCCGTTTTGCAGACCACTTAGTGACAAATAGGCACTTTAGTTGCAATCAAACATATCATTAGTGCCAGATGAAATCCATCTAAGAAATTTTAAGTAGAATTCATCCTCCGGGCTACCACGGATCCAAATGAACTTAACTGACATTTAATTTACAATGATATGATTCATATTGTCAAATTTTAACAGGTTTGGCACATACAGAGGGCTTCTTACTGTAAATTAGGCATTCCGTCTTAGTCCTCAGGGGCTGAAAACACATTCTGCTTTTTGATTCTTAATCGAGGAAAGATGAAGATGTCTATAAACTACAGCATCCACTTAGCTCGTAGACTGTGTGCTCGTTTTTTTTATAGAATAAAGGTGACAAGCTAACACAGTCCACCTGATGGTGGTTGCTGTGGACCATAGACATCCACATCCATCCTCGATTACGAATCAAGATGCAGATGCGTTGTCACCTGTGAGGACTAAGATGGAATGCCTCGTTTCCAGTAAAAAGGGTCTCCGGTTCTCTACACTCACCATACGAAACACAGCAGCATTTAGCCGCTATTTTACGCTGGTATTCTGTAAGAGCGTGGTCCTTCCCTAGTGCAGCCGACCCATTCGTGCTACAACTATACAATAAGATAGCTGGAGCATGGCTCTACTACGTGTTTTTCACCATTACTCTCTATGTTTAACAAAAATATGGAGTAAATTTAATTTCTTTTGTTTAGATTGTTTCTACCGTTCCAAAATATTTTCTAAAAGTATCTAAGTAGAGGAAAAGTCAGAATTTCAAAGTTGAGTTTCTTGATGTTAAATGATGAAATTGGAAAAAAAACTATAGTAAGGAAACTGTGCACCTACCTAATTAAACTAAAATAAAGTGAAATACTTCGTCATATTTAAAATAAAAAAGAAATTATAAGATAAATATTATTATATATTAATGTAAATCCAGTAATACTAACTTTTTTGATTCCTTACTAAAACAGCATTAAAACTGTAACACAGAAACTCAATAAGTGCGGAGCAAAACGAGCCGTGAATCTTAATTGTTATTTCTGCCGAGATCGGTTCTCTTAGCTTAAAGTATTTACAATCAGCCAACAGGCACTATTCGTTTCGTAGAAAATTACTTTTAATTCTTGTGTTTGGATTTTTTAAGATATATTCTGTATGATACAGAGATTGTTGTATGCCTTAAGCGCAAAGCGCGTAGATATATTCTACTAGTGCCTAAAAATCAAGAATCCAACGCTTTGTCGCATAAAATCGTATCTAACAATCATATTGAACATAGATAAATATTAACATTGCTGAGCTTATTTCGCTCTCATCGAATTACTTAGAAGTTCTGGCTTTCTATGGAAAAATACAGGCGTATTATCGTCCTACTAGAGAAAATAGCTGCCTTGACCATGTAATTCTAAAAACTAAATATCCCACATATACTTTTATTTTATTAACTTCCATTACTGACCACAAACCAGTTCTTTTCTGCCTTAAATCGATAAAACAAAATGTCCACAATAAAAATTATTTCATTAATAAATTAAATTTCGATATCCTATATGAAGATTGTAAAAACCTAAATTTTAATCAGATATATAATAATGAACTTAATCCAAATAAATCTATTCACTTAATTATTGAACACATACAAAAATTATTGTTAATAATTCCATAAAAAATTGAATAGCTGTTTATTAAGATGTATAAGAACCAGCTCCTCAAAATTAAATTTTAAAATGTACTTATAAGCGATACAGAAATGTTCCTAAAGATATTTAAAAAAAATAATCATTATGAAGGAATAAAATTGAAAGCTTATTATTATTATAAAAATAACTATAAATAACTTAAATAAACCAAAAGAGCTATCATCTGAACTTCTTAAGATTGAAAATAACCCGCTAAGTTCCGTAAACTTTATAAACACTTTTTTGGAAATATAGGTTCTGAGTTGTCAAATAAACTTAAAACGGTCTTCCACCTCTTCCTACTACCATAAATCCTGTAACAGTCAAAAGCAACTTTTGTCCTACTTAAATTCAGTGAAGAAACGAAATTATTTTGATTACTAAAATCAATAAATTTTTAAAAATATTTAAGAGTCTAAGAGATTTCTAAGCGGTTTTATTCGTCGCGGGCGCTATGCAATTTTAGACCTTATAACGGCGGTTTTGAAGTTTTTATAGAAATTATGTTTAACTCGGGTCGGTCCGGCGACAGACCGCTAAACTAATGTTCTGGTATTTGAAAGGGACGAAGAGAGAACGAAGTGTGAAATATGGGTAAATCAGGAATGTCTAGAACAGGTAAATGAAATTGTATACTTGGGGAGTGCTTTTAGCCGGGATGGAAGATGTGATTTAGATGTGGACAGGCGTGTCGCTGCCGGGCACAAAGTCAATGGTGCCCTGACTGCGTTAGTCAAAAGGCAAGGCGTAGTGAAGAGTGCACGCCTTGCAATACATAACGCAGTGTTGGTACCGACTTTGTTATATGGCAGCGAAACCTGGGTATGCCAGAAGAAGCATAAAAGCAAGTTGAATGCAGTGGAGATGCGATCTCTTCGTAAAATGTGCGGCGTCACCATGGCCGACCGAAAGCGAAACGAAGAGATTCGCAATATGGCAGGTTTGAAAGATGACCTTATCACAAAAATTGATAAGGGCGTGCTTCGATGGTTTGGGCACGTTGAGAGAATGAATGAAGACCGAATGGTGAAGAAAATATATAGCGCGAAAGTTAATATTAAAAGGTGTCGAGGTAGACCGAGACTAACTTTCGAAGACCATGTGAGCAAATTGCTCGAAGAGAGGAGGGTCAAGAGTACTCGGATACATAGACGTGCATGTATGAAGAAGATAATGAATCTGAAAGAAGCGAAAGAGGTATGTAAGGATCGTGACACTTGGCGATCTGTTCTCTCTGGCTACCCCGTCAGGGATTGTGCGTGACAATAAGTAAGTAAGTAAGTAAGTATTATTATTAATCTTTAGGTTATAAGGGCTAAATCGACATTAATTGTTAGTATTTTATTAAGTTACAGCACAGTGTGTCGAGGCCCATTCTCCATACAAAAATAAATTGACTACTCTTCTATGTGCAACTATAGAACACTGCATTTCATGTACTGTAGCTATAACTGTCTCGTTTACACCGCACATAAAAAAACCCAGGAGCGCGACTGACAGCGCAAGTTCGGCTTCACATGGAATATCTACTGTTCTCATCTCTGGGCCGGGGCACCCCAGAGCCAGCTCTTTCCACTTGACCGCATCCAGCGCAGAGCGGTTCGAATCGTCGACGACCGAGTTCTTTCTGATCGGCTCGATACACTAGCGCTGCGTAGGGATGCATCTTCTGCATCTTTTGCTTCTTCTATCGAATCTACCACGGGGAGTCCTCTAAGGAATTTTTCGGATTTATTCCAATCGCCAAATTTCACGAACGCACATCGCGTCAAAATTCACGATACCATTTTCACCATCTGGCTGCTTGGCGGTCCACAACTGTGCGTTTTACTAGAAGTTTCCTTCCTCGTACAATTTCTTTGTGGGATTGTATACAACCGGCGATTTTTCCGGACCGATACGACTTAGAACCTTCAAGAAAAGTGCTTACTTCTTTCTAAAACGCCAGCAATCCACCTACAATTCCCCTGGTGTTGCAGTTGTTCATGGGCGGCGGTAGTTATTTACCATCAGGTGAGCTGCGTGCTCGTTTGCCCCCACTTATTCTATAGACAGCAGTGTAAGCGATACGAGCAGTGTAGCACTGACTTCCTCAATCCGACTGCCAAGCGTGACGATTAAGCAAATCCTCTCTACAGTGAGAGAGGCCTAAGCCTTGATGATAATGAAGAAGAAGATATCCTGTTTATTACACTTTTCAAAGAATAATTTTTTCACTTTATCCGCCGAGCCGCATGCTTGGTTGTCCCTTCTGCTAAAAAAAAGTCAAGAAGCAGTCACATAACATGTGTATATTATTTACATATATGAGATGTCATGAATAATAGCATATAAAATAAAACATTTATAGTTATGTTTTTAAAGTAATCTGTCAAATAAAAGTTTAAATCTCTCGCAGATATACTTTATTTGCTTTTGATTATAATCAATCTATTTTAAATTGAAAAAGTTGCAATGCAAAAATAATAGTAACATTTTATTGATAAAATAAAGAAGAAAAAGAAACAAATGTATCAAAATGTTGTGGATATAAAACTTCTATAGTTTTTTGATACAGAACGTCATAAGTCATTCGCGTATCTTAATCGTTTTTCCCATTATTAAAATTCGTGACGCGATGGAATGATTAATGGTATTATTCCAGATATTATTGACAACGTAGACTGACTAATTATGTTTTCTTGTATTTTCGTTATTCAAACTGAATTTTGATATACAAATTCAGTCTCGTGTGTGTCGTAAGAGGTAACTGTGGTAAATGCCAAAAATACCTATTGAAAAAAAAACCTAACAATCATAGTATTTTTAAATAAAACTAATTTTACGAATTTTATCGCGTCACTCTACACTATTTTTTTACTTCTCTATATTCTACCCCAAAATCAAAGGCTCGCAAAAACGCCCACCAACGATGTACCCTGAGTGTTAAATCAACTTTAGTTCTTGATGGCTTTTTAATGTTTGCCTGGAAGTTATCCGATATTCTTCTATCATTCATATCCGTTCTTTCTTGCTTTTTCCTTTCAACTACTTCTTTTACTCACTTATTTAGGTGTCTAAAGACTGCCTTTTTCCTTTCAATATCATCATTCATACTGCTAGAATTACTAGCCTTGGTTGCTAGTAAATCTAGCCATGCTTTCTTCTTTGCTTCAACTTCCATCCGTACCTCATCATCCCACCATAACGTGTTAATTTTCCTTTCATTCGTTCTCTTACTTACACCACATACTTCGGTAGCTGCATCCACTAAACCTTTCTTGACATTATACCACACAGTCTCCAAGTCTAAATCATTTATACACAACTCAGCCATACCACTTATATTTTCTCTCAATCTATATTTGAACTTCTCTCTCACACCTTCATCTTGTAACCTCTCTGTTCTTATACGCTGTAACGCAGTGGTAGACACAGATGTCCGATGCCTCCAACGTCTGAAAAGACCATTAATTCGGCATAAGACCAAGTAATGATCCGTCCCTACGTTAGAGCCCCGGTAAACCCTTGTATCTACCACCGCGCTCCTCATTCTTTCATCAACAATTATGAAATCTATCATACTTCTATCATCACCTCTTTCCCATGTATACGTGTGAATCTTCTTATGACGAAAGAAAGTGTTCGTCACAAAAAGACTCTTCTCCACGCATACGGCGAGAAGGCTTTCACCATTCTCATTTATACTTTCATCACCAAACGTTCCCAATATCCTTTCATAACCAAGCCTCCTCACCCCAACCCTTCCATTAAAATCACCTAATATCACAATATTTTCATTAACGTTGCATTTCATTAGCACCATCCTTACCAACTCCCAAAACTGCTCTCGAATATAAGTGGGCTTAGAAATGTCTGGGGCGTAGACCCCTAAAACAAACAACTTCTTTAAGCCCACTTTCATTCGTATCCATAGCAGTCTCGGGCTTACACATTCATACTCTTTCACACAATGACCCATTCTTTCTGAAAGGATGATACCGACTCCCTGGCATGCCCGCTCGGTCTCGTCTACACCAGACCAGTACACGGTATACACGCCATGTGTAGTAGCATCCTTTCCCTTCCGTTTCGTCTCATTTACACATAACACGTCTATTCCTCTATCATGCATCATATCGCATACTTCATCCATCTTATCATTCATTCCTCCACATACATTCAATGTAGCCAGACGGGCTTCCGCAATCCACTTTTCGCCCCTCCGGGGGACAGAACGTGACGGGTGGCGAACCTCGTCGCCGGTTTTCCTCCCGGAGATTCTTCACACCCCTGCCTTATTAAAGGGGCGCCGGGAACTCGAGGCCATTTCTTTAATTCTATGCCTCATGGTGCGAAAGTAGGGTGTGATATTTTTTACGCCGCTACCACACGGCGAGGAGCCGAGTCAGTTCTTTCGGCTTTGTCGCTTGTTTAGCACCACCCGGGGGACACGTGTAGGGTGGGCCTAGGATTAGGTGGTCAAAGCCTATGGACGCGAGCGACTCATCCCCCTTGTTGTTTGAAATAAGTTGGTTGAAATAAATAAATAAACAAATTTACTGCATATATACGTCCCACACAGGCGTCCTCTCTTTTCTGAGAGGCTTTTAGAGCATGAAAATTACCGCCGAGGTGCCCCAATACGTGTTGGTGAACTTCACATGTCTTCGAAATATATTTTTTTCTTATTTCTCCGACACGCAGGTTTCCTCAAGGTATTTTACTTCACGAATGAGCACGTGGTAAATCAGCACTTAAAATTGTAATTAACAATTTCATTGGTATCGGCGGGGATCCAAACCAGGTTGCTACTGTAACATTTACAGCGAGCGCTTAGCCCCTGAGCTACGGCAACAGGTTTAATGCACTATTTTTATTTATTTTTTATTAATAAGGTTGCTACTTTACTTTTTTATTGCAGGATAATATCTCACTTATTGCACTTTTATCACAAATACGCTATTAAAAAAAAAAGGTACAACTTAAATCTGCGGTGCACATTTTAGCTTTATGTTGACATTTTACGTTTAATTAAATTTTAATAAATACATAATAAAGTTTATTATTTGAGTTATTCCGCCTATATTATAAACAAATTTAAAAAGCATATCACAGGTAGCATTTTTGTATTGCCGTTGTCAAAGAAAGAAAGGTAAGGGATTACATTGATCGAACTACTAAATAACGTTGAGTTAAAAGTTCCACCTAAATTAGTCCAGTGGTTTTGTAGTATATCCAAACAATCAAGCTTACTTCCTAGCAAAATTAGTAGATAGCGTAATAATATATGTTTATTCTAACGGTACGACAACCATTACGTAACACAAGTGAAAATATTAAAATTAAATACTTACTTACTTACTTACTTATCGTCACGCACAATCCCTGACGGGGTAGCCAGAGAGAACAGATCGCCAAGTATCACGATCCTTACATACCTCTTTCGCTTCTTTCAGATTCATCATCTTCTTCATACATGCACGTCTAGGTATCCGAGTACTCTTGACCCTCCCCTCTTCGAGCAATTTGCTCACATGGTCTTCGAAAGTTAGTCTCGGTCTACCTCGACACCTTTTAATATTAACTTTCGCGCTATATATTTTCTTCACCATTCGGTCTTCACTCATTCGCTCAACGTGCCCAAACCATCGAAGCACGCCCCTATCAATTTTTGTGATAAGGTCATCTTTCAAACCTGCCATATTGCGAATCACTTCGTTTCGCTTTCGGTCGGCCATGGTAACGCCGCACATTTTACGAAGAGATCGCATCTCCACTGCATTCAACTTGCTTTTATGCTTCTTCTGGCATACCCAGGTTTCGCTGCCATATAACAAAGTCGGTACCAACACTGCGTTATGTATTGCAAGGCGTGCACTCTTCACTACGCCTTGCCTTTTGACTAACGCAGTCAGGGCACCATTGACTTTGTTCCCGGCAGCGACACGCCTGTCCACATCTAAATCACATCTTCCATCCCGGCTAAAAGCACTCCCCAAGTATACAATTTCATTTACCTGTTCTAGACATTCCTGATTTACCCATATTTCACACTTCGTTCTCTCTTCGTCCCTTTCAAATACCAGAACCTTAGTTTTATTAGCATTCAAGCGGAGACCTTTAATTTCACATTCCTCTTTCATACACGTGACTAATGCCTGCAGTTCTGCCTCTGATGGTGCAATAAGCACTGCATCATCAGCATACAGCAGACAATTTACTTTAATGTCACCCAATTTCACAACCAAACAGCTATCTTTCAGTTTCTGTAAACAGCTGTCGAGATACAGTATGAACAGCCAGGAAGACATGACACAACCCTGTTTTACGCCCGTTTGGACGCTAAACATGGGTGACAGGTCATGCCCTACCCGCACACAGGCTTTACAGTCACAGTAAAGTGACTGCACAGCCCTTAGCAATCGACCATCCACACCATACCCCGGCAACAGTTCCCACATTTTCTTCCTTACAACCTTATCAAATGCTTTCTCAAGATCCACAAAAGCACAGAAAATCCTCTGGTTAGCAGCCAGAAGCTTTTCCGTGATCATGCGGAGAGAAAACATTTGATCCGTGCATCCTCTTCCAGGTCTAAATCCGCATTGTGCCTCCCATAGAAATCTTTCCGATTTCTCTTGCATCCTACGTGTCAAAACCTTCGAATAAACTTTACTTGCTAAACTGGTCAAGCTGATCGCCCGATAGCACCCGCAGTCAAAATGTGAACCTTTACCTTTATATAAAGGCACAATGACTGCGGATCGCCAATCATCCGGGACATCCCCCGTCCGCCAGCACAAATTGCACAGCAGATTAAAGCTGTCCCAGACGCGAGGCCCACCATACTTGACCATTTCAGCAGTAACTCTGTCTAGTCCCGCAGCCTTACCACATTTCAAACTTCGAATCGCATGTTCAATCTCTTTCATACTGATGACCTCAGTGTCATCGAGGTCCGGGTCTGGCGTACCAGTCTCGACGTCATCCCCGGATCCCTCACTAAGATCATCACACGCATACATTTCTCTATAAAATTCGCTCCATCGCTGCATGACGTCCGATTTTTCTGAGAGGACGTCATTAGTTCTCGAAAGCACTTTGTTCATTCTTCAGGCCGTCGCACCACTTCGGGTCCTTCCAACCTCTTTCCAGAAGAGTTTGGAGTTCTCCTTAAAGTTGTGCGACAACCTTTCGTCCGCTTCCATTCTACACCTTTCACGAACTTCCTCAATCAATGCTTTCGTGTGAACTTTCTGCAGCTTATATCTTTCTTTCATCTTCTCTCTCATATCCTTATCATTACTAGAGGCCAAGTAGTCTAACCATGCTTTCTTCTTCTTCTTTACAGCTTCTTTCACTTCATCATTCCACCATGCATCTCTTCTTTTACTACTGCCTCTTTTAATCGTTCCACACACTTCTTCCGCTGCACTTACCATTCCATCCCTAAGGTTCTGCCATGTTCTTTCAACCCATTCTTTTCTGCCATCGATGTTGTCAAGCTTTTCGGCTACCCTCGCATGATATTTGTCCCTAGTATCCGCTTCCTGAAGCTTCCAGCTTCGGATGCGACAGACCGATTGTGGTTCTGTTACTGCCGTCCGGTAGCGCCAACCCGCGAACAGACCCCTAAATCTAGTAATCACTAGATAGTGATCCGTTCCCAGGTCAGCACCCCTGAACACTCGCGTATCCATCACCTATTTTCGCAGTCGGTCATCCACCAGGAACAAATCGATCATACTTCTCTCATTCTTACTTTCTCTAGTATACATATGGATCTTCTTGTGATTAAACATAGTGTTTGTCACAAGAAGACCCTTTTCCTTG
Organism: Parnassius glacialis; assembly: GCA_033319125.1. Taxonomy (NCBI): domain Eukaryota; kingdom Metazoa; phylum Arthropoda; class Insecta; order Lepidoptera; family Papilionidae; genus Parnassius; species Parnassius glacialis. The sequence goes on along the minus strand of JAVANC010000023.1, from coordinate 16,137,307 downwards.
CATACCGCCAGTATAAGCTTGCCAGCATCATTAACCCTTTTATCGCCAAACTTTCCAAGCACCGACTCGTACCCTGGTCGAGCGGTACCAACCCATCCATTCAAATCACCACACACAACAATTCTTTCGTTTCCCCTAGCCAAATCTAGAACTTCTCTTACATTTTCCCAAAACTCCTCCAGCTCAGCCCTGGACGACGAAGCTACCGGCGCATAAACAGCCAAAAGGAATAACTTCGTCAGTCCCAATTTAAAGCGAACCCAGAGAAGTCTTGAGTTCACAACCTTATATTCAGTCATAACATCGACCAACCGAGACGACAGCAGCACCCCCACTCCCTGGCGGGCGCTCTCGCTCTCCGGGACTCCGGACCATAGAGCTAACGCCCCGCCAGGGAGCTCTTCAGTACCACTGCCCTTCCGTTTGGTCTCCGACATACACACGACATCTAATTCTCTTTCTTTCATTATTTCGATCAACTCATTCGTCTTATCTCTCATGCCTCCTCTAACATTCCACGTGCCAACTCTGCACTCTGTCCTCCACCTTCCGCCGTGTCGGGCTGTGCGTGACGGGTGGCGGTCCCCATCGCCGCTTTGCACGCTGCATTCCACACCAACGGGGACGAGCTGGTGTGCGTCGCCTTGGGGGGACGCCCTAACCCTCGTTGACATGGGTGCGCAGCTAAGTAGAATTGCAGCCCTGAAAAGGGCTGGCAGGGGTCGCGACGAGCACGCTTCTACAGTGACGAAAATTAAATGAGAAAAGAGTGATGAAAATTAAATACAATACTACTAAAAGTACTGTATCGAGGAGGTACAACGCTACTTTTATTTTGGATAGCGTAGTATCCATGGACGTTTGAGTGGCTAGCCTCTCAAGCGTACAGCCCCCGTGATTGTTGTACCCTTGTACGTCTAGATACGCGCGGCCCTGATTCGGCTGCTACTGCCCTCGCATGTTGTAACAAAAAACCTACATAGCTACATAACTATGATGATATGATGAATTAAAGTCCCATCCAAATCAGTTGTCAGGTGTTTGTGTTACTCACGTTCATGTAGACAGACAGACAGATACAAAGACAAACAGACGTACAGACAACGTTTTCCAAAAATGATTGTTTTTGCATATGTATCGATAATTCAGTGTTACCGTTACCGTTACCGTTATAGCCTATGAAAAGTCTACTGGTGAACATAGTCCTGCTCACAGTTTGCCTAATAGGGAGGATATTTGCCATAGTCACCATGCTTGGCAGGCATGTTGGCAACCACCGTCTTATATTTTCTAGTTGTTATGAGGAAGACAGTGCTTCCCACCTCCTGGTTTGTTTTTTTCTGTCGCCTCTTACGAAATCCACGTTACGATATATACTAGCCTATAGGGTAATGGAGATTCTTACACCGCCACTACATTATTGGTTTAGTACCGTGTACTCTGAATTAAATTTCGCAAAAATATTCATTATACTTTATTGTACCTATTAATAAAAAACAGACCTTTTTTCATCATTTTTAATATGAAACAACTTCGAAATTTAAGATTTTCATGCTTATGAATAACGAGAGCCGTGGTAGCTCAGATGGTTAGTACTCGCGGTAAATTTCACAGTACGCGAGCAACCCGGGTTCGATCCCCGCCGGCACCAATGAAATTGTTAATTGCAATTTTAAATGTTGATTTACCACGTGCTCGGCGGTGAAGGAAAACATCGTGAGGAAACCTGCGTGTCTGAGAAAAAGAAATAATTATTTTCGAAGACATGTGAAGTTCGCGAACACGCAGTGGGGCAGCGCGGCGGACATTTCCTTGCCCTAAACCCTCTCAGAAATGAGAGGAGGCCTGTGCCCAGCAGTGGGACGTATATAGTCTGTAACTTTACTTTACTACACTATGCTTATGACTAAAAACTCTAAACAAAGGTAAGGTCTCTAAAGTGGGAAATCAATAATTCAAAGAATTGTTTTAAAATATTTTTATTATATCAAAGTTTGGAAGTTTGAACTAACCTGCTTCTAGGGAGTTTCTTGATTGTTTCCAACTCACTCATTTGTCGCCGGCGTCTTACTCTAAAATGTAAATTCAACAAAGAAGTTATCTTCATAATGTCTTTTATATGTTTCAGTTCTTTGCTAATGCCTTATGAATTAAAGCTACGTCAGAAAAATTAAAAGTTTTATTAGAAAATATTTATTTTCTCAAACGCTTGCTTTTTATTTATTCACCAGTAAAATAACGTTGACGTTACAGAATATATCGATGTATAATATGTGTATTTATAGAATAATATCTATTTCACGATATTTCCTGCACTGTCGCGTACGTGATAAGCGACTTCAATATTGGTTATTTAAGAATAACTCAATAACCATTGGTCTGAACTTGATCAAATTCATATGGGACCACACGAGAACTATCAGCTTTCATATAAAAAAAATCATCGAAATCGGTTCGCCCAGTACAAAGTTATGAGGTAACACACATAAAAAAAAAACATACACTCGAATTGAGTACCGTCTCCTTTTTGGAAGTCAGCAGATAAAAATCAGTACTTTATATTAAAATTAACAGTAACTTTTTTTTATTAACTTACGCCTATATTTTACTAGGTTAAATTGTAACTGTTGCCGTTTGTTCTCACCAGGTCTCCCCAAGGGACTTTTTGAAATTTTTGACTTTCAAAAAATTTTTACAAGCCAATTTTGAAGTAAAATATTTGACAAATTATCGAATAAAATGTTGCAGATCAAATTTTGTTCCATTGAGTACTATAAATTTTACGAAAATGCTTGGCAACTGAGTTAACACTGCATAATATACTAGTTGTTTGTTATAAATCAATTCTTATAAGTTAAACTTAATCATAGACTTCATGGATATATCGAAAATTTTGCACCGAACAATAATTACTTGTTAAAACGTTTCCTTTATCCTTGTTATAAAAAATATGTGTGATTAATATGCATGTTTTATAACACTGAAAAGCTTTGGCGATTATATATAATACCTACCTATAAATTGACCGCGTAATGAAGTCTAAGATTATTCACTACGCCATATTATCTCGTAAGTGTCGCAGGAGATGACAGAGGGAAACAAAGCAGGAGCAGCATCTTCCTAGTAACACTAAAAATAAAAAACTGCGGTTGTCAACTCGCCCGCCAAGCATGACAGCTATGGCAAATATCCCCCTTGAGCAGTGAGTTTAATGTTTTTTCTGCCGACTTCCAAAAAGGAGACGGTACTCAATTCGGGTGTATGTTTTTTTTTTATGTGTGTTACCTCATAACTTTGTACTAGGCGAACCGATGTTATGATTCTTTTTTTATATGAAAGCTGATAGTTCTCGTGTGGTCCCATATGAATTTGACCAAGGTCAGACCAATGGTTATTGAGTTATTCTTAAATAACCTATATTGAAGTCGCTTATATTGGAGTCGGCTGTACAAAATTTTAAATTTTAAATTATGTGATTTATTGTCAAACACGCATTAAAAGCAGGAATGTTTATAAGAAAAATTAAATAACACTGAATAAATTTATTATTTATATAGTCCAACTAGTACAATGTATCATAAAGAACTGTTGTGTGAAAAAAGCGACGGCGCCTAAGTTATTATGGAGAAGTTACTGTCGATTAAATATACACTAATACCCTTGTATGCGTAAACAACTTTATGTTTCTGAATATGTGAATCGCTTTCAACATTATCACGTATCATCAAATATTATTACTTGGCGCGTAGTTCACTTACAGCAGCCAGTAATGTTAGTGATGAATTTGACTTAATTAATAAATAAATAAATTTTACGCTAGTATTTTGTGAGAGCGTGGTCCTCACTTGCGCTGCAGCCATGATATAGCTGCAGCTAGGCTGTGCCGCATTAAAATAAATATTGGTAAATTAAAGTATACATTTTCATATCAAGGTATGAAAAATTCTCTCCAATCATTTTTGCATACCGATGATTCCCCATTTAATTATAATATAAGAAAACAACATGTAACATACTTAGAATATTACGTGATTCTCCTATTCTCACAATAATCCTTCGAATTCGACACGCTTCGCTTATTGCAAGTTCTATTGGCAGACATCGTTTCGATGCGTAGTTATTAGAGACTAGTTTCGGATTCAAATGGGAATATAGTAAGCGAGCTGGGAATGGCCTGAATACGGAAATTGGAAATCTAAGATCATATTTCCATTGTCCTCCTCGGTACATGGTACTTGTATTTACATTGTTATTGTGTGGAGAGTAAATACACTCTTAAGAACACTCATAAGTGTGTAGAATTTTAAATACGATGTACTCGTATATTGTACATATCATGTCGCATTTTATAGTTTCAGGTTCAGTTTCACTTTGGCTCAGTGTTTGCTTAACCACTGCAAGCAATACAGGGTCGCAGGTTCGAATATTATAGGCTACAAATCATTGTTGTAGAGTCTGGATATTTCTCTGTGTACAATTTTTAGTAAAATACCTCTATGATACAGGAGAATGTCTTTATCATATGTCTAATGAGTGAAATTCTGATATGGGATAACAATTCTTCTAAAAACGAAAATAAAATAAAATATAATAGATTATTGAAGAATATTTAAGTGAGTAAATAATAATACAAGGTATCACAGCTTGTATGCCTATACCTTGGGGCATGGTTGTACTAGCAGAGGACTAGTCAATAAAAATAATAATTTAAAGATCTGACTTTAATACAATGTTATGATAACGACAGAAAAGCTAATTGGATTTAATTGCTAAAGGAGTGTAAGGAGAATACTCCTACTTTTTTCCCAAAGCCATTTACACAGAAGATCTGTACTTATTAGTACAAAAGCTGTGTATATCGGCAGTACGAATGGTTCCTTTCTGATCGAGGAGGGACTACAATTTCACACAGAATAAAAGAGCAAAATATTAGCATAATACAGATGCGTTTCGTATGGTTAGTCTTTAGAACCGAGGACGGACCATTCCATCATATTCCCCTGGAATGATAATGCATCTTCATTTTGATACATATACGAATTTACATGAAACTTGAAAATCTAATTTTACGGGTTTTGTATACTTTAAATCTTCAGCAACTAATATGAATTATCGATATGCGATACATTATGAATCAAAATATTCCCAAATTTTTACAAAGTCAGGCAGTTGTGCCCCGTTGACCGTTACCGTCGTGGCGGTTAATAGAAACGTTGAACGATCTAAGTTAAGGATAGTTTAAATTAACACGTTAACCAGTCAACTAATCAAATTGATTAATCAACTAGTCAATGAACAAAAATCAAAGGGCTATTTACTTTTACGCAAAACTTACTACTGGCTACATTTTTGGCAATTCGTTACTAAACAAATCTTGTGATGGGCTGTAATGATGACGACGACGAAAATGACGAATTAGGTAATATGTAATTTTTTACTTTGGTAAAACTAATTTCGCTTATTTCATTGCGTTTGTTTTAACTTTTAAATTTCCAATAACATATATTCCGATAACATGAAGTCATCTTATTTAATTGCGTTTGTTTCGACTTTTAAATTTCCGATAACATATATTCCGATGATAAAGTCATCACACATTTATTCAACAATATTTTGAAAGAAGATGTCGTACCAAAACAGTAACATATATCAAACATAACAATATTACACCGCAATGATAATATAGATAATTATAGACCCATAAATCTCTCCTCGGGATTGTATAAACTATTTATGATAGTCTTGCGAAGAAGAATAGAGAAAACTTTAGACGAACAGCAATCTGTGGAACAAGCAGGATTCAGGCCAACATTCGGCACAATTTATCATATACACTCAGTTACCCAAATTATAAAGAAATGTATAGAATATGGCTACACAATATATCTGACTTTCATTGACTTTACCAAAGCCTTTGACTAAATTTACCATGATTTTTTATTCGAAACTCTTGAAGAACAAGGCGTTGACCGAAAATATATAAATATCCTAAAATATATTTATAGAAAAAGCAAGGCAAGAATAAAAACAGACAAAATTCCCCCATTTTCATTGCAAAAGGGTGTCAGTTCTGGAGAAAATTTTTAGAAATATGTCTTCGTCAAATAAAGGATTAAGAATAAATGGAAGATACCTAAATAATCTGAGGTTTTTATATGATGTCATTATCTTTGCTGAGATAATGGAGGAAGATATGCTCAGGGAATTTGAAAGTAAGTGTAGAGAAACAGGCTTGGAAATAAATAGGCAAAAATGCAAGATCATGACTAATGGGGAACACAAACCTGTTAGACTTGGAGGAATCCTAGTGGATTATATAGAAGAATTTACATATCTCGGGCAAATCATGTCATTTAAAAACAACCAAGATATGGTGATAGAACGAAGAATAAACAAGTCATGGAAAAAATTTTGGAGCCTAAAATTTATTATGAAAAAAGACCTATGCATAAAACTTAAAATTAAGACATTTAACACCGACATCCTACCTACCTTAACCTATGGATCACAAGCATGGAGTCTTACTAAAGCTCAATTAAATAAACTAAAAGTAACTCAAAGAGCAATGAAAAGATCAATGCTTAAGATTTCCAAAAAAGACAGAATCAAGATTACAGAGATCCGGAAAAGGACGGGGGTGGAAGATGTCATAACAAAGATTAAGAAAAGCAAATGGGCATGGGCTGCACATCTCTGCAGACTACCAAATAATATATGGACTAAAACAATTACAGAGTGGATCCCGATGGACAAAAGAAGGAAAAAAAGGGAGACCAAAAGGAGATGGCGGGACGAACTCTCAAATTTTGACAAATACTGGCACAGAACAGCCCAGAGTAGAAAAGATTGGGAAAAGTTGGAAGAGGCCTTTCCGCTTATAGCGACATATAAATAATAAAAAATATAATGAAACAACTTACAAATTTAAAGTAAAAATTTATTTATGTGTAAAATAAAGGCTACTAATACTAATACTAATACTTATTTTATTGCGTTTGTTTTAACTTTTAAATTTCCGACGCTTCAGTCGCTTTACAGCACCTTTGGTCACGTGGGGAACAGAGGTTTTTGACGTCTTATGGCATAAGGCTAACTTTAACTTTTAAATATTAAATTTTGGTCTGATCAACGCACAACGAATTTACAGTATATCGAAGTCTTGCAGTGCAAATTCATTCTGTTCAAAGTCTTGCAGTATACTACTTGCGTTTGGATTCAAATTTATTAATTATGGGATGCCGAGCAGATGGCTGCACCCAGCCATCTTCTCTATGGAAATTAGAATTTATTTTTTAAATACTTTACTTTTACTTTGCTAAACAGTGGTAGAGCCACGCGGCAACTTTGCTGTCGCACGGATGGGCCGGCTCGAACCGGGGTGGTACCACGACCTCACAGAAAACCAGCGTGAAGTAGAGGTTTACCTCTGCGTTTCGCTTGGTGAGTGCAGGTGGCCGGAGGCCCTTTTTACTGGAAATGAGGCATTCCATCTCAGTCCTCACGGGTGACAACGCATCTACATTTTGATTTGTAATAGAGGATAGATGTAGATGTCTATGGGCCGCAGCAACCGCTTACCATCAGGTGGACTGTGTGCTCGTTTGTCACCCTTATCCTATAAAAAAAAAAATTTAATATAAACAATTAAAATACATTTAAAACTATATGTAATATTAAAAAAAAACTAAAACTAGAAACTTAATAATCATATAGTCCTTCTCCCTGCGGTATCGTGCTAAGAACGCTGGCTGCGTTTCCCCGCTGAATGGCTATACTTAGCTTTTGAGCGAGAAAAGAACCAGCCCTCTTATCACCAGCAGCAACGACTAGCCGCGGATGGAGCTCCTTTAGGAACTTCATTGCTCGTGGACCCCACGGACCGATAGTCTCTACAGCAAATGGCGTAAACATGTAGTCATCTCTCACAGACTCATATTTGCGCCACTTACTCAGTTCAGCTACCTCTGATGCCACCCCGGCTCTAAACGAGGTACCCCTGAGATGAGAGGCCGCCAGAGTGTCTATTTTTTAAATTAAATATCCTCGCAAATCATTCTTGTTAGGAATCGGTGTTATATTGCAAGGATTGAATTTCTATCAAATCTTATGTAATATATGAGATGATTCTAAACATGTCAATATGTTAACATGTCCTTGACAATAGCTATAAGTTCTTTTACGCGAGTTTTTATGGATATTTTCGTTTGTCTGTGAGAGAGACCACATTCACTATCAATCTACACACCTGCGTCTTGTGGAGGGATATTATTACTCTTGGTTTATTAAGTGAAATTTGTGATAGTAGATCTTATATTAGCATAAGTTTAAGAAATCATATTGTTATTTAATTGTTCCTCAAATACAACTGGGCGTTTACGCAGTGTATATTACTTTACTAACAAGCTTTTCGTAACCAAAAGTTCCGATCAGGAATGACATAACTCATTCTATGACAGTTATTATATAAATAAACTCCGCGGACTGATATTAAGAAGCAATATTATCAGTGCCATGAACTCTACGCGGCATATCTCCAAATAATGCATGCCAATTGGCACATTCCTAAATAGGCTGAATTCCGACAGCGCAAGAAAAAAACAACCGTTTTTTGGGCGCATGTGAGGATTTTTAATATCGCGAAAGTTCTGCTACGTATAATCGACAGCGGTACAATCCAGTGCATTTTATTTTATTAAGCAAACATTTATATTTTTGTTAAATAATTACAAAAGTGACGTAAGTACGTTCTGCAATCACTTATGTAACAAAACAATATATTTTTGTACCATTAAATAGTTATAATAAAATTTTATAAACGTCTTTTTATAAAATAAAATATTAAAAAAAAATCAATTTTATACAACTTCGGGAAAAAATAATAACAACGAATGTAAATATAAGGCCGTCCTTGAAATGGATCGACGTCAGGACAATGTTTTCAATTTTACCTGCGATTTACATATTGATGAGACAGAAATCCTTGATAGCTTTCGTCAACCGATAAATTTACATTAAACAGAATAAAGGACTTTCCCTAAGTTAGCAAATATGCTGATGGTAAACATAAATTAAAATAGCTATAGGATAACTAAACTTAAATATTTTTCTTTATAATATACAATAATTGACGATAAAATATTTAAACGTATATTATCAAATTCACAGTAAAATATAAAATTCTGACTAGATCTAATTAACCCTTAAAATATTTCTACCACCATAGACAATATCAGATCAGCCATAACAACCGAGCAGGCTGGTGTTTTCAAGTTTTTATTTTTCTAGCCTCATAGCCTACATGAAGCAAACGTGAGAGATTTTTAGTGCAGATGCCACAATGCCGCCATGTGCACAAAGGCGTTCCCGCTGCCCTTTCGATATGTGGCGAAGGTGAATCACCATGAAGTTTTATTCGATGTGAGTCCGAGATATAACCTGTTTTTGGCTCCGCGATGCAATTTCTCGTAAGTATTTTCAAGAGAAAAAAGGCATCAACCAATATCTCACCCAATGCGTGGGCAGGTAAAACAAAAGTTTGGTAAGCGATAAAATGTAAACGTGGTAGAGCCATGTTGCAGCTATATCAGTAGTACAGTTGTAGTACGAACAGGTCAGCTCAGCCAGGGAAGGACCAAGCTCCCACAGAATACCAGCGTAAAGTAGCAGCTTAACACAGCTGTGTTTCTTATGGTGAGGTGACTGTAGAGAACCGGAGACCCTTTTTACTGAAAACGAGGCATTCCAGCTTAGTCCTCACTGGTGACAACGCATCTGCATTGTCAGTAATCAAGGATGAATGTAGATGTCCATGGGCCACAGAGATATGAGCTGTTTTAAAACAATAGCGTTAATTTTTTTTATTTATATTAGCACCGTGTAGTGGCTACGTAAGATAATAATCCCGTGGGTGTTGTACCGGGTGACATGGGGAAATGAAAAAGGTAATTGGCAGCAGAATATTTATATAAAATATACAATCTACGTACCAAGAATAGAATAGAATGTAATATAATGATTTTTTATTCAATATTGATTATTACATAATACTTAATGAAAGTCATTTTTTGTTTACCACTGGTTCGGAAAATACATCTGTCCTGGGAAGAACCAGCAAGAAACACAGCGGGACTTTTTTTTAAACATATTTCACTTAATAATAATTTTGTTTACACAATTTTAAATAAATTTTCATAGAACCAGCATGGTGGTGATCACCTTATTCCCAGGGGTTATTTTCATTCACTTATTATAATAACCCTTTTTGTACCGTTTATCGTTAACAAACCTTTTAAACTTGCTTATTGAAAAACTTTGTACTTTTTTTTGATGTGTGGTTGTAAAAGCGTCTACATTGTCCCATAAATGAATTACTGATTCTGTGGAGTCTAATAACTGGCATTACAAGCTTATGTTTACATCCTTATTCTTATTAAAACTATCTATGTGTTTATATGCATACATTACATTTTCATAAATATATTGCGGTGCCAAAGTTAATATGTTTATTTCTTTAAGTATTCCTCTAAGGGACTCTTAACAATTTAAAGTTATAAATCCCCCGTACGGCTCTCTTTTGCAAAACAAATATGACTTCAATATCAGGCGCATTACCCCATAGCAAAATTCCATAAGGCATTACGCTATGAAAATAAAGAGCATTATGTACATCGTCACAATTAAGTGACTGCCGTTTCAGTTTCAAAATTAAAGAGGTATCATCAGAAAATAATACTATGTCGTAATTTGCCCCTACAAGATAAGGTAAGTTATTAATATAATTTAAGAACAGGAATGGGACAAGAATCGAGGACTGAGGAGCGCCTGTTGATACTAACGATCCAGAGGAACTTTAACCATTGATCACGACCTCTTGAGTTTTGTTAACTAGATATGAAGTAGTAAGTTTTTTTTTATAGGATAGGGTGATAAACGAACACATAGTCCACCTGATGGGAAGTGGCTGTGGCCCATACACATTTATCCTCGTTTGCGAATCAAAATGCAGATGCTTTGTCACCCGTGAGGACTAAGATGGAAAGCCTCTTTTCCAGAAAAAAGCGTCTCCGGTTCTCTACACTTATCATACGAAACACAGCAGTGGTAAGCTGCTATTTACCGCTGGTATTCAAAAAAAAGTCTAAGCGCCAAACTTTTTACACCGTGATAATGTAGTGTCTTGATTTGTTCTCACGATGAACACAATTGAATGCCTCTCCAGAAATCTCCCAGGCATTAAACGTGAACTGATAAGGTGTAGTAACGAATTATATATATATATATATATATATATATATAACCTCTCCTGGTAGCTTATATGTACAGAGCGAGGCCCGTCAGAACTCTCTCCCAGTGCGGAAAGCGTGGGTGGGCGGTCAAAGTCGTACAATTTCAATAAGAAAAAAAATTAGGTGCAGTTCTGAAATTTGGTAGGGTTATAATTTTAAACTGTAGGAATCTAGGAACATTATTGTCAGAAGTCTAGGTCGGGGCTTAACGACTGTCAGAAGTCGACAAAGTTGTAAAGAAATTGTTTAAATTTAAACCACAAAGTGCAGCTCTGACAAATGCCTTTTTATATTATTTTTTGCTTATCAATCCTGAATATAAATGGTCAGAAGTCTTAATAATGGCTAAGTACATAAAAATTGATGATATATTCAGAAGTTGCTGAAGTGGCTATCGCGACGGAAAGCAACGTTACAAATCTAGTTTTGAGTTAAAATAATAAGGTGCAGTTCTGACAATTGCATTTTTATATTATTTATAGCTTATTGAACCTGTACATATATTGTCAGAAGGCTAAATAATGGCTAAGTACAGAAAAATTGTTGATATGGCCAGAAGTTGTTGAAGCGGCTATCGCGGTGAAAAGGAAAGTTTCGAATCTAATTAGCGGTTAGCCACCGTAGAGTCTATATCACCTGAGGATGCCTCGTGTAGAGGCGAAACACGTGTCGTATTGTCGTCAGTGGTGTGTATTGCCTAGTGTAGTGGTATACATACATACATATCTACATTTATCCTCAAAAAGGAATCAAAATGCAGATGCAGATGCATTTTGATTCCTTTTTGATGAAAGCCTATTCACTCTTACCTAGAAGATGCCCACACTGTAATTGGATGGAAAGACAAATGATGGCAACATATTCCACCCCTTTGCTGTACGCATGTTGTACGTTGTACGAAGTCTTCTGTCTCTCTATTGTCAAGATAAGAATAACAGTGAAATATTTCTCAAACACCGCTGCAAATTTTGGATTTGATTTAGTCAATACATTGTGATATTTTTACTTAATAGTTTGAATTTCGAGATTTGCATTTACCGGTTTTGCCTGTAATCATACTCCACGTCTTTTTAAATTTATTCTTAGTCGTCCTAATTTTGTTGCTAATATGTAAAGATTTGGCTGTGGAACAAACTTATTTAAACATTTTAGAATAATTTTTGTCATATTCTCTAAAAGCATCGGAAAGATTAAGTGATCTTTCATGTTAAAGTTCATATAACATTCGTCTGCTTTTATGAATGTGATATTGATGTTATGAATATTAACTTCTGTCGCCCAGCATTTAATGCCCTGTGACTGTTTCTGTAGAATGTTTTAGAAGTAAATGTTTTATTAAATTCATTGCTTATAAGGGTAAATAACACTCCACATAAATAGTCTTCATTGTTCTTATAAGAAAGCGATGGAAGGTTTTTACCATATTAGTTCTCAATCTATCCAGGCGTTTTATATTAATAGAACAACCACATGATTTTCAAGCATGTATAAATTCTTTTTCTTTACTTTAAATCAGTTTTTGTTACGTTTATATTAATTGTTTTCATTTTAATAATAATAGTTTTAATACCGTGTAGTGGCGGTGTAAGAATATCCACTACCCCTTTCCCCATATCCCGTGGGTGTCGTAAAAGGCGACAGAGGGAGACAAATCAGGAAATGGGCAGCAGCGCCTTCCTAATAACGATTCAAAATAAAAAAACAGCGATTGCCAACCCGCTTGCCAAGTGCAGCAATTATGGCAAATATCCCCTATGAGGCAATCTATGGGAGAGGCTTATGTTCAGCAGTTGTTTTTAACAGTAACTTAACGGTACGGTACTTACGGTAAACGGTAACCGTAACTTGTATTTAATTATTATTGCTTTGTTATTTTGGTTATTTTTCTTTATTATGTATACATATTAAGCATTTTTCAATAATATTAATTAACATTATAATATATATTTAACAGTAAACGTAAATAACGACTTAATCAGAATATAGTTGATTACAAATCAAAGATCTTATTTCCCATCTGAATTATAAGTTATTTCCGTTCATCAAGATGAAAATGTTGACCTTTTATCTAATCCTAAAGGAAACCAAGCACAAAGGTCACTGAACACAGTCGCTGTAATTACTTTAATTTTCTACGAGACTGTTTGCAAAATGTAAGGCTTCAATTTAGTAGATATAAAACGTACGGAATAAAACTGCGTCGTGTGTATAAGATTTTGTTATTAGATATAATTTTATTTATTATGTTATTTGATTTCAGTAAAACAATTTTCATTAATAAATGTTTTTGAAAACAATAAGTTTTTAATTATTAGAAGACATTTATTGAAAATTTTATTTTTCGTGTTGTGTGTTGTTGAATTTGCAATGAGGTGTGTAAATAAATTTTACAGGTTTTTTTTTATAAACATTTTATATCAATTAAGGTGGGCAACAAACTTTTAAAATATAATATTAACTTCATCCTCATTAGCTCGTGTACAGTGCACTGCTGGGTCTAGTCTCTCTTCTAGTAGTCCATTGCAGTAGGTAGGATTTCTTGACATGAATACTATAATTAATTAATTTGGGAACATAGGTAATACAGAAAAACCGTTGTCATTATTTCGTTGCATCTTTCAAAGTTCATCATTTTTCATCATCATTACAGCCTTTCATAAGTCCACTGCTGAACATAAGCCTCCCCCAAGGAATGCCACAAAGCACGGTCCTGAGCCACCTGCATCCATCGACTTCCTGCACGTCTTACCAGGTCGTCACTCCATCTCGTGGGGGGACGCCCTACACTTCGCCTACCGGTACGAGGCTGAAACTCGAGAACCTTTTTTCCCCATCGGTTGTCGGTTCTTCGAGCTATATGGCCGGCCCACTGCCACTTCAGCTTACTAATCCGTTGGGCTATGTTGGTTACTCTGGTTCTACTGCGGATATCCTCATTTCTAAGTTTATCACGCAAAGAAACCCCGAGCATAGTCCTCTCCATAGCTCGCAGAGCGACTTTGAGCTTCTTCATAGGGCCAGCAGTGAAGGACCACGTCTCAGATCCGTAAGTCATCACTGGCAATACGCATTGGTTGTACAATTTCGTTTTAAGGTTTTGAGGTATGTCTGACGAGAAGATGTGTCGTAGTTTCCCGAACGCTCTCTAGCCGAGTTGAATCCGTTGATTGACTTTTCGGTCGAAGTTGGACTTAACTAGTCGTACTATTTGTCCCAGGTAACATACTCGTCAAAAACCTCCTCCAGCGATTCTGCCATAAGGACTATATCGTCAGCAAATCAAAGGTGAGCGATGTACTTGCCATTGCTGTTAATATCGTATCATTTCCAGTCCAGAAGCTTGAAAACGTCTTCCAATGCAGCGGTGAAGAGTTTCGGGGATATAACGTCACCCTGTCTTACACCTCTCTGCAATTAAATAGGTTTTGTACTCTGGTTCTGTACTCGGATAGCCACTTGGCATCGCTGAAGGGACAGCAGCACCGCCCAAATTTCGACGGAATCAAAGGTTTTCTCATAGTCCACATACGCCAGACATAGCGGCAAATTGTACTCTTCGGACTTCTGTACAACTTGCCGAAGGGTATGTATGTGGTCCATGGTGCTAAAGCCCTTTCGGAAACCGGCTTGTTCGGGAGGCTGGAAGTCGTCAAGTCTGCGCGCGAGACGATTCGTAATGACTCTCAAAAACAGCACGTAGACGCGGCTCAGGAGAAAAATCGGTCTGTAGTTCTTCAAGAGAGCGTTGTCACTTTTCTTGAAGAACAAAGACCACCGCGCTTCTGCTCCACTCCTCCGGTGTCATGCCACCATTGAGGACGGAATTAAAGAGCTTCTGAAGGACTTCAAGTACCGGTTTTCCATCCGCTTTCAGAAGCTCCGCTGTAATTCCATCCTCGCCTGGGGCCTTGCCGTTTTTAAGGTGCTGGATAGCCATTCTAATCTCGCTCAGACTGACGTCCGGGATATCATCGGAATAGTGTCGGATAAGACTCGCTCTTGGATCGTTACTCACACTTACATGTCGCTTCATCGATGACGTGTACAGCTCGCCATCCCGGTGACAGAGCAAGTTGCCGGATTCGAGGATTACCGTGTCCTCCCCCTCTCTTCGGACTTCGGATAATCCTATAATATGCCAGCGTAACTTGTCTATCTCTTCTTCCAGCTCCACAATCTTCTCGTCAGTCCTCAGGGTGCATGCGTTGTATGTTGCCGGATCGAGTCGTCTTAGCACCGAACCTCCACCGGAGATTCTTAGCACCCCCTGCCTCGCCGTTACCATGGTCGCCACCGTAGCCAGGAATAGCGGGGCCGCCGGGGACTGGGCGCCGTCTTTTTGTTACATTGATTCATATAGTTTTTGCCATAGTTGCCACGCTTGGCGAGCGGGTTGGCAATCGCAGTTTTTTTATTGTATTTTTGCTGTTATCAGGAAGATGCTGCTGCCCATCTCCTGCATGTTTCCCTTTGTCGCCTTTTACGACACCCACGGGAAGATATGGGGTAGTGGATATTCTTAACCGCCACTACACGGCCGTTCGTTTCAAAGTTCATTTGCTCTTAAATATTTGCATTGTCTAATCTTAAAGATTTATATAATGTTAAGGGAAAATTGTAACTCTGAAACAAGTTTTTGTTGACATTATGTATTTGTGTTTGCAGTTAAAATGCAAACCAGTACAGCAAAAATTGTAAACAACATGTGCACCGATCACGCCACTCGATTTCTACCACCGCCTCACTACTGCAACTACACTACTTTTACAACGGATATAAAACGATTGTGAAGCGAGTCAGGGAGATTAGTGAGTTAAGTCAGTCATTCTGCGCTTGGGCTTTATAGACTTCGGACGTGTCGGTCGAGTTCACTCTCGTCACTTCAATCTCTTAGTTCATGCCCAAGATTTACCTTTGTTATACATCGCCTTGCTTTCTTGCTTGGTGCTCTGTGTTTGGTTGTTGCCTTTATGTTCTCACTGTGGTGCTCAAAGTAGACTGTCCCGGGTGACGGCAGTCTCTCTGTGTGTTGTTAAGTGAATCGGACGCTTGTTGTAGTGCAAAGTGTATTTGTACATAACTCCCCTTCCTGGCTTCCTGGTACTGGTATCGGCAACCGTAAGTAGAGTGAAACACACCCGCCGCATCAGAGGCGGCCATCCTTTTTAATTCTTGTTTTGCCTGTTGCATTAGGCAATAGTTGGGTACACATCCTAGTGTTCGCTAGCTTCGTTGTGCTAGCTCCTTCCACGTGTCCACATTCAGCGCAGAGTGGTTCAAATTTTCGGCGACCGAGTTCTTTCTGATCGGCTCGATACACTGGCACTGCGTAGGGATGTTGCATCTCTTTGCATTTTCTATCGAATTTACCACGGGGAGTGCTCCGAGGAATTCTTCGGATTAATTCCAGCCGCCAAATTTCACGAACGCACATCGCGTCAAAATTCACGATACCATCCTCTCCATCTGAATGCTTGGCGGTCCACAACTATGCGTTTTACTACTAATACTAAACCTAAGTTTTTACCTATATCATCACTGTACACAACAATTTTATTTTTGATAACTGTTAAGTTATTTAAATTATGAACGAATGAATGAATATACTTTTATTGTACACCACGAACAAATATACAAATAACATAAAAAATCAGATTATATTATGTACAATTTGGCAGCCTTATCGCTACATAGCGATCTCATCCAGGCAACCAAAGGTGTTAAGGAATCAAACAATGAATTGGTAGGTTGTGCAATATAAATATACAACATATATCAATACATGCGATTATTAATAATAAATGCAAAAAAAAACATCATCATCATTATCATGCTGAACATAGGCCTCCCCCAAAGAATGCCACAAAGCACGGTCCTGAGCCACCTGCATCCATCAACTTCCTGCATGTCTTACCAGGTCGTCACTCCATCTCGTGGGGGGACGCCCTACACTTCGCCTACCGGTGCGAGGCTGCCACTCGAGAACCTTTCTTCCCCATCGGTTGTCGGTTCTTCGAGCTATATGGCCGGCCCACTGCCACTTCAGCTTACTAATCCGTTGGGCTATGTCGGTTATTCTGGTTCTACTGCGGATAACCTCATTCCTAAGTTTATCACGCAGAGAAACTCCAAAAAAAACATATAAATAACTAATACATGAAATTATATAAATTACTAACACATAATTAAAGACAAAGTAAAACATAATATATACATATAAATATATATATATATATATATATATATATATATATATATATATATATATATATAAACTTACATATATCTACCCAAAAATACATATATAAATTACAAAATTCCTCAAACAATAATATAAAGCTGATAGATACAATAAATACAATGTCACACAATTTACGCTAACGGTGTCCGAACGATTGAGACAAGTAATGCTCTTTAAGTAGTCGCTTAAAGATAACAATAGTTTGTGCTCCACGTATATGCAAAGGTAGTGCATTCCAGAGCTTAATAGACTGAACAGTGAAAGATTTATGAAAAAATGATGTATTGTGAGTTGGTAGACTTAAAATTAATTTTCTTGAAGAGCGTAAAGGTTCCCCCGGAAGCCCCACAAAATTAAACTTCTTTAGATAGGGAGGAGTAGAAGGATGAAATAATACACAGTACAGAATAGAAAGTATATGCATGTTCCGGCGAAGTCGGATATGTAACCACTTGAGACGTGAGCGAAATTGGGAAATATAGTCAAATTTGCGCAATCCAAATATGAACCGAATTCTAGTATTTTGAAGTCTCTCAAGCTTATTTAGCTTGTCCTCAGTTATGTTTACATAGCTTGCCTCAGCATAGTCGAGAATTGGGAGGAAAAGAGACTGTGCGAGCATAATTTTTGTAGGAATGGGAAGATATGATCGAAGGCGACGCAGTAAATAAAGAGCGACAAAAGTTTTCTTATTTACATCATTCTGTTGGCGTGTCCAATTTAAGGAATTATCAATATAAATACCAAGATTGTCAAAGTAAGGGATTACAACTCCATCGATAACGATAGTCGGTACAGAGAACCAGTCAATTCTTGAGATAAAGCTCTGGCTAGCAATAATGATAGCCTGAGACTTTTTAGGATTGACATTTAGACTATATGATTTACTCCACTCGTGAATAAAATTTAGATCTTAATTCAATGTAGCGATTGCAATCGGTAAATTCTTAAGAGTTGACTGGGTGTAAATCTGAACATCATCCGCATACATGTGGAAGAGAGAAGATATATGAGTGATTGAATTAATGAAAATGGAAAAGAGTAAAGGTGACAGCACGCCACCCTGAGGCATGCCTGCAGTAATATCACACCAAGATGAGTAAGTTTCATCGACACGAATACACTGCCGATGGCCACAGAAATAACTTTGAAACCAGCTAATTATTGATGGAGATATGTTAAGGGAACACCACAGATTCAACAGTATATCGAAGTCAACAGTATTGAACGCATTACTAAAATCCAGCAAGGTCATGACTGTAAGTTGTTTATTATCCATACCCCACCGGATTTTATCGCGTTTATTTTATTATTTTTATTCCCGACGTTTCGAGTGCTTTTCAGCAACCCATGGTCACGGGGGGGACTGAGACGTTTGACGTCCCGATGTCATAGTTAGCCCGCCTACCTTAAGTTTTTTAATATTAATTTTTGGTTCGATTCACGCAGAATGAACTTACAGTATCCTGAAGTCTTGCAGTGTTATGTTTGGGTTTGGATTTAATTTTGTTCATTATAGGATCCCAAGCAGATGGCAGCACCCATCCATCTTCTCTATTGAAATTAGGATGTTTTTTAATTTCAATAGCCTCGCGTATCATCCTTGGTAGGAATCAGTGTTCTTTGGCAAGGATTTGTAGTCTATCAAATCTGATGTAATGGCGGGGACGATTTTGAACATGTTCACATACTGCAGACTTCCCAGAGCGTCGGTGCTTCATGTCAGCTTTATGTTCTTTCACGCGAGTTTTAATGGATCTTTTTGTTTGTCCTTTGTAAGAGAGACCATATTCGAAATCAAGCTTGTACACTCCTGCATCTTGTAGAGGGATATTACACTTGACGGATGGTAAAAATTGACTAATTTTCTTCGGCGGCATGAAGTATGTTTTAATAGAAGCTCGCTTTAAGATGTAGCCAACCTTGTCTGTGACTCCTCTGACATAGGGTAGTACAGCAGGCACACGCTCGACTGTCCTTACATCTTCCTCCTGGTCCTTACCTCGATTTCATCTTGCTGCCTAGAGAGAAGCTGGAGCTGAAGTTGCAGTTTCTTAAGTTAATATCTATATATATATATATATAAGTAAATTATTTATTGTTCTGGAACTGTCATGGAGTTTATAAGTAGGAGAGGGTTTTTTTTTGTCCATATTATTAACAGACACTGTCCCTGAAGTAACCGGTAATGAGCGCTGACACTCGCACTGATGTTTTACTAATGACTCAAAACGTTCCTCATTATATTTACAAAGTTTCACCAGCTTGTCCATGGCCAGTATATGTTCCTTTATTTCATTTTGAGCTAATTTACATTTATTTGTCATAGCTTGTAGTGCCTTATGAAGTGAAGAAATTTTTGAATTAAGATACTCCACGTCAGTCTCATAATTTTTCCTATTGCTATTCATTGTAATTGAATATATTTTGACCTTATTAATTAATTCTTGTTTTTCTTTACATAACTTAACATGATTTTTAATACTTATTTTTTTAATGTTTTTTTGGAATTCATTAATGTATTTATTAATTTTAATGTATTTCTTTAATTTATTGTTACTGCAAGCAATTTTTCCTGCTGTTCCCGTTATGAAGGCATCTTTACCTGTCAAATCCACTGTTGATGATGTTTGTAACAATTTTGAGGATGCTTGAGACGTTATTCATTCTACAAGTTCATGGAACAGACTCTGAGTTTTGGAGGCTGTAAAGTTGTCTAAGTTTTTGTTTAGTTGTAAGATTTGCTCTTGAGCTTCATTTAATTGTAATTGCAATGCAGCAATGAATTTGAGAGCTTCCTCATATTCCTTGCTGCACTGATCAAACTCATTGACCGTTCCCTGAAACTGGTCCCTTTCTTTTTATACATTAAGATAATGTGTGTGTAACATTGCCATGTCACACTTCAATTGTGTATACTTTTTAATCATTTCTACTATTTCTTTTTCATTGTCATCCCTTTCTTTTAGTAATATTTCACACTGCTCCTTGCACACCTTTAGTTCCTGAAGCGCGAGCTGGAGCTGGGTTTCAAGCTGGCACGTCTTGGCATTACGAGTATTTATTTCGCTATGTATTTATTAGTTAAAAATGTTAAAACTAGAACTTTTACTGAATACAGGAGTAGCAGTGTAAATAAAGACAAGAAGTTATGGTGTTAGGTTATATTTGTTTTTAAATGAAACGCTTAAGAAAAAATTTAAAAATGTGAAACAGAACTGACCAATTATGTTGTAAGAAGGAATAACAAGAATTACAATATGTAATATTCAAACAATATGTACGTTACCTGTTACTTAAAATCCGAACGTTTAAATATAATTAGGTATATAACTTACGTATAACATAATACACAGTATAATTTGAACACAATTAATAATTGCAACACAAAATTGAGGTGGATATTAATGATTTATAATAATTAAACTTAAACTTATTTGGGAGCTAATATTTTACAAACTTATTCCCGGGGTTGCCACTTCAAAAAAAGACGACTTAGGGACCTTCAAGAAAAGAGCTTATACTTTTCTAAAAGGCCGATAACGCATCTGCAATTCCCCTGGTGTTGCGGTTGTTCATGGGCGGCTGTAGTCACTTACCATCAGGTGAGCCGCATGTTCGTTTACCCCTCTTCTATAAAAAACGAATTCCGTAGTGTAACAATTCACCTGCACGCCCAGCAAGTAAGCTTCCACACAAACGCCCTCCCAGAGGAGCGTAACCTTCGTGTGGTCGTCCCTGGCCGCCCTAAAGACTTAAGAGACTTGAGCACATTTTAAAGGACCTCAAAACCCACAATCTCTCGGTCCGAAAGGTGTACAGGATGCACCACCAGACTGATAAAGAATGTTTCTTAGATCTTTGCCTTTTCATTCTGGAAGCGGAAGGCAAGGAGATTTTTAACCAGTTGGCCAGTGCCACCGATGCCAATTGTATGGCCACTCGGCCAAAAATTATGTTACGCCGGACTTAGGTGCGCGTCAAGTGCCTAGGTGACCACGGCACTACTGACTATCCCTGCACGCCCGAGACGGTTAAACCCCAGAGCTGCATCAATTGCGTGCGGGTCAAGCCTGTGTGTCTTGCTCTTGGCTGCCTGCCCCCAAACTCACACCGTCCACGGTACCCACTTCCTCACTTCAAATCGCCACCCAGGCCGCCCCAGTCGCCGGGGTGGCCGAGCAAGGTGCTAACCCTCCCGCATCTTCTGCGCTGAAACGCAACGCTTGGGTGAAACCGCCGGCACTTGTCGTCTTACGGCCAGTACTGCTTCCCCAGGCCCCAGAACCGAAGACAGTCCTACAAGGCTAATCCTCCTTCGCCGCCGACTTTTCGTTGGTCTGCGGCTTCATCAACAACATCAATGTTGCTGAGTTATCCTGCTTGGCCCGTGATTTCCGAGAAGCCACCTCACTTCAGGAAAAACACAACGCTACGATTGAGCACATAGGATTTATTAACGCAATCTGGTCTTTCCAGTGCTCCTACTTACCTCTTCTAAATATCAGTATACCAGCACAAAATTTCGGCAGAACTAAACCACGCTCTCTGACTGTCTTGCTACATATACAAACGACCTCAAAGATCAAAAAGACGAGATCGCTCTCTTCCTGCACAACCATGATGTAGACGTCATGTTAGTACAAGAGACTTTTTTTGAAACGCGAATCGCGATTCTAAGATCGCAAACCACACCTTAGTTAGAAATGATAGGTTGACCAGCCCTAGAGGCGGCACCTTGATCAATATATCTTTGCACTGCGTACCAATCGACGCCCCCTCCCCGTTAAAAAACATGGAAGTTTCTATATGTAAGGTAGCTCTCTCTGGTCATCCACCACTTACCATCGTATTGGTTTTTTACCGCCACTCAAACGCATAGTTGTATCAGGCTTTGCAAAAATATTAAACCTAGGCTCTAGTGTCATTATAGCTGGAGATCTCAACAGTAAGCATTTGATCTCACGGAGTGACTAAACTTCGATGTTATCGTGCCTGAGACTCCTATTCGCTACCCATTCGCTACCAGTCACCAACCACACGTCCTTGACGTAGCGATACTTAAAGACAGCCGTTTGTCGATATCACGTACAGTATAAGAACGTAACTCAGATCATAGACCTAGTCTTATTGCAGCTGAGACAGCCTGCTGGTGAGATCAATTTTTTTATAGGAGAGGTGTAAAACGAGCATGCGGCTTACCTGATGGTATGTGAATACCGCCGCCCATGAACAACTGTAACGCCAGAGGAATCGCAGACGTGTTACCGGCCTTTTAAAAAGAGTAAACTTTTCTTTTGAAGGTCCCTAAGTCGTATCTCTTCGTCTAAATAGCATAGTGGTGGACCGCCAATCATCCAGATAGTATGGATGGTATGACGAGTTTTGTCGCGATGTGTGATGGTGGAATTAAGTGGCTGGAATTAATCCGAACAGTTCCTCAGAGCACTCCCCGTGATAGATGCGATAAAAAACGCAAAGATATGCAACATTTCTACGCGGTGCCAGTGAGTCAAGCCGATCAGATTGAACTCGGTCGTCGATGATTTGAACCACTCTGCAATCGGAGCATGCAGCGTCTGCCACGACCTTGATGCTCCAATCTGCAAGAAAACTGACGACCCAATTGCACAATTTCTCGGGAAGCCCATAGGAAGGCAGCTTTGAAAGAAGCGCTTTGTGCCATCGAAAGCCTTCGCTATGTCCAAACTAACGGCCAACGCCTCCTTCTTGGACTGCAATGTCTCCGCCTATCTATGACTTAGATAACTTAGAAGATCACCAGCTGAGCCACCTCGACGAAAACCATACTGGCGGCCACTAATCAGATGGCGATTTTCATGGTACCGCTTGAGCTGACAGTTAATAATGGTTTCCGTTATTTTGGAGAACATGGAGGTAATAGCGATAGGCCTGTAGTTGGACGAATCTGAGCGGTCGCCTTTTTTAGGGATCGGGTGCACCGAAGCTCTCTTCCGTGAGTTTGGGACTATGCTTAGGGAGGAGGAGTACCGGAATAGACGCGTTAAACCGGTACCAACACTGGAGCTCATGTTTTCAGCACAGTAGGTGGGACTCCATCAGGCCCACTCGACTGTTTGACGTCCAGGGAGAGAAGTGATTTACGCAGCGAGCGCTGTGTAAACATCACTTCCTGCATGGATCACTCACACCGCGAGACGGTCTGCGGTGTGTTCCTCCCGTCATCTAGAGTCGAGTTCGAAGCAAAAAGAGAGTAGCAGATCGGCTTTATCCATTGCGCCGTGGGCCAGTAAGTCGTCCACCCTAGACAGAGGTGGCAGAGATGGCTGACAGAAGTTCCCTTGGACAGCCTTGGCGAGAGACCAGAATGCACGTGTTTCCGTAGCAAGGCGAACTAGTTTCTCGCCAATTCTGCCAATGTGCTCCGACTTTGCCTTGGCAATGACAATTTTAGACCTTTATATTTGACCAAAACCATTGTGGATTGGCGTTATTTCAAGTCGACGACCTCCAAGCAATTCGAAAAAAATAATTAATTAGAATTTTTATTTAGAATTTTTTATAGAAATTTTTAACAGTGGTACAGCCACGCGGCAGCTTTTGCTGTCGCATGGATGGGCCGGCTCCAACCGGAGTGGTACCACGACCTCACAGAAAACCAGCGTGAAGTAGAGGTTTGCCTCTGCGTTTCGCTTGGTGAGTGCAGGTGGCCGGAGGCCCTTTTTACTGGAAATGAGGCATTCCATCTTAGTCATCACGGGTGATAACGCATCTACATTTTGATTTTTAATAGAGGATAGATGTAGATGTCTATGGGCCGCAGCAACCACTTACCATCAGGTGGACTGTGTGCTCATTTGTTACCCTTATCCTATAAAAAAATTTGAATAAAAGGCCAATGAAGCGATCAGCGCCCTATCGGCCCCCTTAACTCTACAGTTGATATTTACTCTCGTAAGGCTAGTGTATCGAGCAATCAACACATGAAGCTTCCGAGTGGTATTCGCCAATTGATTAGAGCAAAGACGCGGCTCTAAGTCAATACGTTCACTATTGTACTTTAGATACCAAATTCCGACTGCGCAACCTCCAAAACGAGGTAAAATAGAGATTAGACATGGCAAGTAAGATAATCTGCTGGAAGATATCGAGCCATCTCAAACTGCCTTCTGGCAGTTGACCCGAGCTCTGAAAGTAGAACACTCATCACCCATGCCGCCTCTCATCAGGCTAGGAAACCCCGATATCGCCTTTGACGATTCCGATAAGGCCGAATGCCTTGCTGACAGTTTAGAGAGCCAATGCTCTTTAGCGAACCTACAGATCCCGCTCAACTTGTAGAAGTCGAAGAGGAGGTTGACTGTAAGTCTTCACTATCACCTGCCGGCGAACCCTTAGATCTTAATAATAGTAATCAGCACCCGGACCTGATGGCATAAGCAAGAGAATACTGAAATCTCTCTCCATGCCGCTAACTTGCCTCCTAGTTGGTATATTCAACGCTCTTCTTTCCAGTTTATTATTCACGGAAGCAAGGAAAGTGGCAATCGTAATAGGAGTCTCGA
Organism: Parnassius glacialis; assembly: GCA_033319125.1. Lineage (NCBI taxonomy): Eukaryota > Metazoa > Arthropoda > Insecta > Lepidoptera > Papilionidae > Parnassius > Parnassius glacialis. Next base: position 16,112,234 of record JAVANC010000023.1, on the reverse strand, counting down.
AACCAGGGAAACCGCGCAACTTAGCCTATAATTACAGGCTAGTTAGCCTCCTCAGCACACTGGGAAAAGTTTATTTATTTATTTATTAGGATCACCAACAGAAATTACAACAGTAATACAAAGATAATTTTTTTAATAAATTCAACACATTATAGTATCAATATAGTATTGACTCTGTATATAATTATGTTTTCTGGTAAACCTAATAAGTTGACATTTTTTGGCATTGAGGAACATTTGGTTGTTATTAAACCATTGAATGAGGCTGTTGAGATCATCTTCTAGTAATTCGACGTTAGAGTTGCTTCTAATAGTTTTAACTATTTTGAGATCATCAGCAAATAGGTAGAGTGTGTAGGTATAGGTAGATAGGTGTAGAGTGTTGAAATATCGAAAAAAATTCGTTTATAAAGATGTTGAAAAATACTGGACCTAAGTACAAGCCTTGCGGTACACCGGAGTAGGCAATATATGGCTGCGAGGAATGCCCATCAATCACCATGGTCGAAGATCTACTTTGAAGGTATGATGCACACCAGTTTAATAATGTCCCATTAATACCAAAAGCTCTCAGTTTATTGACAAGTAGAGCGTGATTTACTTTGTCAAAGGCCTGAGAGAAGTCTGTGTATATAGCATCCACTTGTAGTTTATTATCAACGTTCTCAATTAAATCGGTGACATATAAGAACAGATTTGTGACAGTAGATCTACCAGACAAAAACCATGTTGCTGCCAGTTTATACGTCATCCTAGATTCTTGAAAAATGATTCATATACTAAGATCTCAAAGACTTTTGACATTGTAGATAAAATGGATATAGGTCTATAATTAGTAACACTCGTAGGATTTTCACTTTTAAGAATTGGTACAATCCGCGCTTCTTTCCACTTTTCGGGTAAAATGCCAGAGCTCAAAGAGGTATTGAATATGACGGGACCAGCATCATTACACGTGCGGTGCGGTAGCCGTCGGTGCAGTTAGACATAATTCTTGTAAATAACACGTGTTCTGCACACCTGCACCATTGCACGTGCGGTGGCGCCCGTTTTGCTTATATAAAACGGACGGCGCGGCCGCCGTTAGGACAGTCTTGGCTCTGACGTGGAACGGTGCGCTTGTCGTATACCGTTATTAGTTTATCCTTGACTCGTTGAATAATTAATTCGTGTAAACGAATTAATTATTATTCCTAACTACAAAATTAGTCTCTGTACTATACACAATTACCCTTTCTACATCAGAAGTAGGATAAAGCCCCCATTTTCGCCCACATATAATCTTCGAATAGTATGAGGATTATTACATTTGTGGAAGACTGTAATGCATTCTTCATTGATGAATCTGCTTTTATGTTAAATACCGTAATGAAATTTGCTATGCTACTTACGATATTTTCGTATCATTAAAGTGTAGAGAAAAGATAAAGTGAAATTATTTAAGCCAATTTTTTTTAATTTGTTCGATTTGTATTAAAAGTACCCCGTAAGTATTTTCATTATTTCTTGATGTATCTAAATATGTTAACAAATTTTGAAAGAAATTGGAGGCTTTCTAATTAACTTATTAAAGTTATATTGTAATTTGATAGTTCACGCGAAACATGATTATCATTTGCTATATTTTGAAGTTCAAAACGTTTAAGGGAGGTACCAAAATAAAGGATTAACTTTAACACGCTATGAATTGAAAATAATAAGTGACATTATTGTGTTCTAATGTGTTGATCAGTGTTGCACTTTGCTCCGAATATTGAGTCGTCGACAAGATTGGGGTTTGATGTCGAGGAATTTGTAGAAGTCTCTACACCATTGATCAATGAGGAAGATGTTGTGACGGCTAATCGAACATGGTCAGGTACGGCCGAGCGCTGGTAAGATTGAGCCTACACAGCTACAGTCTGTAACTTATCGGCTGATCTTACGGCAGGGCAATTCAAGCGGCCGCCGAACAAATGGTGCTTTAGCGCTGTAAATGAACGTCTGAGGTCGGTTTTCGTAGGTTTTACGCAGTTGCCTCCTTCCCTTTGAAATATGTTGTGGTATTTGCCTCTACACATAGTTTCTGTTTTTTTTTTGCAATGTTTTCAAATGTCATACATTTGCCGTTTCTTAAGAGAATATGTGATGAATTTTGGAAGCTCGGAATTTCATGGTTCGCAATACATTTATCTCGATTTCTTTTAATTTTACAAAGCAGTGCAACGATTGGCTAGCGCTAGTACGGCTACGGTGCGACGGCTCACTGGTGCGATTGTAGCACGAACGCAGCAGAACGAAAAGCTGGAGTGCGTTTGCCTGAAGGTAGCCATATTGGCGCGTTCATGACTTAAATGAAGTCTGAGATGGTAGACCATTGTAATATTTAACAAGAGTTAATATCTGTTAGCAGGTGGTGATAACTGATAGACCGTATGCTGTTCACTGTCAACCGTACGAGGACGTGCGACAGTCAGAGGTTGTCGTGTCTGTGCATCTAGAAAATACTAGAGACGTTGCAACACTCTAGCAAAGTAATTATTCTTGTGCAGGAAAGGAACATGGAGTTGCAGGGAGGCTGGTCTCTCTCTGGAGCTGCACTGGGATGTGTCGTGTTGCTGTTGGTTTACATACTTAGGTGTTATCATGTCACTACGTCCCTCACGATACACTTTTGTGTGATTGTGACAGGTACATGTTTGCGGTATGGTTGGTCTGTACCTGTTCTATACTGAATTGTAAAAAAAGAGAGTAAGAAAAAATAAAGTGGTTCTTACTATCATTGCAGGGCGTTTGCCGGTCTAATGATATAGCTATAGGGAATAGTGATTCCGGACTAGCAAATAGTACTTGAAAAAAAACAGAGTAAGAAAAAAAATAGTTCTTACTATCATTGCAGGGTTTTGTGCCGGTCCAACGATATGGCTATAGGGAATAGTGATTCCAGACTAGCTAAAACAGTACTTGAAAAAAAAAGAGAAAATAGAAAAGCTACAGACTAATTATTCCGATCGCGCATAAAGTTGAATAAAGTTTTGTAAGGCTTACTGCCGGATCAAAACTGATTGTCACCTAAGTCTAAAGGGTCAATATAGATCGGACCAGACGCTGTTATGTCAGGATAGTCGAACGATGTTTTTTTGTCTACAGATAACTAAAATTGTGATGGAGCGCGTGCGAAGACGCACGCATGTCAGTATGGCCATGACGGGACCAGCACCATTACACGTGCGGTGCGGTAGCCGTCGGTGCAGTTAGACAGAATTCTTGTAAATAACACGTGTTCCGCACACCTGCACCATTGCACCTGCGGTGGCGCCCGTTTTGCTTATATAAAACGGACGGCGCGGCCGCCGTTAGGACAGTCTTGGCTCTGACGTGGAACGGCGCGCTTGTCGTATTCCGTTACTAGTTTACCCTTGACTCGTTGAATAATTAATTCGTGTAAACGAATTAATATTATTCCTAACTACAAAATTAGTCTCTGTACTATACTCAATTACCCTTTCTACAAATATAATAGTTAACGGAGCAGCCAAAGAATTTGCACACCTATATATAAATATAGGCGGAATACCGTCTGGACCAGCACTTTTTGATGTATCTAACCTTTTCAGCCTTTTCTTAATTTCTCGTTTAGATACGTAAATATTGCCTATATACTTTTTTGTTTTGGAGTCTGGTTGTGTGTCAGAATGTTTATTAATATCATCCTTAATAAAAACCGATGAAAAATGACTAGCAAACAAATCACATATTTCTTGCCTACTATTTTCATTTACGAACGACTCATATTGAATCGCCTTCGTAAACGTCTTCACCAACAAGCTTTTTCCAGACGAGAGGTTCGGCTTCAGACCTGAACACTCGTGCACCGACCAGTTACATCACCTCTGAAATTCTTTAACCTCCCACTAAGTTGTGGCAGAACCACCATAACCAGTGTCCTCTTTCTCGATGTCGCAAAAGCGTTTGACAAAGTCTTGCACGACGGCTTGCTTTACAAGCTGTACCTATAAAATCAACGTACATGGTAGGCTCATCCATACAAGAAAGGGTTTTCATGCAAGAAAGGCTCTGATGCTTTCTTGCTAATCGCCACTTTCGCTATCGAATAGAGTGCACTCGCTCTACAAAGTGTCCCCTCAAGACTGAAGTCCCACAAGGCTCCGTCCTCTCCCAACTACTTTTCACACTCTTCACGGGTGACATCCCGAAGCACCTAGTAGTAAATACTGCTCTGTTCGCAGATGACACATCACTTTTTGTTGCTCATCCCAATACAACATACCTCACCAAGATGCTCCAAACAGCCATCCGCCGCCTAGGCGATTGGTTCCGCTTATGGAGATCGAAGTGAATCCTGAGTAAAGTGTAGAAATACACTTTAAAAAGATCTCCAATTTCAATCGTCAAATTAGAAACTTCAAAAAAAGTTCAGTACGATCAATGTGTACCGGCCGCCAAATACCCTTGCAATCAACGTCCAAATATCTAGGGGTCACATTTGACCACGGTATTATATTTACGCAACACATTTGCAATGTCCACAACCTGTACGGTTAAATTTGTCACTAGTTGTCTCCACCCGCTAGTGAACAGCAGGAGCAAACTGTCCTTAAGACACAAACTCCACCTTTATAAAACGTGCGTGAGACCTATCATATCTCACGCAAGCGTAGTTTTTGCGCACGTAAACCATAATCATTTGTACGACCTCCAAGTCGTCCAAAATAGATTCATTCGCATAGCCACCGGAGCTCGGTGGTACTAGCGAAACTGTGACTTACACTGAACTGAACACAATATTTTCCTACTCCCCCAAGATTATTGATTTTAGTGCAACGTCCTCCCTTAATAGTTCCTCTCAGTTCAGTGAAGCTGTAAGAGCCGCATAGACAAACAGCATTAACATCACAGAATAAGAGGCGACCGCGAAGCGACAGAGTGGTTCTGGCATGACTCGGTGGACTATTTGTACCGAGCTAGCTTATTCTAGACGCTCAAGGATTATTAATTTGAAATTAATTATTATCGTTAATTATAGAAGTGACTTCTTGCTATTTATAATTAATAAAACCAAATATTATCTTGTAATCCCTGACTTCTTATTCAGCATGGCCGACCCCTTCTCCTACATCACAAGTGGGATCGGATCCACCTCCACTCCATAATGTCTTGGCTACAGTACTTCAAAAAAAAAAGAGCAAGAATAAAATGGTTCTTACTATCATTGCAGTGCTATTGCCGGTATAATGATATGGCTACAGGGAATAGTGATTCCGGACTAGCATAAACGGTACTTGAAAAAAAAGATAAAATAGAAAAAAATAATGATTCTATTAAAAAAAAGTAGTTTCTAAGGGCATATTGCCGAATCAAAACTGATTAGTATTGCAGGGTTCATAGGAAACGGTCCAATACTAATTGCCTGAAGGGTCGATATAGACCGGACCAGAGCTGATTGTTAATATCTGTAGGGTCATTATAGACCGGACAAAAACATATCGCGGAATGTGTAAAAATTTATGATTTTTGTCAGGATAATCAGGCGATGCTTATCGCTTCAGAGCCATATTAATTCTGTCGCTGCGTACGAGGACGTCCGCATGTCAGCATGGCCGTGATGGCACGACGGCGGCGTCATCGTACGCAGTACAGCAAAAATTGAAAACAACACGTTCACCGATCACGCCACCCAGCGTGCCACTTGATTTCCCCCACCGCCTCACTACTTGACTTGTTTTGCAACTGATATAAAACGACCATGAAGTGATGGAGTGGGCTCCTGCGCCCCTTTTTCCCTAAAAAGGGTCGCTTGCAATACGGCAGAAAGGTCTCATAAGACTATTCCAGTCTCACAGGTGGTGTTTAGTGGGTAGGCACTTAGGTTAGGTTAAGTTAGTCGCAGTGAGTATGCTTAGAGCATTTACCACCTCCTTTCCTCGCTTTCCGGAGCGTAGCCCTTTTAATTGCTTCTAGGCGCAAATAAAATGGAGTGGGCAGTGTTGGTTCAGGCGTGATTCGGTGCACTAGGTGTACCAATATAGTTCATTCTGAACGCTCATGGTTAATTAATTTGAAATTAATTATTATCATTAATTATAAAAGTGCCCTGTTGCAATTTACAACTAACAAAACTAAATCATCTTCATTACAGCTTTTCATAAGTCCACTGCTGAACGTAGGCCTCCCCCAAGGAATACCACAAAGCACGGTCCTGAGCCACATGCATCCATCGACTTCCTGCATGTCTTACCAGGTCATCACTCCATCTAGTGGGGGGTCGTCCTACACTTCGCTTACCGGTACGAGGCTGCCACTCAAGAACCTTTCTTCCCCATCGGTTGACGGTTCTTCGAGCTATATGGCCGGCCCACTGCCACTTCAGCTTACTAATCCGTCGTGCTATGTCGGTTAATCTGGTTCTACTGCGGATATACTCATTCCTAAGTTTATCACGCAGAGAAATCGCCGTGTAGTGGCAAAAAAAAAAACAAAATATCTTACGAAATACGTAAATGAAGATATACGGCAAGAGTGAATAGGCAATTGTTACGTTCAGATAATGGGATTTAACATCTAGGGATTCATTTTCACTTGTTATCAGGAGATTATAGTCAAACACTAATATAGTATAATTATAGTAGAGCTCTGTAAGTTCTGTAAGGATCCCTAAAACTTACAGCGACGGCAGTGCGAACCGTCGACCAAATCATCGCAATGACAGTTTGATTAACAGAAATGCGTTTCAATGGTTGACGATACGCGAAAAGTGATCAATAATTGTTATAAATTTATTCATGGAATATTCGTTGTTCACATCACATTAGGAACAAAAAAAAAAAAGAAAAGCTACATTAATAGTAATGGCCTTATATGTGTGGCTCGAAGGCAAGTCTTTCCTAACTTCTTTCTAAGCCCAACTCTCTTCAATTTTTTTGCCTCGGGGAAATACCATTTCGAATTTTCAAGTAAAAAATCATTGCAAGAAATTCCTAGGTGATTAAGTGACAGTATGGTTCTCCTTCTTCTTTAAAATGTTTGTGTCCAAACATACTTTCTTAGTATGTAGTAAAAAAAATTTTAAATTATAACTAGGTTTAACTTCATCCGCTTTGTTATCCAATCACAAATCTGCATTGACATTACATTTTGTGTGACATAACATTTGTGTTAAGTATACCTAGATGATTCCCCCTATGAGGCAATCTATGGGGGAGGCATACGCTCAGAAGTGTGGATTTTAACAGACTGTAAAGGTAACCTAAATAATAATTAATTGTTAAATAAAGCGATTGTGGAAGATTTTGAATAAGTGTAATGTATGTATACAAATATTATAAGTGGAGTGTATGTCATATGTTATATATAAGGTTAAATATCAAGCAATAAGCAGCTTAATAATCTAGAAACCCCGTCTGCCAAGCGTGGAAAATATGACAAATATCTCCCCAAGGAGGCAATCTATGAGTAAATCCTTTATTTAGCAGTAGAGTTTGATAGACTTCAATGAAGATTATTATGATGATCCGATTTATTATTGTAGAATAGCTTTATATTTAATATTTTTTAAAGTCAATAATATTTATACTTATTACTTCAAATTAACACATTAAATCACGCACACATCTAAAGGTCTGGAAGTCTGCTCGTTAGTCTCATGACTAAATTATGAAGGCAAGTAATTATTTAGGTTGAAGTTTGTAGGCAGTTAGTAACTTTTGGGTACCTGACAATATAAGAGAATTGTTGAATATGGCAATGTTTATACATTTATTTAAAGTTGGCTTTACTGAATTTTTATTTGTTAAGTTGTTAATACTGTTACGAGCTTGGGGTTCGAGACAATTACAAACTGCCGATTGAATTACCAAAATTGACTATTTAATTACACAACACTAATTACAACTTAAAATCACACTAATAATAAAACACAGTTCGCCGATATTTCGCTTCGAAGTATTCTCTTGTATCGCCAATTCAATCTGCCTCGGTCGTGGTCTATACCGGCCTTATATAGGGCCTCAAATAGTTTCCAGAACCTTCTACTGTAGCGACATCTAGAATGTTCGAGTACATATCGGTCCCGACATTTCTGGAAGGATCTCGACTCTCCTAGTTCTGCTACTCGACACTAGAGGGCGCTAGTGTAACTAGTGTTGCCATGTACAAGGCGCGCAACACTTTCTTTTACTCGACACTAAGAGGGCGCTAGTGTAACTAGTGTTGCCATGTACAAGACATTAATAGTGGCGCGTAACACTGCCCCCTCCTAAGACATGCTCGTCCCGAGCATTATTGGCCCCATAATAACGCGCCAGTCGATCCACATGGACGATCTCAGGAGTACCTCTGGCACCTTTCTGTATCCGGTAGGTTACGTCATTGATTCTTGTCACAATCCGGTACGGTCCGTCCCATTTAGCATGAAGCTTAGGAGATTTCCCTTTGCTGCGAGCTGGATTGTGTAACCACACTAGTGAACCTTCGTCAAACCCTTTGTTGTTCATTCTTGCTGGGGGTCCCAGTTGATAGATATTGGCACCGACGCAACCAATCCACTTCCTCACTAGTACCAACCAATGTGCCCTTTTCTATAAGTTGTTCCTGATCACAAGGGTTCAACACACGTACTCCTGAGATGTCGGTGGTTCTGACCAAGGTTCGAGCCACTCTCCATGGAAGGTCATTGTCTACCCTTTCCACAAGTACACAACGATAAGCTTGCCCAGGATTCCGAGGAAGACTAACCGGCACAATCGTTTCCGATCTCGGCGGAAGAACAATCTTCTTAAGGCTGTACACATTCCCTGGTAACGCCCCTTCCACAAAAAGTTCCTCTTGTCCACATTTCAAAACACCTTGCCTTACGTCGATCTCACAACAATTCTTCCTCATAAAGTCTAGGCCCAGGATGCAGTCGTCCATTATATCAGCCACGATGACATTATGCCGGTAGATCATGTTGCCTAGCTTCAACTCCATCTCCTTCTCTCCACGGACGGGTATGCGCTGACCGGTGGCTGTCACCAAATTAATGCGTTCGCGGTTGTATGCGGAGTCCCCAAGGAACCGACTTATAAGTTGGGAACTGACAACCGTGCGAGAGGCTCCAGTGTCTATGGTCAGTTTACACGGCGTTCCGTTGACCTCGCCCTTGATGATCAGGCTGTTCCCATCATGGGTTTGTGAGATCGAAATCCTTGGGGCTTTTTTAACATCAGCCAGCACCCGCCCCGCAGTCCTGGCTTTTACTCGTTTCCCTGCTGCTGCTGGGCGGTGCTATTAGCCACACTACCCTCTCGGGATCGATCACCTTCCCTTTCTACAGTTCGCTTAGGGCAGCTGGATCGAAGATGACCCCTTTCCCCACAGCCGTAGCACCTAGGGCTGTAGCCGTTATTGCGGTCCCGAACTGTAGCTGCTGCAACCTCCCTGACGCGATGGGAACGATGATCCTGCCGCACGGCTTCCACCTCCAGTGCATGAGTCAAGGCGTCCTTAAGCGTCTCGTGGTGCCCGAGCCTCACAGCAGCTCTGACTTCAAGGTCGCGGATGCCGTCGATGAATGTCTGCACCAGGTTCCCTACAATGAGCGCAGGTACAGACTGGTATGCTTTTCGAACCAGCTTCTCTACCTCAAGGGCCCATTGCTGCAGGTTTTCGTTACTGCGTTGCACGCGATCTTTGAGCTGCGCACGAAAGACGTGTTCCAGGTGAGCATCGCCGTATCTCGCCTCCAATGCCTCAAGGAGCTGCTCGTAAGTCACTTCCTTACCGAGAGCTTCCAGAACAGTTAAGGCCTGGTCGCGCAGGCCTAGGGTGAGAGCAGTCATGGCCTGACTTTTATTCCAGCTGTTCGCTTTCATGACAGCCTCGAATTGGATTTTGTAGGCCGACCAGGAAGAAGTCCCGTCGAACGGCGGCACTTTGAATCCACGTAGCGAAGGTGTTGTAGCTACCACGGGAGCTGTAACGCCATCCCCAAGTCTGAGGTCATCCAGCGTTTTCTTCACGTCAGCCATCACGTTGTCAACCCGATTGTACACTTGGTCGATTCGGGTTTCAGCTTCCGACAGGCGGTTGTCATATTGAGCAACCTTATCCTTCACCTCCCTTATCTCTTTCCCGAAGATAGCGTGAAGGTCCTTCATGAGAAGTATCTGTTCTTCTTTATTGCGTTTGAGCTGCTCTTCCAACCGACGGCCCTGTTCCTCCTGTTGGCGGGCCTGTTCCTCCTGTTGGCGGGCCTGTTCCTTCTGTTGGCGGGCCTGTTCCTCCTGTCCGCGCTGCAGCTGCTCTTCCAACCGACGGGCCTGTTCCTCCTGTCGGCGAGCCTGTTCCTCCTGTCGGCGAGCCTGTTCCTCCTGTCGGCGAGCCTGTTCCTCCTGTCGGCGAGCCTGATCCTGCAGCATCATCATCAGAGCACCTAAGTCAGGTGCTGTAGATGCAGGAGCTGATGACGGACCGGCCTCCGTGGTCAGCAGCTGGCCCTCCGATGGTTGCGGCGTTGTATTACCAAATCGTCTCTGGTCCGTCTCCAGCTGGCGTTGACTTCGGGTACGGATACCCTCCATGTCGTCCTTTGGTAAAATCGGCATGATTTGATCCCACTTCTGACACCAATTGTTACGAGCTTGGGGTTCGAGACAATTACAAACTGCCGATTGAATTACCAAAATTGACTATTTAATTACACAACACTAATTACAACTTAAAATCACACTAATAATAAAACACAGTTCGCCGATATTTCGCTTCGAAGTATTCTCTTGTATCGCCAATTCAATCTGCCTCGGTCGTGGTCTATACCGGCCTTATATAGGGCCTCAAATAGTTTCCAGAACCTTCTACTGTAGCGACATCTAGAATGTTCGAGTACATATCGGTCCCGACATTTCTGGAAGGATCTCGACTCTCCTAGTTCTGCTACTCGACACTAGAGGGCGCTAGTGTAACTAGTGTTGCCATGTACAAGGCGCGCAACACTTTCTTTTACTCGACACTAAGAGGGCGCTAGTGTAACTAGTGTTGCCATGTACAAGACATTAATAGTGGCGCGTAACAATACTGTGTACCTTATTCCTTCCTCCCTTTTTATTGGTATGTACGCTATCACCGCTGTGTCTAATCATTGCATATCTCAACAATCTGAAGTTAATAAATAAAGTTCTTTGTGTACGTAAAGGTTTTACCTTTAATTTAATAATCACATCAGGTTATTGGCCCCGACATATAATCCTATATGTTGATTTTGTGAATTAAAATAAAAGTTACTTAGTTTAGTTAGTTAACTTTTAGCTGATGAATGGTGTTTTCCCAACTCTCTGGCGTAAAGCCTTTATTATTCCCATTCCTAGTCTGTAAGTCTGCTCGTTAGTCTCATGACTGAATTATGAAGGCAAGTAATTATTGAAGTTGAAGTTTTTACGCATTTAGTAACTTTTGGGTACGTGACAATATAAGAGAATGTCTTTGTTTAAAAACCAGTTTCTTTGCAAGTATTTTAAAAAGGAAATTAATATATTTCAAAATCTTGTAACTTATATTATTGTCATAATAGGTAAAACGAAAAATGAACTAAAATATTAAATAACACTCAATATCATCATCATTATAGACTGTTAAAAGTCCGCTGATGAACATTGCTCGCCACCCATTTATTGACTCATGGGGGAAGGGTATAGTTGACATGTTTGGCATGTGAGTTGGAAAGCGTAGTTTTTTTTTATTTTCTAGACGTTATTTGAAATACACTGCTGCCAACAAGTCCCACGGGATGCTATGGTGTAGTGGATACTCTCACACCACCACTACACAGGTCATGGTATTATTAGAGAAACGGTTTTCTTCATCTTTCGTAATACAGTAAGGGAGTGGATTTAATTTCCCGGTTTCTGTATTTTCGCTAAATTAAAAATTGTGTATTTGATTTTGAAATTCAAAGGAACGAGAATTTTAACAAGTAATTTATTAAGGAGGAAAATATATCCTAAAGGGTAAGAATTTTTTATATTCCATTCCATTCCTTAGAACAATTTTGTTTATCCTTTAAGAAACGTTACCTCCACACTAGGATTTTCTCCTGTGTCGTGGAGGCAGTTTACAAACATAAATTGCACGAGGACAAACATCCAGACACGGAATAATTATTTATAGGCCATACAAATACTCGTTCCGCGCGGGATTCGAACCCGCGGCCCCCAGCGCAACAATTCATTGCTAAGCCACTGCGCCACGGAGCCGTCATAAACAATACTCGAACGAAATCCATAAATAACATAAAATTCTTTTTTCATTAAATGAAAGAACTGTAAATAGCTCTTTCTTCGTGACTTGTACAGTTAAGTTTTATATTTAACTACCCCGTGGTCTAATGGGCGTAAGCGTAAAAAAATGTTATTGGGTAAAGTAATTCTCCCTCGAAATTAGGTAGTTGGTGGTATTTTATTATTCTGCATGCCTCGGAAACCACGTAAAGTTGTTGATTGTGCGCCTGATCTCTCTCCGGTTGTGTCCGTTTACCATACTATTGGACTATAAGAGTGAAGGAAAAGAGTGGAAAGTGAACGCAAAAATCGGCAAGGGATACCCTAGTCGGAAGTTTATTGACCGGATTGGCGATATGTTGAAAATGGGCTAAATTAAGAGAACACTTAATTGCCGAACATGTATGCGTAGTTATATGGACGTAAAGAAGGCAAGAGAGGTGTGTCAAGGCCGTGCCAAATGGAATTCCTTAGTCTCTGCCTACAACTTTGGGTGACGGGCGTGAGTGATTATTATTATTACATTCTTACTTCAAGTATACTGTGCAACACCACATTTCATTTTAAGAACTCTATTCACCCCTGGGAAATAAGATAAGATAGAATGCCTCGTTATCTATACATATAATAAATCTATACATATAATAAATCTGTAGAAAAGTCGTGTCTGTAATTCTAATATATTCTTGAAAAAACAATTCCAGGGGACTAAATAAAGGGTTCTGAAGCCAAATTAATGGTTTTTAGAATTTTTGTCTGTCTGTCTTTCTGTCTGTCTGTCTGTCTGTCTGTGTATTCCGGATTCACGCAAAAACTACTGAACCGATTTACATGAAATTTTGTATGTAGGTAGTCAGTAACCCGGGGCAACTTATAGGCTACTTTTTATCCGATTACGGAACTTTAAAATAGCAAGGTTAAGTATTTTATTTCCTTTGGATGTTAATTTTCTGTTATATCTTAGTCATAGGCGGGATAACAGATGTTTTAAATAAATACCATATTTGTAAATAAACTTTAAAATTTTGTTATAATCAAGGTAAAATAATTTGAAACTACACCGATTTCATATTTAAAACAGCGCCATCTATCATCAAATGGAAAAAGTAGTATATTTTGCCCTCAGTTACTAATAATGAAATAATATAAATAACTTACATTTATATGATTAAATTATTAGATATTTAAAATAATCAAATAATTCTAACGTTCAGTTTTTTAGTATTTTTGTTATTTTATTTTAAAAGTGTAATAATTTCAATAGATAATAGTGACGTCTATCAAAAATATGAAAATTGGTAAGGTATTTATTTTAGTCTATAATATAAAAATGAATCGCTGAATGTGTTGCTAAGCGCAAATCTTGAGAGCAGCTGAACCGATTTCGTTAATTCTTTTTTTATAATATTCCTTGAAGTACGAAGATGGTTCTTACGGAGAGAACATTTTAAAAAATTGCCTGAAAAGTCTAAAAACAACACTTTTCTATATTCCAATACAAAATGTTCATAATAGTACTTAAAAGTCCAATTTGAACTTTAATACCATACCATAAAGTTTAATTGTTAGTGGAGGGGTTCCGGGAAGGCATAATAATTGAGTGACGTTAGTAATAATGTCAATATTTGTGTAGGTATCCTAATAAGAAATCAGAAATTGTAATTTTCACTATTACAAGACTATTAAAAGAATTTTAAGTGTTTTATAATTAAATGAAACTAATTTTAACGGATTTTATCGCGTTTATTTTAACTTTTTAATTCCCGACGTTTCGGGTGCTGAAAAACAGTGTCTGCAGTGTATGAACATGTTCTAGATCGTCTCCGCCATTACATTAGATTTGATAGACCACAAATCTTCGCAAAAGAACACCGATTCCTACCAAGGATGATTCGCGAGGCTATTGAAATTAAAAAACATCCTAATTTCAATAGGAAAAATGGATGGGTGTTGCCACCTGGTTGGGATCCTATAACTAATAAAATTAAATCCAAACCCAAGCATACCATTGCAAGACTTCAAGATACTGTAAGCTCATTCCGCGTAGATCGGACCAAAAATTAATATTCAAAAACTGAAGGCATCCGGGCTAACTATGACATCAGGACGTCAAACACCTCAGTCCCCCCGTGACCACCGGTGCTGAAAAGCACCCGAAACGTCAGGAATTAAAAAGTTCAAGTAAACGCGATAAAATCCGTAAAAATTCGTTTTATTTAATGTATAGTCTTCGCGTAAATATAAGATATCATTATTTTTTATAATTTTTATTTTTTGAAATAGTGTAATTTTTACTTATTAACTTTCTTTTTACTTTTTTTATCTTACTAACTGACCCGGTGTCCCGAATAGCAGAATAAGTACCTATTAAAAAAAAAATTGAAGAATGGACTGTTAGGCGGTACGTAGTTCGCCGGGTCAGCTAGTCAGTAAATAAGTTATCTGGTTCTCCACACCCACCATACGAAGTACAGAAGCATTAAACTGCTATTTGACGCTGGTATTCTGTGGAAGTGGAGATTCTTCGGTAAAAGCGACCGCTGCATCTTAGCAAGTATTTTTGTGGTTTGCACCAACACGTATAGTTTTCCGATGTTACAGAGTTTTCGATACGAACGAACTTAAAAATTATCAAAATATGTACTCAAATTCACATTTTATTATATTAGTAAAATGAAATAAGATACGAGTACATGTGTTAAGATAATTATCGCATCATTTTCAAAAGAATAACTGACATAGAAGTCATACTTTTGTATCATTTACAATGCTCGTACACTTTGAGAGGTAAACATTCAAGCATATTGAATCAAACCCTAAACCAACAACCAATGCCTTACGTGGAACAGCTCATAGGCACGTATGAAATCCATGTTGAACTAGTCTATAGATTTCTCCAAAGCAATAACAGTATTTAATGGCCTTGGAAAGCTTCGGTGTTTGAGAGCAAGGAAATCGTTTGCATATTTCACTACGTACATCACTCGCACTGTGTGTACTCGTACTTGGCTGAAGGTATATATGTTCTGTTTCAACACGGATGGCAAAATGTGTTCAAAAATATGAACACACCTATGTCATACAAGTCTTTTAAAGGCATCAGGGATTTATAGACCAAATTGTTATAACTTTAGGTATTGTATATAGTTTATTTTTTCTATTAATAAACAGCCAATTCACGTCTGGAAGATGAGAAAACTAAAAATAAGTTTAGAACACGAACGAAATTATTTTAACTGTAATTGGTTAATGTGAATGATTTAAAAAAAAAACAAAATAGAAAAATGCTAGCAGCACCAGATAATTAATTCAATCATAATAATTAAAGTCACTATTATAATATTTATTGAACGGTTTTTAAATAAATTTACGTATTATGAAGAAATCTTAAAATCGATTCATTAGTTGTGTTTTTATCGTTGCGACAACTAATAGCACTAAGAGAAGATCTAGTTAGCTTCGTATATTTTATGTATTATGTTAAAAATAAATAATCGAATATTTGTGTTTCTCATCGTTTTCTAATAAAACTTAACTATTGCAGTCTTTCTACCAACATCTGAATTTGAATATGCTTTTATGACTCACTTTTAAACTAAATACGGAGAATATTGATTTTGCGTTTGATTTGGACTCGTTCTTTTGAATTTCAGTTGGCCTATCGATTGGATATTAAACGCAAATGGATAGCTGTGTGAATATGGTATATAAAGCACCTATATAATCGCGGTAATAAGGTAAGACGACAAAGCGTTGGTTGCTGAAATAATTCTATCAGTGTGAGTCACTGACGTGCAACTTCTAACTACTTACATATAATTTTAAAAATATATATTATTCTTTGCACAGTTCCTAAATGATGTATTAACTATAACTGAAGATAATAAAAATATGGTACATTTGTTTTAGTTTAAAAATTATTACTATTAAGGTGTAGGTTGTTCGATAACCTCAGTTTTACTTAATCCCTTATACTATATATAAATTCAGAGTTATTTCAAATAAAAGTACAAGCATTATTTACTCGTATTGTCAAAAACTGCCATAACGGTAAATCATTATTTAGAACCCAAGTTTAAAATTTGGCTACAATTTGAAAAATTACCCTGTGTATATATATATAATATATATATATATATATATATATATATATATATATATATATATATATACATATATATATATATATATATATATACTAGCTGACCAGGCAGATGTTCTGCCCTTTCCGACGACCTTTGCTTTCTTAAAAAAAACTCCTGACATTAGCAATAAAAAAATTGAGGGTCACTTATCGGGATAAAAACTATCCTATCTCTCAAGTTGGACCATACTGAACGCAGTGTGCAAAATTTTATTGAAATCAGTTCAGTAGTTTCGGAGTCCATCGCGGACAAACAACGTGACACGTAATTTTTATATATAAAGATATCAGATTGACAAAATCTGCACAATTATCGGTGATGATTTATTATCATATTATGAATGTATACTACCAACACTTTTCTTCTTTATACCACTCCCAAAATTGTAAAAAAGCATACTTTAAGTCAATTTTTACACGCTTTATATAAGCTTGAAGTGTATCAGTTTCTACTAAATCTAATTATAAATAATGTTTGAAAGAATAAAAAGAAATTTTGTAATTTAGTTTTCTCCAATATCCAGACTTCTGTACCTAAAATTTTGTGGACGTATTAAGATGGCAATGCAATAACTTCATGAGTATGACCTCGTGTTCTCACTAGAATCAATGCGTGTTGTTTTTTGAAAATTATTGAAATTTTATTATTCAAAATTCAACAATCACTATTTTGGAGTACATAAAAACGGATATAATATATTTAATATATCCCCCTTTTGAGTTACGACATAGTCGAGTTAAAAGAAGAATTATCTTTAGTCACCCATAAATTGTGGAACAAAAGCAAAATTACTCATAAACAGTCTTTACCTTGTCTCTTCCACTATATTCAGTAATACCTAATCCTCCTATCCCATTTAATATAATGAAAAAAGAACCAAAAACAATAACGTAAAATTGTTTGTTTCACAAAGCGGAAAATATTTTTACGGCATTGTTTTCCCCGCATGTCTTGCCCCCTGTTGCGAATTCATAGATAATATAACAAAGAATATTTGGCAATCCTTTGAATATCGTAAGAGTAGATATATTATTGTACTCAGATCGTTTGTATGCATGTGGAGCCACTATGAGCTGTATATACGAAGTTTATTTGCCAAAAACTATTAGGCAATATTTTCTCGGTATTTTTTTCTACTGTAGGTATCTAACCTAATCGGCGTTGCCAGAATGAGATTTATAAAGATAAATTAGTTTTAAATTTATCAGCCTCATGGCATAAATAAATAACTTGAAATATTTAGACAAACATGTTGATGAGTAATTCACTAATCACAGTTAAAGTAACAAAGGGTGTAAAAGTAGAACTACAAATAATAATTTTTACAGACAAAGAACAAAAATGTATCTTATGCTACTAATGATATACTAACCTTTTGTATAGAATAAGGATGACAAACGAGTACACAGTCCACCTGATGGTAAGTGAATACTGTAGCTCGATTAATAAACTAAATACGGATGGGTTGTCACCTCTGAGGACTATTTCGTTTCTAGTAAAAGTAGTCTCTCTTTCTTTACATTTACCACAGGAAAAACCACATAAAGTTATAAAGTTGCCATTTTACAATAGTATTCTGTGAAAGGTGAAAGCTTAGTTCGTTCGCGGTCGAGCCGACCCATTTGTGAAACAACCACGATATAGGTGCAGCTTAGCTTTACCACGTAAAAAATCTTAAACATCATTGTAGCGCATTGTTTAACGAGTAGTAGATTTAAAAAAATATATTTTAGAACCGAAATTTTATTTTCTTACATTGAAGAAATAAATATATTTCATTTGCTTCGGCGCTGTTGACAAGGTTTAAATCTCATTTGAAACAAATATATTCTGTATAGCCTACATTATAATAGGAGCCTATGGGCTTCCCGAGAAATTATGCAATTAGATCAAAAGTTTTCTCTCAGATCGGAGCATTAAGGTCGAAGTCAACGGGGCATAATTCGACTCTAAGCCTGTGAATGCCGGTGTTCCACAAGGATGCGTGCTATCGCCTACACTGTTCCTTCTGTAAATCAACGATATGTTACAAACCAGTAACATTAATTTTTATGCAGCTGACAGCACTGGCAATGCCTTATACGCCAGCCGTGCTAATATTCATCGGGAACACTTTTACACATTTTTCCTTGTCATATTAAAGTGAAATTTATGAATGTAAAAGGCAGAGGCCGGTCTCTACGATACACAATAAACGCATTGTGAGGTGCAACGTTTTTTTTGAAACTTAACATTAAGTAAATTAATATTGCAAATTTAAGGTTATCCATCCATCCAATCATTCAGTGCAGTCTATAAAAGTCCACTGATAAACAAATGCCCCTCCCATAGAAGGATTAATAAATTGGATTTTTCCATAGTTACCATGGTTGACAGAGTGTTGGCAAACGCAATTTTTATTTATTTTGAGTTGTTATCAGGGATCATGCTGCTGCCAATCCTTTTTTTTAGTTTCCTTCTGCCGTCTTTTGTGATACCCCAAGAGGTTAAAGTTAAGGATAAATTAACATGGAAAAGAAGGCCAAATTGGCCACTTAAAAGCTTGGCGTGCTCAGTCAAGTGAGACAGTATTTCTTACCAACACACCATCTGCAGCTTTACAAGGCGCAGGTTCGGCCTCATATGGAACACTGTTCCCACCTCTGTGCTGGGGCTCCCCAAGGGTAGCTCCTTCTATTTAATCGCATTCAGCGCAGAGCGGATTGAATCGTCGGCGACCGAGCTCTTTCTGATCAGCTTAACTCAACGGCACTGCGAAAAATGTTGCATCTCTTTGCGTATTTTATCGCATCTACCACGGGGAGTGCTCTGAGGAATTGTTCGGCCTAATTCCAGCCGCCCAATTTCACCATCGCACATCGCGACAAAACTCACGATACCATTCATACCATTTAGATAATTTGCTTTCCTACAATGTGCGATTTACGAGAGGTTTTCTTTCTCGCACAACTTCCTTGTGGAATCGACTACCACCGGGGTTTTTCCGGACCGATACAACTTAGGGATCTTTAAGAAATGAGCCTACTCCTTTTTAAAAGCCAGGTAACGCATCTGGAATTTCCCTGATGTTGCAGTTATTCATGGGCAGCTGTAGTTACATACCATCAAGTTAGCCGTATACTCATTAGCCCTCTCCTATAAAAAAAATCTGATTTAGAAAGTTTGGAAAAATGCATACTTCTATTATACATTTAAAATAACTGAATAGAATTTAATTAAGGTGTGATGAACATAATGTGATATATTAGAACGTTCACTAGTTTGGCAATATTATTTATATCCAGTAAAAAATGAGAATATCTTTATATATTGGCATATGGTCAGTTTATTTCTAAATATGAATGAGTAGGTTATTTTTTCTGATACTTTTGATGTTTTGGTAATCACCTGTACTATCTGTAACGAAGAGAATAATTTGATCCCTCAACCTAAGCTACGATGATTCTAGAATCAGAGATAAGCACGCGCCTTAAAATTTTATAGTACTCGAGTACAATCTGAGTTCAATACCCGCCGGCTCCGCTGTAAACTGTAATTGTTTATTGCAAATCGGTACGACATATATTAGTTTGTACTTCATTTTTCATGATCCTAGTTTTGTTGGCAAGTAGATTAGTGAACGATCAAAGCTACCTGCATGTTATGTTTTTTTGCAACAAAAAAAACCTACAAACAGAATATAATATATGAATAAAAATAACCTGTGGTTATTTCACTGTAGTTCACGGTAGTCGTTATACTATAAGCTAAGAAGGTAGTTGCATCTGCTCTATAAAATTATTACTGCTTCCTTAAGTTACTTGCAATTTCGCTATAGTGCTAGCAAAGCTCTTGATTTATTGTCTTAATATCAGGAATGTATTGACTGACCGCAACTTGACGCGGAGAAGCTCTTAATAAGTTTTGGAAAATGTACAATTTTTATTTTCATATGTATTTTTGATATATATTTTCTTTTGACATATAAGATGCACTTGAAACAAGAAGTAATGTGTCTCACCTAGTTTGAAAAGAATCATGCGATAAAGAAAATCCTATTTGGTAAATTTTGATCTTATTTGTCTTAACATATATAAATATATAGAAAGATCTATTAATATATATATATATATATATATATATATATATATATATATATATATATATATATATATATATATGTGTGTGTATGTATATATAAGTTAATAAGTGATATTTAATAAAATATATGTTGTAAGTAAAATTATATTATATATTTTTTTTTGTATTTGTGGTATTGGAAAGTACTTCTAAACTTTAAATATGTAATAAAGTAACAGATTTCAATAACTGTGCGTGAACTTGTTACAAATAATTTAATTTAAATCGTGTTCAAAACAAGCTAAGCGTTGGTAGATCAATGCAGTGATGAAATTTCAATTTTAAAGGGTAAATATTAAATCGATTATTTGAATTCATAGTAAGTTGCCAGTACAGTGAGGCTTCTCAAAGTTTTTATGTTCTTTGTCCAGTAAGGATTGATGCAGTCCTTGAATAAATTTGGTTTCTGGAATATTACGAAGTTTTTACTTTTTCTTACTGGATGCAATCATTTTGTATTTTTATCCCGTGTTAACTGAAAGAGATGACAGAGCGAAACTTAAACAGAAAACGGGTAGCAGCATGTTCAATAATGTTTTAATGTTTTAAATATAATGATCCATCATATTTTTTTATAGCATAAGGGTGACAAACGAGCACACAGTCCACCTGACGGTAAGTGGTTGCTGTGGCCCATAGACATCTACATTCATCCTCGATTACGAATTAAAATGCAGATGCGTTGTCACCCGTGTGGACTAAGATGAAATGCCTCATTTCCAGTAAAAAAAAGTCTCCGGCTCTCTACACTCACCATACGAAATACAGCAGCGTTAACCTGCTATTTTTCGCTGGTATTCTGTGAGAACGTGGTCTTCCCTGGTCGAGCAGACTCATTCGTGCTACAACTATACTACTAATATAGCTGCAGCATGGCTCTAACACGTAAAAATCAATCATTGCAACCCTTCAAAAGTCTGCTAAACGTAGGCCTTTCCCATAGATTGCCTTATAGAGGGATGTTCGCTATGGTTGCCACGCATGGTAGGCGGCTTGGCAACCGAAGCTTTATATCCTTTGGAACACGCTGCTTAAGAAACCCACTGAATATTATTATGGGTAAGTAAATTTGTCATAACTACACGAAGATCTACATAGTAATAATAAATCACGAAGTATTTTGCTACCAAATTATCCCCGGTAAGTAATTAAAGAATACGTAAACCCATTGAGACACTTGGTTCGTTTGTTCGAATCATAGTGATTTTATGCTCTTTGATGGAACCATCTGATGCATAATTACGGATAGTATAAGTATGTGATATACTTTCTTTCTTACTTTTAGTGAATCTATGATGTCATGCGCAACCGTGCGGAATTACTTCTTTTTAGTTTTTAACTCCTTCTTATTTCAGATCATTAAAATTTATATCGAGTTGCTTAACAGAAGACTACACAAGCGAAGCTGAAAACTTATCGAATTTTTCAATATACAGGACGGAAATTTCAAATAATGCGTTTTATTTATTCGAGAGTTATAAGTAAATATTTAAATCCTTAATTAAATAATATTAAATCTAAATACCTCTTTTTAGTCAAGTACCTAATACGGATATTTATATAGAGTAGGTTATGATTTCTACTCATACAAATCACACATCTTAGTGTTCTACGCCAATACGAAAAATTATCTGCTAATTGATTGCTTAGAACTGAGATAGCAATATGTTCCGGGCTTAAAGGGTTACGCAGTAATGAGAAAGCTACAAGGTGGCTAAAACTGGGGCAGTAAATGGAAATTGATTTTAGCAAAAGCCCATATTATTCCTAGAGCACGATCAAATATGAAGACCTTATTTTTTATGATTGGAAGCAATATATCGTTGAGAAATAGCTAGAAAAGAGGATTTGGTTTAGAATTATGCTGTATCAACCGCCTATTCGAACGCTGTGGTATTTTTAAGGAAAAAGAAATGAAAATCAAATTAACCTTTGCTGGTGTTATATTAATTAGCATAGAAATAAGAGGAGGTCTGCGCCCAGAGGAACGGCTGTGACTAGCCTCACACATCAACAGCCTTTTATGGCTACTTTTGTTGCTTGTATCTGATCCAAATTGCACTGGTAATACTTCCCTCATTTCATATAACATTTGTGAAATTTGGGTTCAGTTCTTGATACTTGAGAAAAGGGTTGCATATTGCTCTTTATATCTCATAACATATTTTTATTATATAAGGTGTTCAAAGTATTATGTTACCGTCATATTCCATTTACTGAAAGTCAGGTCTAATTTTCTATCTTGGAGTCTGCCTGAGTAGGTACCACCCTCTTAGCTATTATTGCGTTAATGTGAGTGCTCTACTGTGTTTTGTTCCAAAGGGCCTAGAGTGCCACTATAAGTATAGACTGAGGCATTTAATGTTAGTACTCTAAGTAACTACGTATTAAAAGCCAATCCATTGAGATTCTGTGTATGTATGTAGTCGGCAGCTGTCCGTGGGCTACCGTAGTTGAGGTACCAGGCGGATAATTTCGTTTTTCAATTAGATTTTATAAAATAAAAATAATATTTTCTATATTAACTTTATTAAAAACGTTTACATGAAGTAGTTTTTGACTTAAAATGTAATATAATGGAAGCTAGAAGCGAAAAAAATCTGGGGGCACGGCAGTGCCCCCGCCAAGTCGAGCAAAAAAGTAGAACGGCCGTACCATCCTTTTCTCGAAGCAGCTCAGGCCATTTCTGAAACCCTATAACTTCGTTATGGATAAAACTAGAAGCATGAATTTTTACTAACCAAGTAGGCATTATATAGACTCAGTATATTTCAAATTTCATTAATTTGAACTAGTAGTTTAAGAATTATAACTAGTCAAAATTTCTTAATTTTGTCACTCACTGACTGACCGATCATCAAAACTCTGAGGCACTTCTAGCAGACATAGAAACTTCAAATTTGGAATGCTATTATTGTTTAACATATAAATCAAGGAAAAATTAAAATATTTTACAATTTCAGTCCAGTTTTCGAGATACACCAACTGCATAAATAACTTTGTAATCCCATTTAAACATATAGTATTACAATGAATCAGTGTACCTATATATGTATAATGGAATAATAGGTGTACATAGCTACCTAGATATAACTATCTACAAAAAGAAATGAGATGCCATCAAAAACATAACTTGTAAAAAAAGCCAAGTCTCGCAACTCGGTTCTTCTACCGTAAAAAGTTGTGAGATCCATGTAATACCAAGTCGGTTAATTTATTCAGTCCATAGATTGGTACATAGATTGACTTGGCAATCGCACTAAACAATCTAATTTAATATAATATATATTACTTGTGAGATATATTATGTTTCATGTAATATGTCATTCAATAAGACCAAGGCGACCCCTTTCACGCTATTCGTGAATTTTTGCAATATCAGGGGAATTCATTCCAACCTTAACGCTGTCCATTACCATCTAGAGACGGCGAAGCCGGCCTTGCTCTTTTTAACCGAGACTCAGATGTCCTGTCCGGCTGATACTTCATATCTCTCTTACCCGGGGTACAAATTTGAACACTCCTTTGTGCCCCGTGCTGGAGTTTGCGTATACGTCAGGGAGGACATCTGTTTTCGACGCCTCGGCAGTCTTGAAGGTACGGACCTGTCCATCCTATGGCTGCGCGTAGACAGCGACGACCATCCCCGCGTCTACGGGTGCCTCTATAGGTCCCATAGCGGTAATGCCGACACAGATCGACTCATCGACCACGTCCAAATGGCTGCAGACTCCGTGCTACAACAGGTCCCATCCGCAGAGATCGTGATACTCGGTGATGTTAACGCCCACCACGCTGAATGGCTTGGTTCTCGTTTAACCGATCATGCGGGTAGATCTGTCTATGACTTTGCTTTGCTGACTAGGCATATGGTCTAACACAACTGGCTACTTCGCCTACGCGGATCCCAGATGTGGAGGATCATGTACCTTCCCTGTTGGACCTTCTGCTGACCTCTCATCCGGACGGATACCAGGTCTCCGTCGATGCCCCACTGGGCTCTTCGGACCATTGTCTGATCCGGAGTACGGTGCCACTCACGCTCCCATCGCAGTTGCGATCTGCAGCTTGCCGCCGTGTTTGGCACTATAGGTCGGCCGATTGGGACGGGATGCGGTCTTTTTTTGCATCCTACCCTTGGGGGCGGGTTAGCTTCTCGACGGAAGATCCCAGCGTTGTTGCCGATTCTGTTGCTGATGTGGTACTCCAGGGTATGGAACTTTTTATTCCATCCTCTGTGGTGCCCATCGGAGGCAGATCCCAGCCATGGTTTGGTCGCTCCTGTAAACTAGCATCACGCTATAAGCAGGAGTGCTACCAGGCCTGGGCTGACGCATGAACATCCCGGGATGCAAACACCAGCGCTCTTAAAAAGAAGTACAATTCCGCCTCCAGGTCCTTCAAAAATGTCATTGCCAAGGCAAAGTCAGAGCACATCGGCAGAATTAGCGAGAAATTAGTTCACCTCCCTTCGGGCACACGTGCATTCTGGTCTCTCGCCAAGGCTGTCCAAGGGAACTTCTGTCAGCCATCTCTGCCATCTCTGCACAGGGTGGACGACTCAATGGCCCATGACGCTAAGGAGAAAGCCGATCTGCTAAGCTCTGTTTTTGCTTCCAACTCGACTCTAGTTGACTGGGAGAACACACCGCCGACCATCCCGCGGTGTGAGTGCTCCATGCGGGAAGTGATGTTTACACAGCGCTTGGTGCGGAAAGCACTCCTTTCCCTGGACGTCAACAAGTCGAGTGGGCCTGATGGAGTCCCACCTATTGTGCTGAAGACGTGTGCTCCGGAGTTGGCACCGGTTTTAACGCGTCTTTTTCGGTACTCCTACTCCCTAGGCGTAGTCCCGGACTCATGGAAGACAGTTTTGGTGCACCCGATCCCTAAAAAAGGCGACCGCTCAGATCCGTCTAACTACAGGCCTATCGCCATCACCTCCTTGTTCTCCAAAGTAATGGAAACGATTATTAACAGCCAGCTCATGCGGTACCTTGAGGATCACCAGCTGATTAGTGACCGCCAGTACGGTTTCCATCGAGGTCGCTCAGCTGGTGATCTTCTGGTCTACCTGACCCATAGATGGGCGGAGGCAGTGGAGTTCAAGGGTAAGGCGTTGGCCGTTAGTTTGGACATAGCGAAGGCTTTCGATCGGGTTTGGCATAAAGCGCTTCTTTCGAAGCTGCCTTCCTATGGGCTTCCCGAGAAATTGTGCAATTAGATCACCAGCTTTCTTGCAGATCGGAGCATCAATTTTGTAGTAGACGGTGCATGCTCCGATGACAAGCCTATTAACGCTGGTGTTCCACAAGGCTGCGTGATAGCACGCATAGCACGCACAGTCCACCTGATGGTAAGTGGTTGCTGCGGCCCATAGACATCTACATCTATCCTCTATTACAAATCAAAATGTAGATGCGTTGTCACCCGTGAGGACTAAGGTGGAATGCCTCATTTCCAGTAAAAATGGCCTCCGGCCACCGGCCCTCACCAAGCGAGACGCAGAGGTAAACCTCTACTTCACGCTGGTTTTCTGTGAGGTCGTTGTACCACCCCGGTTCGAGCCGGCCCATCCGTGCGACAGCAAAAGCTGCCGCGTGGCTCTACCACTGTGTAATCTGCTACGGATGTAATGTTTAATCTGCTCTTATCTGCTACGGATACAGCCCGACCGGTCTGTTAACGAAAGTGAAAATTGGTCGTACATGTAATAATAAATAAATCAGGCCTCTATCTCTCCTGCTACTTTCGTGATATAAATACTTACAGTTGCGCGGAACCTCAGGTTACAAACGCAGTCAGAGTTAGCGCGTTATAATCGAGCGAGGACGTATACTAGTGACTTTCAGTTTTTTAAGAACACTGTTTACGTAAATAGATTTTTGTTACTACGTGGTTAAATAGTTTTTATTTATTGTTCATCATTACAGCCCTTCACAAGTCCACTGCTGAACATAGGCCTCCCCATAGGAATGCCACAAAGCACGGTCCCGAGCCACCTGCATCCATCGACTTCCTGCATGTCTTACCAGGTCGTCACTCCATCTTCTGGGGGGACGCCCTACACTTCGCCTACCGGTACGAGGCTGCCACTCGAGAACCTTTCTTTCCCATCGGTTGTCGGTTCTTCGAGCTATATGGCCGGCCCACTGCCACTTCAGCTTACTAATCGGTTGGGCTGTGTCGGTTACTCTGGTTCTACTGCGGATATCCTCATTCCTAAGTTTATCACGCAGATAAACTCCGAGCATAGCCCTCTCCATAGCTCGCTGAGCGACCTTGAGCTTCCTCATACTCATTTATTGTTCAGCATATTAATTTATTGGATAAAATGGCTGAATAAGTTTAAGTGTAATTTATATTGTTACGTGCGGGGTGAGTAAAAATGCCTATTAGGATGAAAAATTATTTAATTAGTATTTTTTCACTCACACACACACACACACACACACACACACACACACAGCAAGTATACAATTCGTCGCCCAAATCGCCAAGCTTCTTTGTTGACGTCCCAAATTCTCGTAGTCGCTTTCTGAAGTAGAGTTCACTCTCGCGTTCCTGAAATATCTAACTCACCGTTTTTTTTGCGCCAATAGCAAGGCTACCCTCCGGAATTGGCGGAGTGCGGTCGTGAATGCTCATAGTATACCACGCAGCCGGCTGCGTGGTTACGTGGGACTCACTATGAAGTACCTACCCACTAAACACCAATACCACCTGTGGGACTGGCTTTGGCCCGTTTGGCCTTTCTGCCAAATCGGAAGCGACCCCACAGCGAAGAATATGGCGAAGGTTCGGCCTGAGCCGCCAGGAGGCAGTCTAGGTCGATGATAAGCTTGTTTGGGGGGTCCGAGAGAGAGTTTCTCGGCCTGCGGACTCGATAGCGAGAGGGAAGTGGGGCTGCATTGGAAGCTGCCTCACGAATGAGATGATTAGAGTGGGACTCTGAGGGTTTGAAGAAGTTCTCACAGGGTGATTTTAGAAATTGTTGGATTATTAGGAGCTCTAAGTTTCAATGGAGGTCGGCGTTACGGACGTACCAGTGTGCGTTCGTAGCCCGACGACAAAAATAGTTTTGAACTAGTTGAAGTTCGTTCAGGAATTTAGGCATAGCCCGAGCAAAAATGGGGTCCGCGCAAGTCATAACTGGTCGTATACAGACCACAGACATAGGGTTCGCTTGTTTTGGAGGCACATTTTACTGTCTCGGCCCAGCATGCTGTTGAGCTTACCCAGGTAAAAACGCGCGTTGCGAGTTACTTTCTTAACATGGGGCTCGAAAGTGAGGCTCGTGTCAATGGTGATACCTAAGTATTTGGTGGTCATATGCCAAGGGACAGAGGTTCCTAACATATGGATTGGCGGAATGGTAGTGGGGCGGCGTTGTTTATGTTCGAAGTAATCGCGGATCTCCCTGATCCCCGGAACACGCTTTTATACTCGATAAAATGAGTATAGAGCTTTTTAAGCCGAATCAGATCATTCCACTCTTTCGACTGGAAATTACTAGAAAACTTGCGATTACATAACGATAACAATATCTGAAGGAGGAAAGGCTTTATTATATGTAGACATTAAGTTGCTTCTTGCTTGCATTAATAAACCAATATGCCAACACATTTTATTACTTGCAAAGGCCACTGACCCTTATCGTCGGGAACATTCTCGTGCAATGTGACGTAATACGTAAAATCAGGAATTAATTTACCGAAATTATTAAGGAGTGTTAATTTTATTACTCTGTTTTCATGTTTTCCCTGCCAGTATTTGCTTAAATTATATGTCAAATTTGGAGTTTTTCTTATCCTTAATTTGAGTAACTGATATTTTAGAGCCAGTAAGAAAAATATAAGACATTATATTAAAGTAAAACAATGAACAATCAAAAGCTACTGTACGTACTGTATTATTTTGTCTTGACAGCCCTACGCAACCACGGATTATCGTCCGTGACGTAGGAAGTGGAAAAGATGCAGAGATATAGGAACACTCGCGCGCAGCGACAAAATTTAATTTAGTATTAAAGTTGACTTAAAATAAAAAAAATTGTAAGGTTTTCCGTCGTGTTTTGCTCACTGCACTAATGTGTACGATTCAAAAGGGGGTTTGGCACATCTTTCGATAAGACATGAACGCTATCACCTTCCCCATTATGGCCATTTTCCAAAAATGTGTGTTTTAAAGTGACATTGAATTCTTGCGCTAGTAGCACAATTGTCGGACCAAAACCTAAACACGATTTTTACTCCTTTGCATACATCCTTTGGAACTCTTTTGCCTCGAGTATCTTAAAGTAAGTGGCTATTTTTTGAAGATTAAATACAGTAAAATTCATTGAATCCAATTTTCTTTTGTAACAAAATATACTTAATTCACTATAGGGAGAGTTTAGTACTTCAAGCTATGGTTTTATTCAAAATATGAGAAGCGTAACTTTCACGTTTGATGTATTTATGTGTTTTATTGCTCGTGTATGTAACACATGTCGCACTGGTATTTCTTTAGCTTGAAAAAGCTTATCTTAAAATGATCATTAACTAAAGTTTGTACAGACGCATTGTGTCTGCTTTATCTCTATTAGGTACCGTTACCGTTACAGTTTATTAGAAGTCCACTGCTGAACATACTCTTTCTCTATTGTCTCAAAGAGGGAATATGTGCCATAGTTAACACGCTGCTGCCCGTCTACTGGTATGTTTCTCTCTGGCGCCTTTTTCGACATCCACGGAATGATATTAGGTAATGAAAATTCTTAGACCGCCACTACACGGTCAATTTTATAGGTATTAGGATCAAACCATTCAATATACACAACACAGAGCTATATGTATAAGTTTAGGTCACTCTTTAAGTGGGTGTGACGGTGTTTTTACTAACGTAATGAGATTCCACTGGATGTAAACGTTTAATGTGGTAACATAACTTTTACTTGACTTCTTCTTTTAATTAATGAGTGTGATTATTGCGCCCATAATGATCACCACGATTCCTGTTGACATCATCAGAGTCAGCTTCGTGTACCTATCCCAGTGTAAACTATTTGTTCATTTATCGCCAATGTCGATAAACAATGTTTTTTGCATACAATATGTTGAGTTTTCAGTGGCTTAAAAATGTAATTTATACTTCAATGTATATTTTCGTCGGGACTTAGTACCTCTTCTCTTGAGTATACCAAATGTCTTTGATGATTTTTTTGATTTCAGGAAGCTTAAAAATAACAAAAGGAGAACATAAGATATAATTTTATTTTGTAATACCTTCGTAAACAATTGTAATAAAATATTACTATAACAATGAATACATATTTATCGACGTAATTAATCTTAACTTATATATAGACTAACGTACACATATATTGAAACTATTTAAAAATTCGAATGTATTACATACGATAAAATTATTAATTTATTAAGCGACGTAAAATATGGTTTTTATAACATGCAACACTTTTTTGTACAAAAAAGCAACGTAGATAATTCTATGTGTTACTTACTATAGTTTTGACCAACTAGAAACAAAAATGAGGCAAATTTTGACATTTTTATGAAAAATAACACCAACGTATCACAACTATTTACCTAATGCTTTATCAGTTTCTTTCAAGTTACCATTAAGGTCGAGTTTTCCTACAATATTGGATAGAAAATTGTAATAAGTATTTAATCGTTACCATAGCACCGCTACTCTGCCTCTGCGCACCTCTACACCATAAATGATTGTTGAGGACAATACGATAGTATATGTTGGCGATACGCCAGGGTTTTCACGCTCAGAGTCCATCACAATGAAATAGCACGCCAAATATTGAGTAGTTTATTTTCGTACAATTGCTGGTACAGAACAGAACAGTCTTTACATAAAATCAACCGCCTTTTTTAGTTTCCAATAGTTTCCTTTACAAAAACGGATATAGCAAATACAACTTCTTTTAAATCAAACAAATACAAAATAATTCTTAAAATAGAGCTCAGTATTCATAATAAATATTTTAATGAATTTAAATAACTACAAATGATTTTTATTACATAAATCTTTGTTCATTTAATTTGAATAGACATTAGTTTTTCATAGTCAGTCAAAATCCGGGCTCTAACACTGTTAAGAGGTGGCGCTGGTGGCAAGCAAGATTCGAATGAAATTAAACAAAACTTATTACATAAAATAATAAAATTTGATACAAAATAATGATATTAATTCTAATAGATATTAATTTGAACATTAACACAGTAAAATTAGTATTTTAACAATAAATGAAACATCAAACGTCTTCAAAAATTTCAAACAGTCAAAACAGTGTCTACTAAATATCAGACCTTAATAAATAACGGTTTATGTTTATAAATAACTATTTAAATTTAAATCTTATATATTTCAGATATTTCTATACTAATATATTCACTTATAATATTATATTTCTGTACTAATATTCACTTTTAAACGATAAACTATTGACATAAATATCAATATTTGCCACTTACTGCCGATAGATGGCGATTTGCGCCCATATATACTATGCCTGCTTCTATTACATACGGTTGTATACGCGAACAGTCTTTGTTTTTAAAGATATTTAAAATTTTATTGAAAGGGTAGATAAAACATAAGTATTTAATTTCAAATTACTTAAAACATAAAAATCATCAATTGGTGGGTTACCATTGTATAGGTAGGAGCCATCGATATAATTCGTATAGTAAATATTTTTATACATTGTAATATTAAGTATTAACAAAATTCTTTAAATTAATGCTGTATTTTATGCAATAACTCATTAAATATAGTTTGTTTATTTCTATAATATAGTTTTGACCTAAGTGATCGTAAGAATAAATATAATCTTTATGTTGAAATTAGAAAATATGCCAAATAAGTCTTTACAACTTTTTCTTTTATTTTTCTTGTAAGCGGCGGAATGATTTTGTGTATATAGGACGGGCAAGCAAATCCTTAACTACTTAGTAAGTGAATACAATCCTTAGAACGTAACAAATAATCCTACCCTCATTTAACTAGGGCGAAGCTATTGTGTAAGACTAATTTACTAATATTTACTTAATCCGAATTTAGTCTGATAAATCTTTATGAAGGAAATCAGAACTTTTTAGTTTCTTTTTTGTGAATAAAAAATTTTTTTTCGCTCCTTTATTGGCTCTTAGCCTCCAAAAACCAGTATTTATGTCTAAAGGTTATAGAGACACAGATTTTTTTTTATAGTACACAGCCCACCTAATGGTAAGTGGTTGCAAGTGAAAACGTATATGTGGCTTTCTTATTTGAAGTTGGCTGCAGGCGTCCATGAAGTGCAGTAGTCACTTACCATCAGCTGGACTGTATGTTCGTTTGTCACTTCAGTTTTATAAAAAAAATACCTTACTCATTTTTGACGCTGCTGCCCGTTGCCTTGGTTGTTAATTATCGACCCCATTTTTAATAGCAAATCATAAGGTCTCTCTAGCATATTCCGTTGTGAAATGTTTTCTCTTTTTAATATTTCTATGGTACTAAGTAATTCACAATCTCAAGGCTACGACTAGAATTGCGTCGTAATAGTTACATTAAAATTGTCATACTCTATTTGTGCACTCATTGGGATGGAATTTTTCCTCTAAATTGAAAAGAAAACGCTGCAGAAGTGAAAGCTATTTATTAAGAAATAATTGATGTTTATTAACAATTGACAAAAATATCGCGTATTACATATAGTACATACAAAAAACTAAAAAAAACATACATTTCAATTCAGATACTAACTAATGTGAATCTAAAATTTCAGATTTCCTTATGTGACTTATTAAAATAATTTTTACTGCTACTACCCCGTTGTTCTAGGGGCAGTGGCGTAGTTACCCAGGGGCTAGGCGGGGCAGAGCCCCAGGGCCCCCAAGCTAAAGGGGCCCCTCGGTCTCCAAGAACTACGTTCGAAAAATGATCTACTATACTAGTTGTATAAAGAATTTTCTAGTTTTAACGTTTTGGCCTCTGTCCGCGAACGGCTCGAACTGAAATCACAAAAATTACTCACACTACCAGAACATAAATATAACATTGTTAAAGATAATTGTCTACTTAGTTTCATTGTGTTTTTTATATAGAAGAGAGGGACAAACGAGCATGCGGCTTACCTGATGGCAAGTGTCGAACACCATCTACTAACAAATACAACACCAGGGGAACTACAGGCCGGTTGCCGGCTTTTTAAAATGGAGTAAGTTTGTTCTTGAAGGTCTCTAAGTCGTATCGATCCGAGAGTAGTGGACCGCCAAACATCCCGATGTAGTGGATTTGTGAAATGCGTTGATGAAATTTTGTAGCTGGAATTAATCCGAACAACTACTCTGAACACTCCCCGTGGTAGATGTCCTAGAAAATGTAAAGGGATGCAACATCTCTTCGTCTCGTCTTCGTCGGTCGTCGACAATTCGAGCCACTCTGTGCTAGATGCGGCTTAGTGGAAGGAGCTGGTACTAGGGAGCCCCGGTCCAGGGATGAGAACAATATTCCATGTTAGGCCAAACCTGCCCCTTGTAAGGTCGCAAGCAGTGTGTCGGCATAAAATACTGTCCTGCTATAATAAGCATGCCCAGCTTTTTAGAGGCCAATTCAGCCTTCCCTTCCAAGTGATCATAAAGCTGCACGTTATTAGATATGTTAACGCCAAAGATTCCGATACTGGATGAGGTAACAAGGCGAGTGCCCTGAAATTGAGCAGATACGACAAAGGGGTTCTTTTTAGTAGTAAACGCGCATACTTGTGTCTTTTGGGCATTGAACTTAATTGTATTCAGTCGCCCCAATCCGAGACCTTATCCGGCAAAGATTCGACTTTAAAAACAGGTTTGCGGTACTCGGAGACGTTTTCCCGAGAAATATAGGCACAGTTGGTGTATAAAGCATCACCAGTGCACGTTACTGGTTTGCAACATATTATTGATAAGTAAAGAAACATCGTGAGTGATAGCTCGTAGCCTTGTGGAACACCAGCATTAATGGAGTAATGGCTTGTAAAAGGAGCATTTTACTACGACTTTGTTGTTTCAATCTGCAAGAAAACTGATGACCGAGTTGCACAAATTCTCTGGAATCCCACAGGAAGGGAGCTTCGAAAGAAGCGCTTTGTGCCAAACCCAAACGAAGGCTTTCGCTATGTCCAAACTGAAGGCCAGGGTCTCCCTCTTTGCCTCCTCTGAATTATGAGTCTGGTAAGCCAGAAAATCACCAGCTGAGCAACCCAGACGGAAACCGTACTGGTGGTCACTTTTCAGTAGTGTGTTTCATCTAGAATCCGCGTAGGTAAAGTAACTATTTGTGTGGGACCATATGCAAAGGTGAAGTCATAAACAGATCTTCCCACATGATCGGTTAAACGAGAACCAAGCCATTGAGCGTGGTGGTCCTTAAACTCATCAAGGATCACAATCTCTGCAGATGGGGCCTGTTATAGCAAGGAGTCTGCAGCCATTTGGACGTTTTTTTTCATAGGATAAGGGTGACAAACGAGCACACAGTCCACCTGATGGTAAGTGGTTGCTGCGGCCCATAGACATCTACATCTATCCTCTATTATAAATCAAAATGTAGACGCGTTGTCACCCGTGAGGACTAAGATGGAACGCCTCATTTCCAGTAAAAAAGGCCTCCGGTCACCTGCACTCACCAAGCGAAACGCAGAGGTAAACCTCTACTTCACGCTGGTATTCTGTGAAGTCGTGGTACCACCCCGGTTCGAGCCGGCCCATCCGTGCGACAGCAAAAGCTGCCGCGTGGCTCTACCACTGTTAAAAATGTCGATGGTTGTGGTCGATGAGTTGGTCTGTGTGGGCATTACCTATAGAGGCACCCGTAGATGCGAGGATGGTCGTCGCTGACCTTCAAGACTGCCAAGGCGTTGAGAACAGATTTCCTCTCTGACGTATGCGCAAACTCCAGCCCGAGGCGCAAAGGTGTTCTAATTTGTACCCCGGATAGGAGAGAAGTATCGACCGGAGAGGTCAACTGCGTCTCGGTTAGAAAAAGCAAAGTCGACTTCGCCGTCTTCGGATGGTACAGATGGACTTTGTTAACGTTCGAATGAAATCTCCTGATGTTGCAGAAATTCATGGAGAGCGTGGCAGGGTCACTTTTATCTTGTTGCTCTATTTATTATATCATTAACTGTAATCTACCTCGTCATTGTTTATGCGTTACACATACACTTAGCAGTAAGTAGATTTGCTTTATTATGCCTTGCAGTGGACGACAAGGAGCTGATGATGAAGTAGTTACACACCTTTAAAGTATTAAGTTTAGTTTAAATAAGGCCCCAATTTCATTTTTGCCCCGGGGCCCTTGGTTACATAGCTAGGCCACTGTCTAGGGGTCGTAAACGCGGTTGCTTATCATGACGTCCTAAGTTCGAAACCTGAGCCGAACCAAGGTAAATGGGTTTTTCTGTCTAAAGAAATTCTCAGTAACAGCCCGGATTTACGAAGCTGGCGGTGTTTCACTCCCATGCCTCGGAAAGCACGTAATGCCATTGGTCCTGCGCCTGATTTCTCCCCGGTCATTTCGGTTTGCCGTCTCATCAGACTATGAGAGTGGGTGAATAGAGAGTGCACCTGTGCTTGCGCATACACTTGGGCTCTATAATCCAGTCCTGCGCAGATGGCTCACCTCCGTTGAGACTGGCTGTGGTGGAAGAAATCCGGTCTGAAGAGATTTTTTCAAGAACTATATTGTTATGAAATAATATAGAAACAAAACTAATGCACTGTGGTATTACAAAGAATAAAAATGTGTTACTAAAGAGAGTTTTCCGAATATCTTCCTTAAAGATTTATCATATTGCTTGCTCTTGTCTTTTTTATATCGAAGAATCTTTGCAAATAAAGATATATTTGCTCTACTTAATACATGGAATAAAATAAACAGAGCAATAAATTTTTAATGCAGGGTTGTAATAATAAGATGTAATGTTACGATAATAAAATAAATTTCTTTTATTGTATTCTGAGGCTGAATATAACGATACACGCTTTTCCTACTTTATCAGTTCGTCAACCTAAACAGTATGTTATTAAACTGCAAGAAGCATTTGCAGTAATTGGAATTTTAAAATCGAAAGTAATCGGAACTGCACTGCAACGAGTCAGTAATCAAAGATTTTCATGTTCCAACGATTTCTAATAGGGGCTTGGCAACATAGGGTTATTACCCCATGTTGCCAAACCCCTTTTAGAAATCGTCAAAAATGTATAAGTGTTTAAGAATCTCTTATTATCTATAACATTACATTAATCTGTTACCGTATTTGAACTATGATAATATATCAATTCATGGACCTATGCATTATTAGTGAGAAACTGCCAAAATTGAGATTGGCTTGGAGAATTAGATTCGCTAGATGGAGTGACGATCTAGTAAGTGATGCAGGAAGTCGATGGATGCAGGTGGATCAGAACCGTGCTGTGTGGCATTCTTTGGGAGGAGGATTATGTTCAACAGATGACTTGTGAAGTGCAGTAATAATGATGATGATGATGATGATGGAAAACTACGATACTTGCTATGGAATCGTTCATATTTAAACGGTTAATTCAACCATTAGCTACACATTAAAGACAACCTAAAGCTATGGTTATTCATGCTGTGACTATATTTTAATATAACGACTGCTTTGATGGTTCTGTGGTGCTGTGGCTTAGCAATGAGTTACAGCGCTAAGAGCCGCGGGTTCGAATCCCGCCCGGAACAAGTATTTGTATGGCCTATCCGCAGTAAAATCAGAGTGACCGACATAGCCCAACTCATTAGTAAGCTGAAGTGGCAAGGGGCCGGCAATATAGCTCGAAGAACCGACAACCGATGGGGAAAAAAGATTCTCAAGTGGCGGCCTTGTACCGGCGGATGAATTGTAGGGCGTCCCCCAATAGATGGAGTGACGACCTGGTAAGACATGCAGGAAGTCGATGGATGCAGGTGGCTCAGGACCGTGCTTTCTGGCATTCCTTGGGGGAGGCCTATATTCAGCTGGAAACTTGTGAAGGGCTGTAATGATGATGATGATTATGATGAAACTACCCCCGCGATACAAGAGAAAATCCTAGTATGGAGGTAACGTTTTAAAAGAATAACGCCAAATACAACTGACTAAAAGCATTAAAAGGTTTTCTGCAGACAATATTAAATTAACGTACCAGCAGAAGTGTACAGCTTTAACAGCTTCCAGCTTCCCGAACAAGTCGATTTCCGAATATGCTTTAGTAGTAAAGACCACATTCACAGCCTTCAGCAAACTTTACGAAAGACAGAAGATTTCAACTGCCTCTATGCTTTGCGTATGTGAATTATGAATAAGCCTTTGATTCCCTTAAAATTTGGGCGGTGTTACAGTTCCTTCAGCGAAGTCACGTTGACTTAAATATCTTTGGATATGATAATTACGTAAGTAATTACGACATATTTTTACATTTTTTTTTATTTCTTTTAGTGTGAATTCTAAAATAATTTAACTGCGTTTAAAATAGGACATTTTGCTTTGACTTCAATGTCATATAGGATATTTTGTTTTATCAGATTGGTAATAATATAATTATTAGAAATTTAACTCTTTCTAGTGAGTTTTAAATAATAAAACTAGGAAAAATTTAGTAAATTTAAATATGAAGAAAAAAAAAGAAATGTGAGGTGAGTTTATTTGGAAAACATTTAAGTCTTAATTTTAAATTCTGCACTCTTTTCTTGAAGGTCCCCAAGTGGTAATGGTCCGTAAAATCGGTGGTGGTAGACGATACCACAACGACGTTGTGCGAGAAAGAAAACTTCTAGTAAATCGCACAGTGGTAGACCACCAAACATCCAAATCGTGTGGATGGTATCGCGAGTTTTGTCGCAATTTGCGATGGTAAAATTTAGTGTCTGAAATTACTGCAAAAATCTGTAAGATATTATAATTGGCATTATTTGTATAAAATTACTGGCTTCATGGTCTTCAGTAGTCACTTACTATCTTGTAGAATTTTACCTAGTTTGTTAATTTATTATTATGAAAAATAACATTTGGGTATTATGTTGACAATGGTTCAGAACATAACGCGAGTAACGTTAGAATATCTGTTGGAAATATAAAAACCGTACGTCTACATTACTGCCAATGAAACACAATCGGCGTGTGACAAACGTACACTCAGTCCACATAATGGTAAAAAGATGCAGTGGCACTTAGTTATCTATGTCAATTAAGAGTTAAAATGCAGATGATTTCTCATCCCTGATGACTATGATGGATTCTCTACACGGGTTTTCTACACTAACTGTAGAATTAAGCTATTATTTTACGCTGGTACTTTGGGAGAGCGTGGTCTTTCCCCAGCCGGATCGTGCTACTACCATAATATAGCTGCTGCGTGGCTCTTTCAGGTGAAAAAGAACACGGTTTACGGAATTGAATTTAATGTAATGTATATTGTCATTAAAAGTCCGAATAAATTCGATAGTTTTTTTTTTCTAAAAAGTGGATAATATAATAAAAGAATAAAGGTTCAAATATTAAAAGGTCAAAATTATAACGCTACTAGGTAGATTGTGAGCTTGTTTGTCATCTTATTCTACAAAAATTTGCTACACTACTACTGACATGTAAAATGTACTTAAAATAGGTTTTTGTTATGCTACAACCTTATCACCACTTACCATCAGGTGAGATTTTAGGCAAGCAACGGGGAGTAATACGTAAAAAATATATTTTGCAAATATTTGAAATATTTGCAAAACCTGCATAGCTTTAGTGCGATGGACTTTTTGTACTCCAGACTATTTACAATGTAAGGTGACATTCATTTGTTCAACAGTAGTAGGTGACTTCGTTTATAAAGCAAACATTTTACATAAAAACATATTACACTTTAGTGGTTCTTATCGAGGAATAGAATATAAGAATATAATGATTTTGGCATATGAATAACTTGAGAGGCAATGACATAGGATACGCTTTTGTTAAATGAATATTAAGTCGCTGAGGGATTAGTTTCAGCCTCAGTTATCAATCATGGCGTAACAAAGAAATGGATTGGCGTGAAATTTAGTAGAATGATAGCAATGTGGAGGATAATATTGTAAAGACTTAAATTTTTGTGGTAGCGTTATAAATTTGACCTTTTAGTATTTGAACCTTTATATTATCTACTTTTTAGAAAAATAAAACTATCGTATTCATTCGGACTTTTGATGGCAATATTCATTACATTAAATTAAATTCCGTTAACCTAGTTCCTTTTAGCACCTGGAAGAGCCACGCAGCAGCTATATTATGGTAGTAGCACGATTGAGTACCTTCGGCCTGGGAAGGACCACGCTCTCCCAAAGTACCAGATTAATACTCCTATGAGTGTAGAAAACCCGTGTAGAGAATCCATCATAGTCCTCAGGGGTGAGAACTTATCTGCATTTTAATTCTTAATCGACGTAGATATCTATGTGCCACTGCATCTTTTTACCATTGGGTGGACTGAGTATACGTTGGTCACACACCATTTGTGTAGGCTTTCATAAGCAGTTAGGTAGATGTGCGAATTTTATATTTCCAAAAACTTTACTCGTGTTATGTTCTGCACCATTCCCAACATATACCCAAAGGTTATTTTTATAATAAAAAATTAACAATCTAGGTAAAATTCTACCCGATAGTAAGTGGCATGGAAGCCAGTGGTTTTATACAAAGAATACCAATAATAATAATATCTTACAGACCGAATTTCGGTCGCAGTTTGCTCGTATTTACCTATAACTTGCTGTCGTTAATGCAATATACAAGCAGTAGCTCGTTTTAGTTTAAATTTGAATTATTCCCTTTGTAAAGTGTTTGGTCCATCTCATTTTACTTTGATATATTTTTTAAAGTCAAACACATCATAAACATGCTGTTGTCACAGATCAATGGCTCATAATAATAATTTATGTGAAGCAGATAATAATTTAGTAATTTAAAATTTAAATTACAATTTTTTTCCACTGTTTTTCTATGTTTTAAGACACCGAAAACGTCATTAATCAGAACGACTTTTTATTAAGCTGAAGTGACAAACGAACTCACAGTTCACCTGATAGTAAGTGAAAACTTTAATCCATGGCCACCTACAGTTACAATTGCGTTATCACCCTGAGTACTAATTTGGAATTTCTCATGAGCAGGCTATTTAACTGTAGAAGTAAGCAGACCTAGACGGACTTCTAGGCAGAAAGGAAGTCCTACCATGTAACATTGCAATAAACAATTTTATTTATACCGACGGAGAGTGAACACTGTATTTTAAACTCCAAATGCCAAACAATTAAATTGTAATGCAATTTTAAATGGGGAGAAACTGAGTCTTGTAGATACCACCATTTTTCATGGAATCACACTAGACGCGAAGCTTCAATGAAGCCCCCATATATCAAAACTAGCAAGCAGACTTAGTTCTGCAGCATATGCCGTAAAAAAGATTAGAAGTCAAACTAGTGTTGAAACAGCTAGACTAGTTTACTTTAGCTATTTCCATGGCATAATATCGTATGGTATTTTGCTATGGGGACACGCAGCTGACACTGAAATTATATTTGTTATTCAGAAGAGGGCCATAAGAGCAATTTATGATTTAAAGCCTATAGAGTAGCTGCGACAAAAATTTAAGGAAATTAATATATTAACTTTGGCCTCTCAATACATTTATGAAAATGTAATGTACGTATACAAAAATAAAAGTAGTTTTACAAAAATAAGTGATATTCGTTCAAAATATACAAAATTTGACCTGCTCAAAGTGCAAAAACTTTATTATACTAAGTTTGTATAAAAAGGGTTATTATAGTATTAAAGAATTTTTAGATGATAATAATCCCTGGAAATGAGGTGATCGCTACCATGCTAATTCTAATTTGTTGTGTTATTAATTTGTGTAACATACATGATTGTAAGCTGTTATTTAAAAAAAGTCCCGCTGGGTTTCTTGCTGGTTCTTCCCAGGACAGAGGTTTTTTTTCGAACCAGTGGTAATTATACAAAAGAGTGACTTTCAATAAGTATTATTTATAATCTATATTGAATAAAAAAGTTTCTGTTTCTGTTTCTGTTTAATATTTTGCTGAGATTAAGATCGAAGTTGTCGATTTTAATCTCAGCAAAACAATAAAATATCTTCCTCTTTTACCTCATATTTGAAGTGAATAAGCAATGGTATTTCAAATTTTAATACTATCTCGTTCAAAGCACCTGTGGCGTCGAGTGTCTAATATATTTCACATTTTTCTTTCATTATTCTTACGTTATTCTTCTGAAATGAGAAAGGCACTGTAACCTGTTGCTTAAAATTGTTTTAAGTCAACAGTATTGTAAATTATCAATCACAAAGTTTACTGCATATTGAATCTATAATTAATTGTAGCTATTATTGGAATGAAGTAATTTATCGAACAGTACGAATTTGGCGGATGGGAGCTATTCGATAAAAAGTGTAAGATATTTCCGTCACGACCCCTTCAGACGTAGTGTAGACGGCCTTGGCGGCTATAAGGAAGCGAGATGAAATAATATCCGTCTCCCTCGCACTTTCCTTATCTTGCTATGAAAGCTATATTATTTTATTTTAAATGAAGCTTCATTTTAGTAGATGTTAATAATTAATTTATTTGTATTTGTTAATCAAAAATATAAAACGTTTATCAATAATTATTATACTACGAAAGGAACTTCGTTCCAACCGAGTGTTCCACGACACTCACGCATGTTTTTTTTAGTTATTGACAGTAAACAATTTTTTAATTGCTTATATTCCTGGTAGAGCCACCACCCAAATTTTTAATCCTGCAGCAGGAATAGGTCAACTCGGTCGGGAATTGGGCGGCTGGTGTTGGTAGGGCCACGGATGTGTGCGACAGCATTCCCATAACCCTACAATATGCGGCGATGGAGGAACACCATGGTGTTACAGTCAGTGCAAATTCGACATAACCCGTCCTTGCCCCTGCGAGGCGGGTATGCGTAGGCATTTTCCAATGAAAAATAAACTGCCGGGGAAGGACCACAATCGCACTGAATACAATCGTATAATAACAGCATAATGCTGTTTAAGTCGACTAAAATAGGGAAATGTTGTATTAAAGGACACATTTGACTTCGCAGTGAAGAAAATCGTATTCACATAATGCAAATAAAATATGTGTTATTAACTACAAATTAACGATTTTTGGATTTTTGCTTTAAAATAATGCCCTATAAAACCAAGTTCGGTCCATATTGCCAGTCTCAACGTAGACTAGACATGTGCGTGATATCTTCATATCTTATTTTTAAGGCACGAGTGTGTGCACTAGCACAAGTGTACACTTTAGTACCTCAATCATATAGTTTGATGGCGATCTGACACGACGAGAGATAGATCAGGCGCAGGACCCACGGCTTTACGTGCTTTACGAGACACGGGAGTAAAACACCACCAACAGCCGGACTCCGGGCATCTTCTGAGAATTTTTCACTAGGAAAATCCAATAACTATTTATTTTGGCTCAATTCGAGATTCAAATCAGGGACCTCATGATTAGTAGTTGCGCTTACGACGATCACACCAATGAGGCGGTTAATCTAAATTTGTTCGGTGAGACCTCGCTTCTTGCCAAATTTGCAGGTCCGTATAGATTTTAATGAGTGAGTTGACGAATACCAAATTATGTGATCTATATTATAATTTATTTACGGCGTTTTTTTTATAGGATAAGGGTCAAAAACGAGTACACCGTCCACCTGATGGTAAGTGGTTGCTGCTGCCCACAGACATCTACATCTATCCTCTATTACAAATCAAAATGCGTTTTCACCCGTGAGGACTAGGATGGAATGCCTCATTTCCAGTAAAAAGGGCCTCTGGCCACCTGCACTCACCAAGCGAAACGCAGAGGTAAACCTCTACTTCATGCTGGTATTCTGTGAGGTCGTGGTACCACCCCGGTTCAAGCCGGCCCATCCGTGCGACAGCAAGAGCTGCCGCCTGGCTCTACCACTGTTAAAACCTTGTTGACCGAGAAGTTTGAATATTTACATATCCAAGTACCAAGACAATGATCCACCATTGACCAAGTTTTTGATATTATTTTCTTCTTGATAGGTACTTCACTTATATTCCTGCGAAAAGGGTTATATTGACGGAGAGATGAACGAAAAACAAAGTGATCCTATTCCTAGAAGAGTACCGTTTATACAAGCTTTTGGTTTTTCGCTGTCCATGGTTTGCAGAAACCACTTTTATCGCGTGGACAGTTATCTCACTTCAATGTAAAGAAAGTCGTATCATAGTAACATTTACTACATACACAGTCTATATTTACGTTGTAGTACATAAGGGAGAAGAACAAATGCTTTTAATGAAAAATTAAAAACTGATTTAGAGCCTACGATACGTTTAATAAAATAAAATATTTGGAGACATAAACTCAACTAGAGAGAGTTAGTAAAAAACACCTGAACCGCTTCTTGCAATGCAAATATTTTTCTCGCGTGGGAATTAAACCCGCAGCCTGCAATACCACAGCAAATCGCTTATCTACTGCACCACCAAGTCGAAAAAATATTTCTCTCCATTAAACAGATAATAATAGTAGAGGTTGCCAAACTTCTGACACCACTTGATGTAAGCTTGGCACAAAAATGGTGCAAATATATACGAGTGATACGTTGAATAGCGTGATATATTTATTGTGTACTTGCCGCTAACACTATACTAAATTTCAGTATTAGCTTTGCAATACTAAAACATATGACCATTCTAATAAATATTATATACCGTCACCTAATAAATTAGTTACCCCACTTTGTTAAAGAAAATTTATTGTATGTACTTATGTACATACGTACAAACTACAAACGATCGTATTGATAATTATCATTCCAAGTGAACCTCAATAAGAAAGAGTAATGTTCATAGGTTCAAATAAAATCATAAATAAATGTTAGTATATTTTTTTATCTCTCAGATATGAATAATTTCTCTTAGCGTTTTTGGTTTTCACGTAGCA
Source organism: Parnassius glacialis (assembly GCA_033319125.1). Classification (NCBI taxonomy): domain Eukaryota; kingdom Metazoa; phylum Arthropoda; class Insecta; order Lepidoptera; family Papilionidae; genus Parnassius; species Parnassius glacialis. The sequence goes on along the minus strand of JAVANC010000023.1, from coordinate 16,068,691 downwards.
CTGTTATATGGTAGAACGACGCTCTAGTATATTATGGTTATCACGAATAAAATTAAATAAAGTAAACGTAATAAATTATAATTTTGTATGTCATACTTTTGAAAGCCAATGATGCAATATTCTTTAATAAAATTAAAACGGATATATCTATATCTATATCGGATATATCTATATCTGTTTTATTTTTCATTTTTCAGTGAAATTATTTTCGGTAAAAATCACACTACAAAAATACAGCTAATAAATGTATTGCTTACCTGAGTAGACCACAAGAAGCACCTGTTCACAAGTATGGTACACGTGGCAGCCAATGCCCTCCTTGACCATTTTAGAGGGATATGACATACAATGTCGCCGCAAGCAAATATATTTTTAACAAGCATACACAAGGCTACATTGAGATATTACTATATTACCATAAATACGATGGAAATTCTACTAGGCTAGGAATCTAAATAATTAATACACCCAGACATTTAAAATTTTCAAGCAAATTATTTGAAAACATTCTTTTAAAATTGTATATTTAAGGTAAGACGTATTCAAGATAGAATCAAAATTCTGAAATATTGAAACAAACACAGCAATTATTAAACAAATTGTTAATTAGAATATCAATCAGTTTGCGACCAACTGAGTAGATTTCATTGTTGAACAACTTTGATGCGTTGGATACGTGGCAGAGCCATGCTGCAGCTATATTATGGTTGTAGCACGAATGGGTCGGCTCGACCGGGGAAGGACCACGCTCTCACAGAAAACCAGCGTAAAATAGCAGCTTAACGCTGCTGTGTTTCGTATGGTGAGTGTAGAGAACCGGAGACCCTTTTTACTGGCAAAGAGGCATTCCATCTTAGTCCTCACGGGTGACAACGCATTTGCATCTTGAGTCTTTATTGAGGATAGATGTAGATGTCTATGGGTCACAGTAACCACTTACCATCAGGTGGACTGTGTGCTCGTTTGTCACCCAATCCTATAATAAAAATGAAAATGTAATGTAAAATAAATGTTCATCTGTTTGGAAATCTTGTGTCTATAAATAAATCAATTGTTTTCAAATTGTTTGTCACTTAAAAATCACTGAACAGGGAATAAGTAAATCCTTTTAACTATATAAAAAAAAAATCTTATAATATTTTTGTGTCTATGCAAGTACCTGTGCGGATATTTTATTGCCTTTTGTGAAATCTACGTGAGATTTGGCATAAAAGTAAGTCTTTGGTGGTCATTTTATTATTATCACATGTAGATTTTTTCACAAACTTCTTCGTAACCGTTATATAAATTCGCACATAAAATAGTTCGGAACATATTCTTTGAGCTAGCACGGCATGCAGATCTAGTACAGCTCATGCACGTTAGCATTATCATTATAGCCCATCTCACGCCTGATTCTTTCCCCTTCCCTTTGCCTTTTCTAAAGAATAAGCCACATATACAAAATTCATGTCATTGTCACTTCATCTAGTGGGAGCTATCGGTACGTTGCACGTTTTGATAATGTAATAAAATCTACCGCGACTTCTCTAAATTTCCTTGTATAATATGTTATCTATTGAACACTATTGGTATATTGGTAAGAATAGAAAGAGAAACAGAAACAGAAACTTTTTTATTCAATATAGATGTTTAGGCCCAAACATGGGCATTTGAAACGCCATCCAATCTTGTTTGTCTAAGCTCATCACTCGATGGTGTAAGGTGAGGTAGGTGCCGCCAGGGGGGGGGGGGGCGTGTGCCGGCTTCCCCTGATTCCGGCCAAGGGCTAGGAACAGTAGCTTGACAGCAGCGGCGCGGTCGATTAACGTATTTTGTGGTGACCGCTGCAGCGATTTCGCGCGACCAGTTTTTGGTTTTAGGGTTTAGAATTTGGGCTTTCGTGGAGACTGCCTCGAATCAGTTTGTTTAAATTGTACGTTCGTGACAAGAGGCTTGCATTGAATTTGACTGATTAAAGTAATTTCGTTTGAAAGTTATTTTTTTATAGGAGAAGGGGCAAACGAGCATGAGGCCCACCTGATGGTAAGTGACTACCGCCGCCCATCAACAACTGCAACACCAGGAGAATCGCAGATGCGTTGCCGGCCTTTTAAAAAGGAGTAGGAGTAGGTACGTACTTTTGTTCTTGAAGGTCCCTAAGTCGTATCGGTCCGGAAAATTCGCTGGTGGTAATCGATTCCACAAGGAATTTGGGCGAGGAAGAAAACTTCTTCTAAATCGCACAGTGGTGGACCGCCAATCATCCAGATGGTATGGATGGTATCGCGAGTTTTGTCGCGATGTGCCATGGTGAAATTTGGCGGCTGGAATTAGTCCGAACAATTACTCAGAGCACTCCCCGTGATAGCAGCGATAAAATACGCAAAGAGATGCAACATCTCTACGCAGTGCCAATGAGTCAAGCCGATCGGAAAGAACTCGATCGTCGACGATTCGAACCGCTTTGCACTGGATGCGGTCAAGTGGAAGGAGCTAACACTGGTGAGCCCCTGCCCAGAGATGGGAGCTATTATTTTACCCTGGTACTTTGGGAGAGCGTGGTCTTTTCCCAGGCGGATCGTGCTACTACCATAATATAGCTGCTGCGTGGCTCTTTCAGGTGAAAAAGAACACGGTTTACGGAATTGAATTTAATGTAATGTATATTGCTATTAAGAGTCCGAATAAATACGATAGTTTTTTTTCTAAAAAGTGGATAATATAATAAAAGAATAAAAGTTCAAATATTAAAAGGTCAAAATTATAACGCTACTAGGTAGATTGTGAGCTTGTTTGCCATCTTATTCTATAAAAAATTTGCTACACTACTACTGACATGTAAAATGTACTTAAAATAGGTTTTTGTTATGCTACAACCTTATCACCACTTACCATCAGGTGAGATTTTAGTCAAGCAAAGGGTAGTAATACGTAAAAAATATATTTTGCAAATATTTGAAATATTTGCAAAACCTGCATAGCTTTAGTGCGATGGATTTTTTGTACTCCAGACTATTTACAATGGAAGGTGACATTCATTTGTTCAACAGTAGTAGGTGACTTCGTTTATAAAGCAAACATTTTATATAAAAACATATCACACTTTAGTGCTTCTTATCGAGGAATAGAATATAAGAATATAATGATTTTGGCATATGAATAACTTGAGAGGCAATGACACAGGATACGCTTTTGTTAAATGAATATTAAGTCGCTGAGGGATTAGTTTCAGCCTCAGTTATCAATCATGGCGTAACAAAAAAATGGATTGGCGTTAAATTTAGTAGAATGATAGCAGTGTGGAGGATAATATTGTAAAGACTTAAGTTTTTGTGGTAGCGTTATAAATTTGACCTTTTAGTATTTGAACCTTTATATTATCTACTTTTTAGAGAAATAAAACTATCGTATTCATTCGGAATTTTGATGGCAATATTCATTACATTAAATTCAATTCCGTTAACCTAGTTCCTTTTAGCACCTGGAAGAGCCACGCAGCAGCTATATTATGGTAGTAGCACGATTGAGTACCTTCGGCCTGGGAAGGACCACGCTCTCCCAAAGTACCAGATTAATACTCCTATGAGTGTAGAAAACCCGTGTAGAGAATCCATCATAGTCCTCAGGGGTGAGAACTTATCTGTATTTAAATTCTTAATCGACGTAGATATCTATGTGCCACTGCATATTTTTACCATTAGGTGGACTGAGTGTACGTTGGTCACATACCATTTGTGTAGGCTTTCATTAGCAGTTAGGTAGACGTGCGAATTTTATATTTCGAAAAACGTTACTCGCGTTATGTTCTACACCATTGCCAACATAAATACCCAAACGTTATTTTTATAATAATAAATTAACAATCGAGGTAAAATTCTACCCGATAGTAAGTGGCATGGAAGCCAGTGGTTTTATACAAAGAATGCCAATAATAATATCTTACAGATCGAATTTTGGTCGCAGTTTGCTCGTATTTACCTATAACTTGCTGTCGTTAATGCAATATACAAGCAGTAGCTCGTTTTAGTTTAAATTTGAATGATTCCCTTTTGTAAAGTGTTTGGTCCATCTCATTTTACTTTAAAATGTTTTTTTTAAGTCAAACACATCATAAACATGCTGTTGTCACAGATCAATGGCTCATAAAATTTATGTAAAGCAGATAATAATTTAGTAATTTAAAAATTAAAGTACAATTTTTTCACTGTTTTGTATGTTTTAAGATACACCGAAAACGTCATTAATCAGAACGACTTTTTATTAAGCTGAAGTGACAAACCAACTCACAGTTCACCTGATAGTAAGTGAAAACTTTAATCCATGGCCACCTACAGCTACAGTTGCGTTATCACCCTGAGTACTAATTTGGAATTTCTCATGTGCAGGCTATTTAACTGCAGAAGTAGGCAGACCTAGACGGACTTCTAGGCAGAAAGGAAAGTCCTACCATGTAACATTACAATAAACAATTTTATTTATACCGCGGAGAGTGAACACTGTATTTTAATATTTTGCTGAGATTAAGATCGAAGTTGTCGATTTTAATCTCAGCAAAACAATAAAATATCTTCCTCTTTTACCTCATATTTGAAGTGAATAAGCAATGGTATTTCAAATTTTAATACTATCTCGTTCAAAGCACCTGTGGCGTCGAGTGTCTAATATATTTCTCATTTTTCTTTCATTATTCTTACGTTATTCTTCTGACATGAGAAAGGCACTGTAACCTGTTGCTTAAAATTGTTTTAAGTCAAGAGTATTGTAAAATATCAATCACAAAGTTTACTGCATATTGAATCTATAATTAATTGTAGCTATTATTGGAACGAAGTAATTTATCGCACGGTACGAATTTGGCGGATGGGGGCTATTCGATAAAAACTGTAAGATTTTTCCTTTACGACCCCTTCAGACGTAGTGTAAACGGCCTTGGCGGCTATAAGGAAGCGAGATGAAATAATATCCGTCTCCCTCGCACTTTCCTTATCTTGCTATAAAAGCTATATTATTTTATTTTAAATGGAGCTTCATTTTAGTAGATGCTAATAATTAATTTATTTGTATTTGTTAATCAAAAATATAATACGTTTATCAATAATTATTATACTACGAAAGGAACTTCGTTCCAACTGAGTGTTCCACGAAACTCACGCATGTTTTTTTTTAGTTATTGACAGTAAACAATTTTTTAATTGCTAATATTCCTGGTAGAGCCACCACCCAAATTTTAATCCTGCAGCAGGAATAGGTCAGCTCGGCCGGGAATTGGGCAGTTGGTGCTGGTAGGGCCACGGTTGTGTGCGACAGCATTCCCAAAACCTTACAATATGCGGGCGATGGAGGAACACCAATGGTGTTTCAGTCAGTGCAAATTCGACATAACCCGTCCTTGCCCTGCGAGGCGGGTATGCGTAGGCATATCCAATGAAAAAGAAACTGCCGGGGAAGGACCACAATCGCACTGAATACAATCGTATAATAACAGCATAATGCTGTTTAAGTCGACTAAAAGGGGAAATGTTGTATTAAAGGACACATTTTTTTTTTGCGGATGGCAAATCATCAAATGACGCCTTTCGCTCTGGGTGGAGCGGAAGGGAGTGTCAGACTTTTACTGACTAAAAACCATCCGTGTTCCTTCAGTGCCCTTACGTTCCGGAGCCGCGGTATCTCTTTCGAACAGCCCGCAGCCCCGGCAGAAAGGACACATTTGACTTCGCAGTGAAGAAAATCTTATTCACATCATCATCAACATCATCATTACAGCCCTTCACAAGTCCACTGCTGAACATAGGCCTCCCCCAAGGAATGCCACAAAGCACGGTCCTGAGCCACCTGCATCCATCGACTTCCTGCACATCTCACCAGGTCGTCACTCCATCTAGAGGGGGGACACCCAACACTTCGCCTACCGATACGAGGCTGCCACTCGAGAAACTTTTTTCCCCACCGGCTGTCGGTTCTTCGAGCTATATGGCCGGCCCATTGCCACTTCAGCTTACTAATCCGTTGGGCTATGTCGGTCACTCTGGTTCTACTGCGGATCATTTCTGAGTTTATCACGCAGAGAATCTCCGAGCATAGCCCTCTCCATAGCTCGCTGAGCGACCTTGAGCTTCCTCATCCGGCCAGCAGTGAAGGACCACGTCTCAGTTCCATATGTCATCACTGGCAACACACACTGGTTGTACAATTTCGTTTTAAGGTTTTGAGGTATGTCTGACGAGAAGATGTGTCGTAGTTTCCTGAACGCTGCCCAGCCGAGTTGAATCCGTCGATTGACCTCTCGGTCGAAGTTGGACTTACCTAGTCGGACTATTTGTCCCAGGTAAACATACTCATCAACAACTTCGAGCTTAGTGCTCCCAACAACTACCGGCATAGGTGTGACATGGACGTTAAACATGATCTTTGTTTTGTTCATGTTCATCTTAAGACCAATCCGTTGGGAGACACTATTGGGGGCATTGAGCATAGTGCTTAGGTCCTCCAGCGATTCTGCCATAAGGACTATATCGTCGGCAAATTGAGGGTGAGTGATGTACTCGCCATTGATGTTGATACCGTATCCTTTCCAGTCCAGAAGCTTGAAAGCGTTTTCCAATGCAACGGTGAAGAGTTTCGGGGATATGACGTCACCCTGTCTTACACCTCTCTGCAATTGGATAGGTTTCGTACTCTGGTTCTGTACTCGGATAGCCATCGTAGCCCAACTGCACAAGCACTTCAGCACTTCGATATACCGACAGTCAACTTGGAACCGCTGAAGGGACTGCAGCACCGCCCAAATTTCGACGGAATCAAAGGCTTTTCATAGTCCACATACGCCAGACATAGTGGCAAGTTGTACTCCTCTGACTTCTGTACAATTTGCCGAAGGGTATGTATGTGGTCTATGGTGCTAAAGCCTTTTCGGAAACCGGCTTGTTCGGGAGGCTGGAAGTCGTCAACTCTGCGCGCGAGACGATTCGTAATGACTCTCGAAAACAGCACGTAGACGCGGCTCAGAAGGGAAATCGGTCTGTAGTTCTTCAAGAGAGCGTCGTCGCCTTTCTTGAAGAACAAGATCACCGCACATCTGCTCCACGCCTCCGGTGTAATGCCACTATGGAGGACGGAATTAAAGAGCTTCTGAAGGACTTCAAAAACCGGTTTTCCACCCGCTTTCAGAAGCTCCGCTGTAATTTCATCCTCGCCTGGGGCCATGCCGTTTTTAAGGTGCTGGAGAGCCATTCTAATCTCGCTCAGACTGACGTCCGGGATATCATCAGAATAATGTCGGATAAGACTCGCTCTTGGATCGTTACTCACACTTGCGTGTGGCTCCAACGATGACGTGTACAGCTGCCCATAGAACCTCTCAATCTAACTCAAAATCTCAGGTGCCCCGGAAACGATGCTGCCACACTCTGTCTTCAGCTTTGACAGTTGGCTCTTTCTGGCAGACAGATCTCTGGCAAAGACTTTGGAGCCTTTGGTTCCGCTCGATCGCTTCTTCAATACGAGCTGTATTGAAGTTGCGTAAGTCCCGCCGAATGCATTTGGAGATCTGTCTGTTCAGTTGCCTGTATGCTGTCAAATCTGTTGAAGAATCCTCATCCTCATCTCCCGTCTAACAGCCATGAGATTAAGATTGTGATCGGAGAGTTTTTATGTTCTTCTGCGGCGGGTCTTGCAGAACTTAGCTCCGACCGCATAGACAGTTTCCACGAGCTTGTCATTCATATCGTCCACTTCATTGCAGTCTTCTAGGCACTGAAAACGGTTTTGTAACTCGAGCTGAAAGGTTTCGGGACTTGGGATTAGAGCACGAGTGGGACGGTGCGTTGACTTCATTAGACGAGATCTCTCCAATTTAACGTTTAGGTTCAGTGTGCCTCTAACCATTCGGTGATCGCTGCCGGTTTTCACTCTCGCGATCACTGAGAAATCACTGAACAGTTGTCGTCTGGTCGTCATAATGAAGTCAATCTCATTTTTTGTCGACCCGTCGGGGTTCGACCAGGTCCACTTCCTGTGGGGCCGCTTCTGGAAGAAAGAGTTCATCATAAAGAGTCAATCAGGGAGATTCAAATCAGGGACCTCATGATTAGTAGTTGCGCTTATGACGATCACACCTATTGGTGTGATCGTCATAAGAGGCGGTTATCTAAATTTGTGCGGTGAGACCTCACTTCTTACGAAATTTTCAGGTCCGTGTAGATTTAAATGATCGAATTGACGAATACCAAATTATGTGTTATACATTATAATTTATTTACGGCGTTTTTTTTATAGGATAAGGGTGAAAAAACGAGCACACGTGTCCACCTGATGGTAAGTGGATGCTGCGGCCCACAGTACAGAACAGTACATCTATCCTCTTTTACAAATCAAAATGCGTTTTCACCCGTGAGGACTAGGATGGATTGCCTCATTTCCAGTAAAAGGGCCTCCGGCCACCTGCACTCAGCAAGCGAAACGCAGAGGTAAACCTCTACTTCACGCTGGTATTCTGTGAGGTCGTGGTACCATCCCGGTTTAAGCCGGCCCATCCGTGCGACAGCAAGAGCTGCCGCTGGCTCTACCACTGTTAAAACCTTGTTGACGAGAAGCTTGAATATTTACGTATCCAAGTACCAAGACATTGATCAAGTTTTTGATATTATTTTCTTTTTGATAGGTACTTCACTTATATTCCTGCGAAAAGGGTTATATTGACGGACAGATGAACGAAAAACAAAGTGATTCTATTCCTAGAAGAGTACCGTTTATACAAGCTTTTGGTTTTTTCGCTGTCCATGGTTTGCAGAAACCACTTTTATCGCGTGGACAGTTATCTCACTTCAATGTAAAAAAAGTCGTATCATAGTAACATTTACTATATACACAGTCTATATTTACGTTATAGTACATAAGGAGAAGAACAAATGCTTTTAATGAAAACTTCAAACTGGTTTAGAGCCTACGATACGTTTAGTAAAATAAAATATTTGAAGACAAACTGAACTAGAGAGAGAAAGTAAAAAACTGAACTGAACTGAACTACTTCTTGCAATGCAAATATTTTTCTCGTGTGGCAATTAAACCCACAGCCTGCAATAGCACAGCAAATCGCTATCTACTGCACCACCAAGTCGACAAAATATTTCTCTCCACTAAACAGATAATGTTAGTAGAGGTTGCCAAACTTCTGACACCCACTTGATGTAAGCTTGGCACAAAAATGGTGCAAATATATACGGAGTGATACATTGAATAGCGTGATATATTTATTGTGTACTTTCCGCTAACACTATACTAAATTTCAATATTAGCTTTGCAATACTAAAAACATTTGACCCATTTTAATTAATATTATATACCGTCACCTAAAAAATTGGTTACCCCACTTTGTTAAAGAACATTTATTGTATGTACTTATGTACATACCTACTACTACAAACGCTCGTATTGATAATTATCATTCCAAGTGAACCTCAATAAGAAAGAGTAATGTTCATAGGTTCAAATAAAATCATAAATAAATGTTAGTATATTTTTTTATCTCTCAGATATGAATAATTTCTCTTAGCGTTTTTGGTTTTCACGTAGCACTGTTATATGGTAGAAAGACGGTCCAGTATATTATGGTTATCACGTATGAAATTAATAAAGTAAACGTAATAAATTATAATTTTGTATGTCATACTTTGAAAGCAAATGATGCAATATTCATTAATAAAATTAAAACGGATATATCTATATCTATATCTGTTTTATTTTTCATTTTTCAGTCAAATTATTTTCGGTAAAAATCACGCTACAAAATAAAGCTAATAAATGTATTGCTAACCTGAGTAGACCCAAGAAGTACCTGCTCACCAAGTATGGTACATGTGGGCAGCCATTGCCACAAAAATGGTCAAGGAGCCATTTTAGAGGGATATGACATACAACGTCGCCGCAAGCAAATATATTTTTAAGAAGCATACACAAGTCTACATTGAGATATTACTATATTACCATAAATACGATGGAAATTCTACTAGGCTAGGAATCTAAATAATTAATCTATCCAGACACTTAAAATTTCAAGCAAATTATTTAAAAACATTCTTTTAAAATTGTATATTTAAGGTTAGACGTATTCAACATAGAATCAGAATTCTGAAATATTGAAACAAACACAGCAATTATTAAACAAATTGTTAATTAGAATATCAATCAGTTTGCGACCAACTGAGTAGATTTCATTGTTGAACAACTTTGATGTAGACGTAATAATATTAAATTGAAAAATTAGTGAAATAAATGTTCATCTGTTTAGAAATCTTGTATCTATAAATAAATCAATTGTTTTCAAATTGTTTTGTAACTTAAAAATCACTGAACAGGGAATAAGTAAATCCTTTTAACTATATAAAAAAACCTTATAATATTTTTGTGTCTCTGCAAGTACCTGTGCGGATATTTTATTGCCTTTTGTGAAATCTACGTGAGATTTGGCATAAAAGTAAGTCTTTGGTGGTCATTTTATTGCATACCTTAAGGGGAAGCGCATGGTATGTTCTACTATCGCCTAAAAATTAAGATTCCAACATTTTATCGAATAAAATCGTATCTAGCAATCATATTATACATATAAATGATATAAAAAGCACATTGTTAGAAAGATAAATGATTGTTGAACTTATTAATATTTTTTTAAATCGATTAATTGCTATTTTTAAATAAAAAAAGGGTTTTAGTGGCTTATGATGTGGATTTATCATGTCCCTGTGGCTTGTTAACACAATAACTTTTGAAAATATTAATTGTTTAACTCAATCTATTTTTTAATCTCTTCATCTATCATGTGGGAAGCCACTGAATATAAATGGCAGTGTAGTTTTGTTTTGTTTAGCTATAATTAATTTTTTTCGGCTCCAAAATGGCGAAATTTTCGTTGATTTGTTTGCCTCGTATACAAAAATATTTCTGTAAATGGGAAGCTACAGCCACAGAGTAGTAATGAGTAGTTTAGTTTGGCTCACAGAGTACATTATATATAGGGAATAATGTAAAATAAATAAATTATACTAAAAATTTAATTACAAATTTGTTTTGTAACAAAATAGTAAATTAGCAAGGTTCGATTGTATTTTAAACTATTCATTAATTTGTTTGATTCATAATTGGCCAAGCATGGCTAAATTTAAAAAAGCGACATCTACTGCAACATGGACAAACTGTCATGACATAATAATACCTCTAAGAAAAATTATAGTATGGACTGTATGCCACTGGTTTGGTAGTGTTTCTATATAGTTTGTGCTGGTTTTTTGTTTTTTTTTTCTGTGGTTTGGCTTCAGTCGCCTTCGTGAGTGGACATTGTTTCGGTTGTCAAAAAGATCGCTGTACAAATACACAATATTCGAATAACCAAATTTCTTAAATACTTATATGGAGTGTAGAGTAGAAGGAGGACCATCTCTATATATGAAAAGTGTCCTTAAAAACGCGTCCAATAAGGGTGGCGCTGCAGTAGCATAGGATAAATTTAAAATAAAGCGCCAAAATTAATTAGAATAAGATGGAGAAATAAACAAGGACCGACCAATCCGCTTGGTTTTGCACTACGTAAATAGTTGAGGTTTTGTATACTGGCATTTTATTAACTACTCTAGTCATAAATTTTTTTAAATATTTGAATTCAGTTGACTTCACTCCGTCTACAACAGCTATATTCATATCGTAGTCTTTCAGACGCCAGCGCTATTGTGGTAGGTTTTGGAACCTCTATTTTCAGTATATAGTGGGACACTTTTTCAACTTTCGCACCTTATAAGATGGTTCTCCTTCTACTCTTCACTCCATAAATACTTAATTATAATAATAAAAAGACATTTTTTATTACAACATTAAAAGCACAGAATAAATAATAGTAGTACGTACTAAAAGCAAGTAGTATATTTTTTTTTATCATGGGTGACATTTTCATGGTTTTCGAGGGTGTTGAAACCGATAGGGTTGTCGAAATGTAAATCCAAGATGGCGGCCGCAATAGGTATCAATTTTTTCATCATGGGTGTCATTTTTATGGTTTTCGAGGGTGCTGAAGCCGATAATGCTGTCTAAATGTAAATCCAAGGTGGTGGTTGCAATAGGTATAAATTTTTTCATCATGGGTTTCATTTTCATGGTTTTCGAGGGTGTTGAAGCTGATAGTGCTGTCGAAATGTAAATACAAGATGGCGGCTGAATTATGTACCAATTTTTTCATCATGGGTGTCATTTTCATGGTTTTCGAGGGTGTTGAAGCCGATAGTGTTGTCGAAATGTAAATCCAAGATGGCGGCTGCAAAATATATCAATTTTTTCATCTTGGGTGTCATTTTCATGGTTTTCGAGGGTGTTGAAGCCGATAGTGCTGTCGAAATGTAAATCAAAGATGGCGGCTGCAACAGGTATCAATTTTTTCATCATGGGTGTCATTTTCACCGTTTTCGAGGGTGTTGAAGCCGATAGTGCTGTCGAAATGTAAATCCAAGGTGGCGGCTGCAATAGGTATCAATTTTTTCATCATGGGTGTCATTTTCATGGTTTTCGAGAGAATTGAAGCCGATAGGGTTGTCGAAATGTAAATCTAAGGTGGCGGCTGCAATGGGTATTAATTTTTTCATTATGGGTGTCATTTTCATGAGTTTCGAGGGTGTTGAAGCCGATAGTGCTGTCGAAATGTAAATCCAAGATAGCAGCTAAAGTAGGTACCAATTTTTTCATCTTGGGTGTCATTTTCATGGTTTTCGAGAGTGTTGAAGCCGATAGTGCTGTCGAAATGTAAATCCAAGTTGGCGGCTGAAGTAGGTACCAATTTTTTCATCTTGGGTGTAATTTTCATGGTTTTCGAGAGAGTTGAAGCCGATAGTGCTGTCGAAATGTAAATCCAAGATGGCGGCTGCAACAGGTATCAATTTTTTCATCATGGGTGTCATTTTCATAGTTTTCGAGAGAGTTGAAGCCGATAGTGCTGTCGAAATGTATTTAAACTACTTTAAAAATTCCGTATAATCATGTTATACGTAATTTTTTTAATGCGCTTAAGGTATGCCCAATTGGATTTACCAATATTTTTTTTATTATTATTTTTACACATGTAGATTTTTGCACAAACTTCTTCGTAACCGTTACATAAATTCGCACATAAAATAGTTCGGAACATATTCTTTGATCTAGCACGGCTTGCAGATCTAGTACAGCTCATGCACTTTAGCATTATCATTATAGCCCATCTCACGCCTGATTCTTTCCCCTTCCCTTTGCCTTTTCTAACGAATAAGTCACATATACAAAATTCATGTCATTGTCACTTCATCTAGTGGGAGCTATCGGTACGTTGCACGTTTTGATAATGTAATAAAATCTACCGCGATTTCTCTAAATGTCCTTGTCTAATATGTTATCTATTCTAATATGTTATAGTGTTCAACTATTGGTATATTGGTAAGAATAGAAAGAGAAACAGAAACAGAAACTTTTTTATTCAATATAGATGTTAAAACGCCATCCAATCGCGTTTGTCTAAGCTCATCGCCCGATGGTGTGAGGTGAGGTAGGCGCCGCCAGGGGGGGGGGGTCGTGTGCCGACTTCCCGTGATTCCGGCCGTGGGCTAGGAACAGTAGCTTGACAGCAGCGGCGCGGTCGATTAACGTATTTTGTGGTGACTGCTGCAGCGATTTCGCGCGACCACATTTTGGTTTTGGGGTCTAGAATTTGGGCTTTCGTGGAGACCGGCTCGAATTAGTTGGTCTAAATTGTACGTTCGTGACAAGAGGCTTGCATTGAATTTGACTGATTAAAGTAATTTCGTTTGAAAGTAATTTTTTTTATAGGAGAGGGGGCAAACGAGCATGAGGCCCACCTGATGGTAAGTGACTACCGCCGCCCATCAACAACAGCAACACCAGGTGAATCGCAGATGCGTTGCCGGCCTTTTAAAAAGGAGTAGGAGTAGGTAGGTACTTCTTTTCTTGAAGGTCCCTAAGTCGTATCGGTCCGGAAAAATCGCTGGTGGTAATCGATTCCACAAGGAAGTTGTGCGAGGAAGAAAACTTCTTCTAAATCGCACAGTGGTTGACCGCCAATCATCCAGATGGAATGGATGGTATCGCGAGTTTTGCGCCATGTTCGATGGTGAAATTTGGCGGCTGGAATTAGTCCGAACAATTCCTCAGAGCACTCCTCGTGATAGCAGCGATAAAATACGCAAAGAAAATCAACATCTCTACGCAGTGCCAATGATTCAAGCCGATCAGAAAGAACTCGGTCGTCGACGATTCGAACCGCTCTGTGCTGGATGCGGTCAAGTGGAAGGAGCTGGCACTGGGGAGCCCCTGCCCAGAGATGGGAACAGTATTCCATGTGAGGCCGAACCTGCCGAAGCCTTGTAAAGTTGCAAGCGGTGTGCTGGCATGAAATACTGTCCTGCTCTGCTGAGCACGCCAAGCTTTTTAGAGGCCAATTTAGCCTTCTCTTCCAAGTAACCACGAAACTGCACGTCAATCGATATATCGACACCAAGGATCCCGATACTGACTGATGCAACAAGGGGAGTGCCTTGAAACTGAGGAGATACGACAAAGGGGTTCTTTTTGGCGGTAAACGCGCAAACTTGTGTCTTCTGTGGATTGAACTGGACTAGATTTAGTCGACCCCAGTCTGAGACTTGTGCAACAAAGTCTCGACTTCAGACACAAGTTTGTTCCGGTACTCAGCGACGTTTTCCCGAGAAATATTGGCACGACCGGTGTATAGAGCATCACCAGTGCTGTCATCCGCATAGCAATGAATGTTACTGGTTTGCAGCATATCATTGATAAGTTTTTGGTTAATTTTGGTTAATTTTAAGTTAATGGACTTGTAATCGGCGCATGCACAGTCTACTACGACCTTGATGCTCCGATCTGCAAGAAAACTGGTGAATCAATTGCACAATTTCTCGGGAAGCCCATAGGAAGGGAGCTTCGAAAGAAGCGCTTTGTGCCAAACCCGATCGAAGGCCTTCGTTATGTCCAAACTAACGGCCAACGCCTCCCCTTTGGACTTCACTGCCTCCGCCCATCTATGAGTTAGGTAACCTAAAGGATCACCAGCTGAGCGACTTCGACGGAAACCGTACTGGCGGTTACTAATCAGCTGTTGATCCTCAAGGTACCGCATGAGCTGGCTGTTAATTATGGTTTCCATTACTTTGGAGAACAAGGAGGTGATAGCAATAGGCCTGTAGTTGGACGGATCTGAGCGGTCGCCTCTTTTAGGGATCGGGTGCACCAAAGCTGTCTTCCATGAGTTCGGGACTACGCCAATGGAGTAGGAGTACCGGAAAAGACGCGTTAAAACCGGTGTCAATTCCGGAGCACACGTCTTCAGCACAATAGGTGGGACTCCATCAGGCCCTCTCGATTTGTTGACGTCCAGGGAGAGGAGCAGTGGCGTAGCTATGTAACCAAGTGCCCCGGGGCGAAAATGAAATTGGCCTATGGCCCTATTTAAACTAAACTAAATACTTTAAAGATGCAAAACAACTTCATAATCAGCTCAGTCGCCAACTGCAGGGCATAATAAAGCTTACGACTAAGTATTATGTTTAAAGCATAAACACTGACGAAGTAGATGACAGTTAATATAGACAGACAACATAACAGTAGAAGAGACACACGGAAGCTTTTGCTGTCGCACGGGTGGGCCAGACTAGATGAAGTGACGACCTGGTAAGACATAAAAGGAGGAGTTGTAATGAATGAATGTAATGAATGGGTGGACCGGTTTGAACCGAGGAGACCCACAACCTTACAGATAACCAGTGTGAAGTAGAAGTTTACTTCGCCTCTTAAGTACAGGTGGTCGAAGGCCTAAGCCCCCCTAAGACCCCTCAACATGGTTGTGTAATTAAATAAGAAACCATCCCAGGTACCAGCAACCCTGGTATTGGAAAATCCCTGGCTGAGCATCCACACCCAAGCTAACCTATTATTCCTTATAGGGGTTATCAGGCTGGGGGGGGGAGTGAAATTTCGCTCAAGATTAATACTGCTCGTGGCAAGTAGAGCAATAAGACAAAGGTAACCCATGCCACGCTATCCGTGAATTTCTGCAACATCAGGGGATTTCATTCGAGTGTTAACCAAGTTCACTAGATACCATCTGAAGACGGCGAAGCCGACCTTGCTCTTTCTAACCGAGGTGCAGGTGTCCTCTCCGGTTGATACTTCTCTACTATCCGGGGTACACATTATAACACCTTTGTGCCTTGGGCTGGAGTTTGCACATACATACGTCAGAGAGGACATTTGTTCTCGACGCCTCAAAAGTCTTGAAGTTCAGCGACGACCATCCTCGCGTCTACGTGTGCCTCTATAGATAATGCCGACACAGACCAACTCATCGACTACTTTCAAATCGCTGTAAACTCCGTGCTACAACATGTCCCGTCTGCAGAGACCTTGATCCTTGGTGATTTTAACGGCCACCACGCTGAATGGCTTGGTTCTCGTTACCAATCACGTGGGAAGATCTGTTTATGACTTTGCCTTGGCATATCTGACACAAACGGTTACTTCACCTACGCGGTTTCTAGATGTGGAGGATCGTGCACCTTGCCTGTTAGACCTTCCGCTGACCTCTCGTCCCGACAGATGTCAGGTCTCCGTCGACGCTCCTCTTTGCTTATTAGACCATTGTCTGATTCGGACTATGGTACCACTCACACTCCCATCGCGGTTGCGTTCTGCAGATCACCGCCGTGTTTGGCACTATAGGTCGGCCGGTTGGGACAGGATGCGGTCTTTCTTGCATCTTTTCCTTGAGGAAAGGGGCGGGTATGCTTCTCGCCGGATGATCCCAACGTGCTCCTGTCGCTGATGTGGTACCTCAGGGAATGGGACTCTTTATTCTATCATCTTTCGTGCCTGGTTTGATCGCTCCTGTAAAATTGCATCGCGCTATAATAGGAGTGCTTCACCAGCGCTGTTAAAAATAAGTATTTTTTTGTTTTCAAGTCGGTACGATATGGTTTAGACAGCTCACGGTGCGCATAGCACTACTATCGCTAGACGTAAAGTCTAGTGGGTTTGATGAAGTTCCTCCCATTGCGCTGAAGACGTATGCTATCTAATTGGCACCGGTCGTAACGTGTCTTTTCTAAAACTCTTTCTCCCTAAGCATAGATCCAAACTCAAAGAAGATAGCTTGAGTGAACCAGATCCCTAAAAATAACCGAAAATCAACCATTCAGATCTATCCAACTTGTTTTCCAAAATAATGAAAACTATTGTGAACTGCCAGCGCATGAGGTTGTGGATCACCTACTGAAAAGTAACCGCCAGTACCATTTCCATCGGGAATGCTCAGCTGGTGATCTTCTGGGTTACCTGACTCATAAATCGGTAGACTCTGGCCATTAGTTTAGACATATTGAAGGACTTCAATTGGGTTTGGCACAAAGCGCTTTTTCGAAGCTTCCTTCCTATGGGCTCCCCAAGAATTCATGCAACTGGATCAGTAGTTTTCTTGCAGATTGGAGCCACAAAGTCGTAGTAGAAGGTGAATGCTCCATTTATAAGCCTATTTATGCTGATGTTTCACAAGGCTACGTGCTGTCACCTCCGCTGTTTCTTCTGTTTATCAATAATATTTTGAAAACCAGTAACGTGTACTGGTGATACTTTATACACCGGCTGTGCCTATATTTCTCGGAAAAAATCACCGACTACCGGAACAAGTTTGTGCCTGAAGTCGAGTCTTTTCTGGATAAGGTCTAGGATTGGGGCAACTAAATCTAATAAGTTCAATAGCCAGAAGACGAGTTTAAACGTTTACCACTAAAACGAACCCTTTGTCGTAACTCCTCAATTTCAGGGCACTCTATGCTGCTTCAGCCAGCATCAGCATTCTCGGCATCGACATATCGAATAACGAACAGTTTCGTGGTCACTTTGAAGGGAAGGCTGAATTGGCTTTTAAAAAGCTTGGCGTGTTCAGCAGAGCGGGACAGTATTTTATACCGGCACACTGCTTGCAACTTTACAAGGGGCAGGTTTGGCCTAACATGGAGTACTGTTCTCATACCTGGACTGGTGCTCCCTAGTACCAGCTTCTTCCACTTGACCGCATCCAGCGCAGAGCGGCTCGAATCGTCGAACAAAGACGAAAGACGAGACGAAGAAATGTAACATCCCTTTTTATTTTCTATCGCATTTACTACGGGGAGTATTCAGAGGAATTGTTCGGATCAATTCCAGCCACAAAATTTCATCAACACATTTTACAAATCCACATCATCGGGATGTTTTTCGGTCCACTACTGTCGTACCGATACGACTTAGGGAGCTTCAAATGAGCTTACTCCTTTTTAAAAAGCCGTTAACGTGCCTACGATTCCCCTGGTGATGTATTTGTTAGTGGTGGTCGACACTTGCCATCAGGTGAGCCGCATGGTCGTTTGGCCTCTCTTCTATTTAAAAAGATAATAAAACGAATTAGACAATTATCTTTAACAATGTTCTATTTGTTTGGAATTATTTTTGAGTTTTTTATTCGAGCCGTTCGCGGTCAGGGGCCAAAAAGTTAAAGCTCGAAAATTCTTTATACAACTAAGATAGTACATAATTTTTCGAATTTCTTTCGTGGAGGCCAAGGGGCCCCTTTAATTTATGGGCCCCGGGGCACTGCCCCGCCTAGCCCCTGGGTAGCTACGCCACTGGAGAGGAGTGCTTTACGCACCGAGCGCTGTGTAAACAGTACTTCCTGCGTAGAGCACTCACACCGCGGGATGGTCGGCGGTGTGTTCTCCCCGTCATCTAGAGTCGAGTTGGAAGATAAAAGAGAGCCTAGCAGATCGGCTTTCTCTTTTGCGTCATGGGCCAATGAGTCGTCCAACCTGTGCCGAGATGGCAGAGATGGCTGACACAATTTCCCTTGGACAGCCTTGGCGAGAGACCAGAATGCACGTGTTCCCGAAGGGAGGCGAACTAGTTTCTCGCCAATTTTGGCGATGTGCTCTGACTTTGCCTTGGCAATGACACTTTTAAAGGACCTGGAGGCGGAATTATACTTCTTTTTAAGAGCGCTGGTATTTACATCCCATGACGTTGATGCGTCAGCCCAGGTTCGGTAGCACTCCTGCTTATAGCGTGATGAAATTTTGCAGGAGTGACCAAACCATGGCTGATTTCTGCCTCCGATAGGCACTACAGTTGATGGAATAAATAATTCCATTCCCTGAAGTCCCACATCAGTGCCAGAATCAGCAACAACGTTGGGATCATTCGGCGAAAATGAAACCCGCCCCCAAGGGTAGGATGCAAAAAAAGACCGCATTCCGTCCCAATCGGCTGACCTATAGTGCCAAACACGGCGGCAAGCTGCAGATCGCAATTGCCATTGGAGCGTGAGTGGCACCGTACTCCGGATCAGACAATGGTCCGAAGAGCCCAGAGGGGCATCGACGGAGACCTGATATCCGTCCGGATGAGAGGTCAGCAGAAGGTCCAACAGGGAAGGTACATGATCCACCACATCTGGGATCCGCGTAGGCGAAGTAACCAGTTGTGTCAGACCATTTGCCAAGACTAAGTCATAAACAGATCTCCCCGCATTCGGCGTGGTGGGCGTTAAAATCGCCAAGAATCATGCTCTCTGCGGATGGGACCTGTTGTAGCACGGAGTCTGCAGCCATTTGGACGTGGTGGATGGGCCGGCTCGAACCGGGGTGGTACCACGACCTCTCAGAAAACCAGCGTAAAGTAGAGGTTTACCTCTGCGTTTCGCTTGGTGGGTGCAGGTGGCCGGAGGCCCTTTTTACTGGGAATGAGGAATTACATCTTAGTCCTCACGGGTGACAACGCATCTACATTTTGATTTGTAATAGAGGATGGATGTAGACGTCCATGGGCCGCAGCAACCACTTACCATCAGGTGGACTGTGTGCTCGTTTGTCACCCTTATCCTATAAAAAAAAACACGCCGTGTGGTGCAAATTATTTTACGTAGAAGAGAGATTTAACATGGTAGTTAGTATGTTGTTGCTATAATAGTGGTATAGTTGTAGCACGAATGGTTCGGCTCGGCCGGGGAAGGACCACGCTCTCACAGAACACCAGCGTAAAATAGCAGCTTAATGCTGCTGTGTTTCGTATGGTGAGTGTAGAGGACCGGAGACCCTTTTTGTAGAACCAAGGCATTTCATCTTAGGCGTCACGGGTGACGATGCATCTGCAATTAGATTCGTAATTGAGGATAGATGAAGATGTCTATGGGCCACAGTAACCATCCACATTACCATCAGGTGGACTGTGTGCTCGTTTGTCATCCTTATCCTATAAAAACACATTATAAAACCGATGAACGGTAACCTAATAATTTAGTTCTCCCTCGATCCGAGAGTAGCGGTAAAGAGGTAAGGGTACGCTGCAGCTAATAAAGTTTCAGGAACAGGGTTAGCGTGACCAGGAAAAGTTAGCGCTCGCACAAAATACTGGTGGAAAATAGCTGCTGAATGTTGTTTGGCTTCGTATGGCGAGTGACAAGTTTTAAAGAACTTTGTTACTGGTAAAAAGGTATTAAAAAGTTTTGAAAAAGCATCTTAACGAGAAAGAAAGCTAAGTCAATGTGCTTTGCAATTTTCGGCTACATCACCAATTACCATCTGGTGGGATAGTAGTCGAGCAATGGCTTAATAGTTTTGAAAAACTGCTTACCGACGTTATTCCTCGATTAAGATTTTTAATTAATCTGAAAAATTTTAGTAACTTTCGACTTTGTATGCAATTAATTGTGTACGTATTCCAGACTTTTTTTTTCCTTTTTTTTTTGTGTGTCATGTGTCAAACGAGCAAATAATGTCTACTTTTAACCTCTTAAATCAACTATAAGTCGGCAATAGCCTCTTAGACTCAATAATAGTGAATACTGCGGCCAAATTCATCACTGGTGAGTGATGTACTCGCCATTGATATTACTACCGTATCCTTTCCAGTCCAGTAGCTTGATAACATCTTCTAATACAGCGGTGAAGAGTTTCGGGATATAACCTCACCTTGTCTTTCACCTCTCTGCAGCTGGATTGGTTTCGTACTCTGGTTCTGTACTCGGATAGCCATCGTAGCAAACACATTAGCACTTCGATATACCGACAGTCAACTTGGCACCGCGGAAGGGATTGGAGTATTGCCCAAATTTCGACGGAATCAAAGGCTTTCTCATAGTCTATATACGCAGGGCAAAGTGGCAGATTGTATTCTTCTGTCTTCTGTACAATTTGCCACAAGGTGTGTTTGTGGTCTATGCTACTAAAGTCTCTTCGTAAACCGGCTTGTTCTAAAGGCTGGAAGTCGTCGAGTCTGCATGCGAGTCGATTCGTAATGACTCCCTTTATGCCATGTAGTGCCGGTTTACTAGTATTCACTACCCCATGTCATTTCGTGGGTGTCGTAATTAGCGTTATAAGGGAAGTTAATTAGAAGATGGGTGTCAGCATCTTCCAAATGTGACAAGCATTTGTCAGGACGACTCCGTGGTGCAGTGGGTTAGCAATGAGTTGCAGCGCTAAGGGCCGCGTGTTCCATTCCCGCGCGGAGCAGATATTTGTTGGCCTGTAAATAATTGTTGCAGTTCTTGTCAATGTGAAATTTATGTATGTAAACTGACCCCACCATATAGGAGAAACTCCTAGTATAACGGAGGTAACGTGTTTAAAAAAAATAACAAATTAATAATTAAAAATAAAACAAAGTTACCACGCTTGGCATGGCTTTGTGAGATTATAATTTAATGTCAAAAACTATTGCAAGTTCTCTCGATCTTACAAAGTAATTAATGGTACCGGCACAGTATAAAATCTTTCCACTTATTCAGATGTTGTATGTCCGAGAAACAAAATATTTTGGGATCATGTGAAGTTTGTCAACACACACTAGAAGAGCGCGGCGGAGTAACTGCCTCATTTCCGGCACCAAAAACAAAGACGATATTTGCAGTCGTGCTGACAAATATGTATCATTATACTTACCTTCATATTTTGTCATCATTATCAGGCCGTAAAAATCCAGAGCTGAATTTTCTTTTTTACTTTAATACACCAGAAAAATATTGTATAAAAACAACTTGTGAAAGCTTTTTTAAATTATTCTTAAAAGCTAAAGTCAGTTATTTGTTTTTCATCACTCTTCTTCATTTAAGCTTTATGAAACCGCATTTTAATTTCATTCCTATTGTTAAAAAGTACCAGTATTTTTGCTCCTATCTTTAGTCTGCAGCCTCTCTGTCGCTGTCAATAAGCCACCGTAGAACAATCATTGATTTAATTCATTCTTTTTGAAACGTTTTCTAAATGAAAATGAACGTTATAGTTCTTTGATAGTATTATGTGCGGGTTGATTGTACACACTTCACCGTTTTTGATTTCATTTTATTCAAAGTATTATTTAGAGTCCTGTTTATTATTAAGAAACCTTTCCAAAATAATAAGTGTATTTATTTCATTATAATTCTCACAGCCCTTCTCAAGTTTACTACAACATAATCAAATAACATCTCAAACATCTTGAAAAAAATAATAATTTAAAAGTAAAACCGTGTACAACTGACTTCAATATAAATAATTAAGAATAACTCAAAAACTATTGGTCAGACCTTCATCAAATTTCAATGAATGAATGAAAAAAAATGATGAGGTAACATACACAAAAAAACATACAGTCGAGTACCTTCTCCTGTTTGAAGTCGGTGGAAAACAAGATAAAACATAAAAATATTTCGGTTTGAGACTTATAGTGACCGAGTTTTGTCCCGTGAAAATCATATCTGGTGACCGAGTTGTCGTTTGTAGGTTTCAAGTCTAAGGTAAGACACTCAGATCTAAATAATCCAAAAATATCATTGTTTCATTTAGAAACTAAAGATACGTTTGATTTTGAAATTTACATTTAAGTGATATCAACATCAACTATAATTTATTAACCGGAAGAGTAGTAAAGAGAAAACGTAAACAGTAAAACTGTTCTCTCTGGCTTTCTGCTGCTTCTTCCAAGGATAAAGGTTTTCTCCGAACCAGTGGTAAAATTATTCTATTCTGTACTGTTCTTTTATTTACCTGAATTATAAACACATAGCCTAAATATTGTTTTTTATTATTTTGTCTTGTATTCATAACATAAGTAGATAATAATTATAATAATATAATTATTTTTATTTTATTTACGTTTTTAGATTATTAAGATTTCTTACGTTGAAGAACCACGCTGCAGTTAAATTACGATTATAGCACGTATGGGTCGACTAGGCTGGGGTAGGCCCACACAGAACACCAGCGTAAAATAGCAGCTTAAGCCTGTGTAGAGAACCGTAGACCCTTTTTACTGGAAACGAGGCATTCCATCTTAGTCCTTAGGGGCTTTAACTTATCTGTGTTTTGATTCTTAATTGACGATGAGGATGTCTATGGGCTACAGCATCCACTTACCATCAGGTGGACTGTGTGCTCATTGGTCACCCTTATTATATAAAAATAAATTTTGACGGTTCTATGGCGAAGAGGCTTAGCAATGAGTTAGGGTCATCGATATACTCGTATATGTACTACGCACTAGATTTCGCATTCCGATCATTGACTATGTTCAACTGAACTGTACTGAAATCCTTACACTAAACTAAATATTAAGTAATTTGAAGATTTGTGAATTCCATAAGATAATTATTATTACATTTTATTTAGAAATATGTTTTTAGTTGTGGTAGTGTTTAGATTAATATAAGAGGTTAGTATATTAAATTCTTATATTTATTTTATATTAATATCTTATTTTATATTAAATCCCGCGCATGCGCGAAGACATAGAGTAGCACACAATTTTTGTTTGAAATAGCTTCTCTAGTAAGTAGTACATATAACTCAATGGTTACGACGCTAACGGCCGCGGGTTAGAATCACGGAGCGAACAAGGATTTCTATGGCCTACAAATAATTGTTCCGGGTTTGGATATTTGTCCCTATACATATGTATGCAAATTGCCTTCAAGATACAGGAGAAAATCCTAGTATGGGTTAATTATTCTTTTAAAAATGAAAAGTACCATGAAAAGTTTTTAATCTAAGAATTTAATAATTTTACAGGATAATGTTATCAAATTTCAATCCAGTAGTTTAAAAAATGTTTCATTGCATTGTAGTAGATTCATCTATAATTTTCAATATTTGAATCCCTTATATTTCAAATAACATTTAAATTAATTGAATTTTAAAAGCGTTAAATTTAAAAAGTTATAAAAATAATAAAGGAAATTGTTCTGCGTCCATACAATGTTCGCCTAAGAACCAACAGTGAAAAAAGATATCTGTTTAAGTCCGAAATTACACATAATTGTATGTAAGAACAATAATTCCTGACTGACACTTCTGGAAACTTAGATACTCGTATTAGCAGTTATCATAGAGATTTTGAGGTTATGTTTTATTTTTATAAACCATTACTATGTTATTGCTAATGTAAGCAGTTCAGTATTAGCCTAGCATTTATACGGTAAATAAAACTCAGGTTGTGATTAGGTATTTATTTTATTCATACCAAATAAATACAACTTAAACAGTCTCATTTGGTTGCTAGTTCAAAGTGCTTGCTTATAAGTACAAAGCTGCCACTCCAGAACCTTTCTCCCCCATCACTTGTCGCTTTTTCGATTTTTATTGCCGACCCACTGCCACTTCAACCTTCTGATCTGCTGAACTATTCAATCGCGCTTGTTTTTTTACGGATATCCTCTTTATGGATTTTATCACACAGATAAATCCTGAGCATAACTCTCTTCATAGTTTTCTAAGCGAGTTTGCGCATCCTCAACGGCTCGTATTCTTAGCAATAGTTACTTTAAAATTAATATGCGGCACCTTGAGGAACACCAGCTGATTAGTGACCGCCAATACGGTTTTCGTCGGGATCGATCAGCTGGTGATCTTCTGGTTTACCTGACCTGATAGATGGGCGGAGGCAGTAGAGTCCAAGGGGAAGGCGTTGGCCGTTAGTTTAGACATTGCGAAGGCCTTCGACTGGGTTTGGCACAAAGCGCTTCTTTCGAAGCACCCTTCCTATGGGCTTCCCGAGAAATTGTGCAATTCGATCACCAGCTTCCTTGCAGATAGGAGCATCAAGGTCGTTGAGACGGTGCATGCTCCGACTACAAGCCTATTAACGCTGGTGTTCCACAAGGCTGTGTGCTATCACCAACGCTGTTTCTTCTGCATATCAATGATATGTTGCTAACTAGTAACATTCATTGCTATGCGGATGACAGCACTGGTGATGCTCTATACACCGGCCGTGCCAATATTTCTCGGGAAAACGTCGCCGAGTACCAGAACAAACTTGTGGCTTTGCTGAACAAAGTCTCGGATTGCGGGCGACTAAATCTAGTCCAATTTAATCCTCAGAAGACACAAGTTTGCGTGTTTACCGCTAAAAAGAAGCCCTTTGTCGTATCTCCTCAGTTTCAAGGCACTCCCCTTCTTGCCTCAGCCAGTATCGGAATCCTCGGAGTTGACATATCGAGTGACGTGCAGTTTCGTGGTCACTTGGAAGAGAAGGCCAAATTGGCATCTAAAAAGCTTGGCGTGCTCAGCAAGCGGGACAGTATTTCATGCCGGCACACCGCCTGCAACTTTACAAGGCGCAGGTTCGGCCTCACATGGAATACTGTTCCCATCTCTGGGCAGCGGCTCCCCAGTGCCAGCTCCTTCCACTTGACCCCATCCAGCGCAGAGCGGCTCGAATCGTCGACGACCGAGTCCTTTCCGATCAGCTTGATTCATTGACACTGCGAAGAGATGTTGCATCTCTTTGCATTTTCTTTCGCATCTACCACGGGGAGTGCTCTGAGGAATTGTTCGGATTAATCCTAGCCGCCAAATTTCACGAACGCACATCGAGGTAGAACTCCCGATACTATCCACACTATCTGGATGATTGGCGGTCCACCACTGTGCGATTTAGAAAATGTTTTCTTTCTTGCACGACTTCCATGTAGAATCGATTACAATCAGCGATTTTTCCGGACCAATATGACTTAGGGACCTTCAAAAAAAGAGCGTACCCCTTTTTAAAAGGCCGGCAAAGCATCTGCAATTCCCTCCCTGGTGTTGCAGTTGTTCATGGGCGGCGGTAGTCACTTACCATCAGGTGAGCCGCATGCTCATTTGCCCGCTCTCCTATAAAAAAAAAAATTCATTACCTATCTTTCCTTTCTTATGGGTAAAGTTTTTTCACCAAATAAATATGGAACTACCCTGAAGAATAAAATTGGTTCACAATTGACAACAATATCGCGTAAGATACATAAAAATATGCAATCGAATTGATAACCTCTTTTTTGAAGTTGGCAAAAATATAGCAACTATTAAAATATTAGTATAAAAATGTCAATGTTTTTCTAATTTCAAAAATATGTTATTACTATTCATAATACATCGTTAATATATTATAACGTAATACTTCACAATTTAGTTATAAGTTCTATTATTAACATTATTATTATATTAACATAATATTATTTTATTGAAATCTTATCTTTTATATTATATTTATATTTCGAGGCAGATACCAGTAAGACATGTTAATTATTCTAAAAGTTATAATGCAACAACTTATTGTTTAAGGCAAATACAGCCTACAACCTGAAGGGATCATATCCAGCAATGGCCGTTCATGGGTCAGCTGCTTTTTTTTCTTTAGTTGGCACCTAAACCGAGAGTTTTCACATTTTAATTTGATTAGATTCTCGCATAAATATGGTAATCAATTCCATTAAAAGGGAAATGATTTATTAAGGCTTAGAATTATCTAAAAAAATTCTTTCAGTTGCGGAAAAGATAAAAGCGAGGTTAATGGCAGCTAAGGTCCACCCATCTAATCACGAATTTGATAATAAGAATCAATTTGCTAAATAAGCGACAAAAAAATCACCAACCACCACGCCATTATCACCCGCAGAGTGTTCACTAAAGAAATGTAAAGTAAAAAATAAAGTAATGGTGTAAAATACAAATCTATACCAATAAATAAAAAAGTGTTTGATTGTAATGTCCAAATTACAAATTAAATGTCTGTGTGTCGGTCTGTTTATTCCGGCTAATTTTCAAACCGGCTAATCAAATTTTGACGGGACTTCCACTGGCAGATAGCTTATGTGATAAGGAGTAACTTAGGCTACTTTTATTTTAGATAAATAATTGGGTTTCCGCGCAGTCAACTTAAAACCCCAAATTACACGCGAGTGAAGTCTCCGCGACTTCACTCGCGTTTAATTTAGGGTTGTTTATCCATAAAATCCGTCAATCCATCAAATCACTGTAGAAGCGTGCTCGTCGCGACCCCTGCCAGCCCTTTTCAGGGCTGCAATTCTACTTAGCTGCGCACCCATGCCAACGAGGGTTAGGGCGTCCCCCCAAGGCGACGCACACCAGCTCGTCCCCGTTGGTGTGGAATGCAGCGTGCAAAGCGGCGATGGGGACCGCCACCCGTCACGCACAGCCCGACACGGCGGAAGGTGGAGGACAGAGTGCAGAGTTGGCACGTGGAATGTTAGAGGAGGCATGAGAGATAAGACGAATGAGTTGATCGAAATAATGAAAGAAAGAGAATTAGATGTCGTGTGTATGTCGGAGACCAAACGGAAGGGCAGTGGTACTGAAGAGCTCCCTAGCGGGGCGTTAGCTCTATGGTCCGGAGTCCCGGAGAGCGAGAGCGCCCGCCAGGGAGTGGGGGTGCTGCTGTCGTCTCGGTTGGTCGATGTTATGACTGAATATAAAGTTGTGAACTCAAGACTTCTCTGGGTTCGCTTTAAATTGGGACTGACGAAGTTATTCCTTTTGGCTGTTTATGCGCCGGTAGCTTCGTCGTCCAGGGCTGAGCTGGAGGAGTTTTGGGAGAATGTAAGAGAAGTTCTAGATTTGGCTAGGGGAAACGAAAGAATTGTTGTATGTGGTGATTTGAATGGATGGGTTGGTACCGCTCGACCAGGGTACGAGTCGGTGCTTGGAAAGTTTGGGGATAAAAGGGTTAATGATGCTGGCAAGCTTATACTGGCGGTATGCAAGGAAAAGGGTCTTCTTGTGACAAACACTATGTTTAATCACAAGAAAATCCATATGTATACTAGAGAAAGAAAGAATGAGAGAAGTATGATCGATTTGTTCCTGGTGGATGACCGACTGCGAAAACAGGTGATGGATACGCGAGTGTTCAGGGGTGCTGACCTAGGAACGGATCACTATCTAGTGATTACTAGATTTAGGGGTCTGTTCGCGGGTTGGCGCTACCGGACGGCAGTAACAGAACCACAGTCGGTCTGTCGCATCCGAAGCTGGAAGCTTCAGGAAGCGGATACTAGGGACAAATATCATGCGAGGGTAGCCGAAAAGCTTGACACCATCGATGGCAGAAATGAATGTGTGGAAAGAACATGGCAGAACCTTAGGGATGGAATGGTAAGTGCAGCGGAAGAAGTGTGTGGAACAATAAAAAGAGGCAGTAGTAAAAGAAGAGATGCATGGTGGAATGATGAAGTGAAAGAAGCTGTAAAGAAGAAGAAGAAAGCATGGTTAGACTACTTGGCCTCTAGTAATGATAAGGATATGAGAGAGAAGATGAAAGAAAGATATAAGCTGCAAAAAGTTCACACGAAAGCATTGATTGAGGAAGTGCGTGAAAGGTGTAGAATGGAAGCGGACGAAAGGTTGTCGCACAACTTTAAGGAGAACTCCAAACTCTTCTGGAAAGAGGTTGGAAGGACCCGAAGTGGTGCGACGGCCTTAAGAATGAACAAAGTGCTTTCGAGAACTAATGACGTCCTCTCAGACAAATCGGACGTCATGCAGCGATGGAGCGAATTTTATAGAGAAATGTATGCGTGTGATGATCTTAGTGAGGGATCCGGGGATGACGCCGAGACTGGTACGCCAGACCCGGACCTCGATGACACTGAGGTCATCAGTATGAAAGAGATTGAACGTGCGATTCGAAGTTTGAAATGTGGTAAGGCTGCGGGACTAGACAGAGTTACTGCTGAAATGGTCAAGTATGGTGGGCCTCGCGTCTGGGACAGCTTTCATCTGCTGTGCAATTTTTGCTGGCGGACGGGGGATGTCCCGGATGATTGGCGATCCGCAGTCATTGTGCCTTTATATAAAGGTAAAGGTTCACATTTTGACTGCGGGTGCTATCGGGCGATCAGCTTGACCAGTTTAGCAAGTAAAGTTTACTCGAAGGTTTTGACACGTAGGATGCAAGAGAAATCGGAAAGATTTCTATGGGAGGCACAATGCGGATTTAGACCTGAAAGAGGATGCACGGATCAAATGTTTTCTCTCCGCATGATCACGGAAAAGCTTCTGGCTGCTAACCAGAGGATTTTCTGTGCTTTTGTGGATCTTGAGAAAGCATTTGATAAGGTTGTAAGGAAGAAAATGTGGGAACTGTTGCCGGGGTATGGTGTGGATGGTCGATTGCTAAGGGCTGTGCAGTCACTTTACTGTGACTGTAAAGCCTATGTGCGGGTAGGGCATGACCTGTCACCCATGTTTAGCGTCCAAACGGGCGTAAAACAGGGTTGTGTCATGTCTTCCTGGCTGTTCATACTGTATCTCGACAGCTGTTTACAGAAGCTGAAAGATAGCTGTTTGGGTGTGAAATTGGGTGACATTAAAGTAAATTGTCTGCTGTATGCTGATGATGCAGTGCTTATTGCGCCATCAGAGGCAGAACTGCAGGCATTAGTCACGTGTATGAAAGAGGAATGTGAAATTAAAGGTCTCCGCTTGAATGCTAATAAAACTAAGGTTCTGGTATTTGAAAGGGACGAAGAGAGAACGAAGTGTGAAATATGGGTAAATCAGGAATGTCTAGAACAGGTAAATGAAATTGTATACTTGGGGAGTGCTTTTAGCCGGGATGGAAGATGTGATGTAGATGTGGACAGGCGTGTCGCTGCCGGGAACAAAGTCAATGGTGCCCTGACTGCGTTAGTCAAAAGGCAAGGCGTAGTGAAGAGTGCACGCCTTGCAATACATAACGCAGTGTTGGTACCGACTTTGTTATATGGCAGCGAAACCTGGGTGTGCCAGAAGAAGCATAAAAGCAAGTTCAATGCAGTGGAGATGCGATCTCTTCGTAAAATGTGCGGCGTTACCATGGCCGACCGGAAGCGAAACGAAGAGATTCGCAATATGGCAGGTTTGAAAGATGACCTTATCACAAAAATTGATAAGGGCGTGCTTCGATGGTTTGGGCACGTTGAGAGAATGAGTGAAGACCGAATGGTGAAGAAAATATATAGCGCGAAAGTTAATATTAAAAGGTGTCGAGGTAGACCGAGACTAACTTTCGAAGACCATGTGAGCAAACTGCTCGAAGAGGGGAGGGTCAAGAGTACTCGGATACCTAGACGTGCATGTATGAAGAAGATAATGAATCTGAAAGAAGCGAAAGAGGTATGTAAGGATCGTGACACATGGCGATCTGTTCTCTCTGGCTACCCCGTCAGGGATTGTGCGTGACGATAAGTAAGTAAGTAAGTAAGTAATTCATCAAATACCTTACAGAAGTCAACGTCCAGTTGATGGTGGCATCAATTTTTACTTTCTCGTATTGCTTATAAATATTTAAAAAGAAAGATGTAATCTATATTTCGGAGAGGTTAATGTAGTTTTGTATCTTATAATCCACAATCCAATCAACTAATAATTTGATATTGATAACGGTAAATAAGTCGACGAAGCTTATTAGCTATTAACTAATTACTACTTTTGTAGATACAGGATAATATAGTAAATAACTTAGCGATATAAATTATACGCGCAGTATTTGTAAAAGTGGTAGAGCTATGCTGCAGATAAATTATGATTGTAGCACTAATGGGTCTGCTCTACCGGGGAAGGACCACGTCTCACAGAATATTGGCGTAATTTAGCAGATTTGTGCTGCTAAATTAGCAGCTGGTGTTTCGTATTGTGAGCATAGAGAACCGGAGACCCTTTTTGCTGTAAACGGGCATTCCATTTTAGTCCTCAGGGGTCGATAACGTATTTTATTTATTTATTAATTTAAACTTATATGCACAAAAATTAAAATCGTAGATAAAGCGGACGGGATTCTCTCCCATTCAACAATTTGGCTAAGCGGAGATAAACTTATGGGAGGTAGTGCTGCAAAAATAAACTATTAATAAAAATACAGACTTATACAAATACATATATCTACTTTAATACGTACAATATATATATATAATATAAATATATACATAAAATTATATATGTCTATGCCATGATAAATAATGAAAATATGTGTGAATAGAATCATTCTTTAAGAAAAAGCGTTAATTCACACTTGCAATGCTGTTCTAAAGTGTTTACGAACTTTGTGTTTAAAAAAAACTTGTAGATAGCTTTTTTTAATATTAAGGGGTAGTTCGTTTTAGAGTCTTATAGCCCTAAGAGCGAAAGAGTGGGACGTAATATAACTAGTACCGTGTAAAAGCGTCAGTAAGTTGACCCCTGGTGTTGCGGTTGTTCATGGGCGGCGGTAGTCACTTACCATCAGGTGAGCCGCATACTCGTTTGCCCCCTCTTCTATAAAAAAAAAAAACTTGAGATTATCCGAAGAATGAAAAAAGCAATGATGAGAATCTCCTAGGTACTGAAATTTAGATTACCACCACAGGCTTCTCTCCTCCTCCATATTGTATGAATATACGTATCAGTCGAGCGACTGATCTGAGTCTGTATCCGAGTTGCTACTGTCACCGAGCGATAGTTTTGATAAACCGGTTTGTAAATAGTTATCGATAAAAATGGCAAATGGCAACTATATTCTATACAACCATGTCCCTTTTGAATATAATTATTTTTGAGATTATGTTTTCTGATTTAATATATATATGTATATATATATATATATATATATATAGTAAGCTTTATTGTAATATAGTTTAATATTAAAATTGCATCAAATTAAAAATAATGCAATAATTTTGAGTATTAATACATTATATGTTATCGATACAGATCGCACTAGACCGAGCAATACGTGTCGGTTCTAAGAATAAATTGACAAGATTATACGATTTAAATAATGAGCTAAACCTAATACTAATGGAACAAGTTTCAAAGAGATTGATGTTAAAGTCTCCACATATTAGAACAGACTTGTTTTGTTTACTAAGTTTGAGCAAAACTTCAAAATCCTTTCAAAATATTCGTAAGTAGCACATGGGGATCTGTAAACACTTACAACAATGAGTTGCTATGGCTCGACAAAGGCCATTTCTATAGTTCGCTCAACAAAAAGGCTCACATCTCATCATCATCATCATCATCATCGTCATATCCTTACGTTATTACACATTATATAATAATTATTTATCCGCTAATATTAAGGAGCCACCACGTAAACTTTTTCTCTATTGAAAGAAATGACCACCTGGTGCTTTCTGAAATTAAACATTAGATTATGATCTTTTTACCAATGTTCAGTAATACAAAGGATATAAATGTTGTTGCTATTTAAAAACAATTTAATTTCCAATTCTTTACCCATCATGCCTTTTATGTTTTGATGCAACAGGTGTAAACAATTCTTATTACTTATTTGTGGGCTGCATTATAAATTTATCAAACTTTTATTATTGCTAGAGATTGCCTCTATTGTCGAATTCACAATTCAAGTTGGAACTGATTCCAATAGAAGCAGTCTTGGTAGCCAAAAACTTGGCTAAGTTAAAATGTAAATAATAAGATAGCACATTTGCTACCAATCTTAAATATACTTGGATAGGTAATATCTACCTTTTGTCCAAAACTTCTTAATTACATTATTTATGTCAATTAAATGAAATTTATCATTATTATCATTACAGTTATATGTCAAATTTAAATTATTATTACATATTCAATATTCAATTGTAAATTTAAGTTATGTCATAATAGTCTTTATGTGATTGTTGAACAAGACAATTTTGTGTATGACGGGACCAGCACCATTGCACGTGCGGCGCGGTAGCCGTCTGTGCAGTTAGACAGAATTCTTGTAAATAACACGTGTTCCGCACACCTGCACCATTGCACCTGCAGTGGCGCTCGTTTTGCTTGTATAAAACGGACGGCGCGGCCGCCGTTAGGACAGTCTTGGCTCTGACATGGAACGGTGCGCTTTTCGTATTCCGTTACTAGTTTATCCTCGACTCGTTGGATAATTAATTAGTGTAAACGAATTAATTATTATTCTTAACTACAAAATTAGTCTCTGTACTATACTCTATTGCATACTCCTACATGTACATTTAAGTTATTAAGTTGTTTGGCATATCTTAATAACTGTTAGTAGGATAGAATTGGGGCTTCTGCGTCACTTGCTCTCGCTTCGCTCGAGTTACGTGCCGCTGATGGTCCCAATTCTCCCCAGTCCACATTTTTAGTCTTACCAAATTAGTGCCTATATGTTCGCAAATTGCTATATTATATGTATTTATTTAACCAATGGTGTCGGTCGGTATATTATATGTATTTATTTAACCAATGGTCTAGTGGTTAGTACTACGAGCAGACTACAAAGCGTGACGGTTGCGGTTCGATTTCCACACAGTATATATATTAGTGTGCATGAACACGTTTGTTTGTATTGTTGGACGCCTTTTCTATATGTAAGAAGCGAACGCCAGTGGCTTTGCCCGCACAGTTTACAATTTTTTCTATCTCACGGGAACATGTGTACTTCCACTTCCAGTTGAGTTAATGAGCATAATATTCAGAGCGTTTGTAAGATGCTGCTGGTATTGCTGCACCTATAGGATTAATTTCTAATGATACGACTTGTTTTGACTAACTTAATTATGGTCAGTGCTAATAAAACAATGTTTTTTTTGTAATTTATACCATATATAGCACTAGCTCCAATTACTTGCACGAGTACAAATATCATTACCTTATTACCAAAATCTATCGTTTCAATATAAAACCTCTACAATTTCTTCTATTTATGGCCAGGTATTGCAACATGTGTAGGAATCAAATTAAAAAGTGTCCGAAGCTGAACTTATGCCATTGTTTCATTATTGTTTTATTCTCATAGCGAATGGACATTGACCATAACGTTCCTCAAATATCTATATTGGTGAGTTTAATCATTTGACTATTCAGAAATTCAGTCGTGATTAACTTTTATTTGTTTTTTTTTTTACTTCATACTTGCTTTGTTTATTGCAGATTATGGCCAACACTGAGGAAAACATTGGTATAAATCCTATCAATAATCCGTATTACTATGCTCAGGATGCCGACAGATTTATAATAAATTATTACAACCTAGAGAAGCAGCTTCATGATTTACCACCAAACAGCAAAGCTATAAATAAAGAGCAACAATCGAAATCAAAGAAATATTCTAGGAAGACGAGTCGTTCTCAAGAATCATCGTCATCATCAAGATAAAGATAAACGAGGCTGTCGCCTAATTAAAATCAACATTTACAGCAAAACAATAATATGTCATCAACGATCTTAGTGCTAATATAAGCGTTCAATATGTTGTGGATTCAATGTATGATGAAGTGTGAGATGCTACAAATAAAAGGAATGCTACAAAAAAAAAAGGAATAGGTAAAAAATTAACCAGTAATATAGAAAACTAGTAATATAAGTAATATAGCTTGAAAAATATAATAAAAGTTATTATACATTGAATTTTATTGTTGTTTCATTATGTATCATCATCAGTACTTAATTGTAGAGCGAAAAAAGATAGACATTTATTGTTTCAACGAATATATTTATTAAAATTAAATATAAAGTTATTAACATGATAAAACATGTAACTTAAGCAATACAGTTATCTATTAATTACTTATACAGTACACAGTAGTACATTTTTTATAAGATAAGAGTGACAAACGAGCAAACAGTCCACCTGATGGTAAGTGGTTGCTGCGGCCCATAGACATCTACATCTATCCTCGTTTGCGAATCAAAATGCAGATGCGTTGTCACCTGTGAGGACTGAGATGAAATGCCTCGTTTCCAGTAAAAAGGGTCTCCGGTTCTCTACATTTACCATACGAAACACTGCAGCATTAAGTTGCTATTTTACGCTGGTATTCTGAGAGAGCGTGGTCCGTCCCCGGTCGAACCGACCCATTCGTGTTACAACTATACTACTAATATAGCTGTAGCATGGCTCTACCACGTAATTAAAATTATATAAAATAAAATAAAATACAGTTTTATAGTTTCCCATGGTAACGTATTGTAGCCATCTGCAATAATTGGTCTTTCGTCATCATCTCTATTAAGTACAAGTTTATCAACTTTTTGAGTAAATATTTGATGATTTTTTCATATAATTGGACACATACTATTTTTTAAGTTTTCATTAGACCATAAATTTCGTCACTTTGTTTTCAAAACAACATTTTTTGATACATAAAACATTTTTAACGCACAGGTTTTCTTATGAGTAAAACAGTTATACTATACAGTAAAGTAACTTTACAATAAAGTTCACAAAGAGTATTTTAATTGGGAGCTCTGAAGCAATTTATATCTATGATAGTATTATTTTCATCACAAAGAACGTGTACCTATTTTATTTTTTCACATCCATTTAAAAAATCTTTTTATTTTTCAAATATGTTTTGATAATTCTGTGAAACTCTCTATAATCAACAAAGCCCTCACTCCATCGGTACTCTCTCTGTGCTTTTTAATCCAGCAATTTTTTTATCTTTTCAAGAGAAAATAAAGGAAACTGGTAAGGACATTTAATTATGAATATTTTGGTGTACTCTAGAGTAACTATAGCAAATTCTTTTACTATAAATTCACTTTTGCTATTTTTAATCCTTGAAGATCTATGATTATTGTATCTATTCATGATATTTTTTTAACGATATTACTCAGTGGTTTGTACTTGAATATATAATCGTTTAAAATCGAGCAATAAGCAGCTGACTGATCTGGATTTCTTGGTCTGTTTCGATTTCAACTCTCACGTAGATAGAGACGTTTTAAAGTTTCGTGCTGTTCAATCAATTACAAATGATGGCGCTACGTCTCTGAATGCCTTTAAACCCATCAACGGCTCTGACTGGCTTCCGTGATACGACTGTTGAAATCTCGCATACTGTTCGTAAAATAAAGAAAACTTATCTTCTGAAAAACTGACATTCACTCCCTCATAAGGATAATATGATGAATTAAAAATACTCTTACATCACGTACGTGACAATGGTTAAACTCTGCCATTGATAATACCGCATTATGTTTGCGGCTGGTTTGTAAGGCGATGAAAACAAATCGTGGTTTCTCTATTTGCGATTAAGTTTTTATAGATCAAGTTTGTTTACGTGTTTTGGATAGCAATGGATACTCATATAAGTCCCAGGAATGGAACGCTAATGGAATAGTTCTATCTTCTTCTAAATGTTTTTATAGGTTGATTGTTTCACGATCTGATACTTTGATGTGTGGAACTCGCCAAACAGTTTTATTTATTATAATATCATTTACGACTTCACCTGTATTTAACTTGATCGCATTTAGATTCGTTTTGCTTCTTAATAATACTAACTTGTGTATACAATTAATTATATTTTTTTCATAATCTTCGGCAAATCCTAATACCTTGTTCAATGGTATAGATGCGGAAAACGCTCCACCACTAGTATTGCTTGTTCCTGCAGTTGACCAGCCCCAAACTCGTGCACATTTGGATTCATTTTCATTTAAGGATAGATAAGATTTTGTTGTGGTAGTGATACCCGCATTCTTTATTTTATTTTTTTTACTCCATTATTGTCTTGTAATAGAAATAGTGCTGGATTATTTATGAAATGTACTTTCTTTACCTTTTCTTTCGTGGTGCTGTTATAAATGTTCACTTTTCCCTCGATGTATAAACTACTGAGTTAAAGTAGCACGTACAGGTCTTGCTGATTAATAGGAAAACGTATTTCGTCATTCTTGTTAAAACTAGTAGCATATGGGTTGTGTGAATGATACTCGAAACTTTCAATGCTGTTATCGTATGATATTTGTTGCGATATGTTTAAAATATTCATTTTATCAATCCAACTAGCTTAAGAAATTCTTTTTTAGTCTTGATAAGCTTCGTTTTTAGCTGAAGAGGTGTGACTTTATGAGGTTTTCTGTTAGAACTGACTTGGATAATTGACGTAGGTAGGCTTTTATTGAAATTTATAATTTTTTTCGGAAATGTAAATACAGTTGTACTTTTTCACCTCGTTAATTTATCTCTTTATTCTCAGCGTCTAACAGCTTTATATTTAACTTAGATAGCACTTATTTAACTTTTTTAACGGGAAAGAATGTTAACAGGAAAATAAATTAAGTTTTTAGGTATTTCAATTATTCGATAACCAGGTGGTACAATAAGTACAAATTCATAAATTATATGGCTTGCTTTCCCGTTGACAAATGAACCACTAACTACATCGCATTCAATCTGCACGATGGTTTTCGATAGAATGCTGACAGGATACTTTGATTCATTACTTATATTTGCTTTTATTGTTTCCATAACAAAACCTAAAATTTAATCCAGTGATTCGCTTCTATTAAAGTGAACATCTTCAGAGCAAAAAATATTTGTTTTCAATGTATTATAGTTACAAGTTAGTTTTAATACAGTTTTCTCAATGTTATTTTTTAGATAATCACAAATATCTGGAAGCTCGTAAGACCCTTCAGGAATTTGGATCATTTCTTTTTCACCATAATAAAATCTATTGTTACTTTCATCTACATTAGGAATAGAATTGAAAGTTCCAGAATGCAAAAGACCGCATTCGGTAGTCTCCTCGTAGTTCAAATGTCTGTGAATATTTTGTTGATAAAAAAACTCCTGTCCCAGTTATAGACACAGTAAAAGACATTTTTATACTGATAAGTTTATTTATTTCACACACTATATAAATGCTTTTCCCAGTAATTCCTTAGAAATTTAAGATGACCACAGTTTGCAGCGCCAAACGCTTAATGTCGTGCATAATTATAGTTGATAGATAAGTTATGTCTATATTTAAATAGTTCTAACGGTGGTTTTAATTTACGAAAATTATCATAATATTATACATATTTATTATACTTTACAAAGTCTACCCATTGCGTTCCAAGATTTCTGTAGCTATTCAAATTCAATATTCCACATTCTATCTTTCTCGGTTTCAAAGTTAATTTATTTCTCATGAAAACGTCACGAAATTATGGAATGCCACCTGCGTGTTTTAATATGTCTAGATTACTGAGCGCACGTCTGGCTAGCCGTCTAATTAGTTTTTTGAGGAGTTAAGATATGAACCTGCTCCTTGTTTATGAGGTTTAATATATAATCCTTTTCCTAGAGCAATCGCTTCTATCATTCTGTTGTGTCTTTCGGATTCTTGAACTCTTTTGTGCTGCTTTTGAATCATTATCAGCCGTTGCTATACCCGCTGCTCCACCAGCTAATGAGCCTAAAGCTGACAATTCCGCAAATATGGGAATAAGCGGTAAAATTCCGCCACACTTTGGAAGAGGAAAACGACGAAGTAAACTTATTCCTTTTTTATTACTAAATATTTTCTTTGCAGCTGCAAAGGCATATTTTATAGCTGAGTGGTTTTGGATTTTAGTTTTTTTTTTAACTGAGACTGTATTTTTTTATCCCATTCTTAAATTTTTATAGCACTCCCCGCCCGGATTTTTGCTTTCGTCGCATTTTTGACTATCCATGAAGCTATTTTTTCTCCTTTCCCAGCATCTTTCGATTTCAACCTCCTCCAAACCATATTCAAAAGTTCTAAATCCACTTTT
This sequence comes from Parnassius glacialis, assembly GCA_033319125.1. Classification (NCBI taxonomy): domain Eukaryota; kingdom Metazoa; phylum Arthropoda; class Insecta; order Lepidoptera; family Papilionidae; genus Parnassius; species Parnassius glacialis. Next base: position 16,029,866 of record JAVANC010000023.1, on the reverse strand, counting down.
TGTCGAGCGCTCGAATCTTTGTTAATTTAAGCAATATCATGGAGCATGCAAGCTTCATCCAATTTGTTAACCCCCCGATCACCTTTGAGTAACCGTTTTTGAAGTTTCGTTCCGGGGCCGCAATATTGATAGCCAGGTAAATGTAACTCAAACGGTAAATTACCTATCACGTTATTAATTATACCACTGCCTACCTTCATCGATAAGTACAAAATGAGATAATTAAGTAATAATGGGTTATTTATATACCTACACTACTTATTCACTTTTGTCCACCTAACTACTCTCTTTATCATTCAAGCCTAACCATATAATTAAAAGCTTATTTGCTTTTCTTTTAATAACTTTTTCAATAATATAAAGGTCTGTAAATTTAGTTTTTTGTAATTTGTAACCGTAAAAAGAGTAAAAGTAATAATGATATACTCCTCGTTTACCTAAAAACTGCAATAATACGGAAAAACAAAACTATAACATTAACCAATTCAGGAACCATACGACAAGATAATACATATTATACTTAAATAAAGTCAGTAAAACAAACAAACTATCTGAAAATACATCATCCTTCGAAAATAAATAATTGATTAATTTGAAAAATAACAATTGAAAAGGTAGATATATATAAAAAAAATCTTCCGAAATAGTAGTATCACTGGAATATACCGACAACCTTCAGTTCTTAGGATTTGAGATATCCTCAAATTTGAACTTCAGGTGGTTCATTGAGTCCAAGGCCAAAGCAGCTGCAAAGGAACTGGGAGTCCTTGCAAAGGTGCAGCGATACTTCACGCCGGGATAAATGCTTACTTTATTCAAAGCGCAAGTCCGGTCGTGCATAGAGTATTGCTGCCATATATAAGCTGGTACTGCAAAATGCCACCTAGCAGCTTTGCACTCAAAGGAAAGGCATGTTAAGAGGCTTATTGGTGACCCGAATTTGGTTAAAACCAATCTTACCTGCTTCGAACACAGACGCAAAGTAGCCTTTCGGTTTTCTATAGGATGCATTTTGAAGAGTGTGCACAGGAATTGCATAATTTAATTTTTCCTTGAGTGGAATATGTTGCCAGCATCTGTCTTTCCATTCGATTACAGTGTGGGTGTTTTCAAGGCAAGAGTAAATAGGCTTTTGTAAGTCAGTGCGCTTCACTGTCTTAGGCTATATCACAACTTACCATCAGGTAGGATCGTTTCGCGCTTCTTTAGTGGAATATAAAAAAAAAACTTATCAACCGAATGTATTCCTAATGATTGTCCAAAATCGACTATATTATTGATACACAAAAGAGGGTACAAAGGAGATGTGAACAATAACATACTAATGAGTTTAATGTCAAATATACATAAATATAAGATATTCTCCAAGATAATACTAAAACGAACTGTTGTCACGCTCGATGAAAAACAACCCAAATAAAGGGCTGGCTTCCGAAGTATCTTTTAGACGATAGACCACATTTACGTATTAAGACAGGTGATTCAAAAGCATAAGGTATACAACAAAGTCTTTTACAATTGTGAGAAAAAAAACTTAAATAATGACGACACAATACCATGGAACCATAATTCTGGTACCATGTTGATAAATACTGTATAAACATTATTAGATTTTGTGTTAGCTCTTTGATGAGAATCTATCGCGCAATATCAGCTTACATCGTTAGTAACAGTTACTTTTTTATTTTAATTACTTCACACTTTTAAAACATTGTTATAAACTGTAAACTACCGTATTTAAAATTAAAACTTTTAATTAAATTCAAAATTAATTGTATCTACAGTGTACCTATGTTAATAAAGCGGCAAAAAAATCACCAAATTCGGACCCGAACGGTATCACGTTCGAGTTAATAACAAATAAGTCTGTAAAGAATTCAAAGTGAAATGCTATACCATATCATTTTGATTATGAGCTTTTGTAGGTCCCACTGGTTATAAACTTTTGTCTTAAGGTTCCGTCGAATAACTGATAAGAAGATGCTTCGCAGTTTTCCTAACGCAGTCCAGCCGAGATGGATTCGTCTCGTCTCGTCTCTGTCGGTTGACATCTTGGTCGAGGTCAGCCATGCCTAATCCTACATTTTGTCAGTGATGACTTCAGGAACCAAAACCTGGTCCTGCACCACTGACTGTATAAGGAAGTACAAAATCAATTAGCGAGCGATGGAGATGAAATCAAAAAACAAGAGTAACTGATATATATACCATATCATAAAAATGATATTATGGTTTATTACATATTGGTACTTCGTTCTAGAGTCTTGATTCCGTAAAAGCGAAAGATTTGGACATATAACCAGTACAATGAAAAGGCCTTTCTTTCCAATGTGTTGTCAGTTCTTCAGGTATACGACCGCCCCATTGCCATGTCTTGATTACTTATACAATTTTAATCTGTTTTTATATGTGTCCTTTTAATTTAAGAGCGTTTACAAAGCGAGCGATTGTAACTAATTGCCAATCAGCATTCAGTGATTAGCAATATAGGACGAAACAAATGCATGCATGCTAAATGTTCTATATGTTTCAGTTCGACTGAGATGGCGGACGTCTAGTCTTTCGCGTAATAAAAATTAATTATGCACCTATATTGTTTTACTTTAATGTCGCATAATATACAGTTATTTTTTTTAGGATAGGGCGACAAACGAGCACACAGTCCACCTGATGGTAAGTGGTTACCGTGACTCATACACATCCACACCTATCCTCAATTAAGACTCAAAATGCAGATGCGTCGTCACCCGTAAGGACTAAGATGGAATGCCTCTTTCGAGTAAAAGGGTCTCCGGTTCTCTACACTCACCATACGAAACACAACAGCGTCAATTCAATCAAATTATTTGTAAAATCAAAGCATTAAGAATGAAAACGAAGTATTCTTAGATTTTTTTCAGTTTAAACTTGATTAACAATGGTTAAAATCAATTCTACTTTGCGTGTCTTTACTTTGTGCGCCGGTTTAAAATGAGCTCGAAATGTCAACGCTACGTTTCCAACAAAAGGCTTTAATTCTTAGTTAGTAAGCAAAGTTATTTTATGTTAAAAGAATTCCGCCATGTTTTATTTTAACGCGTCTGATTTTTTTATGATGCAAATAAGAAAGAAAAGAATTATGAAACAACAACTCTGAATTTATAATTAGCAGGGTGTGAGCCGGCATCCGAAACGAGGTGACAGTGAAAAATTTCATATTCGGTCGCTGCAGCGTCGACATACTATGCCAAAATATCGAAGACATTTATTTTTATTCGAAAAATCTGGTATAATTCCTTAACATTCCTTATCCTAATCAAGTTTGGAGAAGACAGTAACCTAATGGTGGAGTGCGGATGCGAGCTCATGAAATCGTGGGTTCGATTTTGTTGTCCAGTTGGCTGTAACAAGAAAATGATATAATTTTTTTTACCAGACTGCTCCAGGAGCGTTACGTATGTAATTTACGTATATAGGTATGTTTGTATGTATGTATAAATGTTTGTATATATGTATGGCTGTGTGTGTGAATATGTGAAATAAATATAGCTTAACAGATTTGAAGAGTAAGGTATAGTATTATTTGTATATTATATAGTATATTAGATTTTTTTTATTCAAGTTTTTTTAGTTCAAGGAACGTCAATTGCTCTACAATTTACGGCATTATTACCAGCAAAACGCTAGAAAACCCTAATAAGGTGCTTTTTGACAAACGCGTCTTTATATTAATTGCCTTATAATGGATTACTGCAGCCTATATTTTAATTTTTGACTCTGATTCACAAGAGATTTGTGAATAGAGTAAATGTTGTTTTTTTGATAACGTGAGAGTTTCAGCTCTACGATGCAAATAACCTATTTTCACTTGCAGTTACTTTTGTAGTTAGTGCATCATGTATCAAAATATATATATACTCGTAATAAAACGGAAAACGTAATCTCGCAATGTAAGATCCTTCATTGAAACCGATTATATTTTAAATACGAGTGACACAAAAGAATCACTTAAGACGAACCCTTAAGCAAGATTGTCTCGGCACCAGAGTCCAGTTCAATACTCTTTGTCAATATTTGAGCAACGCGGAAAATCGACTGGGGAAATCGGAGGTATTTTCTTTGCTGCAGCGTAAAATCGGAAATAGTTTCCATAAGAAATGAATATTTCATTTTTTATTTTATTTTTCACAGAATGTAAAGTAACGTAAAATATTTTTAGTGGTTTAAGAAAAAACAGCATTTATTTTTTAAATAAAATTGCAAGCGAAAACGTAGTCTTACAAAATTTATCAGTAATAAATTAAGTGTGGGGCGATGCAAAAGAATTAACCGACAAATTTCCACCCTAGGATGTTATAGGATGGAAGACTCCTAAAATGTTTGTGGCCTTTAGTAGATGACAATATATCTATTTCGTGCAAATAAAAGCGACTAAGATGCGAGTTATTTGATGCTCTGAACGCAAATTCACATATTCAAGCGTTGCGTTAATTGCCTTTCTCGAAAAACTCGTATAAGTGGTTTTCAAATGTCGTATAAGTTATATAAGTGCAAAGTTACGGCTCGGACAGTTGATGTGAATAAGTCAGCTTTCAATTCTTCTGCCAAGTCCTGCAAGTGGGTTACCCACAAGGCACGATTTGACCACGCCAGTTATATGGGGGCCAGACTTGCTTCCTACCCTCTTGGTATTAAGCAATTTTGGACACTGTTGAAGGCTGTCGAAACCAATTTCTGCGGACGGAACCTTATAGAACACGAAACACTGACTCACTTCACAACCGAGAAAGCAAATTTAATTGCATCTCAGTTTGCGAACAATTCTCATCTACATGCTAGCTCTAAACAACCGCGAACCGCTCTTTGTAATTCGCCGGAAGTCACTATCTATACAAAAGAGATACGTAGCCTTACACAACCTAAACGTGAACATGGCTAGTGAAACTGATGGTATTCCTGCAAGAGTACCAAAGCATTAGACGCCTGAGTTGTCACATGTTCTGACGAACCGGTACTGCCTCTCTCTAAAAACTCCATAGGGTGACGTCACGGAAATCTGGGACTTAGGCGTTTTAATTGACATCACGTTCAGATTTAGGAAGTGATATTGACACAATAACAAAAAAAAAGCTCTAAATTATGCGGGTTTATATCAAGGAAATTAAAATCTTTCAAAAACCCTGATTTAATCATTCCGGTCTATAAATGTTTGGTGAGAAGTATTATGGAATACGCTAGCCCAGTCTGGAATCCGGGGTAATAGTATCACTCAAACCGACTGGAAAATAATCAGAAAAGGTTTATGTACCAGTTATTGTATGGAAAGAACCAATACAGGACACTCATTTCATATGAGAGTAGATTGGCACACTACAAATTAGAATTGCTATCGAAGCGGCGGGAATCATCTGATGTCATCTTCCTCTATAAAATTGTCCATGGTTTCATCAACTGTCCGGATATTTTAAATTATTTAGATGTGTCGTTCCCTAGGGCTGGCAGTCGCATGGGCCACAAAAATACTTTTGTCACGCCACACTGTAAAACAGTGGTGGGTAATCACTCGCCATTGTACAGAATTACTAATAGTTATAATAATATTCGACACCTTTCATGGTTCTATAGCCTCAGTTAGATTAGCCATTAATTAATTAATATTTATTATTTGAGAGTTTTTTTCATTTCTTAATTTGTTATTGTTATCATGTCAACTTGTTGTATGCTGTGTTAACTGTTATTAGAATGAACGTTGGTTTTTATTTTTTATGTTACCTGAACCTTGTACGTAACGTAAACGTTACATTCCATTTGTGAACCAAATATAAAAAAACTCGGACAATGCCCAAATCTTGGAAGACTGCCAAAATGAAAACACCATCCACGATGGGTATTCGTGCAGATCACTGTAATTATGGACCAATTACTATCACCTCCATATTCTGTATATTAGTAGAACAGTAAGCTGCTGACATACCTTGAAACAAATTACTTTCTCAGTGACAATTAATATGGTTTCCGCCTGGGACGGTCAACTGTAGATCTTCTTATGTGTATCACGCACTTTTGGGGTGATGCCAACGAGAATGACAGTGGAGCTCTAGCAGTTTCACTTGTACTAAAGCTTTTGACAATTCTGTTCATTAAACTTTCTGCTTACCATAATCTGATCAATATCAACGACACTAAAACGCATCTATTCTCCGCAACACTAAGTCCGTTTGATCTGGCTTCTACTTTCCAAGATATATATGTAGAGGCTACTGATCATCTTGAGATTTTTGGCATACAGTTGAGTGCTTATCTAACATTGAGTAAAAAGCACAAACTGCAGCCAAAAAACTGGGTATTCTTAATAAGGTGAAGCGAGAAATCACGCCTGCACAGCTTCTAACTTTTTATAAGAATTCGGTCAGATCATGCATGGAATATTGTAGTCACCTTTGGGATGGCTCAGCAAAATATCATCTAGCCGCACTCGACTCAGTGGAACGAAGAGCCAAGAGGCTTTTCGGCGATAAAAAGCCAAGCTTCACAGTTTTGCTCACCGCTGCGCCGCCAAGTTGCGTGTTTGTCGGTCTTATACATGTTGTACTTCGGAGAGTGCGCCTATGAGCTTCATAAGATTTTACCGCCATCTCCATTCTACTATCAGAGTACCAGACGTACTGCAGGTTACCATCCACACTTAGTGGACATTCCTAACATTCACACTAAGCACTGTAGGTCAGCATTTATAATGTGCACCGCCAGGGAGTGGACTGCCGGCGTCTGTTTTTCCAAATGCATATACGAGTAACTTGAACCTCTTTAACCCTAGAGTACCAATCATGGCCTGACAGGCCACCCGCGGTTGGTTTTTGCTGGTTATTTTGAAATTGCGGGGACGAACCGTACCATGCACTTGCGCCAACTATATGTAGTCCGTGACGCGGAGAGCAGTGTTTGCGCGCTTGACTGGGTCAGACCATTGCCAAGATATAGCCTATGTGATCGCCAGGGAGGCGATTATTAGAATTAAAGGTAGGTCTTTTACTGTTAACTTATTCTACATTTTTGAAAGTTTCTTTGTTTATTGACTATTATAAAGTACAAAATATATATTATTTGATAGATGGACCTCGAGGTCCATCTATCAGTTTCAATACAAGAGAACTTCTCCGACAGTGAGACCAAGGACAAGTCGCGGATTGCGATTCCGTTGACAATGTGGCTGGTCGTACTTTATTTCTACAGACCAGAAAATTACCAAATAATTTTCTGCTAGATGGCTTATATCCTCAAGACCAAAGCTGTCGAATACCGTCAACATCCAGAATCCCTATGCAAGTTTTACCAGATCCTAACTGCCATTTCTGTAGTAAAAATAGAAGTTTTGAGTTTGAATTAGTCTGTAGTAAACAATGTCGTCATTGGAATAATTTTTAGTAATGTTTTTCAAAATTTATATATTATGTTTTACTTTTCATACCAAAATAGTGGTCCTAGGGTTACACTAATTATTTTATGAAAAAATCCCTTAAGACTGTATTACAAAGTTTAGTATTACATTCGAGGCAGATTTTAATACAAATAATAGTATTAAAACATATATATTTTTTGCATTTAAGAAAGGTACCGATATGCCTGTTATTGTGTCAAAAGTTTACTTAAACTTTAATAAAAGTTTAATACTAAAAATTTGTTTTATTTATAAAGTAGCCTCCCAGGCGATCATTAGTATTAAGTAGCATTAAATTTATATTAGTACTCTAGGGTGACACGTGTGAGCAGACTTCTCCTGGGCAAACTTGCTCTACGTAGACTTTATCTTTGCCCTCGGGCCAGATGAGGGACGAGAGTGAGCCCATTCCTTATTTAAAAAAAACGTTTTTCTAAGGAAAATAAATTAATTTAGTCGAAGTATTTGGGAAGATCATTAAAGTAGCTTAGCTCCTTAACTCTGATGATTTGGACTGTACAAAGTCTTTTTGGGCATTTGCCTTACCGCTTCCTGATATATTTTTTTCTTTATTATAGATCCTATAATTAAAGCAACTGCTATAGCTCTTGAAGATCCTTCAGCTCTTAACCTTGTTTCGCCGATACCAATTACCTCAAACTCTTAACCTCGCCCATTGTCAATATATTGCCAATTTATTTGATAAACTGTTGATTAACTAAGTCACTAGTTTAATTATGAAGACTACGGAAATAGGTGGGTTTGTCGAATATTTTTCAAGTGATCACATTTGTTTAAGTAAAAAATTATAGTAATTAAATAACTGAACAAAAAAAATCAATCCTTATTATTTTTAATATTCAAAAGCAAAATTTATTTAACATTTTTCCCATACTTTAATTTTATGTAGAAACATTTAACAACACAAAGTAAACCAATCTTCCAAAAAAGTTTATTCTCGTATCACATGACTTGAAACTCCCGTCCCGGAGAGTGATTTACTGGTGAACGCTGTGAAATTTAATTTTATCTGAGTTTTCCGAATATTTGCCAGAAAATTAAATACTTAAATTTAAATGTAAGATACTCAATATTTTTGTGCACCGAAATACATGATTAATGGCCGATATAACTGTAAAGAATAATAATTTGCGACCATATGTCATTACCTAGAATTTCACACTACACTAATCATGAGAATTTTTATAGTACAATCTGCAATATGCATTTTTATAAAAATTTCAAATAAATAAAATGCATAATTATTTGTCAAAGAACAATGGCAGACTTTCATACATAAAATTAGTTGAGAAGGAAAGGTAGCGTCTATATATCAAAAATATCTTAAAATGTTAATCGTCAGTCCCTTAATAACTCTGTCAAAGAATTTTGTCCCGAAAAAAAAGATATTTAGATTTGAACCTTTTAAGATTATGTCTTATGTCACTAGAAAAAGTCATGCATCCCATTGTTGTTTGATGTTAGCTTAATACATTCCCAACACAATGTACCTACCTACATAATTGAGAGTTTTTAAATTATTGTAACTAATATATATTTGCATACTATAAATGTATATTTCTGGCATAGCCATGCATGCATGGCTCCAGGGCCTTTCTGTCATACAGTGACACTCTCAGAAGGGCTAGAACCCAGAGCTGTAAAGCCATTAAAAACAGTGACATTTTGTTTTAGCTAGTGTTGCCATAACATTAAATGGAATTGTTACATATTACTATGATTGAGATAATATATTACTGTAGGAAATTCTTTGTAAGAGACTTTTTTTCAACCATATCAATTTTATCATTAATATTACCGATAGTATAGTTATTACTAATAATAAGAGTGAATGCAGGAAATAGAGTGAATGGGGCTCTACACTCTATTGTGAAAAGACAGAATGTGTCCAAAAAGGCACGTATGGCAATTCACAATGCTGTGTTAGTGCCTACTTTAATGTATGGTAGTGAAAGTTGGGTGTGGTAGAAGAAGCACGAGAGTAGAATAAATGCTGTAGAAATGCGGTCATTAAGGAGTATGTTAGGGATGAATCTGAAGGATAGAGTGAGAAATTGTTTAATAAGAGAAGAGTGTGGTTTGCAAGATGATGCTGTGACCAAGATTAAGAAAGGAATGCTTCGGTGGTTTGGTCATAGAGAAGGAATGAATGAGGAAAGAGTGACAAAGCAAATTTATGTTGCAGAGATGAACGGCAGAGTCGGGAAGGGTCGCCCTAGGCGAAAGTTTATCGACCAAATTGGCGATATATTTAAAATAGGCCAAATCAAGAGTACCTTTAACCGACGAGCGTGTATGCGTAGGTATATGGATGTGGAGGAAGCGAGAGAGGTCTGTCAGTATCGTGCCAAATGGAAGTCCATAGTCTCTGCCTACCCCTCTGGGTGACAGGCGTGAGTGTTTATGTATGTATGTATGTATGTATTTTGTGTTTGTGTGTTGTGTTGGTAGTCTTACAAAGTGTATATGAAAATAGTATGAATATAGTAAATGGCAACAATTGAATAGAGTAAAATGATTTAAGTCATTTAATATTCCCAAAAATGTTTGCTTTTTTTCTGTGGCTTTAATTAAAATACATTTTTATTTGAAAAATCATAGAAAAATAATAAAACTCATTTTATATATAACTTATTTCTAGACGCAATAATTTTTGTCAACTATTTTCCTGCCATTGCCCTGTGGCTCTTTATGTTTAAGGTAACTTTTTAAGTTAGAAAAAAATATAAAGCTATTGAAAATAACGAATTTAAAATCATGTGCACCTATACAGTTGTTATTTCTGTACATTCTAGAATTTATAAATAATTTTAAACATGGTAGTATTTTAAACGATCACATAGTCCATTTTACGGTAAGTAGATGTTGCGGCTTGTAGACATTGGCATCTTTCATAAATAAAAAATTTACATACATGTGCGTTTTCATACCTTGGACCTATGGACTTCATAAACAGTAAAAAGGATCCCCTTTTCTATACTTACTTAGTTACTTAAAAATGAAAATGGTAATTCCTTTCTATAATAGACGAAGGTTAAAGAAGACAAGACACATTTTATAGCTGCTACTTATATCTAGGGCATATACCAGCGTTAAAGTATCCATCGCAATATTTCGCGGGTGCCGTAAGAGGCGGCTGTGAAAAAAATCTTATAGCTTCGAAAAGACGAAAATTTAACCATCTCTAAATTTTATAATACCCAGACCGGCGACGGGCAACAGCTTCAAAGGTACAAGACGTCTAGTACTGCCTACCAAACGTAAAATCCTTCCTACAAAAGGGAAGGCCCATGTCCAGATATTGACTTTACAGTCCAATGAAGAAGATGAAGATCTATAACTATTGCACCTATAATTATTTTGATTATCGTCTAAGATATTTCAGGAAATAAATAGCGAGAGTATTTAATGTAAGTTTCTAACCGTTAATTATTCTTCGGAGGAGTTTATATTTGTTTTATCAGGGAAATGTACCTGGCATCCTATTTGTTCAAGAAAAGCAGCATTGAGTAATGAATTTCTCAGAAATTTGCGACAAGCGTTTAATTAAAATATAGGAATGCTTAAATAACGAACAGCAGTTTTGTAAGGATGGAACGAGGAGAGAAAGAAATGACAGTTCTTTTAAAATGTTGGAACAGACTCGTTGAGTTAAGCTTATTATTTAACTCTTTGCGACAGAGGGATAGGATTTTTAGTACTTTTGCAGTATAAATAATATACGTGGTTATTGTTGTTAATAACATTAAAAAAATAAAAGCATTAGAAGAAAAAACATAAAACAAGCATTTTTATACGTGGTAGAGCCATGCTGCAGCTATATTTCTGGTATAGTTGTAGCACAAATGGGAAGACTCGACCGGGGAAGGACCACGCTCTCACAGAATACCAGCGTAAAATAGCAGCTTGATGCAGCTGTGTTTTGTATTGTGAGTGTAGAGAACCGGACACCCTTTTTACTGGAAACGAGACATTCCATCTTAGTCCACACGGGTAATAACGCATCTGCATTTTAATTCGTAATCAAGGATAAATGTAGATGTCTATGGGCCACAGCAACCACTTACCATCAGGTGGACTGTGTGCTCGTTTGTCACCTTTATCCTATAAAAAAAGCAAAAAAAAACGTCATAAAGCAATTTCACCGTGATATTAGTGTTTAGAGTTCGTTGTGTAACAACATATTATATAATTTAGATCTAGCCAGAATTCAAAAATTGCATTTTTAATAGGTGAAACATATGCAAAATTAAAAATCAATATTTAATGATTTTGGTATTGTAAAATTAGTATTAAAGTTCATATTGTAGGAAAAGTAAGAATTACAGTATGTACTCGTATATTCCAAACAATAATGACATATTTTGTACCGATATCACCACGTCACATATTAAACTCAATTAATTCCTTCAATAATAGTGCCACAAAATCGATCAACGCCAGAAGCCTATCTTTCGTGTTGTTCAAATATTGACAAAGGGTTTCGGACTAGACTATCATTCCGAAACAATCGTAGTTAAGAGGTTGATTAAAGCAATTCTTGTGTAGGTAACTTTTACTTTACGAAGAAAAGCGCTTATTTCACTAGAAACAAAAGACTATAAAGAACAGTAATGGACCATTCTGTTCTTCTTTTTAGTTACGTAGTTATTTAGACAATTATTTTAATATTAGTTGCCGCAAGACCGCAACGAAAAGAATCTCTGCCGTGGTTGTCGTAAGAGGCGATTACAAGCAATGCCAGTAAATGCTCTTGGATTAGGATAGATCGCGATAAAATTATATCGAATGTCCTAGACGCAATACATAAACGTTCAGTTAAATCTTCAAATGAGCGAGATGGCTCGATCGCCCACGCACCACTCGATTGTGATTTTATTAATAATAGTATTTTTATGCAATTTTAAACATAGTAATATGTCAAAGTAGCACATATATCACCTTACCGTAAGTAGATGTTGCGGCTCGTAGACACTGGGTATGTTTCGAAATACACTCTGACCACTGTATGGTGTGACAACCCCTGCCGGGGCTGCGGGCTATTCGAAAGAGATACCGCGGCTCCGGAACGTAAGGGCACTGAAGGAACACGGATGGTTTTTAGTCAGTAAAAAAAAATGGTGTGACAACAATTCGGTATAGCGTGAAGCCGTTCCTTTTTAGTTTGCTATACTGGTTATTGTTTCAAACGGAACGTAGTCCAGTATACTGTCATCCCCATTTTTCGATACTATTTTGAAATGAAAATATTTATCATGTATACTTTTTCTGTTCAACAGGAAAAATTATTATTTGAATGTTGTTGCTTTTAAAACTTAATGTCCGAGTTTATTTGAATAACAATATTAATTAACAATAATAACAATCATTCGTGGAAGCTGTTAAATCTATAGGCGCTGTCATGTTTTCTGATCACGTGATCAAAGTACTTAAACCATTTAAATAAAACTAATTTTACGGATTTTAACTTCTTTTATATTCCCGACTTTTCAAGCACCTTAAAGCGTACATGGTCACGGGGAGACTGAGGTGTATGACGTCCCAATGTCATAGTTAACCATGGTTACCTCCAGATTAAATATTATTAATTTTTGTTCCGATCTACGCAGTATGAACTTACAGTATCTTGAAGTCTTGCAGTTGTATGCTTGGGTTGGGATTTCATTTTTTTAATTATGGGATCCTAAGCAGATGGTAGCACCCAGCCATCTTCTCTATTGAAATTAGGATGTTTATTGATTTCAATAGCCTCGCGAATCATCCTTGGACGGAATCGGTGTTCTTTAGCGAGGATTTGTGGTCTATCAAATCTAATGTAGTGACGGGGGCGATCCTGTACGTGTTCACAGACTGCAGACTTCCCGGTGCGTTTACCTCAAAAGCGTCAGTGCACACAGTACAAAAATGGCGGCGATTTATGACGTCATATATTTCCCTAGGGTACTCTGGCCAGTCCATAACGGAACGAATTTTTCACCGATGAGAGCGCTGAGCAGTGGTCGCAGTGTATCTTTGATCAATTAAGATTTAAAATACAGGTACACTTTCATCTTTAAGATGGACTTCATAACCAGCTGATAGAACACCCGTTTCTTTAAATGATAATAACGGTAATTATTTTCTATAACAGAAGAAACCTATTTCCACTAATTAACTTTCTTCTTTATCATCATAAGCCCTTAAAAGTTGACTTCTGGAAAACGGGTTTCTCCCGTTGCACGGAGGATTTGACATAATCGTCACTCTTGGCAGACGGTCCATCCATTACAGGATTTAAATTCCACTTCTGGAATATGCCTCCCCCATACATTACTTCATATTTCCCCAAATTTGATGAAATTTGATTATCAGAAAGATGCTACTGCCCATCTCGCATTTCACCTCAAACGACACCCAAGGGACGATATGGGGTGGTGGATATGCTTACACCGGCACTACATGATTGATGACAACGCGGTTCTAATCTTCCCTATCGAATTGTTACGGCTTAAAAAGAAAAATGATAAGTGTTGTAACATTACCCATATAAGCAAACCTAATCAAAAAATAAAATAAAATCTTATTAAAAATAAGTTTTATAGGTGTTGCAAGAGTGAGCCCAGGTTCATCATCAGATCAGCTAATAGATCGGATAGTAGGTACCACATTATTTCATTTTCATGCAAATTACATAAGTACGAAAAAATTACAGCTCTTAGTATATTGAAAAAAAATGTATATGAATAAATATATTATCAGTGTATAAAACTAACTAGCTTTTAAGCGTAAAATACATTTTTGTTATAAACAAATTTGAAACTATTGCACAGGATTCATGAAAAAGCATGCTTCTTTATTTGCATTCTAAGTTTTATTTAATATATCAATTTAGATGTTTCTTTTTGTGTTACATATATTTTTACATTTTATAATTATTAACACATTAGATTGCGTGTTAAAACCATCGAGTTATATGTATATAGTGCGTAGTAAGTACATATACACACATCAAAAAAAGTCTGCGATCACTTTGAAAAATTTAATAGTTTTTTTACGGTAGACTATAAAACAATAATTTTTTTCCATATAGAAGAAATTTAATTCAAGATAGCATTCATTCTGAAATCTGACTTATTCAATTTTAACGGGTTTAAAATATTTATTCTAGAAAAGTTTTGATTGATAAAATGCCAAAAGGATTATCAGAAGTAACTTTGAGAGAAGAAATATATACCAAGAGAGAAATAGCAAGCGAAGTTGCTGTATCCTAATCCTGTGTGGTGGCCACGTTGCAGAGGTACCACGGCATGGATAGTTTAGCTGACCGACCCCGCAATGGTCTTCCAACTGTTCTGACTACTGCTCCGAAGCGCTATATCAGATTGTTGGCAGCCCGTGTCCCAAAAATCAACGCCACTACAATAAAAACAGAAGAACGGGCCGCCTCTGAACTTCAAGATAGCACACAAAAATTTCTGAATTACTTACACCAGGCTTGACTACGCGCACGGAGGTCTTGGCGACCATCTCTGAATTCACGGCAACGTCAGCGATGGGGATTGCGGTAGGCTGGGCTCCGGCAAAATGAATGAAAGTGTCGATTCTTTTTTTTGAGAATACATACGAGCACACAGTACACCTGATGTTAGCTGCTGTGGTCCGTAAACATCTACATCTATCCTCAAATTAAGAATCCAAATGTAGGAGCGTTGTTACCCTTAAAGACTAAGATGAAATGCCTCATTTCCAGTAATATCTCCTGATATCAACACTCACTCTACGAAATACAGCAGTATTGAGGTGCTTTTTTCCGCTAGCATTCTGTGAGAGCGTGGGCTTTTCTCAGTCGAGCCAACCCATTTGTACTACAACCATAATATACTCCAGCGTGACTCTATCAAGCTTAAATTCTATCATGATCGAAGATATAATATTTTTTTTATGCTACTATAATTTAAGGGACATTTACCGCTTAGCGTATGTCAGTCCCATCATACCCTAACATACATGA
Organism: Parnassius glacialis; assembly: GCA_033319125.1. Taxonomy (NCBI): domain Eukaryota; kingdom Metazoa; phylum Arthropoda; class Insecta; order Lepidoptera; family Papilionidae; genus Parnassius; species Parnassius glacialis. Next base: position 16,014,438 of record JAVANC010000023.1, on the reverse strand, counting down.
CTTACTCATAAAACGTTACTTAATACTTATTATACTACGTGGGCTATGGATTCGAACAGAACTTTCGCATCGTCGCCATTTGGTTGGGATAGAATATTATGAAATGTGCCTACGTCAGTTCTGTTCAAATTTAAGACCCTTATGAAATTACTTCTAATAGACTCAAATCGAACACATTCCATCAATATATGGTATAGGTCTTCTATGACTCCACAGTCTTCACAATTGGGCGAAGTTGTTTTTCTCATCAGAAATACAAATTTCTTAGATGGAACGTGTCCAGATCTGAGTCTATGAGCAGTAGTAACTAATTTCCTACTTAATCTAGTATTCATGAACCAGGGCACATGAAGAGGCTGACACTGTATGGTTTTGTACCATATTCCTTTTTCTAGTGACCGCTTGTTAAAGTATTCCTTCCACATTTCATAACATATAATTTTGAATTTAGGTAAAACTTCTGAGTAATCCAAAATAATATTAGTTTCCTTTCCATTCTTAGCTGCGTATTTCGCTAATATGTCAGCCTTTTCGTTGCCCCGTAACCCAATATGCGATGGGACCCATTGCAATCTCAGTTTGACGCCTTTTGAAGTTATTTCATCTATCTTGGATATAATGTCATAAGCTATCGATGCACCTCTGTAACCAGAGGCGCATCGAGCTATGTGTTGCAACGAGCTCTTGCTGTCTGTGCATATAACAACATTTTTATATTGGCTACTGATAACATATGTCAAAGCTTCTGAGATTGCAATAAGTTCCAAACCCATAATACTAGTATGAGTACTTATTTTAAAACAATGATTATTTTGATTTAGTGTTATATCTATATTAGGCACATAAAACGCAGACCCATATCCTTCTACACTCTTCGACCCATCCGTAAATATAAAACTCCAGCCATTAAATCTTGTATACAACTCTTTGATAACTTCATACTTTAATAGGTGACTATCGTATGAACTTTTTGAATAGGGAATTGTTTCTAGCTTGGGTACAATTACTTTATTTAAGTTAATATTGGTCACCCATGTTCGCAAAGTAAACATTAATAAAGGACATGATGTTGCTATCTGAATTTCTTTAACTTCATTATATGAGGATACCAGTAAAGGAATGATTTTGTTCCTCCAATAATAATTTTGTCGAAGAGTGTAGAGTTCTTCCAATAGCTGAGTAGTTGTATTTTTTTCTGCAGACTTTAACTTTAGACATAATTTGTATGCTAGATACTTTCTCCGTAAGTACAGTGGAACTACACCAAGCTCACTTTCCTAAATTTGGATTTTATTTAGTTTATCTAAATGACATTTTGCACTCGCGTCATATAGATAGCAACTGTAGTCTATACGACTTCTGATCAGTGCTATATATATATATATATATATATATATATATATATATATATATATATATATATATATATATGTCTTAAATGTTTAGGATGCAAGCCCCAGGAGACACCAGCTAATACTTTAAGTAGATTAAGACTTTTTTGCACTTTCTCTACCGTCATGTTAATATGTTTGCTCCAACGCAACGACCTGTCCAACCAAACACCCAAATATTTGTAAGTGTCTACTATCTCTAAATTATGACTATCTAATTTTAATTCTATTTGCAGTCTTTTAAAACCCCTGCTGAAAATGCAAATTTTAGACTTGGAGGCAGAAAGTTCTAGCCCCATTTCATCTAGAATGTTACAGAGTGTATTTAAAACAATTTGAAACTCATTTTGACTTTCCCCAAAATTTCTAGAAGAGGAATAAAATACAAAGTCATCGGCAGATTGACACATTGTCACGTTTCTAATCTCCTGGAAGCATTTAATGGTAAGTATATTAAAAAGAATAGGTGAAATTGGGTCACCTTGCGCCAAACCTCGATTTGTGTATCTTATGAAGTACTTATTCCGGTCAGTTTCATCCTGCATCATAAGGTGTCTTTCGCTTAAAAAATTCCATAGATATTGACAAAACTTTTTACCAATCCCTATTTCATCTAAAGTGTTTATCAGTGTATCTACTAGGACATTGTTATACGCATTTTTGATATCTAGGAAACAGGCTATAGTTGGGGTCTTACGGGAAAATCCCAAGTAAATTTGACTTACTAGTTTGACTAGGCAGTCTTGACATGACTGTCCTCTTCTGAAGCCGGACGTGTACTGGGATAATAATTGATTTTTTTCAACATACCACTCAAGTCTTTTTGTCAACATTGAATGAAAAATTTTACAGACACACGATATTAAAGAGATAGGCCTAAGTTTAACATTATTATTATTATTCGAGACTTTTGGAATCGGCGTTACCAATAGGTAACGCCGATTCCAAAAGTCTCGAATTACATATTGAATAACATATTGTTACGCCATTGAAATGGAATAATTCCGGTGTTGAAGATATTATTATATAGCTCAAGCAAGTAAAGCCTACTGCCATGAGATAGATCATATATAAGTTTTTTTTTATAGAATAGGTGGCAAACGAGCATGCGGCTCACCTGATGGTAAGTGACTACCGCCGCCCATGAACAACCGCAACACCAGGGGAATTGCAGATGCGTTGCCGACCTTTTAGAAAGGTGTAAGCTCTTTTCTTGAAGGTTCCTAAGTCGTATCGGTTCGGAAAATTCACTGGTGGTAATTGATTCCACAAGGAAGTCGTGCGAGGGAGAAAACTTCTTCTAAATCGCACAGTCGTGGACCGCCAATCATCCAGATGGTATGGATGGTAACGCGAGTTTTGTCGCGATGTGCGATGGTGAAATTGAGCGGCTGGAATTAGTCCGAACAATTCCTCAGAGCACTCTCCGTGATAAATGCGATAAAATACGCAAAGAGATGCAACATCTCTACGCAGTGCCAGTGTATCGAGCCGATCAGAAAGAACTCGGTCGTCGACGATTGGAACCGCTCTGCGCTGGATGCGGTCAAGTGGAAGGAGCTGGCACTGGGGTGCCCCGGCCCAGAGATGAGAACAGTATTCCATGTGGGGCCGAACTTGCGCTTTGTAAAGTTGCAAGCGATGTGCCGGCATGAAATACTGTCTCGCTCTGCTGAGCACGCCAAGCATTTTAGAGGCCAATTTGGCCTTTTCTTCCAAGTGACCACGAAACTGCACACTATTCGATATGTCGACGCCAAGGATTCCGATACTGGCTGAAGCAGTAAGGGGAGTGCCTTGAAACTGAGGAGATACGACGAAGGGGTTCTTTTTAGCGGTAAACGCGCAAACTTGTGTCTTCTGGGGATTGAACTGGACTAGATTTAGTCGCCCCCAATCCGAGACTTTGTTAAGCAAAGACTCGACTTCAGACACAAGTTTGTCCCGGTACTCGGCGACGTTTTCCCGAGAAATATTGGCACGGATGGTATATAAGGCATCACCAGTGCTATCGTCCGCATAGCAATGAATGCTACCAGTTAGCAACATATCATTCATATGCAGGAGAAACAGCGTTGGTGATAGCACGCAGCCTTGTGGAACACCAGCGTTGATAGGCTTGAAATCAGAGCATTCACCGTCTACTACGACCTTGATGCTCCGATCAGCAAGGAAACTGGTGATCCATTTGCAAAATTTCTCGGGAAGCCCATAGGAAGGAAGCTTCGAAAGAAGCGCTTTGTGCCAGACCCGATCAAAGGCCTTCGCTACGTCCAAACTAACGGCTAATGCCTCCCCCTTGGACTCTACTGCCTCCGCCCATCTATGAGTTAAGTAGACTAGAAGATCACCAGCTGATCGACCCCGACGAAAACCGTACTGGCGGTCACTAATCAGCTGGTGATCCTCAAGGTACCTCATGAGCTGGCAGTTTATAATGGTTTCCATTATTTTGGAGAACAAGGAGGTGATGGCGATAGGCCTGTAGTTTGACGGGTCTGAGCGGTCGCCTTTTTTAGGGATCGGGTGCACCAAAGCTGTCTTCCATGAGTTCGGGACTACGCCTTGGGAGTAGGAGTACCGGAAAAGACGCGTTAAAACGGGTGCCAACTCCGGAGCACATGTTTTCAGCACAATGGGAGGGACTCCATCGGGCCCACTCGACTTGTTGACGTCCAGGGAGAAGAGTGCTTTGCGAACCGAGCGCTGTGTAAATCGCACATCCGGCATGGAGCACTCACATCGCGGGATGGTCGGCGGTGTGTTCCCCCCGTCATCTAGAGTCGAGTTGGATGCAAAAAGAGAGCTCAACAGATCGGCTTTCTCCTTTGCGGCATGGGCCAGTGAGTCGTCCTCTCTGTGCAGAAATGGAAGAGATGGCTGACAGAAGTTCCCTTGGACAGCCTTGGCGAGAGACCAGAATGCACGGGTTCCCGAAGGAAGGCGGACTAGCTTCTCGCCAATTCTGCCGATGTGCTCAGACCTTGCCTTGGCAATGACGCTTTTGAAGGACCTGGAGGCGGAATTATACTTTTTTTTAAGTGCGCTGGTGTTTACATCCCGAGACGTTGATGCGTCAGCCCAGGTCTGGTAGCACTCCTGCTTATAGCGTGATGCTATTTTGCAGGAGCGACCAAATCATGGCTGGGATCTGCCTCCGATGGGCACCACATAGGATGGAATAAAAAGTTCCATACCCTGAAGTACCACATCAGCAACAGAATCGGCAACAACGCTGGGATCTTCCGGCGAGAAGCAAACCCGCCCCCAAGGGTAGGATGCAAAAAAAGACCGCATCCCGTCCCAATCAGCTGACCTATAGTGCCAAACACGGCGGCAAGCTGTAGATCGCAACTGCGATTGGAGCGTGAGTGGCATCGTACTCCGGATCAGACAATGGTCCGAAGAGCCCAGAGGGGCATCGACGGAGACCTGATATCCGTCCGGATGAGAGGTCAGCAGAAGGTCCAACAGGGAAGGTACATGGTCTTCCACATCTGGGATCCGCGTAGGCGAAGTAACCAGTTGTGTTAGACCATATGCCAAAGCAAAGACATAGACAGATCTACCCGCATGATCGGTTAAACGAGAACCAAGCCATTCAGCGTGGTGGGCGTTGAAATCACCAAGTATCACGATCTCTGCGGATGGGACCTGTTGTAGCACGGAGTCTGCAGCCATTTGGACGTGGTCGATGAGTCGGTCTGTGTCGGCATTACCGCTATGGGACCTATAGAGGCACCCGTAGACGCGAGGATGGTCGTCGCTGTCTACGCGCAGCCATAGGATGGACAGGTCCGTACCTTCAAGACTGCCGAGGCGTCGAAAACAGATGTCCTCTCTGACATACACGCAAACTCTAGCCCGGGGCACAAACGAGTGTTCTAATTTGTACCCCGGGTAGGAGAGATCTTCGTATATATCAGCCGGAGAGGACACCTGTGTCTCGGTAAGAAAGAGCAAGGCCGGCTTAGCTATCTCCAGATGGTAGTGGACGGCGTTAAGGTTTGAATGAAGTCCCCTGATATTGCAGAAATCCACGGTAAGCGTGGCAGGGGTTGCCTTTGTCTTCTTGCTCCGCTTGCCCCGAGCAAGTTTCGTCTTGAGCGGAATTTCGCCCCCCCCCAGAATACGCGGGGCAGCCTGAGCACTCACGCCCAGGAGTGGAATAGTTTGGTCGTGGATGCTCAGCGAGGGATTCTCCAAGGGTGCTGGTACCCTCCTGGGGTAGTCTTTTATTTAATTCCACTACCATGTTGATGGGGAGGGGGGGGGGGGGTTGGGCCTCCGGCCACCTGCACTCACCAAGCGCAACGCAGAAGTAAACCTCTACTTCACGCTGGTATTCTGTGAGGTCGTGGTACCACCCCGGTTCGAGCTGGCCCATCCGTGCGACAGCAAAAGCCACCGCTTAGCTCTACCACTGTTGAAAATGTTATCCCGTCGTTACCAGGCGCTGTATCTTTTCGTTTAAAACAATTACACATTTCTTGTAGGGTGAAATTGGCTTCCAGTACTGTATTACTTGAATTGAAATACTCAGGCTTTGGGAAGACATAATCGGGAGCTAGCTTACAAAGGAGATCGAACTTCTGTTCGTTTGAAACGGGTGACCTTGACGAATTAAATCCCTTAACCCAACCCATGCGTTTCCACATATCGGAGTTAGACGTTCGTTCGTCAATGCTGCTACAGTAACTTTGCCAATTTCTTGCCTTCGCTTGATTAATTGCATTTTTCGTCTCTTTTGTTTTGCGCTCGAGTATAGTGAGATTAGTTGGGATTGGGTTCTTTCTAAAATTCTTCAAGGCCAACCTTCGTTGTGCTACTAAATGGGATAGTGTGGGATTCCAATAAGGCTTAGGCCGAAAGTCATTTTTCGGATTATCACAGCTTCTTTCTAGCGGTATATGTTCGTCCGCAGCGTTATTCACTTTCTTAATGAAATTATCATACAAGGACTGGACACTGACGTCATATATAGGCTGTAATAAATAGTTTTATAAAGACTTGCTATACGCTGGCCATTTTGCTAGTTTAAAATTACGCTTTTTAGTTACCCAAACTCGATTTATATTGCTATTATACTTATATGAAATCTTAATAAACATATGGTCGCTTCCCAAGCTTTCATTCATAACACTCCAGTTAAACGCAACGGATAAATCAGAGGAAACAAATGTACACATCAGGCGATGTCTGCTGAATAATGTTATCAACTAAAGTCATTCTAGTTACGCTACCATCATTAAGGGATATAAAGCCGCCCTCCAAAGCCGCATCATATATCTGTCCTCCTCTTCTATCGGTTTTAGAGGACCAGGTTGTATGGTGGCCATTAAAGTCCCCAGCTATAATACATTTATTCGGAAATTGTGAAAAAATTTGTTCCCAATCGGACAGACTTGTCCGCGCGGAAGAGAGGCAATATATTAAAAGTATATTTTTTATTTCGTTACAGTTCAAAAGTTTCATTGAAATAATTTCTATTCCCGTATTATTAATTATGATTGGACATTGTTGTACTTTAATCGACTTACAAGTTAAAATAGCAACCCCCCCAAAGCCATCTACCCTATCCTTTCTAAAAATATTATAGCCACTAATATTTATATGTGAATCTGGTTCTAGCCAAGTTTCAGATATTAACGCTATATGTATTTTTTCTTGTGCTAATAAAAGGTCCAATTCGTTACGTTTGGGCCGCAAACTTCGTGCATTCCACTATAACATACATAGCTTAAACAATCTTGTACTATCGTTCGCCATTTCTAAACATAGATACTATTCTTGTACATATATCGTCTCTGTTCCAAATTTTGATTATTAAATTACCAAGTATTTCAAGTAATAGTTTACCTAATTGTTGGAACTTAGTAGACCAATCGTTATCGTAACAACATATATCTTTGACTCTTTAAAAAATGCTACCTAAATCTCAAATAGAATTTGAACTATTACTCTCAGACTCCGGGTTTTGCTCTGTCTCCATTTGTCTTGCTTCTGACTCACCGTTGCCCTTTTCGCTAGTGTTCCTATTCCCATCCTATCCTCCAGCCTCTGTATTCTTCCTCTCCAGCGCCTGCTCCTTTTCTATATGATTATGTCCAGAACTCTTCCCTTCGATAACCTTATTTGACGTCAACGAATCATTATGAATAAGTGTTTCTGTTATCACTATATCTCTGTCGATGTTTTCTGCGTATTCTGTGTGCTCTCAAGTTGTGAATCGGTAATGTTCCTATTCCTTTCAATGCCCTCACTTCTAGTGTATATTTCTTGACTCCCCTTGCCTTTTAAATATATTTCCAGACTTTTTCGATAAGTACAGTTTTGCTTCGTCATAATGATTCTAATTTCTTTTTCTTTTAAAAATATCGGACACTTTTTATGCATGGCCATATGTGGTCCTTTACAGTTGACACAAACAAATTTGTCGGTATCGCAATTCGGGTGATTGTTACCACATTTGGGGCATATAATTTTTTTAATTGGGCATGATCTTGAGAGATGACCGAATTTCCAACATCCGGAGCACTGGGAAACTGGGAAGGTATAAGGTTCCACTTTAAACCTACAACCGTACCCATACACATACGGCGGTAAAGTGGTACCTTTGAAACAAATTCTTACCGTTTCTGAATCGATCCATTCTCCACTATCAGACATTCTTCTAAGTCTTTTTATTGAAATGATTTCGTGCTCACATGAAAGGTTTTGAAGAATTTCTCGTTCCTCGGTCTCTAAATCTATCTGCCTCAGTATTCCATAACAAAAGGTAGTCTCATCAGCCCTTTGTGCTCGATATCCTAAACTGGATAAATTTTCACTTTTTAGTAGTTTCACTGCACTTTCTTCGTTTTCAAAATGAATCAGCACTCTGTAGGCACTTTTGTATATCATCTTCACTATATTTTCAATGTTTAACGACCGTAAAAGCTTTGCCATTCCAAATTGCTTCGGTAACACTTCTTTTCCTGTCACGCATATAATTATATATTTCTTCGCCTCAGAATCTTGATGACCCTCCTCCACTAAATTATCATTATTTGAATCCTTTCTATTCAACCGTTTATGCCCTCTAATTACTGTAACAAATCCGTCTTCTTCCACTATTTCTTCATCATCCTGTCGTACTCTCTTCTCTGCGAGTCGTTGCTCTCTCTCCCCCTTCTTCCTCATCTCTTCGTTTAAAGTTTGATTAAGTTGTTGCTCACTTTCAAGTCTTAGCTCCTGCTCCATTACTTCACCGTCAGTTGAGACACCGAAATCTACAGTTCCAAGTATGTCATCCATTTAAATTTAACATAATTATTATGTGGGTAGGAAGTGAAAGTAACGCGATAAAATATGCGGTAACAATATGCAGCCAAACGTGTGCGTTCGCCTCGACTGCTCGCGCGCAACTGGAGATATAATATTGAAACACAAAACTATAAGTTTATTTCTCACACTAACTTAGAGCTACCATGGCTTAATTTTATAGTAGTCTTAAAATTCTAGATCGATTTCCAAGCGAACCACAGAAAGTTTTGATCACAGTTTGATGTGTATTTAGTACCTGTTTCGTGAGAAAGAAAAATAGCTTAAAATTCCTTCAAAGTACGGATTTGGTGTTCAGTGTTAAACAGCGCGGCCTCTTTTCTGCTATAAGGCTATCTCGTAAATGAGAGGAACACTGTTTCTAGTTATGGAAATCAGACTTGTGTATAATAAGCCTATATGATTATTTTAAATCCAAAACGTTAAAAATTACATTTTACAAATTTTGTCCTGACATGATGCATGCAGCACACACGGCTATTAAATCGGCTAATGCACACACTGATGTCAGCGATGGCTTTTGGTTTAGTCGCTTTAGCTCCGCGACATTTAAAAAAAATAGGGATTAGCTAAATAGATAGACATAAGCATATAAAAAATAATTATTGTATCCTGACTCATCCAAGCAAAAACTAGAAACTGTCTACAGAACTATAAATAACTAATTATGAGAAACTTTTAAGACGAATAGTATCGGATAAGACTTGCTCTTGGATTATTACTCACACTTGCGTGTGGCTCCAACGATGATATGTACATCTACCCATAGAACCTCTCAATCTCACTCAAAATCTGAAGTGTTCCGGAAATAATGCTGCCACACTCTGTAATATTGATATGAGATAGTATTTAACCTTGGATCGCAATTTAAGTTCTCTGTGAGCTATTCCATAATCACCTCTTATGAAACCGATGGGACAAAATGAAGTGACTGATTTTCTTACGCTGCTAAAAATCATCATCTAAAAATTAAATTAATATACGTTTCTCAAAACCTCCCAAATAATCAAACACGATAAATAAATTTTTATAATAGGCAATAAATGCCTATTGAAATCTTTATACCTAGGTAATATGTTGTCTTCAAATCTTGTATAACAGACAAAATGTATTTTTATACCTATTGATAAATGGTTATCAAATCGACCTGATATAAAAGCAGAAGTTAAATAAAATCGTTTAATTACTTTCAAATAAAAATGTCGTTGACGTATTATAGAAGCACTACACTAAAGGTATTGTATTCATTGTGAGCGAATAAACTGATATAAACGTCTGATAAGGATCAAGGTTACTTTTGACAGTAATCGGCTTTCGAAATTCCTAAAGAGACTGTGCACTCTATAGGTATTCTAAAGGCGATGCATATTATTTAAAACTAAGCAGTTCCTTATAAAACTTAATAGAAAAAGGATTGTCAAGGTAGTAAATATTCGAAGGTATCGTAAAGTAAGCCCCGTAGTGGCATGAATTTATTCCTTCCTCTCCATTCCAACATAAGACCACTAAACGCTTGGTTGGTCTTCCTTGATTGCCCACATACCACGCATTAGAACAAAAATTGTTTGCATTGTTGTTCATTATGCAATTGAAATTCCCGTTTAGTGGGCGGTAAGTATACCCACTATCCCATATCTTCCCGTGGGTGTTGTGAGAGGCGGCAGAGGGAGGCAGAAGATGGGCAGCAGCATTTTTCTGATAACAGCAAAATAACAATAAAATAATTACGGTTGCCAACCCGCTCGCCCAACATGGGAACTATGGTAATATAACCTCCATGTTTAACGTCACTAATAAATTGCCCCCAGTCCCCGGTGGCCCCGCTATTCCTGCCTACGGTGGCGACTATGATAACGGCGGGGCAGCGGATGCTAAGAATCTCCGGTGGAGGTTAGGTTGCCACCTACGACGACTCGACCTGGCAACTTATAACGCACGCACCATGAGGACTGATGAAAAGATTTAGAGCTGAAAGAAGAAATAGACAAGAGGCGCTGGAATATTATAGGACTATCCGAGACCCGACGATAGGGGGACGACACGGTAATCCTCGAATCGGGTAACTTGTTCTATTACCGGATGGGCACCCATCTGTCCCAAGGAGGTATCGGATTTATCATCTACAAGTCTCTCGTTAACAACGTTGTAAAGATTGGGAGTGTGCCGACGAGTGTTGCGTTACATCATTCACCTTCGATTTGCCGACGATATAGTCTTATGCCGGTAGTTGTTGGGACGCCCCCCCCCCCCCCCCAACTATATGGAGTGACGAACTGGTGAGACGTGTAGGAAGTCAATGGATGCACTTTACCGTCTACCATTGCATCACCACTTACCATCAAGTGGAAGTTAGTCAAGCACGGGCTGAATATCGTTAAAAAGCTATGAAATCCATTAAATTAGTTTTATTCATCCATGTTTCATTTTTGAATGGCATGCTGGACGTTTATTTCTGAGGAGATTCTGGAGGAGTTAATCCACTCTAGGAGGGTGGATCAACTCTTCGAGTTCGTGATGGCGGACCTCTTACGTCCCCAAAATATTATATTTCAAATATTCTAATTATAGGCACACATTTAAACGCACAAAGTTTTCAATCTATACTCGTATATTTTAGTAACTAATAAGAGAGATAAAATAAGGGAGGCAGTAGAACCAGAATAACCGAAATAGTACAACGGATTAATAAGCTGAAGTAGCAATGGGACGATCATATAGCTCGAAGAATCGACAACTGATGGGGGAGAAAGGTTCTCGAGCGGCAGCCTATTACCGGTAGGCGAAGTTTAGGGTAGCCCCGCACTAGATGGAGTGACAACCTGGATAACCAAGATATGGAGTATGTTGATGGATGCAGGTGGTTCAGAACCATCTTTGTGTCATTCTTCTTGTCTTGTGAAGGGCAGTAATGATGATGATTATGAATAAGGTAGACAAACAAGCACCAGACAGAAAACAGAGACGGCATATGCTACTTACTTCTTACTACTGTACTACTTTACTATTCTCTGCTTAGGACAAAAATAAGTATCACTACGCTTGCTCTCATATTTAGTCATCATTATCAGCTCTTAAAAATCCTCAGCCGAATTTTATTTTTTACTGTAATATTAATTTATTATCCATAATATCTTGTTATTTTTGACACCCGAAAAAGCTTAATATATACAAAATAATATGTTTGTTTATTTGCATTTTATGCGCTGCCATACCGTTCATCAAATTGCAGTAAAACTTTGTCAACATATTGCTTGTACTTGCGCGAAGGTTATGGGCATAGTACAATTAATTTACAATAGGTGACGCGCGTATCGTACTGACAAATTTATTTGGAAGTTATAGTTCATTAAATTTCAATTATTGTGTTATTATTCCTAATTAAACAATGTAACTCTTCCTAATTTAAAGCACATTTTCTCCAATTTTATATGGAGCCACCCCAACCTTTAGAAGTATAACTTTTTGAATAAAAAAATAATTGTTAATATCGGTTTTTAATTGATGAAAATATTGCGTAACATACATAAAAATCATGAAGCCACATCGAAAACCTTCTCCTTCTCCGAAGTCAACTAAAATATAGTTACGTAATCGCCTGATTCAATGTATTTATGCAACGATTAAAATGCTGTGGATCAACGAAAAGACGTGCTAAGAGGCTTATTGGTGACATCATGACGACATTGATGATTGGAACCAATGTTACGAATCGTGACCACAGGTGCAAAGTAGCCATTTGGTTTCGGAGAGTGTACGCACGAATTGCATGAATTAATTCCTCCCTTTCCATTCCATCATCGGACCACCAGCCATTCGGCTAATCTCCACCCCTTTGTCGACGACATTACACTTATTCGAATCAAACGGTTTGCTTCGTTGTTCATAATGCGTGTAGTAAAGGGGTGGAATAATCTGCCAGCATCTGTCTGTCCATCCGATTATAATGTAGATGTCTTCAAAGCAAGAGTAAACAGGGTTTGGACAGGCTAAGTCAGTAAGATTTACCATATTTAGCTGCATCACTACTGAATGTCAAGTGGGACAGTAGGAAAACCCTGGTTTTTAATAATACAAAAATTGAAACTATGAAAACTATACATAAGTAGATAATGTATTACATATATAATTAAAATAAATCTGTATAATAAGTAAATCTCTAAGTTTGACTCTATTTCAATAAAGAAAATAGATCAATAGTGGAATTTCCCGAGAGTTCGCAAGTATTGTTTAATTTACGCAGTTAGGGATATTTGTATAATGAATAGCCTATTGAATATGAAGATAATGGAGGAAACTGTGATTCGGTGTTACCATGTTATTGTATAGTCTTGGTAGCTATTAAAATAAACTATTTATAAACATTTCATAAATAAAACTATTAAACGCGAATGTACCTATTTATTTGAAGTTCAAAATATTTACCTATTTGTTAGATTGATTATATAACTGGAAAGTCAAATTAACATTAGGCGATCAGCAGAAACCCAATATACGGTGTTAATGGGAGACTTTAATGCAAAACTAGGCACAAGAGAGAACGGTGAGCTGAAAGTAGGAAAATTTGGAATAAGGCAACGGAACCCAAGGGGCCAGCAGCTGGCCAACTTCATGGAGAAAGAGGAACTCTTTATGATGAACTCTTTCTTACAGAAGCGGCCCCACAGTGGACCTGGTCGAGCACCGACGGTTCGACAAAAAATGAGATTGACTTCATTATGACGACCAGAGGACCACTGTTAAGTAATGTCTCCGTGATCGCGAGGGTGAAAACTGGTAGCGATCACCGAATGGTTAGAGGCACACTAAACCTAAACGTAAAGTTGGAGAGGTCTCGTCTAATGAAGTCAACGCTCCGTCCCCCTCGTGCTCTGTTCCAAAGTCCTAAAACTTTTCAGCTCGAGTTACAAAACCATTTTCAGTACCTAGAAGAGTGCAATGAAGTGGACGATTTGAATGACAAGCTCGTGGAAACTGTCCATGCGGTCGGAGCTTAATTCTGCAAGACCCGCCTCTCCGATCACACTTTTAATCTCATGGCTGTTAGACGGGAGATGAAGCTACATTCTTCAACAGACTTGACAGCATACAGGCATCTGAACAGACAGATCTCCAAATGCATGCGGCGGGACGTACGCAACTTCAATACAGCTCGTATTGAAGAAGTGATCGAGCGGAACCAAGGCTCCAAAGTCTTTGCCAGAGATCTGTCTACCAGAAAGAGCCAACTTCCAAAGCTAAAGACAGAATGTGGCAGCATCGTTTCCGGGACACCTGAGATTTTGAGTGAGATTGAGAGGTTCTATGGGCAGCTGTACACGTCATCGTTGGAGCCACACGCAAGTGTGAGTAACGATCCAAGAGCAAGTCTCATCCAATACTATTCCGAAGATAACGCGGACGTCAATCTGAGCGAGATTAGAATGGCTCTCCAGCACCTTAAAAACGGTGAGGCCCCAGGCGAGGATGGAATTACAGCGGAGCTTCTGAAAGCAGGTGGAAGACCGGTACTTGAAGTCCTTCAGAAGCTCTTTAATTCCGACCTCCATGGTGGCATTACACCGGAGGCGTGGAGCAGAAGTACGGTGGTCTTGTTCTTCAAGAAAGGTAACAACACTCTCTTGAAGAACTACAGACCGATTTCTCTTCTGAGCCGCGTCTACGTGCTGTTTTCGAGAGTCATTACGAATCGTCTCGCGCGCAGACTTGACGACTTCCAGCCTCCTGAACAAGCCGGTTTCCGAAAGGACTTTAGCACCATAGACCACATACATACCCTTCGACAAATTGTACAGAAGTCCGTGGAGTACAATTTGCCACTATGTCTGGCGTATGTGGACTATGAGAAAGCCTTTAATTCCGTCGAAATTTGGGCGGTGCTGCAGTCCCTTCAGCGGTGCCAAGTTGACTGTCGGTATATCGAAGTGCTGAAGTGTTTGTACAGTAGAGCTACGATGGCTATCCGAGTACAGAACCAGAGTACGAAACCTATCCAATTGCAGAGAGGTGTAAGACAGGGTGACGTCATATCCCCAAAACTCATCACCGCTGCATTGGAAAACGTTTTAAAGCTTCTGGACTGGAAAAGATACGGTATCAACATCAATGGCGAGTACATCACTCACCTTCCATTTGCCGACGATATAGTCCTTATGGCAGAATCGCTGGAAGACCTAAGCACTATGCTCAATGACCTCAATAGTGTCTCCCAACGGATAGGTCTTAAGATGAACATGGACAAAACAAAGATTATGTTTAATGTCCATGTCACACCTATGCCGGTAGTTGTTGGGAGCACTAAGCTCGAAGTTGTTGACGAGTAAATTTACCTGGGACAAATAGTCCGACTAGGTAAGTCCAACTTCGACCAAGAGGTCAATCGACGGATTCCACTCGGCTGGGCAGTGTTAATTACATTAAAAACGAAATTGTACAACCAGTGCGTGTTGCCAGTGATGATTTACGGAACTGAGACGTGGTCCTTCACAGTTGTCCGTATGAGGAAGCTCAAGGACGCTCAGCGAGCTATGGAGAGGGCTATGTTTGGAGTTTCCCTGCGTGATAAACTTAGAAATGAGGATATCCGCAGTAGAACTAGAGTAATCGACATAGCCCAACGGATTAGTAAGCTGAAGTGGCAGTGGGCCGGCCATATAGCTCGAATAGAAAAGAATAGAATAGAATAGAAAAGAACAATTTTTTATTCAATATTGATTATTACATAATTCTTATTGAAAGTCATTTTTTATTTACCACTGGTTCGGAAAATACCTCTGTCCTGGGAAGAACCAGCAAGAAACCCAGCGGGACTTTTTTTTTTCGAAGAACCGACAACCGATGGGGAAGAAAGGTTCTCGAGTGGCAGCCTCGTACCGGTAGGCGAAGTGTAGGGCGACCCGCCACGAGATGGAGTGACGACCTGGTAAGGCATGCAGGAAGTCGATGGATTGGTATGGCGATGCGCCACTCGCCCTATTCTCCGCGACTCTGAAGGGGCCGCACTGTCTATTGATGCGGTGGTGGTGGGGCTGCGGGGGGAGAGGAGTGTCGGTATTGCGAGGCGCTGCTCTCCCTACCCTCCACAGCCGAATTTTGGTTGGCGGCGGAGCCATAGATCAGATCCGCCGCTGGGGTCTGGAAGCCTGGTGCTTCTGAGTGCTAGTTTTTCCTGGTCCCATGGCCATCGCGCATCGGACACGGGGGCGTCCGTTGCGCATGTGAAATTGGAGGCCGAGGAGGAGGTCGCGCCATGTGTTTTGGTGCGCGTTACCTGAGAAGGAGATGGGGGAGGAGTAGTCCTCTCCCAAGGAGAGGCCGCCATGGGACTGCCAGCGCAGGTGGGGCCGCGGATATTTGCGAAAGAGTTCCCGTGGTCCTGCCAATATGCGACGAAGGTGGAACACCATGGTGTTTTAGTCGGTGCGAGTCCGACATAACCCGTCCTTGCCACAGGCTTCCCATAGGCCGGTATGATAGGCATTTCCCCATTAAAAAAAAATCATCAGCAGAAATAAGTTCAAAGATGTGAGACATCTATTACTGTAATCGTTAATGTTCAATATTTAAATTTATTTTATTATAATAATTTTTCATTTCGTCAAAAGTTTTCTGACATATAAAACAGATTAGTTACCAAAGTGACACTATAATATGTATATTGATTCAATTAAGTTTTTCTAAATCTATTAATTAATGAATACCTACTTTGCTTTTAACAGGTAACAGAATTGTTTTGCCTATCTCGTCTTCTTCGAGAAAAAGTGGAAAAATCTACATTTTGATCTTTAATCGATAGTAGATGTAGATGTATTTGGGCCACAGATCCCACCCATCGGTTAGATTTTATTTTAATTTGTCATCAATAAATAATATAAAAAATCGTAAATACTAACCACGTTTAGTGTATACATTCGTAATGGCGAAGGGGGCAATGTCCTAAGACATATTATATACTGCTATCGCCAATCTACATACACAAATATACATACAGCAATACATACGGCAAATACTTTCTACATTAAACGACGTCCATGTTCAACATTGGATGATTACATTTTTTCAAAGAAGAACACTTTTGCATTTGTACTCGTATATACATCGATTAATAATTTTTATGTCATACATACCGAATTTGGATCACGGTGGCGGTCAGTCTTGACAGAGACTAGTCATTTGCATTTTGATACTTAATTAAGGATGAACGTTGATGTCTATGGGCCACAGTATCTACACCATATACTTATAATTCCGTGGACTGTGTGCTCATTTGTTACCATTATTCTATAAAAATCTACGCAGGTGAGGATTTCATTGCAAGTGTTTGTGCGCAAGCACGAACACAGCCTTTATTCCATGACTATCATTTTCTGAAGGGACTGCAATAAAGAGATCAGGACCAATGGTTTTTGCGTGCTTTTCAAAGTAGGGGTGTGAAAAACTGCCAATTTCCTGACTCCGGGCTGTTACAGGGAATTTTGGTACCTCGGGATGCGTAAAAGGATTCCTTTCGAGATAAACAGGAGCATGCTTCTAGAATATTTCGATAAAATGTAACTCACCTAATAATTACCCAAAATGTAATACCTGTATTAATGTATGTTAATTATTTTACTTTGAAGCACAACATAATTGCCTCGTCGCCATGATAATATTGTATTTATTTTAGTTCGCTGGAAGGTAATATCACACCCGTCGTAACAATGTCTACCACTAACGTATAATAATTAAATACTAATAAGTAATTTTATACCTTCCAGAAGAAAATGTGTAATAATCAAACGACAATAATAATTTTACACCAAAGATAAACATTAAAAGAGTCATTTTGAATGAAACAAAATAATCAATAAGCCTGAGCGTCTGAGAATTATTATTAAAATTCCGGTAGACTAGTCAGTCGAATTAATCAAACTTATGGAAGTAATATTCAGTTATATTCATATATTCGTTTCGTTTTAATATTCCGCAATGAGAACTAGTTAACATTAACAAGCAAGAAAAGTAAGTAAACATTTAGTATATAGTTTATTTATGTCATAAAGAATAAACTCACAGTTCATTTCATGGTAAGTGGCTACTAAAGATGGACACCTGCAACCGACTTCAACTATGGAACATTAAATACAACTTTTAAAACGGCCACAAATACGTTTTTGAGGACTAACATGAAAGGTCTCAGTCTGTAACTATATTGACTGTACTTCAAATCAATAAGCATGGGTGGTTTTGTTTATAATTATGGCTTTTTTCTAGAGGCTTTTAAGCTCCTTATCATCTATAAAATAAACAAAGTTAAAACAGTTAAAAACGTTGTAACGTACGACAAAATATAGTCGAATAGAAAAGGAAATTTTGTATTTCTTTATTTTTTTATTATTATAGCAATGTCTCTCAAATCTTATTTCTTTCCCTTTTACGTGATAGTTTATGCGTTTGTGTTTACTGACTTTATTTCAACATGTACTCAATTTTAGTCAAAACAAATGAGTCTTGAATTGAAATGTTTTTATATTACCAAATTTACAAAAATACTTGCCTTCACTAGTCCACTGCTGAACTTAGGTAGTTAGTTAGTTTCCTTAGTTTACCTTAGTTTCCTTATCCTTAATTTACTTAAAAGGAATGCGACAAAACACGTTCCTGAGCTCTCTGCATCCATCAACTTTCTAGAACTCTTAACAGGCTTCTGATGGTGCCACTTGAAAACTTTTCTTAAAAAAATTGAGTGCATACTAAATTTTATGTAACGGACGACTAATAATAAATAATACTTAACTGACTCAAATATGTTTAATATGGTATGATTTGCATGAAAGGAAAATTACTAACTTTTGAAAAGATACATACATGTATCATTATAGAGGATTTAATGAAAAATCACCCTTACTACGCATGAATTTCAAATATGATTTGATTCCAAAGTGTTCAAGCTGACATGACTTTGATAAGGGTTCCTTAAGATAACAATATTGACCTCAAATTTAATATCACACCACAAAAAGTCCTAACACCTCTTTGTTATAAAGAAATAGCGTGTTACAAAACTTAAACATTATAAATTCTATGTAATACTAGCTGGTACACGGCGCGTTGCTGCCATAGAAAAAATTGTTGTCGAAACATCGTTTTAAATATGGAACAGTCACCTTGTTTACTCGTAATTGGAAATGATAATACACTCATAGAAGTAGAGTGATGTATAAATTTCAAATACATTTGTTGGTGCGATACGCGTGCCACCTATTTTAAGTTAATTGTAGTATGCCTATAACCTTCTCACAAATACAAGCAGTAAGTTGTCAAAGTTTTAGCACAATCTGATGAACGGTATGGCAGCGCAAAAAATACGAACAAACAACAATTATTTTTATATATAAGATAATATTACTAGGTGATGCCGTTTCGTTTGTACTTATTTTGGCATTCTTACGTAAAGCTTATATTTCATTTCGAAGATTACTGAATAGCTGCTATCTGAATAATTGAAGATATTTTCATTACGTCAAAGTAAGAACACATATGTGGTCTTATTTTTTGTAAGTTGGTTGCGATTGACGCCTGCAGTATTCTCTTCACATCATGTGGGCTGCTAAATTATTTTTTACATAAATGTTATATAACTTGTTGACCTGGCAGATGCCGTTCTGCCCTTTCGAGTAGGTGGCGCGATGAGTTTCACTTTATTTTTCTCTGGACTTTTTGAATGTAAATATACAATTTATTTAATAACTTGACCAACGCGCAACCCGGTTCCAGATTATGTAATTTCCTTTTTTTGGCACTTAACCAACAAAATCTGTTATTTAATTTTGTCTATTATTTAAGAACTACCTTAAGTACATTAACCTTAATCGTGAAATGGGTGTCGTAAGAGGTGACAAAGTGAAACAAACCAGAAGATGGGCAGTAGTCTTTATCATCATCATTACAGCCCTTCACAAGTCCACTGCTGACAATAGGCCTCCCCCAAAGAATGCCACAAAGCACGGTCCTGAGCCACCTGCATCCATCGACTTCCTGCATATCTTACCAGGTCGTCACTCCATCTAGTGGGGGGACGCCCTACACTTCGCTTGCCGGTACGAGGCTGCCACTCGAGAACCTTTCTTCCCCATCGGTTGTCGGTTCTTCGAGCTATATGGCCGGCCCATTGCCACTTCAGCTTACTAATCCGTTGGGCTATGTCGGTCACTCTGGTTCTACTGCGGATATCCTCATTTCTGAGTTTATCACGCAGAGAAACTCCGAGCATAGCCCTCTCCATAGCTCGCTGAGCGACCTTGAGCTTCCTCATACGGCCAGCAGTGAAGGGCCACGTCTCAGTTCCGTAAGTCATCACTAGCAACACGCACTGGTTGTACAATTTCGTTTTAAGGTTTTGAGGTATGTCTGACGAGAAGATGTGTCGTAGCTTCTCGAACGCTGCCCAGCCGAGTTGAATCCGTCGATTGACCTCTCGGTCGAAGTTGGACTTACCTAGTCGGACTGTTTGTCCCAGGTAAACATACTCGTCAACAACTTCGAGCTTAGTGTTCCCAACAACTACCGGCATAGGTGTGACATGGACATTAAACAAGATCTTTGTTTTGTCCATGTTCATCTTAAGACCTATCCGTTGGGAAACACTATTGAGGTCATTGAGCATAGTGCTTAGGTCCTCCAGCGATTCTGCCATAAGGACTATATCGTCGGCAAATCAAAGGTGAGTGATGTACTCGCCATTGATGTTGATACCGTATCCTTTCCAGTCCAGAAGCTTGAAAACGTCTTACAATGCAGCGGTGAAGAGTTTCGGGGATATGACGTCACCCTGTCTTACACCTCTCTGCAATTGGATAGGTTTCGTACTCTGTTTCTGTACTCGGATAGCCATCGTAGCCCTACTGTACAAGCACTTCAACACTTCGATATACCGACAGTCAACTTGGCACCGCTGAAGGGACTGCAGCACCGCCCAAATTTCGACGGAATCAAAGGCTTTCTCATAGTCCACATACGCCAGACATAGTGGCAAATTGTACTCCTCGGACTTCTGTACAATTTGCCGTAGGGTATGTATGTGGTCTATGGTGCTAAAGCCTTTTCGGAAACCGGCTTGTTCGGGAGGCTGGAAGTCGTCAAGTCTGCGCGCGAGACGATTCGTAATGACTCTCGAAAACAGCACGTAGACGCGGCTCAGAAGGGAAATCGGTCTGTAGTTCTTCAAGAGAGCGTTGTCGCCTTTCTTGAAGAACAAGACCACCGCACTTCTGCTCCACGCCTCCGGTGTAATGCCACCATGGAGGACGGAATTAAAGAGCTTCTGAAGGACTTCAAGTACCGGTCTTCCACCCGCTTTCAGAAGCTCAGCTGTAATTCCATTCTTGCCTGGGGCCTTACCGTTTTTAAGGTGCTGGAGAGCCATTATAATCTTGCTCAGACTGACGTCCGGGATATCTTCGGAATAGTGTCGGATGAGACTCGCTCTTGGATCGTTACTCACACTTGCGTGTGGCTCCAACGATGACGTGTACAGCTGCCCATAGAACCTCTCAATCTCACTCAAAATCTCAGGTGCCCTGGAAACGATGCTGCCACATTCGGTCTTCAGCCTTGACAGTTGGCTCTTTCTGGCAGACAGATCTCTGGCAAAGACTTTGGAGCCTTGGTTCCGCTCGATCGCTTCTTCAATACGAGCTGTATTGAAGTTGCGCAAGTTTCGCCGCATGCATTTGGAGATCTGTCTGTTCAGTTGCCTGTATGCTGTCAAATCTGTTGTCACTATGGGGGTATATTGCCATAGTTGCCACGCTTGGCGAGCGGGTTGGCAACCGCAGTTTTTTATTGTATTTTGCCGTTACCAGGAAGATGCTGCTGCCCATCTCCTGCCTGTGTCCCTTTGTCGCCTTTTACGACACCCACGGGAAGATATGGGGTAGTGGATATTCTTAACCGCCACTACACGGCACTTATAATTATATTTTTTAGATTTAGTTATAATTAGTTTTTATAATTATAACTTAATCTAAAAAAAATCCGCCCTCGAGACTTGGCAGCTGTGGCAATTATCCAGGGGGAATAATAGACATGAAGAAATTAATGGGGGAGCAATTAAGGGTTTACCGATACGGCTTATCAAAAGCCGTAACGGTAAACCCTATTGGATCCTAGTAACGTCACATCGAGTATATTGTGTGAATATGAACTGAGTCGGTCATGTCGTACATGATTAATAACGTGTTGTCTGTTAGTAATCATGCACTATCGATTATTTATATGTAAATAAATAAAGAGAAATATTGAATGTTACGTCTTATAACAAAAAGTATGTCGGAGCGTCTATAAAATATTTGTTGGAGCGGGGTGGACTTGAGGGTATATCGAGAAACCCCCACTTTTTTGTGCAGTATAAAGTTCACTGTAGGCGCCGTGCGAGAGTCATTCTACCAGAGAACACATTCTACAAGTGTTATGATAGTGTCGTGGTTCTGTTCGTTGTAGTAATTCTTCTAATGCAGGCAAAGAGGACGATGTTGCTGAAAGGCTGGCCCATGTTACATTGAAATAAGTAGTGTTGCTTTTGGTTTGCATATTTTGGTGTTATCATGTAATTACGTACCTCACATTAAACTGGTATGTGATTGTGGCGGGGACGTATTACGGTATGGTCGAAATGTAATAGCCTATTACTGAACGTATTGTGCAGTTACGCTGTTTTATTGCCGCTAATAATTAATTGCGTAAACAAGAGAGCAAGTTGAACATCCGCTCTAACACTTATTATTTTTAACAACTAACTATTCCTGATGTATTCCCGCTAGTTCCGACAAGTGTTTAATTTATTCGCTTTGATTTTTGCATTTTACGAATAAAATGACGTCCATGTTCGGCTCTTTGAGGAGATGGTTTACTGCTGCCCGACAAAATGGTAAGACTTAGCGGGGTCACGTTTTAACTAATATCGGCCTACACCCTAGACAAATACTAACGGTGGTGAAAAAAATTCACAATGGAAGAATACAAGATGTCTGTCATATAAATTTTAAAGAGTTATAGTTCGGCAAAGGTTAGGGATAGTTTGGTGGTACTCAAACAAATGTTTTAGGCAACGACAAGGGTCAACTGCTGGTGGTTTTAACAGTGGTAGAGCCACGCGGTAGATTTTGCTGTCGCACGGATGGGCCGGCTCGAACCGGGGTGGTACCACGACCTCACAGAATACCAGCGGAAGTAGAGGTTTACCTCTGCGTTTCTGCGATCTTAGTCCTCACGGGTGACAACGCATCTGTATTTTGATTTGTAATAAAGGATAGATGTAGATTTCTATGGGCCGCAGCAACCACTTACCATCAGGTGGACTGTGTGCTCGTTTGTCACACTTTTCCTATAAAAAAAATCTATACTGGGTGGAGAATAGGTTATCACGTTAAATAGCACAGCAGGTAATACAAGTTGATATATGTCTGTTAAAATAATAAAATAAACAATAATAAAAGAAAATAAAAAATGCATTTTTCAAACAAAATAAATAGCGTAAAAAATTGACAAGAAATAAATCAGCCTTGATAATATATAGATTACTGACCTGAAGTGACTTACAAAACGTCGAACGCGCCAGAAAAAAAATAATTTCGACACCCGGTCCCATTTCTTGTCACTTCGCGCATAGATAATTATGCCTTAACTTCATTATTTTAAGTAAATTTTTCGCTTGAATTTGTTTTCACACACCCGCAGCGCGCGGTCCCTTTGTTTTTAATTTCGCGCATAAAATTATGCCTTAAATTGTAAGCCGTAAGTACAGTTTTTGTTTGATTTTTTCTTTATTTGACTAGTTTGGATTGACAACGTTTAAACTACCTATATTCGCCTTCAAATGGCATGGGTCTTTGATCTTCTAGAATTCAGCAGGTGATATCTGTATGCATTTACATGATGTTATTTAATATTAAAACGAAAAAAATGCTACCGCGACTAATGTATTAATTGTTATATATTTTTTTAGTTGTGTATGTTTAAAGAAATTTATGTAGCATACGTCTTTTCGTTTTATGTGATAACTTTTTCGTCACTCGGTATAACGCCACAATAGATCCTACACAAGTAAAGCCGGGGCAGGTCGTTAATTTAATAATAAGAAGAACATATACACTCTCTTCGCTTACTAGTTTTTCCCTATAATACATTCCCCATACATAAAATTAGCAATCTTTAAAAATCCAACAAAATAATCAGAATAATCACACGATGATTACCGAACAGAGGTTTCTCCAATAGATTGCGTCATTAGAGGGGTATTTGCCATAGTTACCACGTTGTCGTTATGAAGAAGACGTTGCTGCCCATCTCCTGATTTGTTTCCCTCTGTCGATTCTTACGACACCCATGGGATGATATGATATTCTTACACCGCCAATACGCGGTAATAAATAAAAACGATTACATAGCACAAAATCTATTCGAACAGGGCTTCAGCCTCTTGCGTTTGTGTAATAAGTAATAAACATCACCCAAAATATAACTAACACAATGATGATACAAATAATTTTACTCTCAATAAGCCAACAATAACATCAATATTAGCTAAATGTTTATGTACACTAATTTTTCTTTCGCCAAAAAAATACAGGGGACCGTGTATTAGTTACTATTATACTACTTAGAATATTCACGTTCACTGTAAATGTTAGAATAAGCCGAAATTGTGAAAAAAAAATCTTCAGAATGGTGAAAGTAGTCAGTTACTTAAATAAACAACCCCCTTATCCACTTGTAACTAAATATTATGGAAATTAAATCAACACATTAATGCATCTAATTCAGGCTTATATTATATTATTTCGTTACATTCATTCATGGACTTGATAATCAGTATATATTTTTTATATAATACAAGGCAAGCGAGCATACGGCTCATCTGATTGTAAGTGACTACCGCCGCCCACGAACAAATGCTACACCTAGGGAATTGCAGGTGCGTTGCCGGCCTTTTAGAAAGGAGTTTTCTTGAATGTATCTAAGTCGTGTCGGTCCGGAAAAATCGCCGGATGTAAACAATCCACAGAAAAGTTGTACGAGAAAGAAAACGCACCGTAATGGACTGCCAAGCATTCAGATAGTGTGGATGATATCGTGAGCTTATACGCAATGTACGTTCGTAAATTTGGCGGCTGAAATTAATCCGAATAATTCCTCAGAGCACTCCCCTTGGTAGATGCGATAGAAAACACAAAGGGATTCAACATCCCTTCGCAGCGGCAGTGAATCGAGCCGATCAGAAATAACTCAGTCGTCGACGATGCGGTCAAGTGGAAGTAGCTGGTACTGGGGTGCCCCGGCCCAGAATTGAGAACAATATTCTATGTGAGGCCGAACTTGCGCCTTGTAAATTTGCAAGAGGTGTGTTCTGCTGAGCACGCCAATCTTTTTAGAGGCTAATTTGTTCTTCCCTTCCAAGTGACCACGAAACCGCACATTATTCGATATGTCGACGCCGAGGATTCCGTTGCTAGCTAAGGTAGCAAAGGGAGTGCCTTGGAACTGAGGAGATGCGTTAAAGGCCTACTTTTTAGTAGGTACTTTTTATATTATCTTTTAATGAAATATGTGTTCTGATATTAATACATGTTACTTGACATTAATATTCTATACCAATACATGATATATATAATATGAATGACAAGTAAATAAAAGAAAATGGACCAAATAACAATACCTATATTTCTCTCTTATATTGTGAAAAGTATCATAAAATGCATGTAAGAGTATACAACAATGACTTAGGAGCCACCAAGTAACAAAATGAATTCTGACTTGATTTAACATTAGATCTATTTGAATTTTTTTTGGTGGGAAAAAAGAAAAAAGGAAAACCATAAAAAGTTTGCCTTAACGGGACGCATGGCAGATGTGAAACACAGCTCATGGTAGAATTTATAATTAACTAGCTCGCCAAGCAGACGTTGTTCTGCCCTTTCCAACGACCTTTCCTATAAAAATCCTTAAATTCGCAATAAAAAATTTTGAGGGTCATTTATTGGGATAAAAACTATGCTATCTCTCAAGTTGGACAAAAATGCACACAGTGTGCAAAATTTCATTGAAATCAGTTCAGTAGTTTAGGAGTCCATCGCGGACAAAGAACGTGACACGTACTTTTTATATATAAAAGATAAAACCCAATCAAAAATATGTAGTAAAATAAAGGAAAAACATAGAGATTCTTTAAAAAAGTCAATAAACTTTTCTTATTCTTATAATTATAATAATAAACGCGACACGTATACTATAGTCGAATAGAAAAGCATACGCAGTACACACTCTCGACTCCCATGTTTTCTTTTTTTTTTACGACAATCGAGAACACATCAACTCATGATTAATTGTCACAGTTCATTACGTTGTCATCCCCGATAATTAAAATGGAATGCCTCGTATCCAGTAAAAAGGATCTCCAGTTCTCTAGACTCACCATACGAATCAAATCCGCATTAAGCTGCCATTTTACGCTGGTAAACTGTGAGAGCGTTGTCCTTCCTCGGTCAAGCTACATCAATATTAAAGCATAAGAGACCATCATGCTGTTTGTCGTTTGCAGTCTCCCCGCATTGAAATTCTTTTCCAATGTACGAGGCGATATAACTATGGATGGCAAATACATTACTCATGTAAGATAAAGTCAGAAAAACAGAATTGCTGGAGACTATGCTCAATAACCCCAATTGCGTCTTCAAACGGATGGATCTTAAGATAAACATTGTCAAGTTAAAGATTATATAAAGCATCCTTTTAATTAAAACCCATAAAAGGCCCCCGCAGAAAATAGGCGTCGGTTTTATATTGTCTCATAATAATATTTGACATAGTTGTCACGCTAACAAGCTGATTATTGAAAGCAATTTTTTTAATTTTCAGTTGATATTGGTTTGACGCTTTGTTTATCTCTCTCTGACGCCTTTTGCGACATCCACTGGACGATATGGGGTAATAGATATTCTTACACCGCCACTTTACGGTTACACCATTATCACAGATATAAAATCAACTTTTTATGATCGGGACGTGAAAGATAAAGTCAAATAACATCATAAAATTACTTTCATAGAAAAAGCTCGTTAAAAATCTGCCGCAAGTTTAATACAATGGTTAAGGAGCTTCTTGACGACTGGTCAAACAAGTTCCGAGGTCGTTTTAGATAATATCTGATGTTAAGTACTACCAAGAACCAATAGATTTGTGGATTATTATTGGAGAAAAGTTGTAGAATTACTGGTTTAACGAATGTAATACGATAATAAATTGATAGATAAAAGAAGTATTCATAAATATTTTTATTATTTCATAAGAAAGCAAAACATAGAGTCTCTAAGGAGTGATTGTATTTTTTTTTTATGGAAGAAGAGGCAAATAAGCATACGGCTCACCTGATGGAGTTCCCTAAGTTGTATAGGTCTGGAACAACAGCTGGTGAAATCATATTCCGCGGTGTGGTCGTGCGACCGCCTAATACTTTAAAGATTAAAAGGAAAAATTTGGTCGTCGGCAGTTCAATTTTTTATAAAAAGTAGGCAATCGAGCTTGCAGTTGAATGCAATCAAGTGGAATGAGCTAATACTAGGGTTCTTCTGCCCAGAGGTGAGAACAGTGGATTGCAAGAGGTGGGTTGACAATAAATATCATGTCATCTACTGAGTATATCAAGCATTCTTTTGGGTTAGGCAGTAAACGTTATGCAGTAAACGTTTCAAACAGTGGTAAAGCCACGCAGCAGCTTTTGCAGTCGCACGGATGGGCCGGCTAGAACCGGGGTGGTACCACGACCTCACAGAATACCAGCGTGAAGTAGAGGTTTACCTCTGCGTTTCGCTTGGTGAGTGCAGGTGGCCGGAGGCCTTTTTTACTGGAAATGAGGCATTCTATCTTAGTCCTCACAGGTGACAACGCATCCACATTTTGATTTGTAATAGAGGATAGATGTAGATGTCTATGGGCCGCAGCAACCATTTACCATCAGGTGGACTGTGTGCTCGTTTGTCATCCTTATCCTATAAAAAAAAAACAAAAAAAAACGGAGAGTCCTGAAATTGGAGAGAAACAACAAAGGTATATAATATTAAGTGTATTAATTGATTAAATATTTCTTTTAAATTATAAGCTCGAAGTTGTTGACGATTATGTTTACCTGGGACAAATGGTCCGACTAGGTAAGTCTAACTTCAACCGAGAGGTCAATCGACAGATTCAACTCGGCTGGGCAGCGTTCGGGAAATGACGACATATTATATTCTCGTCAGGTATACCTCAAAACTTAAAAACTATACCATACAACCAGTGCGTGTTGCCAGTGATGACCTATGGAACTGAAACGTGGTCCTTCACAGCTGGCCGTATTAGGAAGCTCAATGTCGCTCAACCTGCTATGGAGAGGGCTATGATCGGTGTTTCTCTGTGTGATAAACTTATAAATAAGGATATCCGCAGTAGAACTAGAGTCACCGACATAGCCCAAAGAATTGTTAAGCTGTAGTGGCAATGGGCCAGCCATATAGTTCGAAGAACCGACAACCGATGGGGAATAAAGTTTCTCGAGTGGCAGCCTCGTACCGGCGGGCGAAGTGTAGGGCATCCCCCTACTTGATGGAATGACGACCTGGTAAGACATTCAGGAAGTCGATGGATGCAGGTGGCTCGGGACCGTGCTTTGTGACATTCCTTGGGAGAGACCTATGTTCAGCAGTGGACTTGTGAAGGTCTGTAATGATGATGATGATTATTAACTATTTATTAATTTATTTGTGGCTTGAATGACGGGACAAACTTAAGGCTTTTAAACATTCTATAATAGTCAAACAATTTAGTAACAAGGGCCCTTATTTACTCTTAGATTAAATTGCATTTTTTATGATAAATGCGTAATGACAGACAAAACACGGTAATGACAAAACAAACAATATATTCTGCCACAGATGTAGTAAATTAAAAATTGACTCATTTTTCTTTAATTATTAGCTGTAAAATAATACAAAATTACTATATATAAACATCATAGTCGTTGACGATAACTTAATGACATATTATGTTAATTTATTACGTCGGACACCACATACTTAGTAATTGATCGTGTTGTGAGAAATTGGTATTATTATATCAGCTTGCAACTTTGGCTCATTGCCCGTTCCTGTCACATATTTTCGGTTAGTTAACACGTAAGTAGTTAATTGCGAGGATTAGCTACGCTCTACCATGTATTCATATCATAGTAATTCTAAACTCCTCATTACTATTTTCGTGGATTAATACATTTATCAGCTAATGGCGTTTTATATGATACTGACATAACCGTAAAAGTTCTCTCCCGTATGAACAGGTCAGCTTATATTTAATACAAACTCTATATTAGTTCATCATCATAATTACAGCTATAAGTCTACTGAATAAAACAAGTTACATTTTGCTTCTGACACTACAGTTCTAAGCCACACGAATCCATTAACTACGACCATCACAAACTGCATTTCTACCATTCAACTCTGAGAAAGCAGGTAAATTACTCGTAAACAAACTATTCTGCAAGTCTACTAACATCGATATAAAACCATCAGAATCAAAGAATAGAAATAAAAAATACCTCTTAAATAAGTAACGTAAATATATGTATTGAATATAACATTTTAAAACAAATTAAAAATATAATTATTCTAATAAGCTAAACAAGAGTACAGAACTATTTATTTAGCAAAATATAAAATAAATCAAGTCTTTTGGTGGCATCTACTTAGTTAACGCCAACTAACGAACTGATTTTTAGAAGGATTTGATTTTAAAGCTGTTATACAAGAACGATTTCATTGCGATATTTAAATTTTGGGTAAACAACAATAAATCAAATAATAATGATGCAATGAATCAAATAATAATGCATCATCATATTTCTATAATTAAAATACTAGCAGCAGTTAAACATAGCAAAAAATGATGATAAAGGCAAATAATGATACATCATCATGGTCATCATCATTACAGCTCAACATAAGTTCACTGTTAAACGATCGGGTTGACTGGTAGAGAATGCCATAGGGCATTAAGTCCGCCCTTTGTAACCCCTAGTTGGTGTGTTGCAATAAAGGATAAATAAATAAATAAATACATCCCCACCAGTGTGTCACAAATAATCAAATTCGAATCTTTAGCACCCTTCGAATCCTTGCTGTCTTACTAGATTATTACTTCATGTAAAAGGGAGCTTACTACTTTGCTTGTCGGTTCAAGGCTGACACTATTTATCAAAACACGTTGATTGCCTTTTAGTTTCGGCAAGAAGTGGTAAATCATAACAATGTTTATTTTTTGTAGAGTGCCTATCCAAAGGAATTTCAATTTTATCACTGATGTATTACTGATACATGTCGTGTGTAATTGACCATGTCTTTCACTTACTATAATTCACATTTCCTAGGTCGTTCGTTTAAAAATATAATTGAGTGACCATAAAATTAAAAATAAAAAGTTAAAAACTGAGAACGAGGTTTTATGTGTGACGCGTATATTTTTAAGTTTGCTCACCAAAAAACTAATTGGAAATTAAGTAGGCTGTTATAGTATTTTTATTGCATGATGGCGGATTCATCCAACTTGTTGTGTAGGTGCATATGTGCATTGGTTTTAGTGTGCGTGAGATCGATAGTCAAAAATTAATATGTATAAAGTTGTGTGCAGTGATAATAATGTTTCTTTTACAGAACAGCGGAGAAAGGCTCATCATCCATCATCATTAATCAATGTTCACTGCTGAACTTTAAAGAACTTAAATTTATAGAAGACACGCTTTGCAAGAAGATTGATAATCGCAGATTTTTATTTTTTAGTTGAAATTAGGAAGAAGCTGCTCACTACCTTTAGGTTTGTTTTCAAATTCTGTTTTCAGCAATCGATTACTGATCACCCAGGCATCTGAACCTCCTATTTTGAAACTGATTGCTCAACGGCAACCGTTAGAAACCGCTACAAAGCTGATTTCTTCGCCACTTTGCTATGCTGTTAGCTTGCTAGGTTTAATTTATCTAGATACACGGTATAATGTCAGCCATGTTCAGATTTTACTTTTATAAAATATTTTAAAATAAGATAAGCATTATTTGAACTCTATGTTAATGTAGCACTTATTTACCAGTATTTCGTCTTATTTTTGGAACAGTAGAGAGGCTTATAATATTAATTTATTTAATCGAGATTTTATTAAGACAAAATGAAAGAAAGACAAATACAAGGACTCAAAAAGTGAAAGTTTGAACACATTCGAGGAAATAATTATAAAACTTACTTTGCGCTTGCTCTTTTTGTTCCTTTGTGTAATGGGAGCGAAACTTTGAAAGTCCTACATATTCGCAAAGTAAAATTCTGACACAATTTTAGAAAGATAAAAAATATAAAATTTTGAATGTTTCAAAACATAAATGATTATTATTCACATCGAATATAATATGTCTTTACTTTTGAAACTTTTTTGTCAACTTATCGTTATAATTATCATAAAGATTTTGTTTAATTATAATCCTACAAAAACATAAATATGAAAATTCTTCAAGTGCTTAAGATGTTTATGGTTGGTGGTGTAGTGGAAATACTGCCGTATGTCTAAATATTGAATGGCGTAGCTTCTCGGAAGATAAAAACCCGCTCTTTAATTGAAATTTTCAATGATGATTTGAGGTGCTACTATATACATATCTTTTATATATCCATATAAAATTTTGAACTATTTGTTATTAATTATTATCACTATCATAACAATCTAAATTTAATCCAAATTGTTAGAGCCGATTCCAAGAAACCAATTACATACACAAATAATGAGGTCATATTACTTTATTCAATTCAGCACCTAACGGCCAATCACGAGGTATCGTGTTAACAAAATATGAATCGATTGACACCTGGACAGGCTATAATTTGATGTGGGTTACATTTACACAAGTAACAAGTATTGAGTTCTTTTTTCAGTAGCCATTATGTATATAATGTCTATTTAGTTAATAAAAGTCATAATAATAGTCCAGGTCATAAAAGTATTTTCATTTCAAACAATTTTATTTATTCAATTGCACATTAATTTTGTCCCGCATTTTACAATTAAATCAATTTATTTTTGTGTATATGCTATGTATACTAAGCACACGCTCTAAAGAACACTGTAGCACGTAACGAAGATGGGATAAGATCATTCTTACGGAAATAAAAGAAAATAAGATGATTACATACACAAATAATGAGGACTAACTTTTTTGATGTAATCGGTTAAGGAATTCCAAAGGCTTGTAGCCTGAATTGTGAAGAAGGTACCATAAAACTTGGTAAGGTGAATACATATTTTGTAGTTAGAAGAAGAACATCACAAGAAGGCTAAGAAGAGTCATTTAACATGGAAAAAATAAAAAGCAATATTTTGGAATTGCGCCTCTGCTGGATTGTATGCCAATTTATTTATGAAATAATATTTTTTAAGAAAAGGGCTTACACCTTTCTAAAAGACTGGCAACGCATCTGCAATTCACCTGGTGTTGCGGTTGTTTATGGGCGGTGGTAAACACTTACCATCAGGTGAGCCGCATGCTCATCTGCACCCTATTCTATAAAAAAAATATTAGATTAGATCTATATTGTCATATATAGTGATACTTACAAAGCCCGAAAATAAATCTTATACAGGTATTGAGAAGGCGTTCCAGCTTGTTTAGAAGATCTTGGGACAAATCTGGGTAACACACATCTGCATGATCAATTACGGGTAGTACGAGTGTTTGGACAAGCATGATCTTAGGTTTTGTAGGAAAAAATGTTTTAAACGATACAGAGGGCATAACATAGCAATGACATTACGATTCAATTCTGAAACCAAAGTTCTCCAATTCAGCGCGCTGTCGATGTGTAGGCCAATATTTTTAGCAGAATTACTGATCGGAATTATAACACTATCATAATAAATAGGAGGTACGTCTGCAAGATTAACCTTTGCCAAGATCCTTGAGCTACCCACCAATTTATCCTCTTTCGTCCGAGATCGCGTAGCAAGCAGACGGGTGTTGCTTTTATTTTAAAATTTAATAATAGTTTTACACAATTGTCCTCCTTATGTTACCGTAGAATCACGATTAAAACTGTGTAATATATATTCCAACTCAAACTGATAGCCATTGTCGCTTCGTCACTGAGTTTTCCCCGGCCCACACAACTCGGGGAAAAGAGATGGCTGCATAATTGTTTTCTTTATCATCGATCAACGCTACGATCTGCTACGACACGTTGATTACTTCCGGCCGCCATTCATCGTAACCAGTGCTACGAAGCGTCTACGGTGTTGAACTGTGGTGAGCTACAAAGTTTATTATTACTTTGCGCCTATTTACATTTAATTATCAATGCCATTAAAACTTACACCGCCGCATCAAAAATCAGTTTCGGACTCCAGTCTCTACGACATGAGCCTAAGTGATAAGGTGGTAATGGAACAAGAATCGTAGAATGTTAACACGTTACGACTGAAACGTAAAAGGGAGACTGAAAGATCGGGATATATGGATGAGGTTCGTAGTTTATTTAATAATTTCACAGAACAACAAAATAATAAATTTGAAAGCTTACATTCCGCGATTAAAGAGATTAAAACACAGAATTCTGAAATTACGGCCACGATACAACTATTATCGGATAAATATGACGACCTTCGTAGTGAGTTGGAATTCTTAAAACATGAGCGTAAGGAACAACACAATTATATAAAATACTCAAAAACCGGCTTGAAATTTTTGAAAAAAACACTTGTGCAAACAATGTGCTGCAAAAATTGAAATACGTAATATCCCAAAAATTCAAAATGAATCAAAACAAGAACTAACTATAGGAGACCTTATAAATATCCCGATTTTAACGACGGATATAAAAGATATACATCGAGGATTGGCCAAACCTCATACGCCTAAACCTATCGTGGTCGAATTTATATCCTTCCTTAAGAAGGAGTATATATTAAAAGCTGTTAAGAATTATGACAAACTGAGAGTGGAAATAAAGTTAACACATCGCTTCTGAAATGGGATTGCCCTTCAGTACCTATTTTTATCTTTAAAAGTCTCATTTTCAAGGGTAAAAGATTATTTTTCTGTTTGTAACTTTGCTAAAACACATGTATATGCTTTTTGTTGGTCATCGTATGGAAAAGTATACTTGCGGAAGAAAGAAGGGAGCCCACAAATAAGAATTGATGAAGAAGCGGATCTTCCAAAACTAAAGGAATCCAAAATATGACTATCACTAGAGTTAATAGTGTGGCTGTATAAAATTAGAAAAATGTTTTTGCTTCAAATTATTCAAATAACGTTTTTTACCAGCCTTGATCATTTATTATTTAATTTTGTTATACACACATTATATTCAAACTATTTTAATAACTCTACACTCTACATGCAAATGATACTCCTTTTTAATTATAACTACATATTATGCAACTACACACTCACTCAATACACAACCAATACTTACACAAATTTTCTTTATTTAAACAATAGCTTTATTCGCAATTTATTTCTATCTCTGATCAATTTAACTTACCTAGTAGAACTAAATGAAATAGAGCCCCAATGCCAGATAGTTTATAAAAAATGGATGAAGATATAGTTGACAAACTTGATCAAATTTCTGTATCTGAATCTGCTATATGTGAAGTTAAGCAAACTAAACTAATGCTGCACAACTAACCGAAAAGCCTCATCATTCTTAATCAAAATATTAGAATAGAATGGAATAAATTGATTTTTATTCAATATTGATTAATACATAATACTTATTGAAAGTCATTTTTTATTTATCACTGGTTCGGAAAATACCTCTGTCCTGGGAAGAACTAGCAAGAAACCTAACGGGAATATTCGCAGTTTTAATAAGAATTTTGACGATTTAACAGTATTATTGAAGATACTTGAGGTGGACTGTAATATTATTATTCTGACAGAAAGCCGGCTTAGTTCTGATCCCTTTTTACCTATTATAAAAGGATATACAACAAAACATGCATTGCAAAATTGAATTGAAATTGAAATTGAATCGTGGTATATGTCATATTCGATATCAAAATTACTTTTGAGACACTATTTACGAGACATTAATCAGGAAACTACAACATTACGGTGTAAAAAATTTAGCGCTTAGACTTATTACTTCATATTTAAGTAACAGAATTCAAAAAGTAGTGATTAATGGTAAAGGTTCCTCCGGATCGGTAGTATCAATGGGTGTTCCTCAGGGCTCGATTCTTGGCCCATTCCTGTTTTTAATCTATATTAAAGACCTACCTTATCTTGTAGGGGACAATCACGATATAGTATTATTTGCTGACGATACCTCTTTGATTTTCACACCCAAACGACAGTTAATTAGTTATGACGATGTAAATAATGCTCTATCGAAATTGGTACATTGGTTTAACGCAAACAATATGCTCTTAAACGGCAATAAGACAAAGTGTATTAAATTTACAATACCTAATGTAAAACATTCGAATACCAATGTGCTGTTAAATGGGGAGGAGTTGAGTCTTGTGGATACCACTGTTTTTCTTGGTATTACTATTGACGCGAAACTTCAATGGGGCCCCCATATATCTAAATTATCAAGCAGACTTAGTTCTGCAGCATATGCTGTAAGAAAGATTAGAAGTCTCACAGATGTAGAGACAGATTAGTGTATTTTAGTTACTTCCATAGCGTAATATCTTATGGAATTTTGCTATGGGGTATAGCGACTGATATTGAAGCTATATTTGTTTTGCAAAAGAGAGCCGTACGGGCGATTTATAACCTAAATTGTAAAGAGTCCCTCAGAGAAAAAATTAAAGAAATAAACATATTAACTTTTGCATCGCAATATATTTATGAGAATGTAATGTATGTGCATAAAAACATAACTAGCTTTAATAAGAATAAGGATGTGCATACTTTAAATACTAGGAACAAACATAAGCTTGTAATGCCAGTTACTAGACTCCACAGAATCAGTAATTCATTTATGGGGCAATGTATACGCTTTTACAACAAAATCCCAGAACATATTCAAAGTTTGTCAATAAACAAATTTAAAAGTTTTATTAAAGAAAAACTTTACAAGAAGGGTTATTATAATATCAAGGAATACATGAATGAAAATAACCCCTGGGAATAGGGTGATCGCCACCATGCTGGTTCTATGAAAATATCATTTAAAAATTGTATAAACAAAATTATTGTTAAGTGAAATTATGTTTAAAAAAAAGTCCCGCTGGGTTTCTTGCTGGTTCTTCCCAGGACTGAGGTATTTTCCGAACCAGTGGTAAATAAAAACTGACTTTCAATAAGTATTATGTAATAATCAATATTGAATAAAAAAATATTCTATTCTATTCTATTTTGAAGAACCGACATTTTCAGAAGAAAATTATCTTATTATGAAGCTCGGTCTTCAAACTGCAATTATAGTGATATATCGTTCACCATCGTACCGTAATTTAGACTCTTTTAATATGTATCTTACCTGTATTTTGTCAAACTTATCAACTTTTAAAACATATCTATTATAGGTAACCTAAATATAGATATAAGACCAGAAAATAGAGATAAAAGGGCTAATGATTATCTTAATCAATGTGCTAGCCATGGCTTATTACCTACCCGCTCTTGCCAAACAAGACAAAATAAAACATGTCTCGACCATGTTTTGCTCAAAACAAAAAAGCAGCACTTACATAGGTGATTACTTCTACATTAACTGACAATCAAACAGTACTCCTGTGCTTAAATCAAAATGGAATTAAAAAGTTCTTTTTAAAATATACAACCAAATTAAATAATGAAGCATTACTTACGGATATAGGTGATATAGATTTTGAACCAATTTATAGATTATATATGATGCTAACTTTTGCATAGAGTTTTTAGTTACAACTTTAAAAACTGTGAAAGAATAAAATACAGTAATAATTCAAACATATAGGCGGTTAAAAACATTAAACCATGGATTACCCCTGGCTTATACGATGCATGCGTAATAAGGACCGAATGCATATGAAACTAAAACGCTCACCAGAAAACATAATACATAAACTCACATATACATGATACAGAAATCATTGCAATAATTTACTAAAAAAAACTTAAAAGCGAGTATATGAAAACACAATTAGAATGAGCAGGTAAAAACAATAAAAAAATATTGGAAGCCATTAAAAGTATAACACACACGTCTAAAGAGAAATCGTCGTCTCAAGGATTATAATGTTAATAATTTCTTTGCGAATGAAGGGAAAAATCACAGAAAAATTGATATCAGCAATTGCATTATACAAAAACAAGAATCATTACAAATTAGCCTTGACACAAGAAGAGACTCATTTGTATTATTATCTACTGATGTTGAAGAAGTAGAACGTATTATAATATAATTAAAAACAAAATGTACAGTTGGTTGGGATAAAATCTCTAATAACTTTCTTAAAAAATTTTGACTATACTAATCCCACCATTTACTTATATCTTTAATCTATGTCTCACGAACGCAATTTTCCCTAGCTATTTAAAAAAAATCTTTAATTCACGCGATATATAAATCTGGAGGTAAAAATCTAGAAACCGTGTGAAAAATTATAGGCATATTTCTATACTTCCGTCAATTAAAAAAATATTAGAAAGCCTAATTAATATCAGACTTGTAAAATACATAAAGAATTTTAATATTCTCTCAAACTGTCAATTTAGCTTTAGATCCGGAAAGTCTACCAACAATGCAGTACATGAATCAACCGAATACGTTATAAAAATTTAGACAAAGGCGATAAAACTGTTGGAGTTTTTCTGGATCTTGCGAAAGCATTTGACACGGTCTCTATCCCCATACTGCTAGTAAAACTTGAAAAAATCGGTATACGGGGCACACAATTAAAATTATTTGAATGCTATCTAACTGAAAGAATTCAATGTGTTACAATAAATAACCAATGTAGTTCTGACGTGCTTATCAGTTATGGATTACCTCAGCGGAGTATCCTAGGTCCGACTCTATTCCTCGTCTATACGTCACAACGCATACAACTTTACAAGGCTCAGGTTTGGCCTCAAATGGAATAATGTTCCCATCTCTAGGCTGGGGCTCCCCCATTGCCAGCTCCTTCCACTTGACCGCATCCAGCGCAGAGTGGCTCGAATCGTCGACGACCGAGTCCTTTCCGATCGGCTCAATTCATTGGCACTGCGAAGAGATGTTGCATCCCTTTGCATTTTCTTTCGCATTTACCACGGGGAGTGATCTGAGGAATTGTTCGGATTAATCCTAGCCGCCAAATTTCAAGAACGCACATCGCGGCAGAACTTCTGATACCATGCACGCCATGTGGATGATTGGCGGTCCACCACTGTGCGATTTAGAAGATATTTTCGTACTCGCACACCGTTCTTGTGGAATCGGTTACCGTCAGTGATTTATCCGGACCGACACGATTTAGGGATCTTCAAGAAAAGAGTCTACTCCTTTTAAAAGACCAGCAACGCATCTGTGATTCCCCTGGTTCCCCTGGTGTTGCAGTTGTTTATGGGCGGCGGTAGTCACTTACCATCAGGTGAGCCGCGTGCTCGTTTGCCCCCTCTCCCATAAAAATAAATTTCCTTTTTTTTTGAAATTTGCTTGTAAACACAGGATTGAAAATTTTTGGAAAGAAAGGGTAGAATGGATATTATGCGAAAATGATTGGGAAGAATGGGAGTAGTAAATAATAATAATAATAGTAGTAAATAATGGGAATATTAGATTTATGTAAGCGATAACTAACGATTATAAGTACTGCCGCAAGTTTCTGGTATCTCTATGATACCAGAAACTTGCGGCTGTACTTATAATCGCATTTTTCTGGATTGATCTAAGACCTATCTAAAACTTATAAACTTGTATTGTATATATGTTCTAATATGTAAAGGTAACAAGGCAGTAAACCTTTAATTACTGACAATATTAAATTTTGGAACTTCAAGTCAAGTGATTTCACTTCATCAACCAACAAAGGAAAAGTGCGTCTGCAATCACTTCACTATTTAAACATTTAAGCAGCTGTAACATTATACTGTTGATATTTACACTTATAGTTCAATATGTTTCATTTCTCTTTTAATTACTTGGCGCCTTGTGTAAAATGTAAAAGCAGTGAAGATGACCCTTACATCCAAATATTTACATTTTATAAAAAAATGAAGCGACAAGTGAACTTACATTCCACTTCGTAATAGTACATGCAGCCAAATAACTACAAAGATGTCTCACCCCGTAGGATTAACATAGAGTAGCTCATAGTCCGTAATTATACTAGCTCCTTCAGACCAGAACACTCCAATGCAAGCACTGATATTAAGTAGGAATAGGACTCCTAGATAGGAAATAAATCCTACTATTTCGTAATATTTTCATAATACAGTTTTCATAATACGCTCTTCCTAATAAAATATCATATTTGACAAAATGTGTTGCTGTATCTATTTACTTAGTCGCATAAGATTCTACTTCAAATTACATTATAATCAAAAATAAATACAATTCTCCTTATTCTTCTTCTTCTCCTTTTGGCTGCAATAGCCCGCGGCTGGATTGGCGTTGGCAATACTTCTATATGTCTATTGCACATTTAACGTAAGTAAGATAGTTACAATGCGGTCTATCGTTTTGATATTCCTTTTGGTATTATCCTATAGTCGTTTCTTATGAAATCCATGATAAAAAATGAAATGATCGGTTTTTAACGCCATCACCACACGGTTTAATTATTGGGTAGATTTAATTATTTCATTTTTTAATACAATCTATGTGTTGTAACTTTCGTGTTTGCTAGATTATTACACTAGTTTATTTTTATACGATACATAAACAAATATACATAATAAGTCAAGGTAAAGATAACTCTGGTGCAATCTTTTATTTTGCCTATTATTGACTATGCTGATGTATGTTTTTCTGATCTTAACAAGGTTTTCCTTGATTAGCTGGATCTTCTCGTCAATATCTGTATCCGTTTTATTTTTCGTCTTCGCAAGTTTGATCATCATCCTCATTCCACACTCAGCTTAAATAGTTTCCAATTCCTCAGCGAAGACACAACATTAGGACACATCACATAGTTTTTTCTATGTTATTCGATAACAACTACCCTAATTGACACAAATGACAGGCAGCTTCGTTCATCGGAGATTCTTGCTTTCTTTATACCCCTTAACCGTTTCAGTTTCATATCTTCATCGTTTTCTGTCCTAGCCGCGTGCCAATGGAATGAACTGCCTGAAAATTACACATTACAACTTACCTGCAAAACAAACATTTAAGAAGAATGTTTGAAATAATTTTCTTAAATTGCTTTACAACTGCTAAGTTCCGTCATCATTATAGTTGTAATTTCATAGTTTTATCAGTATATTACGTATCTTAATGTTTCTTGTATTATATTATATTTTCTTATAATATATACGTTTATATATTTGTGTATATTGATGCATGTATGTATGTATGTATGTATGCATGTGTGTGTATATATATAGGTATCTCCATTCATAGCCAATACTTGTTCGAGTACTGATTAGTTGAGTAACATCTGATATTTTAACTGTTTTACTAATTAGATGTTACTCAGCTAGAAATATGTGGAAAGTTTTAAATCATTGATATCGTTACACTTGCGTTGGAGTGAAAATTTACAATAACGAAAAATGTTAACAATATTTTTCTACGAATAACAATGTTAGCTGAAGTACGTACGAGTATTATTGACTTTTGTGATTTGAATTATAAACTTTTTCTTTTTTTGCTAATATAAGCCAGGACATCATTACTATACCGCACCCGAAACGTCGGAAATTAAAAAGTTAAATTAAACGCGATAAAATCCGTAAAAATTAGTTTCACTTAATGTGTAGTCTTCGCGTAAATATAAGAAATCATTACGTTATCCATTAAATCTCAACCTTTAAGTGCTTCAACGCATCTATATTTTGATTCTTATTCGAGCATAAAATGTAGGCGCTAATTGGCCACTGTATCCACTCATCAATCATTGAATTTGTTAAACTTACATATATAAAAAGAGTAACCGTATAAATTATGTTTTTTCAGCACGTACATAAATAAGAATTTATATATAGTTTTGTATCAATTATTACAAGTATCCGTTTCACATGAGTATACACAAGAACCGGAATGGACACCCTGTCATATGGAGAGTACTGGATCTAATTGAAACTGAATTTCTCTTTTCACTTACGAAGTGTTGTGTTAACAAGCGTTAATCAAAAACTTCAAGAATATGTGATTCAACAACTTTCAGTTGAGTATTTATCAACTGGCAGTAGTGTAAGGCAGCTTACTGTCACTGTCACTGATGTTACTATAAATGCTATCGAATTAAAAAAACCTAGCTAGCCACACTTAGATAAAGCTATAAATAAATTGAAAACACCCAGGTTTAACCAATGGTAATCCGCTGCATCTAGTTGTAGATGCCTAAACATAGGCGTAACCGCACTTCGGCATTTTACAAACCTACTTTGGTGTAATAGTTTCTCTGTTGTTTTTTTATAAAAATGAAGTGACAAACGAATTGTCGAACGAACAGTCCATAGTCCATCTGATGGTAAGTGAATTCTGCAAATATATACACCAGTGGTCTACTTTTAAGGAAAGAATGCGAAGAGACGTGTTGTCAAAGTCGTGTCATACGTGTATTTGTATATATTTATTTTGTATTGGATTATGTTTTGAAGGCTTCGTGGCGCAACAATTAAGCAACGAGCAGCAACAATTAAGCAGCGTTGAGTGCTGCGAGTTCTTATCCCGCACAGATCAAATATTTGTTTTATGTCTACATAAAAAATTGTTTGTGTTCTGGATGTTTGTTCTTGAAAAATTTATGCATGTAGACTACCTCCACGATACAGCAAACCATAGTGCGGGTGTAAGGTTTTAATTAAAAAAATATCAACTTACGAGTATATTATGTGTTTGTACTTTAAAGTATTATGTTTTTAAAGAATAAAGATGACGAACGAGAACACAGTTTACCTGATCGTCACTGGATTCTGCGGCCGAAAGACATCTACATCTTTCTTCGATTAAGAATCCAAATGCAAGTGCATTGTTATCTAAGATAGAATGCCACATTTTCAATAGAAGGATATCCGGTTTTCTATTGTCACCATACGAAACACTATAGCATTTTTTTGCTATTTTACGCCAGTAGTCTGTGAGGAAATACTCAAAACTTCTATTTCATCCATCATCTAAAATCCACTACTTAGTGTTATCCAAAAGCTGTTTGCAGTGCCATAAAATCCTGTTTTGCATAAGCCTCGTAATACGGTAGGATTTGATATGCTTACTCACAGAAAAAGTTACACCCATAACATACTCCGAATATATGTATTCCGAGGAAACTATTAATTTTTGTGGAGCTTGTAACATTTGCATTGGCTTAAAACTATTTACAATTAAGGTTTTAAGTAATATTTAATACATTAATGAAATACTACTCTACATAAAATTATATAATATTATATAATACGTACGTAAAATTATATAAAATTATATAATACGTACATGTCAACCCTTCTCAAACTTACCTTGCATTAAATTATTAAGTGGCGAAGCTTGCGAAGTCACTTATTGATTTCACGATGTCTGTCCGTCTGTCCGTCTATCCGCCTGTCAGTCTGTCCGTCTGTCCCACGATTATCTCGTGAACGGTTTTGAATTTTCAAATTCTGTTTTCAGCAATCGATTACTGATCACCCAGGCATCTGATCCTCCTATTTTGAAACTGATTTCTCAACGGCAACCGTTAGAAACCGCTACAAAGCTGATTGCTTCGCCACTTTGCTATGCTGTTAGCTTGCTTGGTTTATTATACTATGCCTATGTTCGCGGTATCTTAGAATATGGTAGCAACATATGGTGTCCACAATATCATACATATATTAACAAAATAGAAGTATTACAAAATAAATTTTTAAAGTTCATGGACTACAAAATTAAAGAACGACATCAGGTATACAAAGAAAGATGTGTATATCATAAATTCCTCTCATTAGAAAATAGAAGCAAAATGCTTGATCAAATGACACTGTATGACCTAATTCACGGCCGACTCGATAATTCGTATTTACTGGGACTTATTAACTTCTCAACGCCCATATATCGTACAAGACATACCAAATTGTTCTTCAACTTTCACTTTCATACAAAATATAGCAAAACTCACCAATAAATCGGATGTGTTGCTCTTATAACCAATTTTTTGCAAACATTGATATTTTTACGAAAAAGAGAGAAACCTTTAAAACTGAAGTATGCAAAAAAATTTTTAATAGCTATTTATAATTAAGGTATTGATGAACACACACACACACACACACACACACACACACACACGCACGCACGCACGCACGCACGTACGCACGCACGCACGCACGCAAGCATGCACGCACGCACGCATGCACGCACGCACGCACGCACGCTCGCATGCTGGCACGCACGCACTCACTCGTACGCACGCACGCACGCACGCGCGCACGCACGCACGCACGCACGCACGCACGCACACACGCACGCATGCACGCACGCACGCACGCACGCACGCACGCACGCATGCTGGCACGCACGCACGCACTCGTACTCAAGCACGCACGCACGCACGCACGCACGCACGCACGCACACACGCACACACGCACACACGCGCACACGCGCACACGCAAACACGCGCACACGCGCCCACGCGCACACGCGCACACGCGCACACGCGCACACGCGCACACGCGCACACGCGCACACGCGCACACGCGCACACGCGCACACGCGCACACGAGCACACGCGCACACGCACACACACATACACACACACACACACACACACACACACACACACACACACACACATACACACACACACTCATGTTAAATGTACAGTGTTATTTTATTTATTTTGCTTAATACTTTGGTACCGGTAAGCGTCGCTCTTTCTTTTTTTTTAATAAGGCTTATGTTAAGCTATTTTAATCTGATGTAATCTTTTTTTAAAGCTGTTGGTTTTCTAAATAAATAAATAAATAAAAAAAAATAATCAA
Source organism: Parnassius glacialis (assembly GCA_033319125.1). Classification (NCBI taxonomy): domain Eukaryota; kingdom Metazoa; phylum Arthropoda; class Insecta; order Lepidoptera; family Papilionidae; genus Parnassius; species Parnassius glacialis. The sequence continues at coordinate 15,970,585 of JAVANC010000023.1, read as the reverse complement.
AATATTATATAGGTTTTATATTAAAGTTTTTTTTAAGCTAAGAGAGAACGATTTACTGCATTACTTACTACCAGTGGGATTGTGGTCAAGCTCTGGCTAAAAATATGTAAAGAAAAAGTAAACACATTTATTATGTGAAGTGACAAATGAACTCACAGTCCCGATGGTAAGAGGCTACTGCAGTCCAGGGACACCTGCAGCTAACTTCAAACTATGAAGGCTACAGATGCGTTGTCACCGTTGAGGACTTATATGGAATGCATCACAGCCTACTGGCACTCTAGGCTACTTACACCGGAACATAATAGTGCAAGTACTACTATTTGACAACAGAAACAGGGAAGAGGGTGGTACCTACCCAGACGGACTCCTAAGTAGAAAAGATACCACCTAAAAGTATCAAAACCTAGAAAAAAATAAGATGAATATAGATATATATCTTGGAGACAAGTCTTCAGCAATCTAAACCAAGATTTGTGGCGAGGTTAGATAATAATGCCGAATAAAAAGGGTGTTTTATGTAAAAAGATAGCTTGACGTTTTAATTTCCGCTCTAAGAAAAGAAAAAGTGAAGGAAGAAATACAAATGCCCTTTATTTACAGTTACAGTTGCTAATTCTTTGCTTGTAAAACCTTTCTATTACTAAAGAAATGTTTATTTTTCCTTTGAAGCTGCATTCATTTGCAATTTACTTGCAATTCAAGTTTCTAAACATATTTTGAAAACTGTTTTTGGTAATTGCGAATAAGTAATAATATTATGAATATTAAGTAATAATTTTATTATTATTATGTAATAATTTTATTTCAAAACGCTCCTTGTAGTGGCGTTGTAAGAACATTCACTATTCCATATCATCCTGTGGGTGTCATGTGAAGCGACAGAGGGAAATTGAAACGGGTGATGGGCGGCAGCATCTTCCAGATAACAACACAAAAAAATAAAAACTTCGGTTGCCAACTCGCTTGCCAAGCGTGGCAACTATGGCAAAATTATCTCTATAAGGCAATCTATGGGAGAATTCTATGCACAGCAGTGGACTTTTTAAGGCTGTTATGATTATAGTAATGGTTATGGTAACCCAATACAACACTTTTAACACATAATTGAAAATTTATCACAACTAACTTATAATAAACTATATACAATGCTATAATTAGTTCCAATTCAATAAATTAATTTATTATATTCATTGAAATAATATTGATTACATTCATTGATATAACCATAATGCACAAGCAATTTAGAATATAAATTGTTTCTCGTGTACGGCGATTTCAGATAATATAATTATGGTGAATAGCCTTATCACGCATACATGAAGTCGATGAATGTATGTAGATGAATGTGAGAATAGAATGAAACATCACATTATTTCTATTAAAACACTTTTTTATGTCCTATCTAAATAAAATTATCTATAACTATACATCTAAAAATCTTTGAAAATATAGATTATAGATGTATTGTAATTGTCCCGTACAATTCCAATACATCTATGAACTATATTTTTCTATGGATTATCTATTTTATATTTCTTGTCAGTTCGTAAGTCTCAAATTGGAACCGCCAACGAATGGATGGCTGGCACTAAAATTTGGCATAAGTGGAAAGAGATCAACATGTTATTTTAGTTTGTGTTAGTCTGATATAACCCGTATTTAACCCCGCGTCACAGGTAAGAGTAGACATTTTCCATGAAAAAGGCAACTTGACATTCCAAATTCAAATTTAGTATTAAAGTAACTACGTGTCGAACGTAATTTCGGCTCCTTGAGTCTCCCATTTCTTCCGAGTCAGTGGTTTGCAACTTAACCCATAATACTATAATACATTGCGTCATTTTCTTATCTTTTTCCGATTTCTACTACTACTATACTAGCCAGATTTACAAAACAACACAAAGACTACCTGCTAGTAAGTGGATATCGCCTGTCAACTCCAAGATCCATCACTGATCAAGAATCAAAAGGTAAGTGAGTTGGCACCCCAGAGGACCAAGTATGGGATGCTCGGTTTGCCTGTAAATAAGGCTTTTGGTACTCTACACTCGACATACGGAATACAGCAGCATCATGCTGCTATTTAACCATGGTATTCTGTTTAAGTGTAGTGCCTGCCCGTCGAGTCACATTCTGCACTTCTCAAAGTCACAGAGGACATTCGAGAAGGCATGGAGAATAGAGAGGTCACAGTACTTGTAATGATTGATTTTACAAATGCGTTCATCATGGTTGACCATGAGATCCTCCTTGCCATGCTTCAAAATCGCAAGTTTTCGTCTATCGCTGTAGACTGGTTTTCTTCCTACCTTTGTGGCTGTCAGCAAACTGTCATTAATGGTCGTGACATATCTAACTGGTGTCAACTCTCCACTGGTGTCACAAGGTGGAATATTATCTCCACTTCAGTTCTCCATTTTTATTAACTTTGTCTCTTCTCAACATAGCTGCTCTTACCATCTTTACGCTGATGACCTGCAAATATATGTTCAAGCAGACGTCAACTCTTTATGTGACGGCATTTCCAAACTCAATATGGATTTAACGAATCTCCACCGTTAGTCTCGTAGGTTTGGTATTGGTGTGAACCCGAATAAATGTCAAGCTATAATAATTGGCAGTGCTCAACAATTGTGTAAGCTTGACGTCCATTGCGTTCCAGCTGTCATTTTTGATAGTTCTATCATACCTTATTCTGACAGCGTTAAAAATCTGGGTATCTACTTTGACACAACCTTAAGTTGGTCCAACCAAATTCAGAATATTAGTGGTTCTGTTTTTGCTAAGCTCAGTGCTCTGAACCGTCTTAGGAACATTCATCCGGTCAAGATAAAGATAACTCGGGTGCAATCTCTTATTTTTCCTATTATTGACTATGCTGATGTATGTTTTCCTGATCTCAATGAGTCGTCTCAGTGAGATAGTCTTGTCAATATCCGTTTTATTTTTCGTCTTCACAACTTTGATCATGTATCCTCATTTCACACTCAGCTTAAATGGATTCCAATTTGTCAGCGAAGACACAGTAGGATACTTAACACAGATTCTCTATTTTATTCGAAAACCACTATCTAAATTATCTAAAACATAAGTTTCAGTTTCTGCGGGACACTCATGACAGACAGCTTTGTTCATCGGATACTCTTACTCTCTGTATTCCCCTTACCGTTCGAGTTTCTTATCTTCATCGTTTGCTGTCCAAGCCGCATGCCTATGGAATGACCTGCCTGAGAAATTAAGACAATCTACCTGCAAACAAACATTTAAGAACATTCGAGATCATTTTATAAAACTGCTTTACAACTGCTAAGTTCCGTCATCATTAGTATATTACGTATCTTTATGTATCTTGTATTATATTATATTTTCTTATAATATATAAATTTATATACTTATGTTTATTGATATATGTATGTATATATGTATGTGTGTATATGTATGTATATATGTATATGTATGTATAATATGTATATGTATGTGTTTATGCATATTTCTTTGTAATCGCCTTCGTAGTTATATCACTGCCTTAAGATTGACTGGCAGAGAATGCTTTTAGCATTAAGTCCGCCTTTTGTTCCTTTACCTAATGTGTAAGTTTCAATAAAGTTTAAAATAAATAAATAAATAAATTCCTCGAAGCTTGCACTTTCGGAGCGCAGGCCATGGACAGTGTCATTTAGAGTGGCCAATGACACTGTTGTCTTGGACAATTTACTTGCTAAAATTAATTGTAAGGACTTGGTTTTGTTCCTTTACTTAATGTGTAAGGTTCAATAAAGTTTAAATAAATAAATAATAAATTCCTACCGTAGCCATAGTACAGTTGCTGAAAATTGCAAACAAGTAAAGCTTGTTTGAAGCCCATGGACTGCTAACTGCAGCATATTGACCTTATGGTGGACTTATAAAAGTAAGTTCGTTTGTCACTGTCATTTCACCTTCGGTTTTTACTTGTCGACTCCGTGGTGCAGTGGGTAAGCATTGAGTTGCGGCGCTGAGCGCCACGGGTTTGAATCCCACAAGATACAAGTATTTTATGGCCTAACAATAATTGTTTCGAGTCTGGATGTTTCTCCTTGTGCAATTTATTATTTTAAACTTCATGCATGATACAGGTGAAAATCCTAGTGAGGGATCAAATTTTTTAAAGAAAAAAGGTTTTATAAAAAAAGTTAAGTTAATGAATTAGCTATTCAAATTTTGATGCTGTTTTCTAAATAAATAATGTATTTTTATTCTTAGCTTTTAGCTTTAAACTAACTAAAAGAATATTTAAAAAATCTGTCGTTTGGTGATGAAAATCTATTGTCCCTTTTCGCCCCGTGCGAGTAGATAGATCTATCGGAAATGTCAGAAAACTTAGATCTAATAGATGGCTGTGTACATTTTCGTTTAGATCATTACGTTAAACACGAGTCATCTGGTACTGCGATACAAATAAATCCGTATGCAAAGCGTGACATTTATGGCAAATCCAATAATGGGAGAGGCCTATATTCAGCAATGGACTTTACGGTCTGATGAATAAGAAAAATATACGAAAAAGGCTACCGTGTTATAATCTTATAGTTTGGCTTCTAGCCCATTTGAAATTTAAAAGCTCCGTCTCCATATAAATGAGACCAGTAAACTTCGATTTGTTTTAACTTATTGCTGTCGTTGGACAAATTTATGATCTAAGTTCAAGTTTATTGCTACTGCTACACAATTCAGTGCACTTCTAATAATTGTTTCGTGAAAGTGTATGTTTTACGCATTGTGGAAGTTGAAGAAGATGCAGGAGTGTACAAACTTGATTGTGAATGTGGTCTCTCTTATAAAGGACAAACTAAAAGATCCATAAAACCCGCGTTAAATAACACATAGCTGATATGAAGAATAGACGCTCCGGGAAGTCTGCAGTCTATGAACACGCACAGGATCGCCCCTTTCACTACGTTAGATTTGATAGACCACAAATTCTTTCTAAAAACTCCGAATCCCTCCAAGCATGATTCGCGAGGCTATTGAAATCAAAAAACATCCTAATTTCAATGGAGAAGATGGCTGGGTGCTACCATCTGCTTGAGATCCCATAATTAATAAAATTAAATCCCAACCCAAAGATACAACTGCAAGACTTTAAGATACTGTAAGTTTTTACTGCGTAGATCGGAGCAAAAATTAATATTTTTTATCTGGAGGTAGCCGTGGTTAACTATGACATTGGGACGTCATAAGTCTCAGTCCCACCGTGACTATGGGTGCTGTAAAGTGCTCGAAACGTCGGGAATATAAAATAAGTTAAAATTCGCAAAAAAAAACCGTAAAACTAGTTTTATTTGAACTGTGTTTTTTTCGTATAATAAAGAATGAAATAAAGAATAAGAAAATTATTTTTTATTAAAAGACATGTGGTGCATTATGAAATCAGAGCTATTTTTACATGTCGTTAAAATTGGTTAGCTCTTTTCATATTTTTCTAGTATTAATAATGAATTTAGAAAAGCTATCTTTCACAACATGAAATATTAAAAAATAAAACAAAATTAATTATACTCGTACAAGACATTTCGCATATCTTACTGGCCTTATTCTGTTATTAAAAATAATATATAAAGAGGAAGTACCCGTATAGAGAATACCCACTACCCATATCTTCCAGTGGGTGTTGTCAGAGGGGACAGAGGGCAACTGAAACAAAAGATGGGCAGCAGCATCTTTTTGATAAGAGCAATACATAACAAAAATTGCTATTGCCAACCCGCCCACCAACTGTGGCAACTATGGCCATATACCACCATGACGAGAGTTACAAAATGATGGCCACCAGTCAACACCGTCCCCGTTATTCCTGTCTACGATGGAAACCATGGTAACGGCAAGGCAGGGGGTGCTAAGAAACCTCGGTGGAGGTTCACTTGCAACCTGAGACAACTTGACCTGGTTAAATACAACGCACACACCCTAAGGACAGACTAGAAGATCCTGGAGCTGGAAGAAGAGATAGTCAAGTGTCGCTCGAATACTATAGGATTATCCGAGGTCCGAAGAGAGGGGGAGGTAATCACGGTACACGGTAATCCTCGAATCCGGCAACTTGTTCTATCACCGGGAGGGCGAACATCTGTCCTAAGGATTTAGTTTATTAATCTATAAAATAATTAAGATTTATTACGTGGTAGATCCAAGCTGCAGCTGTATTTATAGTGTAGTTGTAGCACGAATGGGTCCACCCGAGCGAGGAAGGAACATGCTCTCACAGAATACCAGCGTAAAATTGCAGCTTAACGCTGCTGTGTTTCGTATGGTGAGTGTAGAGAACCGGAGACCCTTTTTACTTGAAACGAGGCATTTCATATTAGTCCTCAAGGCTGACAACGCATCTGCATTTTGAATGGAAAAAACTCATGGCTGTTAGACGGGAAATGAAGCTTTATTGGATTTGACAGCATACAGGCATATGAACAGAGATAAATGTGCAGTGGAACTTACGTAATTTAAATACCGCTCGTATAGAAGAAGCGATCGAGCGGAACCAGGGCTCCAAAGTCTTTGCCAGTGATCTGTATATCAGAAAGAGCGAATTGACGAAGCTGAAGACCGAATGTGGCAGCATCGTTTCCGGGATACCTGAGATGTTGAATATGAGTGAGAGGTTCTATGGGTGGTGTACAAGAGCAAGTCTTATCCGACTCTATTCCGATAATATTCCGGACGTTAGTCTGAGCGAGATTAAAATGGCTCTCCAGCACCTTAAAATCGGCAAGTCCCCGGACGAGGATGGAATTACAGCGGACCTTTTGAAAGCGGGTGGATAACCGCTTTCTGAAGTCCTTCGGAAGCACTATAATTGCAACTTGCGAGGTGGCACTACTTTGAAGGCATGGAGCAGAAGCGCGGTGGTCTTATTCTTCAAGAAGGGCGATAATGCTGTCTTGAAAAATTGCAGACCGATTTTTCTTCGGAGCAATGTCTTCATGCTGTTTTCAAAAGTCATTTCGAATCGTCTCACACACAGGACTCAACGATTTCCAGCTTCCCGAACAAGGCGGTTTTCGAAAAGGATTTAGCACCATAGACCATATACATACCCTTAAATTGTACAAAAGACCGAGGAGTTCAATGTACGACTATTTCTTGCGTATGTGAAAGAAAGCTTTTGATTCCGTCGAAATTTGGACGATGGTGCAGTACCTTCAGCGATCCAAATTAACTGTCGTTATATTGAATTGTTGAAGTGTTTGTACACAAGGGCTACGATGGTTTTTCGAATACACAACCAGAGCTCGAAATCTATCCAACTCTAGAGAGGTGTTTTATTGCGTGGTAGAGCCATGCTGCAGCTATATTAGTAGTGTAGTTATAGCACGAATGGGTCGGCTCGACCGGGGAAGGACCACGCTCTTACAGAATACCAACGTGAAATAGCAGCTTAACACTGCTGTGTTTCGTATGTTGAATGTAGAAAACCGGAGACCCTTTTTACTGGAAAAGAGGCATCCATAATAATCCTCACGGGTGACAACGCATCTGCATTTTGATTCACAAACGAAGATAGATGTAGATGTCTATGGGCCACAGCAACCACTTACCATCAGGTGGACTGTGTGCTCGTTTGTCACCCTATCCAATGAAAAAAGGTGTATGACAGGGTGACGTAATATCTTCGAAACTCTTTACCGCTGCATTGGAAGACGTTTTCAAGCTACTGGACTCGAAAGAATACGGTATTTACATCAATGGCAAGTACATCACTCATCCTCAATTTGCTCATGATATAATCCTTATGACAGAATCGCTGGAGGACTTAATCATTATGTTTAATGACCTCAATAGTGCCTCCCAACGGATAGGTCTTAAGATGAACAAGGACAAAACAAACATTATGTATTATGTCTATGTCACACCTATGCCGGTAGTTGTTTGGAAAACTAAGCTCGAAGTTGTTGACGAAAATGTTTATCTAGGACAAATAGTCCGACTAGGAAAGTCCAACTTGGACCGAGAGGTCAATCGACGGATTCCACGGCTGGGCAGCTTGCGACACATCTTCTCGCCAGGTATACCTCCAAACCTGAAAACGAGACTGTATAACCAGTGCGTGTTGCCAGTGATGACTTATGGATCGAAGACGTGATAGTTCACTGCTGGCCTTATGAGGACGCTCAAGGTCGCTTAGCGTGCTATGAGGAGGACTCGGAGTTTTTCTGCGTGATAAACTTAGAAATGAGGATATCCGCAGAAGAACCAGAGTAACCGACATAGTCCAACGGATTAGTAAGATTAAGTGGCGGGCCATATAGCTCTACGAACCGACAACCGATAGAGAGAAAAGGTTCTCGATTGGCGAACTCGTACCAGCGGATGAAGTGTAGGGCGTCCACCTACCAGATGGAGTGACAACCTGGTAAGGTATGCAGGAAGTCGATGGATGCAATTGGCTCAGAACCATGTTTTGTTGCATCCTTGGGTGAGGCCTACGTTAAGCAGTGGACTTGTTAAAGGCTGTAATGATTATGATGATGATTAAGAGGAAGTTTTTAAATTAAATTAAATAAGACATGGGCAGCAGTGACTTTCTGATTACAAATCAAAAAAATAAATAAACTGCAGTAGTTTACTCGCCTGGCAAGAGTTGCAAATATGGAAAATATCCTCCCAGTGATGCAATTTATGAGGGAGACTTGTTGTAATGGATGATGAAAGAAATGTCATTATATTTGATTTTGAAAACTTATAAGGATATAGATGTGTAAATTTATTAGGTAATATTGAAAATTAAATAACAGGATGTGCATAAATTTTGTAATATAGTTCAATTTTGGGAGGGACGGAGGTGGTCTACAAACGACTAAACACACAATTTATTCACGATTATCTTACATAATTATTTTCACATTACCCTACAGATCAGTAATCTGAAAGGGCAATGGGTCAGTCATATAGCTCGTTGAACGAACAAAGGAGGGGAAGAGAGGTTCTCGAACGACAGCCACGTATCGGCAATTGGCCACCTGGTAAGAGATGTAGGATTCCGTTTCCGGTGGTCTTACAGTGCTCAACGTTATCCGCAATTAAAACCCAATAGCAGTGCAAACAGTGTCATTTTGTGGCGTCTCTACGCAAAATCCATTAAGTGTGACAGCAGTAGACAATATAAAAGAATAATTACAGTGCAAAACATAAATCTTGTAGAAAAAAGTGCTATTCTCTTCTATCTAAAAAATCGAACATAACATAACCTAATAAATTTACAAATCATACAGCATTGTTACCAATATAACCAACGAATCTGTCAAATTTCAATTAAGTGAACAACATCAAGAGAAAAAATTTTTTGGAGTTTACGGCCTGGTACCTTTAGGCCAACCAAGAAATTAATTTCTACTGAATCAGTATTGTCAGAACAAAAAATAATACCCTAAAAAAGGACAAAAGCATGGAGTTGCTGTTGTCAAAACTGGACGAAAAACTGAATAAGCAAACTGAAATTATAACGACGGCAGTAACAAAAAATGTTATGGAGGCAATAGATGAGAGATTAAAAACAATAACTGAGGAAAATGCTTAACTCAAAGCCAAAATTTCTACATTGGAGCACAAACTTAACATAATATAACTGGAAAAAAGAAATTATAACTTGGTCTTTTTCGGAATCGAGGAGTCAGGTAAAACAGAATCAGAGACGGTAGACTACACAAAAGACATAATAATAGAAACAGGAACACAAATAGATAGTCATGAAATCAAAAACATATACAGAATCGGCAAAAACAACAATAAAAGTCACCCCGTCGTAGTCACCATAGCGTATTTATGGAAAAACACATTATATTGAGAAATAAGGCCAATCTCCCACCAGGTATAAATGTCAAAGAGAATTACACTAAAGAGGTACTTGAAAAGCGGAAGCAGCTACAACCACAACTAAAAGAGGAAAGGAAGAAAGGAAATATCGCTTTTCTTAAATATGACAAACTGATAGTGAAGAAACCGACTGACAAAACCAGAGATAAAAGAAAAAGAGAAGATTCAGGCTCACTAAACTCACCAACCCAAAAGAAAATAAACTTGAAAGAAACCTCAAAACCACCATTTGCCAAGAGTGTCTCAAAAGAAATGATAAAACCTAATAATATTCGGAACTATGTCGAACGAGGCAGAACAGCCTCACTATCTGAAACCTCAATAAACTAGCAATGACCATGGGCACCCGGTACAAGATCATAACAAATATGACAATATTGTTCAAACCAATCTCGAAAAAGAGCACCCCAAGCCGGCTGGTCACCGTGGGGCAAGATGACCACTACCCTTCATCAAATAAAAACAAACAGAATAGTTTAAATAAAAACAATACACAAACCTAATTACGCAAACAAAAGCAAGAGTATAAAATCAAGAAGAGAACAAGGCCTTATAATATGCACATTCAATGTGAGATCCCTATCAATAAAAGAAAGAACTTTAGAACTAAATAATGCAATAGAAACAAATGGGACATCATAGGACTCGCAGAAGTTAAAAAGATAGGATATATCATTGAAGAACATAACTACTACTACAACATACTACATATTTTGTTATATAGGAGAGACACAAGGACTTCATGGCGTAAGTTTCTTAATAAAGAAATCATTAAAAGGCAACATATTAAGCTTTTTGGAAATATCAGAGAGAGTGGCTCTGTTAAAACTGAACATCGAGGAGGGACCACTATGGCTGATACAAGTATATTCTCCCACTGATAGTTCAAGTGAACAAGAAATCACAAAATTCTACAATGACTTAACAAGAGCGCAAGAACTGGCTGATAAAACAGGTTAATCATTGGAGATTTTAATGCAAAAATTGGACAACCTAAGCCTCATGAAAATATTATAATGGGCAAATATGGTTACGGCATAATATACAATACAATATGCACATGAGAACAAGTTGGCAGAGATGAACACATATTTCAAGGAGAAAAGTTCCAAAAAATGGACATGGATATCACCAGGTCATAAAACAAAAAACGAAATTGACTTTATACTGAGCCCCAACCCAAAATCTGTAACTTATGTAGAAGTTCTGAACAAAATAAGCTTCCCGTCTGACCACAGGATTCTAAGATGCTCTATAAAAATTCAAAAACCTAAAATTAGCTGAGGAACATTCAAAACCATGCCCAATAAATTTAAGTTCATACATGATAAAAACAACTACATACAAAACCTAAAAAAGAACTTACCAATATTGCAATAATTTCTAAAGGAAAATAAAACTGTACAATTCTTCAATAACGAACTGGAAGAAGTAATCAAAAAAGCCTTAAAATTAATGAAAAAGCAAATAATAAACACAAAAAAAAGATCACTAGCAAACACACACACAATTTAATTGGTAGAAGAACTGCACTTATGTTCACAAAGAACAAGTCCAAAGAAATGAGAGAGGAACTAAAGAAATTGTTCAAACAAACCAACAGATCAATCAAAAAAGATTATGCTAACCATAGAAGAGAAATTATAGAAAATAATATGTTTACTTTCCGTATTTCAAAAATAGCCTTTTAAGAATTATCTACACAGAAAAATTGGACATAAAGTCTGATCAGTGAAAAAGGTGAAAATAAAGACAGAGAAGGTATAATAAAATGTGCAACGGCTTTCTATACTTCTCATTATGAAAAACCACCACATGGTATGACACAAGAAGAAAAAGATAATAGTAATATAACTGGAGAAGATTTAGCAGAAACACCAGTAAACCCAATAACTGAAATAGAAATATTGACCCAAATCAAACGACTAAAACGCGAAAAGAGCCCAGGCGAAGATAACATCACAAATGAAGCCCTTAAAATCGGAGCGCCAACCCTGGCTGCATATCTAGCAGAATTATTCATTTTATTACTGGAAAAAGAGCAAGTATCACAATGGAGTAAATCAAACATAATACTATTGTATAAAAAAGGGAACCCGCTCGACATCAGCAACTACAGGCCTATCAGCTTACTATCAACAATATATAAACTCTTTTCATCAATCATCCTAAGAATAATAGCACCAGATATTGACAAGAATCAGCCAATAGAACAAGCGGGCTTTCGGCTGTACTATTCAACAATAGACCACATTGACAAAATGGAACAAATAATCGAGAAATATAAAGAATTCAAAAAACCACTCTACATAGCTTTTGTGGACTATTCCAAAGCATTCGACAGCATAGTACACCCACCTATATGGACTGCTCTAAGATATAATGATGTAAACAAAAAGTATGTAAATATCATAAAAAACATCTACTCTAAAAGTGTAAGTAGAATAAAACTGGAAAGACAAGGGGAAGAGTTCACAATTGGTAGAGGGGTGCGGCAGGGCGACCCGCTGTCTCCAAAGCTATTCATGGCTGTACTTGAAGACATTTTCAAAAACATTAATTGGGAAAATAAAGGCATATGGATACTCAATAATAAATTAACGCACCTAAGGTTTGCAGATGACATTGTTCTTTTTATTGAATCAGCGACAGATTTAGAAGCAATGCTACAAAGATTAAACTTTGAAAGCAAAAAAATCGGTCTACACATGAACGCATCAAAAACTAAAAAAATGTCAAACAGTCAAAAGAAAACAATCAAAGTAGAGCAAAAACCGATAGAATATACAAATCAATATGTGTACCTAGGTAAATCAGTGTCCTTTGATGAAAACAGTAACGAACACGAAATAGACAGACGAATAAGTACAGCATCGAAGAAATACTGGACCCAAAAAGAAATTCTAAAAGGGAACATTAGTCTTAATATAAAAAAGACTTATAGTCTTTTTTATATTATTTGGATTCTTGCATTCTCCCAAGCTCAACTTACGCTAGCCACACCTGGGTCTTCACCGAAAAAGTAAAAAACAAAATTTCATCTTGTCAACATGCAATGGAGCGTAGTATACTGAAACTGAGAAAAATACAAAAAACGAGAAATGCAGACATCCGCATGAAAACAAAATTAACAGATGCTCTTAATTTTAGTTTGAAACAGAAATGGAACTGGGCAGGGCACTTGTCGAGATACAAAGATAAGAGATGGACTTACCAAACAACTAAATGGCAGGGTCCAAAAGGCAAAAGAAACGTGGGAAGACAGAAGAAAAGATGGTCCGATGACATAATAAACACAGCAGGAAGAAGTTGGATGCATGCGGCCAAAGACAGGGAAAGATGGAAAAGCATGGAGGAGGCTTTTACCCACAGTGGGGCCACATAACAAAAAAATGGGAAGGAAATTATTATAATTAGATATAATATATTTGTAACAATTGTTAAGTGGAAAATAAAGCTGTAATAATAATAATAAAAGAGATGTAGGAAGTCAATGGATGTAGATGGCGCGTGATCGTGCTTAGTGATACCCCTTGGGGGAGTCCTGTGTTCAGCAAATTGTGATGAACTGTATTAATAATGAATATGGTGACTATGAACTTGTGATGATAATGAGGAATATAGTGATGATATTTGTAAAATGTTCTCGTTTATCATCTCGCATATCATTATCATTATCAAAGTGATCATCATTGTAGACAATGACGATGTTGATATGAGATGGTATTTAACCATCGATCGCCTAGTTCTTGAGTGTACCGTTAGTAGTTAACCGTCCAAGGCAAACACGGTAGACTGTAGTCGCCTTGGACGGTTGAGTAGCTAGTAAATCTAGATTTACTAGCAACTAAGGCTAGAAATTGGCTAGACATGCTCTCTTCTTTGCTTGAACTTCCATCTGTACCTCATCATCTCACCATAACGTGATAATTTTCCTTTCATTCGTTCTCTTACTTACACTACATACTTCGGTAGCTGCATCCACCAAACCTTTTTTAACATTATGCCACAGTCTCTAAGTTTAAATCATTCATACACAATGAACCCGAACCACTTATATTTTCTCTCAGTCTACATTTGAACTTCTCCTTCACATCTTTATCTTGTTTAAACACAGATGGCATATGCCACCAACGTCTGAATAGACCAAATAGTCCCTAAGTGGGACCCCCGGTAAACCCTTGTATTTACCACTGCGCTCTACATTCTTTCATCCACAATAATGAAATCTATCAGTATTCTATTATTACCTCTTTCCCACGTTTACGTGTGCCTTATGACGAAAGAAAGTGTTCATCACAAAAGATTTCTTTTCAACACAAACGGTGAGGAGGTTTTCACCATTCTTATTTGTACTTTCTTCACCAAACGTTCCCAACCTTTCTATTAAAATCTTCTAATATAACAATATTTTCATTTCCCTTACATTTCATTTACATCATCTTTAACATCTCCAAAACTGCTCTCGGATATGAGTGGGCTTAGACATGTCTCGGGGTGTAGACCTCTAGAACAAGCAACATTTTTAAGCCCACTTTCATTCGTATCCATAGCAGTCACAAGGCTTACACATTTATACTCTTTCAAATATTGTCCCAATCTTTTAGAAAGGATGATACCGACACCTTGGAACGTCCGCTCTTTTTTGCCTCGTGGTACAAAACTAGGAGGTACGTATATTTACGCCGTTACCACATGGCGAGGAGCTGTGTCTGTCTTTTCGGCTTTGTCGCTCGTTTAGCACCACCCGGGGGACACGTGTAGTTTGGGTGGGCCTAGGATTAGTGGTTGAAGCCTGCGGACGCGAGCGACCCATCCCCATATTTTATTATTACAGATCTAATAATTATTTACATTTTGTAAAGTTAGGCGAACTTCGAATATTTTTTTTTATTCGAAGCAATATAGAAAGAACAGCAAGCAACATTTAAAATGCCATGTCTGAGATTAAACCTAGAAATAGATCTATATCACACAGATCATATTCGTAACACTCGTTACAGATAATACATAGTTGTTATAAGACTAATATCAATGATATTATTATAAGTAGACATTTAAAGCAAAACCCTTTCGTTTTAAGTGGGTATTTGAGATAATTATCACATTAGTTGGCTAGCTATCTAATGTATTAAAAAACACCTTTGCCATTTGCGCTCGCATTTCCAATGCATTATAAAAGATTAAGTTTTAACATATAATTTTATATTATTCGATATATGGTAGAGCCATGCCGCAGCTATATTAGTAGTATAGTTGTAGCACGAATGGGTCGGCTCAACCGGGGAAGGACCACGCTCTCACAGAATACCAGCGTAAAATAGCAGCTTAACACTGCTGTGTTTCGTATGGTGAGTGTAGAGAATCGGAGACCCTTTTTACTGGATAAGAGCCATTCCATCTTAGTCCTCACGTGTGACAACGCATATGCAATTTGATTCGCAAACGAGGATAGATGTAGATGTCTATGAGGCCACAGCAACCACTTACCATCAGGTGGACTGTGTGCTCGTTTGTCACTCGATCCTATATAAAAGAATCCTTATTTTTAAGTTTATTCATGGAGAAGGAAGAATTGCTCATGATACCGTTACCGTTATAGCCTATTAAAGTCCACTGCTGAACAAAGACCTCCGCCGTAGATTGCCTCATAGGGAGGATATATTCCATAGTTGCCACGCTTGGATTGTCGGAGATAACAATTATGTGAAGAATTATGTATTAAAGGTTAGATTACAAGTATTCAGGGGCACATTCTGTTACGTGGTCGTCACACTATCTAATTTGCTAACACTAATTTATATAAATGAAGGACGGGAAGAGCGGAGCCTCCTAACACAAGTTTCCTAACTTAAAAGGAGTGTTCCAATAATGTATTTAATTTTAAGTATTACTGGTTTGAGAATAAAGATTTTTGATTTGATTTTGATTTGAATTTGCGGTCTTATCGGTACGAAGCTGCCACTAGAGAACCTTTATTTGTTATGTGTTGTCAGTTCTTCAAACTATATGACCGCCACATTGCCACTTCTTGATTACTTATAAATTATAAATCTATTTTCACTTGTGTCCCTTTTAATGTAAGAGCGTGTTGAAAGCCCTAGCACCAACGGAGCGATTGTTACTAATTGCCAATCAGAATCAGTTATTAGCAATACAGGGCGAAACAAATGCATTGCTAACTCCTCTATAAATTTGAGTCCGACTGAGAAAGAGGACTACTCATTATTTATTCTAATAATATATACATTTTTAACAATCAAAGTTTAATATAATAAATTTTTATAGCGCCAAAATCTACAATATATATTTCATGTATACCTAAAGTTATTTATGCACCAATATTATTTTACTTTAATGTCGCATAAGTTATAGCAAATAAAAAAAAACTTATTGGCAGCACACAATCAGTTGTTAGTGATAATATATTATAGAATTTTTTTCTTAAGCCCGCAGTCTATTGAGAATAGACCTAAAATAACCGAAAAACAAAGTTAACCTTTTTTATTACTAATATTTTATGTATACTTAAAGTTAATTATGCATCAATATTAATTTACTTTTATGCCTCGTGAGTTATAGCAAATAAAAAAAAACTTAATGGTAGCACACAATCAAATCAAAACACAAAATTGTTAGTGATTATATTCTATATAATTTTTTTTCTTACACCCGTACTCTATTTAGAATAGACCTATTATCACCGAAAAACAAAGTTAACTGTGTTTTTTATTATTAATATTTTATGTATCTCAAGAATCACAGCATTCAGAATGAAAAAAAAAATATCCTTAAATATGCTTATTTTCAGTTTGAACTTAATTGCTACAACAAAATTCAATTCTACTTTGCGTGACTTATCTTTGTGCGCAAGCTTAAATTAAGCTCAAAATGTCATCGCTACGTTTCCAACAAAAGGATTTAATTCTTAATTAAAAGCAAAGTTATTTTATGTTAAAAGAATTCCGCCATGTTTTATTTTAACGTGCTTGATTTTTTATGATGCAAATAAGAAAGAAAAGAGTTATGAAGCCACAACTCAATTTTATAAGAAGCAGGGTGTCAGCCGGGATCCGAAACAAAGTAACAGTGAAAAATTTCAAACTCGGTCACCGCAGCGTCGACATTCTATGCCAAAATATCGAAGACATTTATTTGTATCCCCAAAAATCTGGTATAATTCCTTACCATTCCTTATCTTTATCAAGTTGGGAATTGACAGTACAGTCAGGTCTGGTAACTTTACCAATGGATGTTAACTTTGCCATCAGGGGTGTACTGGTATAAAATTACGATTAACACGGAAAACGTAACGTTTTTTGAGTTAAGCCATGTTTTGGATAAAAATACTATAACCAATTGACAGCATTGCTTTCGATATGGCAACATATGGTAACACGAGCACCGGAACACTCCGATGCCTATCTTAGATGAATAAGTTGTAAATAGAGATTAACAATAAACGTTTGTAATTGTGTATACAGCCTTAACTCAGGGGCGTTGCACCGATGAGATCCGACGCGCGCTATCAATTCTGTTGGGTGCGCTTGTGTGCGCGATGCGCTTTTGTGTGTTGTAGCATTTGACATTCTTCAGGCTTACAAAAGGCTAGTGTGTCAAACTCTGTCAAAGGTCTTCGAGACATCAAGGGAAACAGCAAGTGCTTCCCCACTGTTCTTGAGTGCCTCGCTCCATACGTGTGCGGCATACGCTAGAAGGTCACCAGCTGACTGATTTCGGCAAAACCCATATTGCCGGTCACTAAGGAGGTCTTTCTGTTCTAGATATGACATTAAGCGGGCGTTCAATATACGCTCCATAATCTTGCAGAGTATGAAGGTTATTAAGATTGGCCGATAATTGGCAGGGTCAGCATGGCTGCTTTTTTGGAATAGGCTGCACGTTGTCCAGCTTTTAGGATTTTTGCGTTATTTCAGTCCTAAATGAGAGGCGAAAGAAGCGTGTCAGCACAGGAGATAACTCAGGCGCATAAGCTTTTCGAACAATATCTGGTATACCATCTGGTCCACTAGCTTTATTCACGTGTAGCCAACGCAATGTTTTAAGAACCTCCTTATTTGTTATACGAACCTCCGACATAGAGGTTCCGCAGTGAGGTAATTTAAGTGGAACGTTATTGCCACTGTCCAGACGTGAATAGTAGGTAAAGAGAGACGCGAAAAGGACCGCTTTCTCTTTAGCCGTATGCGCCAGTGTGCCATCTGGTTTTACCAGAGGAGGCAGTGTAGGTCGATGAACGAAGTTTGGCTTGACCGCTTTGGCGAGAGACCCAAAAGCTCTAGTGCCGGTTGGTCTGGCAGAGAGTTTTGCGCCAATATGTTTAATGCGATCGAGACTAGCTTTCCATAATGATTTTTTGTAGGACTTGGCGATCTGGTTGAAAGTTCTCTTCTTGGAGATAATATCTGGAGCTTTGTGGTTTTGAGCGTCAACGCAGAATACGTACGCTTAATGATCGCACTTTTCAGCTTGGATGCATTCAACGTTAAACCATAGGCAAGCTTTGCTACCGGTTGGAGCATCAGAAAAGGGGATAAAATAATCCATGGATTGACGAAACATATCCGTTATCGCAATCATGCAGCTCGACGGATCCGCAGAAGAGAAACAGATCTCCCGCTGAGGATAAGATGCAAAAAAGTGTCGCATCTCATCCCAATCAGCTGAATTATACCACCATATTCGTCGAACACCTAGGTTGAATATGACGATACAGATGTCACCAGACAGTGGTCAGATGTACCCAAAGGAGAGGTAACTTGTACTTTATATCTGTCTGGTTTGGTATTCAGCAGAAGGTCCAAGCAATTTGCTGTGTGACCGTCTACATTGGGTAACCTATTCGCTACTTTTACTATCTGAGAAAGACCTAACGTCAAAGAAAATTTTCACGCTTCTCTGCCAACATGGTCGGTCTTCTGGTATGGGAAAAGCCAGTCTTAGTGACAAGCGTTAAAGTCCCCCAGAAAGAGCAACTATGCAGTAGGATACCGATTTAGGGCCACATCAGCAGCCTCACTATGGTGATCAAATAACCGTGTTGTCTCCTGGTCACCGCTGTGCGATCGATAGGCACAGGCATAAAGGATTTTATCAATACCTGTATTACCCATCACCCAGATTGTCGAAAAAGTGGGGTCTTCAAGGTGACAGAGACGCTGGAAGCAGATGTCATTGCGGACGTACACACATACTCCGGAACTTGAATGTAATTTGTGCTCCAGGTAGAATCCAGGATAGCCAAGGTACGGCGCATTCAATGGACATCCAATTTGAGAATCTTTTCTGTTGATGTAGAGCCATGCTGTAGCTATATTAATTGTATAAGTTGTAGCATAAAAGGGTCGGCTCAAACGGGAAAGGACCACGCTCTCACAGGATACCAGCGTAAAATAGTAGCTTACTGCTGCTGTGTTTCGTATGATGAGTGTAGAGAACTAAATACACTTTTTACTGGAAAAGAGGCATGCCATCTTAGTCCCCACGGCTGATAACGTATTGCATTTTGATTCATAGTTCAGGATAAATGTAGATAACTAAGGAATTCATCAACCACTTACCATCAGGTGGACTGCGTGCTAGCATTTTTTATATTATTGGGTTTTGTAATTTTGTACAACCGAATTCAATATAAATTATTAATAATAACTCAAAAACTATTGGTCGGACCTTAAGCAACTTTATATGAGACCATACGAGGAGCACCAGCTTTAAATTAAATAAATAATCATCGAAATCGGTTCACCCAGAAAAATGTTATGAGGTATCACCTATAAAAAAGAAAAATAACATACAGTCAAATTGAGGACCGTCTCCTTTATGAAGTCGGTAGAAAAAAAAGAAAGATGTCGGAGTCTACGAGTCACAATATCTACCTACCGTTAGGTGATCTATGTGCTAGTATAACATACTATCATGTTTCAAATTGAATAAATTATTATTATGGATAAAATCACAACTGCTGACTGGTGCGTTGGTGATCGAGACGGCTCGTTCATTTGAAGTTATTACTCAACGTTTATGTATTGCGTCTGGGACATACGATATAATTTTATTGCGATCTATCTTAGCACAAGAGTATTTACTGGCATTGCTTGTAATTGCCTCTCACGATAACTACGAGAGAGATTCTCTTCGTTGCGGCCGTGTGGCAAACAATATTGCAATAATATTCTAAGTAACTAAGTAACTAAAAAGAAGAACAGAATGGTCCATTACTCTTTTTTATAGTCTTTTGTTTCTAGTGAAATAAGCGCTTTTCTTCGTAAAGTAAAAGCTGCTTACACAAGAATTGCTGTAATCTAAAGTACGATTCTTTTGGAATGATATGAAGTTATTCAGAAACCCTTCGTCAATAATTGAACAACCCGAAAGATAGGCTTCTGGTTTTGATCGATTTTGTGGCAATATTATTATACGAATGAATTGAGCTTAACCTTGAATGAGCCGTTGTAATATTGGTACAAAATATATGTCATTATTGTTTGGGATACACATATTTTTTTAAGTCTTACTTTTTCTTTTAAATTAATGTTAAGGTTTATTCGTACTATATGAACGTATAACATTCATAATTGTTACCAAATTCATAAAATATTGATTGGTATTTTGCACAAGTTTTACCTATTACAAATTTCATTTATTAATTCAGACTAGATCTAAATTCGATGATATGTTTTCACATAATGAACTCTTAACACAAATGTCACAGTGAAATTGTGTTATGACGTATTTTTTTTGCTTGTTTATTTTTTTTAATCTTTTTATTTTATGATGTTATTAACAACAACAACCACGTATATCATTTAAACTGCAAAAGTACTAAAAATCATATCCCTCTGTAGCAAAGAGATAAATAATAAGCTTAACTCAACGAGTCTAATCCAAACTTTTAAAAGAACTGTTATTGCATACCTTAAGCGAAAGCGCAAGGTATGTTCTACTATCGCCTAAAAATTAAGATTCCAACGTATTATCGAATAAAATCGTATCTAGCAATCATATTATACATATAAATGATATAAAAAGCACATTGTTAGAAAGATAAATGATTGTTGAACTTATTAATATTTTTTTTAAAATTGATTAATTGCTATTTACAAATAAAAATGGGGTTTTTGTGGCTTATGGTGTGGATTTATCAAGTCCGGAAGGCTTGTAAACACTCTAACTTTTGAAAATATCAATTGTTTAACTCAATCTATTTTTTAATCTCTTCATCTATCATGTGGGAAGCCACTGAATGTAAATGGCAGTATAATTTTGTTTTGTTTAGCTATAATTAATTTTTTTCGGCTCTAAAATGGCGAAATTTTCGTTGATTTGGTAGCCTTGTATGTAAATTAATTCTGTAAAGGGAGCTAAAGCCACAGAGTAGTTTACTCACTCACTCAGTTCGACGCACAGAGTACTTTTTAAATACTGGTCAGTCGCCGTCGTGAGTGGACATTGTTTCGGATGTTTGCAGCGGCTCAAAAAGATCAGTGTACAAATACACAATATTCGAATATCCAAATTTCTTAAATACCTGATTATTATAATAATAAGAGATTTTTTTATTACAATATTTTAAAAGCACAGAATAAATAATAGTAGTACGTACTAAAAGTAAGTAGTATCAATTTTTTCATCTTGGGTGTCATTTTCATGGTATTCGAGGGTGTTGAAGCCGATAGTGCTGTTGAAATGTAAATCCAAGATGGCGGCTGAATTAGGTACCATTTTTTTCATCATGGGTGTCATTTTCATGGTTTTCGAGGGCGTTGAAGCCGATAGTACTGTCGAAATGTAAATCCAAGATGGCGGCTGAATTAGGTACCAATTTTTTCATCATGGGTGTCATTTTCATGGTTTTCGAGGGCGTTGAAGCCGATAGTACTGTCGAAATGTAAATCCAAGATGGCGGCTGCAATAGGTATAAAGTTTTTCATCATGAGCGTCATTTTCATGGTTTTCAAGGGCGTTGAAGCCGATAGTACTGTCGAAATGTAAATCCAAGATGGCGGCTGCAATAGGTATAAAGTTTTTCATCATGGGTGTCATTTTCATGGTATTCGAGGGTGTTGAAGCCGATAGTGCTGTTGAAATGTAAATCCAAGATGGCGGCTGAATTAGGTACCAATTTTTTCATCATGGGTGTCATTTTCATGGTTTTCGAGGGTGTTGAAGCCGATAGTCCTGTTGAAATGTAAATCCAAGATGGCGGCTGAATTAGGTACCAATTTTTTCATCATGGGTGTCATTTTCATGGTTTTCGAGGGTGTTGAAGCCGATAGTGCTGTCGAAATGTAAATCCAAGATGGCGGCTGCCAAAGATATAAATTTTTTCATCTTGGGTGTCATTTTTATGGTTTTCGAGGGTGTTGAAGCCGATAGTACTGTCGAAATGTAAATCCAAGATGGCGGCTGCAATAGGTATAAAGTTTTTCATCATGGGCGTCATTTTCATGGTTTTCAAGGGCGTTGAAGCCGATAGTACTGTCGAAATGTAAATCCAAGATGGCGGCTGCAATAGGTATAAAGTTTTTCATCATGGGTGTCATTTTCATGGTATTCGAGGGTGTTGAAGCCGATAGTGCTGTTGAAATGTAAATCCAAGATGGCGGCTGAATTAGGTACCATTTTTTTCATCATGGGTGTCATTTTCATGGTTTTCGAGGGCGTTGAAGCCGATAGTACTGTCGAAATGTAAATCCAAGATGGCGGCTGAATTAGGTACCAATTTTTTCATCATGGGTGTCATTTTCATGGTTTTCGAGGGCGTTGAAGCCGATAGTACTGTCGAAATGTAAATCCAAGATGGCGGCTGCAATAGGTATAAAGTTTTTCATCATGGGCGTCATTTTCATGGTTTTCAAGGGCGTTGAAGCCGATAGTACTGTCGAAATGTAAATCCAAGATGGCGGCTGCAATAGGTATAAAGTTTTTCATCATGGGTGTCATTTTCATGGTATTCGAGGGTGTTGAAGCCGATAGTGCTGTTGAAATGTAAATCCAAGATGGCGGCTGAATTAGGTACCAATTTTTTCATCATGGGTGTCATTTTCATGGTTTTCGAGGGTGTTGAAGCCGATAGTCCTGTTGAAATGTAAATCCAAGATGGCGGCTGAATTAGGTACCAATTTTTTCATCATGGGTGTCATTTTCATGGTTTTCGAGGGTGTTGAAGCCGATAGTGCTGTCGAAATGTAAATCCAAGATGGCGGCTGCCAAAGATATAAATTTTTTCATCTTGGGTGTCATTTTTATGGTTTTCGAGGGTGTTGAAGTCGATAGTGCTGTCGAGATGTAAATCCAAGATGGCGGCTGCAATAGATATCAATTTTACATCATGGGTGTCATTTTCATGGTTTTCGAGGGTGTTGAAGCCGATAGTGCTGTCGAAATGTAAATCCAATATGGCGGCTGCAAAAGATATAATTTTTTTCATCTTGGGTGTTATTTTTATGGTTTTCGAGGGTGTTGAAGCCGATAGTGCTGTCAAAATGTAAATCCAAGATGGCGGCTGCAATAGCTGTCAATTTTTTCATCATGGGTGTCATTTTCATGGTTTTCGAGGGTGCTGAAGCCGATAGTGCTGTCGAAATGTAAATCCAAGATGGCGGTTGCAATAGATATCAATTTTTTCATCATGGGTGTCATTCTCATGGTTTTCGCGGGTGTTGAAGCCGATAGTGCTGTCGAAATGTAGATCCAAGGTGGCGGCTGCAATGGGTATTAATTTTTTCATCATGGGTGTCATTTTCATGGGTTTCGAGGGTGTTGAGGCCGATAGTGCTGTCGAAATGTATTTAAACTACTTTGAAAAATTCCGTATAATCATGTTATACGTATTTTTTATGCGCTTAAGGTATGCTCAATTGGATTTACCAATTATATTTCTTTCTCTCATCGTTCCATCCTTTCGAAGCTGCTACTCGTTATTTGAGCATTCCCATATTAAACGCTTGTCGCAAATTTCTGAGAAATTCATTACTCAAATCTCTTTTTATTGAACAAATAGGATGCCAGGCACACTTCCTTAATAAAACAAATATAAACTCCTCCGAAGAATAATTAACGGTTAGAATCTTATATTAAGAACTCTTGGTATTTATTTCATGAAATATCTAAGACGATTATCAAAATATTTTGGTTATAGGTCTTCATCTTCTTCATTGGATTGTAAAGTCCGTAGCTGGACATGGGTCTTTCCTTTTTTAGGAAGGGTTTTACGTTCGGCAGGCGGTACTAGAAGTCTTGTACCTTTGATGCTGTTGCCCGTCGCTGGTCTGGGTGTTTAAGTCTGACGTATACATATAGGATGGTTATTTTACCGCCTTTTGGAAACTATTGGATTTTTTTCATAGCCTTCTCATACGACACCCATGAAATATTACGATGGGTACTTTAACGCTGGTGTAGGCCCTAGTTATGAGTAGCAGCTATTAAATGTGTATGGTCTTCTTTAAGCTTCGTCTATTATAACCTCAATCTCATTTAAAAATTATTTTAACTGTTTATAAAGTCCATCTTAAGTATGAAAACGCACCTGTATTTTAATTCTTAGTCAATAAAAGATGTCAATGCTTACAAGCCACAAAATATACCTACTGTAAGGTGGACTATGTGATCGTTTGACATACTGTCATGTTTAAAATTACTAATAAATTCTAGAATATACAATTGAAATCACAACTGTACACGTAGGTGCATTTGCGATCAAGACGTTTCGCGCATTTGGCGATATTAGTCAACCTTTAAAATATATTGCGTCTGAGATATACGAGTACGATATCCATGGGATACGCCTCTTATGATAACCATGGGAGAGATTCTTCTATTTCGTCAGCCCGTAAATGATCAATTCTGGGCCCCCTCCAGTTGTAAGAAGAATTTGACTATTCACCACGCTTTTTTGTACGTGGTAGAGCCATGCTGTGGCTATATTAATAGTATAGTTGTAGCACGAATGGGTTGGCTCGACCGGGGAAGGATCACGCTCTCACAGAATACCAGCGTAAAATAGCAGCTTAATGCTGCTGTGTTTTGTATGGTGAGTGAAGAGAACCGGAGACCCTTTTTACTGGAAAACAGGCATTCCATCTTAGTCCTCACGGCTGACAAAGCATGTGAATTTTAATTCGCAAACAAAGATAGGTATAGATGTCTATGGGCCACAGCAACCACTTACCATCAGGTGGACTGTAGGCTCGTTTGTAACCCAATCAAAAAAAAAACGCTTAAAAAGTGGATTGACTATCGCGGTATCAGTACCTCCTACCATTAGCACTGGTTCCCATCGCCGGTCTGTTGTATATAAATAAGTCTGGTGTAAAACTGGATGGGAATACTTCTATCTGTCAGCAGCCATGACTTCTGTAATTTCCAATAGCCATCTTCTCTACCTCATTAAACGCTCGCGGAATGAAAACGGGGAGTAGCCGAACGATTCGCTGTCACCTTATGAATATGCAAATCAATCAGATAATGTGTAAGACTGATAGAGAATACATTATGATGTAACTCGCCTATAACGGGTGACCGGATGAAGTCAAAAAAATCAGTTTTTAATCAAATAATTTAAGGTAAACTTTTATCTATTTTATTTTATATTTATTTTTATATATTTTATTTTAGCGGCTTGTCCAAAATCAAGAGGTATAAAGTATTGGGTACACATGATTTTAAATTCGTTATTTTAATTAGCTTTTTATTTTATTTTTCAAATTTAAAAAGTTACCTTAAACATAAATTTGAAAAAGATCTATGCATTTTGTTGAATAATATATTGCAGATCGTACTTTAAACGATCTTATGATTAGCATAGTGTAAAATTATGTGCTGTGCTTATGACATAAGGTCGTAAATTAAACTTCTTTCAAATTCAAATTCAATTCAAATTCAAATTTATTTATTGCCAGAATGTAGTACATAATATTATGATGTTGTTATTTATTAATGAGACCTTACATTCTACCAAGATAATGGCGTGCAATATCTACAATATACAAAAATATTATTATTAGAATTTAACGAGGTAAATTATTTAAGAAAATAATTATGTAGTTACTAAAAATATTTTAGCGTCAAGTATTTAAATTACAATAAATATATGTCAAAAATGGAATTAATTAGGTAGTTGATTATATATAAATGTATAGTATCTAAAAAAAAAAAATTCAGAAAATATAATAAAATAAAATTAATAAGTTTTTCTATATTTCACCATTATTTTACATTTCTTTATATTTCATATATTCGTCTAACCTATAAAAACATTTTGTTGCCAGCCATTCTGTGAGTTTCCTTTTAAAAATTACGATAGGGAGTTCTTTAAAAGTGTTAGGCAGTTTATTGTAAACTCTAATAGCATTTATAAATACATTTTTTTATATATATCAAGCTTGCATAAAGGCAGATGGAGCTTATATTTATTTCTTGGCATGGCACTTCTACTGATTAAACTTGAGTTAATGGTGAAATATTGTGAATGCTGTTTGACAAAAACACAAAGTTCCCGTATGTACATACAAACTAGAGGCAGTATGTGAAATTCTTTGCAGTTGTATCCACCATTAATCATGTATTTTGGTGCACAATAATATGAACTATCTTACATTTAAATCTTACATTTAAATTAAAGTAAAATATTTAACTATTTGGCACATATTCCGAAAACTCTAATAAAATTAAATTTCACAGCATTCAACAGTAAATCACTCTCCGGGACGGGAGTTTCAAGTCATGTGATACGAGAATAAACTTTTATAGAAGATTAGTTTACTTTGTGTTGCTAAATATTACTATATAAAATTAAAACATGGAAAAAAATGTTAGATAAATTTTGCTTTTAAATATTAAAAATAATAAGGATTGACTTTTTGTTAAATTATTTAATAACTATAAACTGTTTTAGTTAAATAAATGTGATCTTCTGAAAAACATTCGACAAATTCATATATTTTCTTAGTTTTCATAATTAAACTAGTGACTTAGTTTATCGATAGTATACTAACCAAAATGGCAATATATTGACGAAGGGCGAGGTTAAGAGTTTTGGGTAATCGGTTTCGGCGAAAAGTTGAGAGCTGAACGAGCGCCAAGAGCTATAGCAGTTGCTTTCATTATAATGTCTATAATAATGAAAAAGCAATCTCAGAAAAAGGTAAGATAAAATTATTAAAAAAGGCTTTATAGAATCCAGATCTTCAGAGTTCTATCGAAAAGCCATTAATGATCTTCCCAAATACTTCTACTAAATAAATTCATTTTCCCTAGAAAAAAGTTTTTAAAAAAAAAATAGAAATGGGCTCACTCTCGTTCTCTATCTGGCCCGAGGGCAAAGATAAGGTCTACGATGGAGCAAGTTTGCCCAGGAGAAGCCTGTTCACACGCATCTTAAAGAGGTTGAAGTTATATATGTACTCGGAAAAACAGACGCCGGTAGGGCAATCAGCTCCTTGGCCGTGAAAATTATAAATGCTGACTTATAGCCCGTAGTACAAATGTTCGGAATGTCAATCAAGTGTGGATGGTAACCTGCAGAACGTTTGGTACTCTGATCATAGAATGGAGATGGCGGTATGTTCTTATGGAGCTCATAGGCAATCTCTCCAAAGTACAAATAGTATAAGACCTACAAACAGGCAACTTGGCGGTAGTGAGCAAAGCTATGAAACTCGGTTTTTTATCGCCGATATGCCTTTTGGCTCTGCGATCCACTAAGTCCAAGACGGCAATTTGACATTTTGCTGAGCCATCCCAAAGGTGACTAAAATACTCCATACATGATCTGACGTGCGCCTTGTTAGACTTAGAAGCTGTGCAGGCGTGATTTATCGCTTCGCCTTGTCAAGAATACCCAGTTTTTTTGGCCGTATTTTGTGCTTTTGACTCAATGTTAGCGGCAAAGTTCAGATTACCCCTCAACTGTATGCCATAAAGCTCGAGATAATCAATAACTTCTATAGATATACCTTGGAAAGTAGAAGCCAAATCAAATGAACTTAGTTTTGCGGTGACCGGCACGACTACCTTTCCTGGGTATTGGTTGCACATTGGCAAGCTTTTAAGCTTAAAGGTTTTTAGAGAGAGGCGCCACAGGCACGTCAGAGCAGAATACAACTCAGGCGCACAATGCTTCAGTACCCTTGCAGGAATACCTTCAGATCCACTTGCCTTGTGCACATCTAGGTTTTGCAAAGTTCCACGTACCTTTTTTGTATGGATAGCGATTTCTGACGAATCACAACGAAGTAGGGTTCGCAGTTGTTTAGAGCTAGCCTCTAGAAAAGAATTGCTCGCAAACAGAAATACAAATAAATTTGGTTTCGCAGTCGCTACATGTTCAATTTCGTTCCGTCCGCAGAAGTTGAAATACGACAGCCCGTATCTAGGAACGAAATAGCTTACTACCACTCTTTAACTCCGCCATTGCCGGTCCCAAGCCCGGATGAGAAAGGAGGAGGGGACGGTTCCGCCGGAGAGAGTGGGTGTATCCGGTGGACTAACACACCCACCTGCGCTAGGACCTACGCAGTCGAGCGCCGTACGCGGGGATGAAGGAGTCCTGGAGGGTTGAGCCGATCGTCGCTGGGGTTTATAGTGGCGAGAGGCAACACGCCCTCTTTGGTCTGGATTTTAAGCTAAACGGTGGCCCTATCTGCTAGCCACAGATAGGGAAATGGCCAAGAGCCCCGTCAGAGGGTCGCAGGCGAGGGATTTGGGGGCTACCTAGTTTTTCTCAAAAGGAGGCTGGGTGGTGGTAAAGGCCATGCTGACGGAGCAAGTAAGTGGCTAGCAGATAGGGCCACCGTTTAGCTTAAAATCCAGACCAAAGAGAGCGTGTTGCCTCTCGCCACTATATACCCCAGCGACGATCGGCTCAACCCTCCAGGAATCCTTCATCCCCGCGTACGGCCCTCGACTGCGTAGGTCCTAGCGCAGGTGGGTGTGTTAGTCCACCGGATACACCCACTCTCTCCCGCGGTACCGTCACCTCCTCCTTTCTCATCCGGGCTTGGGACCGGCAATGGCGGAGTTAAAGAGTGGTAGTAAGCTATTTCGTTCCTAGACGCGGGCTGTCGAATTTCAACTTCTGCGGACGGAACGAAATTGAACATATAACACTGAATCACTCCGCGACTGCGAAACCAAATTTATTTGTATTTCTGTTTGCGAGCAATTCTTTTCTAGAGGCTAGCTCTAAACAACTGCGAACCCTACTTCGTTGTGATTCGTCAGAAATCGCTATCCATACAAAAAAGGTACGTGGAACTTTGCAAATCCTAGATGTGCACAAGGCAAGTGGATCTGAAGGTATTCCTGCAAGGGTACTAAAGCATTGTGCGCCTGAGTTGTATTCTGCTCTGACGTGCCTGTGGCGTCTCTCTCTAAAAACCTTTAAGCTTAAAAGCTTGCCAATGTGCAACCAATACCCAGGAAAGGTAGTCGTGCCGGTCACCGCAAAACTAAGTTCATTTGATTTGGCTTCTACTTTCCAAGGTATATCTATAGAAGTTATTGATTATCTCGAGCTTTATGGCATACAGTTGAGGGGTAATCTGAACTTTGCCGCTAACATTGAGTCAAAAGCATAAAATACGGCCAAAAAACTGGGTATTCTTGACAAGGCGAAGCGATAAATCACGCCTGCACAGCTTCTAAGTCTTAAAAGGCGCACGTCAGATCATGTATGGAGTATTGTAGTCACCTTTGGGACGGCTTAGAAAAATGTCAAATTGCCGTCTTGGACTTAAAGGATCGCAGAGCCAAGAGGCATATCGGCGATAAAAAACCGAGTTTCACAGCTTTGCTCACTATCGCCAAGTTGCCTGTTTGTAGGTCTTATACTATTTGTACTTTGGAGAGAGTACTTGGGTAGTAGATGCTGTGGCCAATAAACATCACATTAAGACACAGCAGCATTAACCTTATATTTTACGCTGGTATTCCGTGAAAGCGTGATCCTACTCCAGCCGATATAGCTGCACCATGACTCTACCACAGAATTTTTTTATACGATAAGGGTGAGAAACGAGCACACAGTCCACATGATGGTAAGTGGTTGTTGTGGCTTATAGACATCTATATCGATCCTCTATTACAAACCAAAATGTCATTGTCACCCGTGAGGACTAAGATAGATGCCTCATTTCCGGTAGTAAGGGTCTCCAGTTCTCTACACTCACCATACGAAACACAGCAGCGTTAAGCTGCTATTTTGTTCTGGTATTCTGTAAGAGCGTGGTCCTTCCCCGGTCGAGCCGACCCATTCGTGCCACAACAATACTACTAATATAGCTGCAGCATGGCTCTACCACGTTGAAACAAAATCAAAAAATCAATAAAATGTCATCTAAATGGTTACATTAATTACTTCATACCCACCCTTATGGTAAGAAAATTGGTTATGAAGCTATTACTTCTCACCCTTACAACATAAATAAGGACAAACATCCAAACCCGGAACAATTATTGGTAATGTATACAAATATGTATTCTGTGCGGCATTCAAACTCGCTCTCATTGCCGTAAGTCAATTATAATAAGCTACTGCGCTATGATGTCGTCAATATTTAAGGCTTTTCAATTCTATAACAAAAATAGTATTTAAATTATAAGATTTTACTATAGTTAATGTACTTAAAGGAAAATATAATTTATACAACTTACTTACTTACTTACTTACTTATCGTCACGCACAATCCCTGACGGGGTAGCCAGAGAGAACAGATCGCCAAGTGTCACGATCCTTACATACCTCTTTCGCTTCTTTCAGATTCATCATCTTCTTCATACATGCACGTCTAGGTATCCGAGTACTCTTGACCCTCCCCTCTTCGAGCAATTTGCTCACATGGTCTTCGAAAGTTAGTCTCGGTCTACCTCGACACCTTTTAATATTAACTTTCGCGCTATATATTTTCTTCACCATTCGGTCTTCACTCATTCGCTCAACGTGCCCAAACCATCGAAGCACGCCCTTATCAATTTTTGTGATAAGGTCATCTTTCAAACCTGCCATATTGCGAATCTCTTCGTTTCGCTTTCGGTCAGCCATGGTGACGCCGCACATTTTACGAAGAGATCGCATCTCCACTGCATTCAACTTGCTTTTATGCTTCTTCTGGCATACCCAGGTTTCGCTGCCATATAACAAAGTCGGTACCAACACTGCGTTATGTATTGCAAGGCGTGCACTCTTCACTACGCCTTGCCTTTTGACTAACGCAGTCAGGGCACCATTGACTTTGTTCCCGGCAGCGACACGCCTGTCCACATCTAAATCACATCTTCCATCCCGGCTAAAAGCACTCCCCAAGTATACAATTTCATTTACCTGTTCTAGACATTCCTGATTTACCCATATTTCACACTTCGTTCTCTCTTCGCCACTTTCAAATACCAGAACCTTAGTTTTATTAGCATTCAAGCGGAGACCTTTAATTTCACATTCCTCTTTCATACACGTGACTAATGCCTGCAGTTCTGCCTCTGATGGTGCAATAAGCACTGCATCATCAGCATACAGCAGACAATTTACTTTAATGTCACCCAATTTCACACCCAAACAGCTATCTGTCAGTTTCTGTAAACAGCTGTCGAGATACAGTATGAACAGCCAGGAAGACATGACACAACCCTGTTTTACGCCCGTTTGGACGCTAAACATGGGTGACAGGTCATGTCCTACCCGCACACAGGCTTTACAGTCACAGTAAAGTGACTGCACAGCCCTTAGCAATCGACCATCCACACCATACCCCGGCAACAGTTCCCACATTTTCTTCCTTACAACCTTATCAAATGCTTTCTCAAGATCCACAAAAGCACAGAAAATCCTCTGGTTAGCAGCCAGAAGCTTTTCCGTGATCATGCGGAGAGAAAACATTTGATCCGTGCATCCTCTTCCAGGTCTAAATCCGCATTGTGCCTCCCATAGAAATCTTTCCGATTTCAAAAGATCTAATAAATTATGTACTCTATTTGTTTTACTTTAATATTGTGAATTATGATCAAGACATTTCAAGAGATTAATAACAAATAAGATTTATCGAATTTGCATACGTAACCCATTTAGATTAGCATTGTTTACTGTATTGACAGCATGAACAATGAATATAACTTTAACTAGTGAATTGTTAATTGTTGCTTTAGATAGGCAGCAGCATCTTCCTGATAACAACTCCAGATAATTAAAAAACTGCGTTGCGTTTGCTAACCCACCTGCTAAGCCAACTATGATAAATATTTACCGTGTAAGTCAAGAAATGGTTCCTTTAAGTTCATCAGTGAGTTTAGTAAATTAATGAATAGCAATGAAATCAAGCATACAAATTTAAATCAACACAACTATAGCAACTTCAAAGTATTTCTTGAAGCATCCATGGGCATCTATATTTGATTAGTTAAATCAACCGATATTGTCTGAATTCTTCCGTCAAACAATTTTTATTTGTACTTTTGTGTTACTTAATTTAACGCTTCTTACTTGTAACGGCGTATTCTGAAAGGCCATTAGTACTAAGTAATGACATCGTATTGATATTTTGATTCTTAATAGCATCTTCTCACCATCAGGTGTACTGTGTGGTTGTTGGTGTCCCTTATTCATCATCGACATCATTTTATCCTTTCACATGTTCTTTTTTTTCTGTTTCTTTTAAAAAAACCTTACCCCCACAATAGGATTTTTCCTGTATCGTGGAGGCAGTTTACAAACACAAATTGCACAAGGACAAACATCCAGACCGGGAACAATTATTTGTAGGCCATACAAATATTTGTTCCGTGCGGGATTCGAACCCGCGGCCCCCAGCGCAGCAACTCATTGCTAAGCCACTGCGTCACGGAGCCGTCAATTGTTCATTGTTCATTGCTAAATACAGTCCTTCCCCAAGGAATGCCACAGAGATGTACCGGAACCACCTGAATCCATTGACTTCCGGCATGTCTTACCAGTTCGTCACTCCATCTAGTGGGAGGCTGCCCTACACTTCTCCTATTGGCACGATGCAGCCACTTGAGAACTTTTCTTCCTCATCAGTTTTTGATTCTTTGAGCTATATTGTCAGCCCATTGCATTACTAATCCGTTAGGCTATTTCGGTTACTCTGGTTCTACGCTTACTTTTTTGTCTCTCTTATTAGTTGCTAAAATATTAGAGTATAGATTGAAAACGTTTGTAGGTTCCAGTAAAAAGGTTCTTCGGTTTTCCATACTCACCATACGAAACAGAGCAGCAGCAAAAAAGCTGCTATTTTACGCTCATATACCTCGAGAGTATGGTCCTTCCCTGGTTGAGCCGACCCATTCGTGCTACAACCATAATATAACTTGTTGTAGCGTGGCTCTATCTTATAAAGTTTTTTTTATAGGATAAGGGTGACAAACGAGCACACAGTCCACCTGATGGTAAGTGTTTGCTGCGGCCCATAGACATCTACATCTATCCTCGTTTGCGAATCAAAATGCAGATGCGTTGTCACCCGTAAGGACTAAGATAGAATGCCTCATTTCCAGTAAAAAGGGCCTCCGGCCACCTGCACTCACCAAGCGAAACGCAGAGATAAACCTCTACTTCACGCTGGTATTCTGTAAGGTCGTGGTACCACCCCGGTTCGAGCCGGCCCATCCGTGCGACAGCAAAAGCTGCCGCGTGGCTCCACCACTGTTGAAATAATATTTTTGCTTAGTGTTTGACTAATCTTCTCTTACTCTTACCTTGAATTGGATAGAAAAACAAATTCTCACAAATTCCTTTGCTGTATGTTGCATTATAAACAACAAAGCAAATAACTTTTTTCGAATGAATGGTATGTCGACAATCAAGGGAGACCAGCCTAGTGTTTGGTGGTCTAATGTTGGAGCGAAGAGGGAAGAATGAAGTCATGCGACTGCTGGGCACACTTTACGAAATTTATCCTTAAAAACGTTGAAACGCTGCCCACGTAAAAAATATTCCATTTGAAAAAACTCGTGGCCACAGCTAGTAAGTTTTACAACAATTAAACTTACAATATTTTATACTTTGACAATCCTTTTTCTATTATGTTTATAGAGATGTGCTTAGTTTCATATAATATGCGTCACCTTCAGAATACTTAAAGAGCACACAGTCTCTTTAGCAATTTCGAAGGCCGATTACTGTCAGAAGTGACTTTGATCCTTTTTAGACGTTTATACCAGTTTATACGCTCCTAAAAGTATTGTATTCATTGTGCCTCTTTAATATGTCAACGAGATTTTTATGTGAAAGTAATTTTACGATGTTATTTGACTTCTGCTTTTATGTCGACTCGACAACCATTTATCAATAAGTAGGAAATATACATTTATCTGTTAAATACAAGATTTGAAGATAACATATTAACTAGGTATATAAACTTCAATGGGGATTATATAATTAGCTATTTAAGATTTTTTATCGTTTTAAATTTTTTGAGAGGTTTTTGGAAACGTATGTTAATTTAATTTTCAAAAGATAAATTTTGAGTAGCGTAAGAAAATCCTTCATTTAATTTTGTTCCATCGGTGTAGTAGAAGATGACTATAGAATAGCTCATTAGAGAACTTAAATTGCGATCGATCGTAAAATACCATCTCATATCAACATCATCATTTTCTACAATGATGATTCACTATGATAATGATGATATGTGAGATGATATACGAGTACATTTATAAATACCACCTCGTACATCATCACCATCTTCATCATTGATACCGTTCATCACAAGTTGTTGAAAACAGGTCTCCAGCAAGCACGAACCTTGGCCATCTGAATCCATCGCTTTCTTACCAGGTGGCCAATTAACGCTACGTGTCTGCCAATTGAGAACCTCTCTTCCCCATAGTTGTTGGTTCTACGAGCTTTCTGGCTGATCCATTGCCTTTTCAGCTTAACGATCCGTTGAGCTATGTGAAAATAAATATGTACACTGTACTTGCTGCATGCAGGCTGCTACTCGAGAAACTATTTAAATTATAAATTGGTTGTTTATAGTTACATCAATGAATGTCATAAATGAATTAATGGAATTGCAACTAAGTATAGCTGGTAGGAACGTCTCTAAATGGGTCACTAGCTAATTTATTTAATTAGCTCAATTGCAAGATTTGAACCACAAATTTTGTAAGAATCTGCAGCTCGAGAAAAATACCAGTAGTGACTTGACCGTGTTTTCTGGTCATGCATACGTGGTGACCAGAAAAATCTAGTCTGTGCGGGAGGTGTGGCCCACGAGGCGCCCACGTGATTGGGGCTTTAAACAATTTCCTACGATAGCTCAGGCCCTCAGGTAGAGGATGAGTCAAGTTAAGTAGATAAATTCGATGGACCAGTGGGAAATTGCATGTATATATGACCAAATAAGCTCACCTGTGATCTTCGGATGCGGGGCGGTGCGGCGTACTCCTTACTTCAACAGCTGCGATGCGGTTATCTTCAGCCCGATTGGCTGAATTAATACGAATAGTTCTTGCGGTATCACACAGTCTTGCTGGCGTCAGTTTCTAGAGGTTATCGTTGTTGCGACACGTGTACGGCGTGTTCCTCTAGCAAGCGGTAAGGCGACGAATTCTTAAACATGCGGTGCGTTTCGCGACGAAAAGTGGCGCATGTGCGTGCGCCGTCAGTTGGTATGCGACGGTCGACAGGGTTTAGCCTACAAGGTGAAATGCAACTCCCGAGATGAAACAGATTATTTAAGATAATGGCAGGAAGCGACCTTTGGCACATCCAACCCCCGGCCTTGAAAGGTTCCACTTTCAACACAAGTGAAAACTGCGTAGATTGCATTGCGGTAGAGAATTAACCCCAAACGGTGAAGGAAGTATAGTGCGGGAGTAGAATCCCTATGTAAATAAATAGTCCTGTCGACTATAATAAGTAAAGTAATATATTGCAAACAAAAACTTACTGCGAGTGGATGAGGTGCGTCCAAAGAAATACAAAGAAAACTTGATAAAATCCTTAAGCAGTGCGTTGCGTTGTCGTTGTTTAAAATTTAAGGGTATAATGTGCGGTAATATTAAGTGTGCAGGTAAAATTATAAATACGGTTAGTATTATGTATGCGGTTATAACCTAGCGTGATGTAAGTATTAACTATATATATATATATATATATATATATATATATATATATATAAGAAAAAAATCAAATAACAATAAATCTTACTACTAATTAAGGCTATTGCGTAGGTAACGGACACAGATTTACAACTGGCCGTTGAAATAAACCTTGCTTAGTTATAACGGAGGCAAAGCGTGTGATGCCATCCTTTCCAGGGTGCCTAGCGTTGAAATCCAAATTGGAGCAAGAAAGGCGGCCACTAACGCAAATAATGCTGTCATGAAGGAAGGGACGTAAGGTCAATAATTCTATAGACTCTATAAGCTGTGATATCATATAGAGTCTAAATAATTATAATAATATATAATATATATATATATATATACACTAATGGAAATAGAACAATCTCAGATAACACTCAAATGTCGCGGAAAATGTATAGTTGCAATCAATGGCAACTCTGACTTAAATTGTTCCCAGGAGTGAATGATGCGTTTAGGAGGGAGCTCGTCCTAATCAACCTTAGCGAGCCACAAATCCTTTATCAGGAGCTTTGCGAATAGTATTATAAGAGCAACTAAACCTAACACGTCAAATGAGCGTGCGATGGACGAGAGAATATTTCTCTTCATACAAGAGCAGGGTTGACATAAAATGAAAAATAGTCTCCAGACAGAATCCAGCGAAGGCCAAGAATTTTAAGCGTCGAGTCTTCGCTATCCATTTCTACACATTGCGATAGGCGCAAGCACTCGGGAACAGCTTGTAAGACTGTAGAAATGTTACTTGCCCATTTAGTAAGTTCAAAATCCCCAGCGTTAAGAGCTAGATGAGTCGTGTGGCAGCATCGACTACTTCCTCTGTCGATATGAGAGAACTTACTATGTCATCAACGTTAATGTCTCGACTCAGAATTACATTTGCTAAGGGATATCTGTATCCTTTATCCATACATTATTGCTGCACGGTGCGAATTGCCAAAAATAGGCTACTTTTAAAACAAAAGGCCACGCAGTTAAATTTAAATACTTGTATAGGTTCCTGCGGATTAAACCTATACAAAATGCGTTGAAGAGGGCGATCCTCTTCGCGAACTTTTAAATGCAGATAAATTTGGCATACATCTGCTGTCATTCGATAGGGGATAGGCGTATATTCAATATAATATTAAAAATATCAGCTTGAAGAGCCGGACCTGACTACAAAATATCATTAAGCGAAGGACCGTCACCACCCGTCTTAGCACTAGCGTCAAGAACGGCACGTAGTTTGGTCGTCGCTTTATCGTCGCGTATGACAAGATGGTGAGAAATATAATACGCGGATGGATTTGAGTCAGTGTAACTGACCGGCGATATATAATTATTCTCAAGATACTCCTTGACAACGTTATCATATACCCTCTTAATATTTGGGGCAGATGCGAATTTGCGTTCGAGACTTAACAAACGGCGTTTTACGATATGAAATGAGTCTCCAAGAGTGGAGGCCTCAATTTTGCGAGGCAAGGCCTCTTGGTACCTGCCTAATGCATTTCTGCTAACTGTAGAAGCATAACTGCTCACAGTAATAATCGTCGACACTATTCATAGGGGCGACTTCTACTTCTTCCATCTCCCAAAACTTGCGAAGATCCAGACATCCGTTTGAAGATGTGGTACAATGGGACCAGGAGGTAGAGTCCCGTTTATCAAATGGTGCCTCTCCTAAAACGATATATCCTAAAACCGTTTCTATTGCTTCAGGATTTCCTGGACGCAAGAAAATTTTGTCTGGTAATGAAATACGCGCGAAGAAATTAACGCCTAAAAGTATGTCAACATCACATGGAAGAGCCCAGAAATCGTCGGCGAGCGAAAGATTATTTAAGTGATGCATTTTTGTGACATCTATTTCGTAAGCGGAAGTTGACCAGTTATCTGGTCCAAAACTAAGGCTTCTATTTTGTACTTAGGCTGCGGTCTAAGCATTGAACAAAAACTGAGAGTAGTAGAGCCTCTCACTAATTGTGCGGTTCCACCTATACCCATAACTGTACAGGTAGAATTAGTATTTATACGTAGTCCTAACTTGCGACAATAGCGTGTGGTTATATAATGTTTTTGTGAAAACAGGTCAATAAGACAGCGCATAATCACGTCTTTTCTTCCACGGTCTACTTACTACCAACACTTTAGCAGTAGGCAAGAGTTCGGTCTTCAAAGAAGCCTCTAATGGTTTTGAGGAGAGTGTGCATAGCGACACACGCTCCTGTGAAGGGTCCAAGATGTCAGCTGGACGATCCGTCGAATGATTTTCAGCAGAAGACTTACGTAACCCTAGGTTTATGCGGCGAATTAATAATTTAATTGTTAGGTTTGCGATTAGTAACCTGCTTAGAATGAAGCAAGATATTATGTCGCTGGCCGCAAGTACGACAAGTTGACTTAGAATTACAATATAAAGTAAAATGTTGTCTACTAAAACAATTACCACAAATTCTATTCGATTTTATATAATTAAATCTTTCCGTCGGAGACATGTTTAAAAACTTGTTACAATTATAAAGATGCGTATATGCATTGTGACATAATGAACAGTTGAAAGCGGTTGCAATTTATGCTCGCGGTGCGCACATTCGATGCGGTGCTCGTTGCGATATATTGTTAGATATTTCATATTTTTTGCGGTGTCTGAATCTAATAAATTAAGGCCAATATGGACAAAAATAAAATCAGCTAAGTCTTTGATCTTAAGACCTTTAAGACCAGCAATAAGCGCAACGTATTTATCTATGACCTGTTCTAAATTTGCAAAGCCTGAAGGAGAAGGCTTCAGGACTAATAACTGGTTTAACTAGCTGACAGTTAAAGCGCGTTTATGACAGTATTTTGAGATAAGAGCATCCCATACCGACTTGTAATTCTCAGCAGCTGGCACAAACCCAGCTGCAATGAACTTAGCCTTGTTCCAGTTATTTTTTTCGTAATAAAACTGCAAAACAGAGTTAGAAAAAAATATGTTTTAAACAGCAACTCAATACAGTATTATAAAATGAAACAGTTCGTTCGATATTTCAACTCAACTCAAGATTGAGTTTATAAAATATCTAACTGCTAAGGTGAGCATTTATGTAGGAATTGACACTCAATAAAGTTTCAGGTAAAAAATCTAAATATAATGACTTTATATTTACTAGTTTATCTACTAGGCAAATACAGCCACATGGCTCTACCACTTAAAACTACTACACGAAAATGCTTTTTTAGGGTTTCAAATTTTAAAAGAAGAAACGGAATTCTTATGTTTACACTTTGATATAATATGTCTTTCCGTGTGTTAGTACTCTTTTGCTAAGGAACGGAGGTAAAGGTATCAAATTCAAATACTAGGTCTATGGCCCTTTGGAAATGTAAAAAAATCAAGTTTCTAAGTCAATGCAAACAAATATATATAGCAATATAATGTGTCAATATCTTATGTCATACATTGTGATAATTGAATACTCACTTAAAATCTATAAAGTTACCAAGAATTAAGAATTATGACAAGAAGCAAGGTCCTACAGCACAAGTCAAAGAAATAGTTCAAAAACCGTTAATTTGTAGTTATATCCCATAAAAAGATATTTTTTTCGATTAGACATCGATTGTGATGTCTACCGATTTATTGGAGAACTATTTTCCACTGCAAATTTAAGTATTTTCAACAATCGACATACCTTTTCGAACCGAGCTTTGCTCCAACAAAGCTCGGTTCAGAAATTAATGATTTCGATGAAATTTATTACTAACCTTAATTTAGTACTACTTTTACTGTTATACGTTATCATTATATTTAAGCGAATGATACCTATCTTTATTAATTTACGTTCGTTAATCGGTATCTCAAACAGACAAAAATCTTCGAGACTTTTGATTCCGGAAATAGAAGAGCTATCTAGATAAACAAGTAATTTCCTAGCTGAGTAACATCTAATTAGTAAAATAGAGTATCAGATGTTATTCAACTAATCACCACTCGCACAAGTATTGGCTATTATTGGAAACACATTATGTTTTATTATTTTTATATTTTCTGCCGCCCTATAATGTGCATGCATGACTTTAACTTTTCCAAATGCTTCAGTATTTACATAAAATTTAAGTATTGTTTTAGAATATTTGTTTATGTATTGTACTAAAATTATTTTTCTTCATAAGATAAGCGTGACAAACGAGCATGGTAGATGTGGCCCATAGACATCTACATCTATACTCGATTACGAATATATGCAGATGCGTTGTCACCCGTTAGGACTAAGATGGAATGCCTCGTTTCCAGTAAAAAAGGTCTCCGGTTTTCTACACTCCCCATACGAAGCACAGCAGCGTTAAGCTGCTATTTTACGCTGGTATTCTGTGAGAGCGTGGTCCTTCCCCGGTCGAGCTGACCTGTTCGTGCTACAACTATACCAGTAAAATAGCTGCAACATGGCACTACCACGTACCATAAAATCTAGCAAACACTAAAGTTACAACAAACAATAATTAAACCGTCAAGTGATGGCATTAGAGAATACATAATTCCATTTCATATCATGGGTTACTATACCATAAAGTGACTATAGAATAATACCAGAAAGATCTCAAAACGATAGATCGCATTAAAACTATCTCACTTACTTGTGAAATAGACACATCGTCGTAGAAGTGTAACATCAAAGGTGCGCTATGGGAAGTATTGCGAACGCCAATCCCGCCGCGGGCAGTTGCAGCGTAAAAAAAAAAAGAAGAAAAAGAAAAATTGTTTCTGTTTATGTCTACAATACTATTTATACTAGAATATTATGCAACTAAGTAAATAAATACAGCAAACCATTTAGTCAAGTATCTCTTTATAAAAAAACGTGTAGAGAACCGGATACCCTCTTTACTGGAAACGAGGCATTCCATCTTAGTCCACACGGGTGGCAACGCATCTGCATTTTGATTCGCAAACGAGGATAAATGTAGATGTCTATGGGCCACAGCAACCATGTACCATCAGGTGGACTGTGTGCTCGTTTGTTACCCTAAACTTTAAAAAAAATATTCAACTATAAGTGATAATATCTGCAGTATGTTGTTACTGCTGTTTAGATGTTTAGATAGTGAAGTGATTGCATTATTTGTTCCATCCACACTTAGTTCGAAACTCAAAATCAATTTTCCTTTGTTGGTTGTTGAAGTGAAGTCACTTGGCTAGAAGTTGAACAAGTTAATATTGTCAGTTATTAAATGTTTACTACATTGTTAAGTTTGCATATTACAATATTAATATAAAACAAATTTTAAGATAGATCTTAGATCAATCTAGAAAAATGGTCTATGATACCAGAAAAATGTGGCGTTATTTATAATCGTTGATTATCGCTTACATAAATTTAATATTAATTACCTCTATATACATACGTTTCTTACGGCAATACCGTTTAGTGAAAAGAGAGAAAATGACTTAGGTTGGACCCTAGAACAGAATCGAACCATGAAATGAAGTTTAGTATTATAGGTGATTTTAAAAAATACATACAATTTTCACGAAATTCAAATATATATTAATCGCTGTTTTTAATACAAATACTTAGTCAAAATCATTTGTTATGATATTATCGATATTTATTTATAGATTATGAAATAAATCAATTGTTATATTATATTTTTTCGGGTCAAATTACGTTATCCATTTGTAACAAAACGATTTCACATTCTATTTGGATATTATGATATTTATAGTATATATTACATATATCGATATCATCATCATCATCATCATCATTACAGCTTTTCATAGGTCTACTGCTGAACATAGGCCTCTCCCAAGGAATGCCACAAAGCTAGGTCCTGAGCCACCTGCATCCATCGACTTCCTGCATGTCTTACCAGGTCGTCACTCCATCTAGTGGGGGGTCGCCCTACACTTCGCCTACCGGTACGAAGCTGCCACTCGAGAACCTCTCTTCCCCATCGGTTGTCGGTTCTTCGAGCTATATGGCCGGCCCACTGCCACTTCAGCTTACTAATCCGTTGGGCTATGTCGGTTACTCTGGTTCTACTGCGGATATCCTCATTTCTAAGTTTATTACGCAGAGAAACCCCGAGCATAGCCCTCTCCATAGCTCCCTGAGTGACCTTGAGCTTCCTCATCCGGTCAGCAGTGACGGACCACGTCTCAGATCTGTAAGTCATCACTGGCAACACGCACTGGGTGTACAGTCTCGTTTTCAATTTTTTTTCGATTTGAGGTATGCAAACATCATATTATTTTGTATTTGGCATTCGTTTTAGTGGATTAAATATGTTTGAACAAATAAGATGTTTTTAATACAAATACTTAGTCAAAATCAATTGTTATGATATTACCGATATTTATTTATAGATTATGAAATAAATCGATTGTTATATATTTTTTCGGGTCAAATTATTATTATCCATTTGTAACAAAACGATTTCAAATCCCGTTTGAATATTATTATATTTATATAATATATTACATATATCGATATGAAAACATTATATTAGTTTGTATTTTGGCATTCGTTTTTGTGGATTAAATATTTTTTATCAAGTAAGATACCTACTTATTTTTTATATAATTTTATGTTATTTTTCTAAGATATACTTAATATCGCTTTTTAAATATTCCTTTTAGGCTTCAAGCTTTTCTTTTTAAAAATCGAGGATTAGGAAGAATGCGGGAGATTAACCAGAGAAAATAATGTTTATATCGCCTTTTTATCTTGTCCAGAACCAGAGACCCTTTTTTACTGGAAACGAGACATTCCATCTTATTCTTTAGGGGTGAAAACGCATCGGCATTTTGATTCTTAATCAAGGATAAATATAAATGTCCATGAGCCTCAGCGTCCACTTACCATCAGGTGTACCGTGTGCTAGTTTGTCACCCTTATTACATAAAAAAAAACAAAGAGAAACAGACTAGGAGATGGGCAGCAGCGCCGTCCTCTGCACTTGCTATAACAATTTCTACAAAAAACCTTTGGTTATATTTGTAAAACCATTTCACAATATTAGAAGAAATAATACGGATAACTAAGGTCACTAACATAGTTTTCGTAAAAGTAAAAACCGATGGAGTAGACAAGTCAAAGTGAGAACCGTGTTTATGCAAACGCGGTGTGGTCCTAGCTAGTTGGAGCGACAAGCGATGGAGTATTAAATTCTAAACTGTTCATTTAAATTCTACCAGATTACGCCTGTTATATGAACTTTAGATTATGACTCTACATATAAGGATAAGGGCGTTGACTCCATCATCATCATTGTTCACAAAACTGCTTCTCTAACTTGGTATGTTAGGAAATATTTATAATGGTTAAATAATTAAACCATTATAAATTGACGAAATAAATAAACAATTTTATTGTCAAAAAGCAATGTGTTGCAGTAGCCACTTACCATCAGGTAAACTGATTCAACTGACTTGAAATATACGACTCAACTGCCACCTAATGCCACAAGATTTTGAGCCCGTTCCAATGTAAAGATTATTTTCTGCTGTTGCTATATTAGTTCTTTGTGTTTTATTTTTTAC
The DNA here is from genome assembly GCA_033319125.1 of Parnassius glacialis. Taxonomy (NCBI): domain Eukaryota; kingdom Metazoa; phylum Arthropoda; class Insecta; order Lepidoptera; family Papilionidae; genus Parnassius; species Parnassius glacialis. Next base: position 15,927,102 of record JAVANC010000023.1, on the reverse strand, counting down.
TAAATAAATATATGAGAGTAACTTACGTCTTTCACTTATTGACAAAACAAAGAGCATAATCTAAAGTTAGATATACTGACTAGAAATATTGGTTTCAAAACCCAGCCCAGGCCGTATATATTTGCACAGAAGCACGGCTTGTTGATTTTAGATGAGGCCTATTTCATATCTTATCGCATTTTTGTTCTTTAGAGCGTGAGCTTAGTGTTTGTATATATCAAATTCCTTCATTACACAAGAATAAATTATATTGTGTTAAAATAAAAATAAATATTAATACAATAATATAGCAGTTGAATTAATATTTTTTTTTTAAATGAACATTCTTTTGTGGCCACTATATAGACAGTATTTTCATAATGACTACTGAAAAAAGGAACTCTATACGTAAGACTTGTGTAAATGTAACCCACATCAAACTAAATAGCCTGTCCAGGTGTCAAGCGATTCAAAGTTTGTTAACACAATACCTCGTGAGTGGCATTTAGGTGTTGAATTAAATAAAGTAAATATTAGTCCTCATTATTTGTGTATGTAATTGGCTTCTAGGAATCGGATCTAACAATTTGGATTAAATTTAAATTGTTGTAATAATGATAATAATTAATAACGATTCGTTAAAAAAGTTATATACATATATATGTATATATTAACATCTCAAATCATCACATAAAATTGCAATGAAAATACCAAGTTTGTATCCTCTGAGAAACTACGCATTTCAATATCTAGACCCACAGCAGTATTTTCACCATACCATCAACTATAAACATCACATGTACTTGAAGAATTTGCGCTTTTCATATTAATGTTTTGTAACATTATAATTAATCGAAATCTTTATGATAATTATCGCGATAAGTTAACAAAACTATTGCAAATATAGAGACATATTTTTTTCGATGTAAATAATAATCATATCATAATCATATTTTGAGAAATTCAAAATTATAATTTCTCAAACTATAATACATAAAACGTTTTTAAAAGTGTGTCACAATTTTACTTTTCGAATATAAAGGACTTTCAAAGTTTCACTCCCATTACACAAAGGTACAAAAAAGCAGGCGCAAAGTAAGTTTTTTAATTATTTCCTTGATTCTGTTTAGTCTCGCTTTTTTCCTTGTAGTTTACAAGGAATATATAGGAAATAATAATATATAAACTATATATACAAAGATTAAATAAATGGATCTTTTAATATAATTCTGTTCCCAAAAAGAATACAATTACCATACAGTTCACATAATGCTTAACTTATTTTAAAATATACATTATTTTTTAAAGAACGATAATAGTACGATCTGAACATGACTGATACAATGCAGTATATGTAGATAAATATAATTAACTTACAGTTCTAAATGTAAATATGAATATCAAGAAGCGTAAAACCAGAAATATAATTTCGGCAGTTGGATGGGCGTAATAAATTTAGAAAAAAATATAGGATGGGGGTGACAAACGAGCACACAGTCCACCGGGTGGTAAGTGGTTGCTGTGGCCCATAGACATCTACACCTTTCTTCGATTACGAAAGAAATGCAGACGCGTGGTTACCCGTGAGGACTTAGGTGGAATGCCTTGTCCACCTAAGTCCTCCGTAATAAGGGTCTCCAGTTCTCTACACTCATCATACGAAACACAGCATAGTTAAGCTGTTATTTTAGGCCCACCACATACATACGGAATTCCGTTTCGGGATTCCGTTTTGGAATTCCGAACAGTTCGGCCACACACATACGGAATCCCGTTTTGCCCGCAAAATTTCGAACGGAAAACTACCGTACTTGTGTGACGGATCATAGATTTTATATGGACTTGCTGCGTTCGGAATTCCGAATCGGAATATCGAAACGGAATCCCGAAACGGAATTCCGTATGTATGTGGCGGGCCTTACACTGGTATTCTGTGAGAGCGTGATCCTTCCCCGGTCGAACCGACCCATTCGTGCTACAACTATACTGTTAATTACTAAGTTGCAGCTTGGCTCTAGCACGTCACAAAAAATGAAGATAAAAATCGTATGTCGACTTCATGATAACATCTTTTGTTTAATTATGTGCATTTTACGTCATAATTTATTGTCTCAGGCGTTTATTTAAAATCTGAAGTCGTGTCGTGTTTTATCACACAATGACCGCATTTGGCGGTACAGGAATATTTAGTAACCCAAATCGTAATGTAGGAGTCGAAGAAGCGACAGAGGGATACATACCCGGAGATAGGCAACATTTTCTTCCAAATCACAACTATAAAATAAAAATCTACGATTACCTATTATTTTGCAAAGCGTGGCAACTATAAATCTCCCAATAAGGCAGTCTATGTAGGAGGCGCATGTTCAGCAGTGAACTTTGATTGATGATGATGGATGATGAGCCTTTCCATGCTGTTTAGTAAAGGAAACTTTAGTATCACCGCGAACAACTTTATATGTGCCGGACGGGCGAAACTCCCCGGAGTAAATGTCGATAGGGATACTCCGCGAGTTGCTCAAGTCCTACACCTATAGGTTCCGGATGATACTTCTACTGCCGTCTTTCTGGGTGCTACTTGGGTACTGTGGACTGAGATTTAAATTAAAATGCACTAACTATAAAATACAAATGGCAATACAGTGACCAGCGGTTCGACTGATCAATTATTCTCGAAAATATTATGACTATTGGTTATTGACCACGGTTGTTGAATATGGTTGTTCAACTACGGTTGTTCACTATCAGTTGGTCTCTATATTTTTCAAAAGATTTCTTCAAATTATTTGGTAGTATCAAATATTTATAAGTAGTAGCTGGTTTTATTAATACTGTCTGACTAGCTGCTATTATCAATTAAACTAGCTATTTCTATCACTCGAGTAACTGCAAATATCAGTTACCACGTTATGCAGACAGCTTTCACTTTCAAATATGTAACTGTAAATATCAGTTATCACTTTATTTGCCTAGTTATCACTTTCAATTGTGTAACTGCAAATATCAGTTACCACTTTATGCGACTAGCTATCACTTTCACTTACAACTGCAAATGTAAGTTACTATGTCGCTAGCAACTATTCACTATATTTTATATTCTGCTACTAATCACTTCAGATACTACTGGTTACTACCGCTTCTTACTGGTAGTTCTTCACACTACAACGTTACTAGGTTCTGAGGCCCTAAGGTAGACTTGAGCATTAAAGTAACGCTAAGTCGCTGAGCCGCTTGCCATTGTCCGTTTTGCCTCTTTATTGCTTAACATTTTCACTATACAATTGTCATAAATTACATTTTTTTCCAAACATGATTAATTTCTACATTAATGTATTATACATTGTTAAATAGGCAATTTAGTCCTTTATTAATATACCAAAAAGGTTACTCAATATATTAACATTATAAAACGTTATCAAACAAAATATCCCGAATTTTCATAATATTTGGGCATATTAATTCTTTAATTTTACTGTAAATAGGAAATAAGTTTAATAACACTAGATATTATTTTATTTCCTTAATCTGAAAACATTAATCTAACTCAATGTCATGTTTATAATTCTTCCAAGTAATAAAAAATTATTTCCATCATTTTCGGGATCAACTATTACGCAGTTAAGAAAGTTCTATAATACGTCGCGCTCTGATTGGTCGACTTTTATTTATACAATACGAGTTATTTTCTTAACTATTATCAAAATCGATATTAATGTTTTCTTATATTTACGCGAAGACTACACATTAAATGAAACTAATTTTTACGGATTATATCGCGTTTTATTTTAACTTTTTTAATTCCCGACGTTTCGGGTGCTTTACAGCACCCATGGTTACGGGGGGGACTGAGGTGTTTGACGTCCCGATGTCATAGTTAGCCCGGCTACATTCAGATATTTAATATAATTTTTTTTTATTCGATGAGCTTACAGTATCTTGAAGTCTAGCAGTGGTATACTTGGGTTTGGATTTAATTTTATTAATTATAGGATCCCAAGCAGATGGCAGCACCTATCCATCTTCTCTATTAAAATTAGGGTGTTTTTAATTTAAATAGCCTCACGAATCATTCTTGGTAGGAATCGGTGTTCTTTTGCGACGATTATAGTCTGTTAAATCTGATGTAATGGCGGGGATGATCTTGAACATGTTCACAAACTGCAGACTTCCCGATACGTCAGTGCATCACTTCAGCTATATGTTCTTTAACGCGGGTTTTAATAGATCTTTTTGTTTGTCCTGTGTAAGAGAGACCACATTCACAATGCAGTTTGTACACTCCTGCATCTTGTAGAGGGATATGACACTTGACGGATAGTAAAAATTGATGATGATCGACGTCATTCTATATTCTTGTGAGGCTTCATCACGTCGATACCCTATCTAGAGATATCTTAAGGCATCTCTGTCTTCGGGTCTAACTTTAACTTGCATGGAAATTTTGGCTATGTCCACGGAGACAGCGATGCTATGGCGGCAAAAACGAATCCTGAGCTCTGGTAGTGATTGCAGTAGATATGGACCCGTGAGCAGGAAGTCGTTTAATGCCACCTCCTTTGTTTTGGCTGCGGTATCGTGCACTATTCGAAACTTCTCTAGTTTCATTGGGTTGTGAACTTCGAAGTGGGGAAGGTCCCATGTCCTTCCTGGTGCGCTATTTTTGGCGCTCTCTTGGCGTATCCCTTTTCTACTAGGGAATTCACTTGTTAACTATATACACATATGTCTTTTTTAGATCTTCGTCTCGATTTTATTTCTTTTCGATGGAAACGTACCTTTTTATTGCTGTATCATAATTACCAGGCATCTTGATATCCTTTCTCTCCCAGAGAAGCGCTGTCTCTATGTGCCCGTCTTCTACCTGACGGCTGCTGCTTTTTAGTATATCTTCAGCTTTCTTCTCTGCATCGGATTCTGGTCTCCTCGGGTTGATGATGAGAGATTCTAGCGCGAAATATTCGCAGAGCTTATCATCTATGGTCTCCTTGCTCGTGTGCAGCTCATTGGACCGCGTGGACGCGCTGATACAGGGCTTTAGTGTATGCTCCGTATAGCACCCATCCTATTTCTGTGAGCGAAGCGATTGGCTGGTGCGGCGGAACTCTGCAGATTTGAGTGGCTATCAGAAGTCTCCAATTGCCCTGTCCTATCAGGATTCTTGGGTTGCCGGAGTCATATATTAACTGTTCCTTTAGGTCTTCAAGCGGGTGCACTTTGATATGTCTGCTGCACACACAGCCTGTGGCCCCAAGTTTAGGCTTGCGACCGTGCGTACTCTGAATGGTACCTTTCTGCTGTGGACACTTTTCAGCGAAACTTTGATTTTTCGGGACCCCAGTGAATCAAGGGTAGTCTTCCCGATAGGGGGAATTCCTGTAGCTCCAATCTGTTTAGCGATCTCTTCATCCATTAATGAGACTGTTGACCCATCATCCATCAGGGCGTGTGCGTTTACAGCTTCCGCCGGTCCAATTACTCGAACTGGAATTATTTTTAGATAGGACTGGTGCTTTAAGGCAGCGAAAGAGTAAGCCAAGTTTTCTTGAGGTTCTATGTGTATGACCTCTGTCTTTTACTTTTTATTATAGTGGAGATGTCGATTGTGTCTCGCGGTGCATCCTTTTATTCCACACTGGACGGTTTTTGCATCTGTGTGTGATTTCTGTAGCATAAATAGCGGTAACATATATTATTTTTCTTTGCAAGTTCCAATTTTTGTCGACATCCATTTCTTTAAAATTTTTACAGTCGGATTCGTAGCGACCTTCCTTTTTGCACACTCTGCATTTCGGAGACGGTTTAGTAGTAGCTGCGTGTTTACTATATACTGGACAGACCACAAATATAAAGGCTTAATAGGATTGGATTTATTGAGGACGCTATCTTATAACATAGATATAAATAATTGACTTTTACACACCATTAACTCGCAGATACCAACTTCATTTGACTATCCCAGTAAAAAATGAGTTTTTTACTGGGATAGTATCGATAATCGTGAGCGATTGAACCAAAATGCAAAAAAAAATATAGTAGTGAAAGCTAATTATTCTGATGGTCAGTACATTCACGATGATTTCATATGATCTAACGGCTTAAAATCTCCCGCACTATGTTCGAGGTTAAAGAGGAGAAATTTAGGACATCTATTATTAATTTTAATTCAGAAAAACGAATAATTTCTAATAATGAAAAGATATACCTTAATTCATACCGTAAGAACTCTGATAGAGCTAGATTCAGTTTAAATTCTATAGAAGTTAACTCGGATATAGAGAAAGAATTTCAGAACAATCTAAATAAAATACGTACAGACCATATGAATGAAAAGGAAAAGCGCAAATTCACTAAGATTTGCTATCATTATAGAGACAACTTCTACTCTGAAAATATCCCATTTTCTTTTACGCATGCAGTTAAACATAAGTTATGATTGACCGATCAGACTCCGACATTTGTAAGAAGTTATATACAAGCCCCACGACAACGCAAAGAAATACAGAATCAAGTAGACGACCTTTTAAAACAAGGTATTATTTCTTGAAAGTATATCCCCATGATCATGCTCTGTACAAATTGTCCCAAAAAAACCGGACGCACTAGGTAACGTAAAATGGAGGTTAATCATAGACTATCGAAGACTTAAGGATAGAATAGTAGAAGACAAGTACTCACTTCCCAACATAAATGACATCTTAAACAGACTTGGACGCGCTCAATATTTTATGACCTCAGATCTGGCTAGCGGCTACCATCAGGTGGAGATGCATCCTGATGACATAGAGAAAACTGCATTCACAACAGAGAGAAGATATTACGAATTCCTTAGAATGCCATTCAGTCTAAAAATACACCCAGTACTTTTCAAAGGCTCATGGACCCCATCCTTAAAGTTATTCTACTAAAAATTATATAATATATAAATATATTATACTGAAAATTCAGTCAGACAAGTCAGAGTTTCTCCAAAAGCACGTCACAATTTTGGCCATGAACTAACTGATCAAGGACTAAAACCTTATCAGGACTAAATTAAAGCAGTTTTTAACGTCCCACTACCAAAAACACAGAAAGGCATTAACGCTTTTTAGGACTAGTAGGCTACTACAGAAAGTTCATTAAAGAATTTGCCAAGCCTACGAAACCAATGACCTTATGTCTTAAGAAAAATAGTAAAGTTATACACTCTCCGGAATTTTTGGAATCATTCAATAATTGCAAAGAGATTTTAACCAATGCACCTATTCTGCAGTACCCAAACTTTGACGAATCATTCATACTAACAACAGACGCATCGGAATTAGCCCTTGGTGGAGTACTGTCTCAAGGAAAAATAGGTTCAGACAAACAGGTAGCATATGCATCGAGGACACTTTTGGATGCAGAAGTGAAATACTCGACAGTAGAAAAGGAGTTCTTAGCTATCGTTTGGGCAGTGAAATACGTTCGACCTTATCTTTATGGACGCAAATATGTTACATATACCGACTATAGACCCCTGACATGGCTAATGTTACTAAAATACCCTAATTCTAAATTAACTAGGTGGCGACTTAAACTCGATGAACATGGCTACACGGTCGTTTATTAAAAAGGACGGCAAAATACCAAAGCAGATGCTCCTTCCCGTGTTAAAATTTATCATAAGACATCGATTCACTAGCAGTCAATTTAGATAACAATGTTGCCGACGACATCGTAAATAGAATTTTCGACAACATACGACAAGAAGTAGATACGGAGACAAAAGGAATACAACAGCCTATGGATTATAATAACAACAATAGCGATAGCAACGACAATAACGTGACAGTTAGGCCAGACGTAGAACCCCCTCTAACAGACACAGAATCCGATAGTATGAGTATCGTTACACTCGTACCTGATCACTTAGTATCAACAAACTATACGCAACCCGATAATGAAAACAACGGGATACCAATCTTAGTAGACAAGTTCGACAGACAACTAAAACAATTCCATATCAGGTCAACTCCTGGATCAACATACAGAGTAGAAAATAGGTCTACTAATTCTAGAACAGTAATTTAAGATGTATTTATTCCAGACAATAACATAGAGAAGGAAATTATCCACTTCTTAAAAGAACACACTATTGCTGATCGTGTATTCTACTGCTACTTTTATAACGAAGAACTATACATAGCATTCTCCAGAGTTTATATGACGGGATTTAATGACAGAGGCCCTAAGCTTTAGATCTATTTCACGAGTTACCCTTGTCGAAAACAAGACAGAACAACAAGAAATAATTAAGAAATATCATGAAGGCAAAACTGTACATCGTGGTATCCAGGAGACATACAAGCAAATCCAAAGAAACTACCATTGGCCTCACAAACTACTCACAATCCAGGCATTGATAAATCAATGTAGTATCTGTTTACAAGCTACATATGAAAGAAACCCTCTTAGACCTTCATTAGCCTTTACGGAAACGCCCACAAAACCTATGCAACATATATTTATGGATCTGTATTCGACAGGCGGTGCCACCTTCCTCACTACAATAGACAATTTCTCAAAGTTCGCCCAAGCAATATCGATGAACGCCACTAGTAGTGTACATATAGCTGAAGCTTTATTTCAGGTGTTCTCAGTTTAAGGAATTCCTCATAAAATTACAACGGATTCAGACAGTAAATTTGCCAATGAAGTTATAAAGGAGATGTGCACTTTACATGGTATTAACAGTCACTTCACGACTTCATACAATCCAAATTCGAACTCACCCATAGAACGCTTTCATTCGACTATAGGAGAGATTATCAGAATCCAACGAATGACAAATAAAAATGATCCCATTTAATTCATTATGAAATTTTCAGTCATTACTTACAATAACTTAATTCATTTGGCAACAGAATATACTCCACACGAGTTAATATTTGGACTACAGCTTTTTTGTTAAATCACTAGAGATACATTATCCTATGCAGTTTTACCAGGACTATGTAATCATGTACAAAATGCATGCAGAAGCCATTCAGGAATGTGTGTCAGCGCACATGGCCAAAAACAAGGAACAGGTAATAGCGAAGCAAAACCAGGTAGCAGAAGAGATAACATTCAAGGTAGGTGAAACAGTTTATAAGCAGGTTGCCAAAATAGCGAGAAACGACAAAACTAAACCGGTATTTAAACAACCGTATAAGATTATTCATTTACATCCTAATAATGTGGCAGAAATAGTAGGGAATCATCCTAATTCTAAGTCTATTCGGGTACATTTCAAGCTTCTACGAAGACTTCATCTTGTACCAGGACAGCCATCTTCGGAGCCTTCGTGTTCCAGTCAAGACTCGACATAACATTTCAACTCGTAGACAATACGAACGGAGTTCTATTACTTAGACAAGGTCATATTCTGAAACAAACTGATTTCTTCAACCTTGCTTGTGTTTATAATGTTACGCACTTGAATCTAATATCGATAAAAAAATGGCATTATACGCAAGTGCTAAGCCAACTGAAAGTAACAGTACTTCAGACGAATTACATAAAACATATAGGGATTAGATAGGACATAAGTTAGATTTAATTAATAAGATAATAATTATTATTGCACCTAGGATTAGATTTAGGCGTGGTATTATAAATGGACTAGGTTCACACTTAACTTCTTTGTAACGTTACATTTTAATTGAATTTAAATTAATTTTATTCTTTTTAAAAAAATCTTTCGATCGCCGCCATATCGTAAATGCCTTCAAAAATTTTCTATAGAGCCGAATAGTCTTCTTTGTGCTGCTATTGGTGTGGCCCCTCGATGGCTCTTCGTCGCGGGTGTCTTCCCGGGCTGTTGGCGACGATGCATGGTGAATGTCTACGTTTCCTTCTAACTGTTCCCTCTGCTTCATTGTCCTGGTTGTAGTGGCCGGCGCGGGCAGGGTTACTCCCTCCCCCCTCGGGAGGGCAAGATGGCGTCTCAGTGCCCTCTATTGTCGACAGAAAGCGTGGCGGCATCTGGTGGTGGATGGCGGCGGCATTGTCGATGACCCTCCTTCCAAATCAACCGTCCCCCGTCTTGGCTCCCCTTACCTACGAACGAGTGATTGGCATCTTGACTCTGCAAATACAGCAGTTTCTTTACCAAAAAAGGTTCCAAAGTACCACGGATTCATCATCCGGCTCGAAGGACCAGTGAATGTGCCGGACGGGCAAAACTCTCCGGAGTAAATGTCGACAGAGATACTCCGCAAGTCGCTCACGTCCTACACCTATAGGTTCCGGATGCTACTTCTACTGCTGTCTTTGTGGGTGCTGCTTGGGTACTGTGGACTGAGATTTAAATTAAAATTCACGAACTATAAAATACAAATGGCAATATAGTGGCCAGCGGTTCGACTGATCAGTTATTCGCGAAAACATTATGACTATTGGTTATTGACCACGGTTGTTGAATAAGGTTGTTCAACTACGGTTGTTCACTATCAGTTGGTCACTACATTTTCAAAAGATTTCTTTAAATTATTTGGTAGTATGATATATTTATTAGTAGCAGTTGTTTTTATTAACACTGTCTGACTTGCTGCTATTATCACCTAAACTAGCTATTTCTATCACTCGAGTAACTGCAAGTATCAGTCACCACATTATGCAACTAGCTATCTCTTTCAAATATTTTTTTTATAATATAGGGTGACAAACGAGCACACAGTCCACCTGATGGTAAGTGGTTACTGTGACCCATAGACATCTACATCTATCCTCAACAAAGATTCAAGATGCAGATGCGTTGTCACCCTTAAGGACTGAGATGCAATGCCTCTTTGTCAGTAAAAAGGGTCTCCGGTTCTCAACACTCACCTTACTAAACACAGCAGCGCGAAGCTGGTATTTTACGCTGGTTTTCTGTGAGAGCGTGGTCCTTCCCCGGTCGAGCCGACCCATTTATGCTACAACTATACTACTAATATAGCTAAAGCATGGCTCTATTACGTAAAATATGTAACTACAAATATCAGTTACCACTTTATGCGACTAGCTATCACTTTCAAGTATGTAACAGCAAATATCAGTTACCACTTTATGCGACTAGCTATCACTCTCACTTATAACTGCAAATATCAGTTACTATGCCGCTAGCTACTATTCTCTATGTTCTATATTTTACTACTAGTCACTTCAGCTACTACTGGTTACCACCGCTTTTTACTGGTAGTTCTTCACACTACAACCTTACTGGGTCACGAGGCCCTAAGGTAGACTTGAGTATTAAAGTAATGCTAAGTCGCCAAACCGCTTGCCATTGTCCGTTTTGCCTCTTTATTGCTTAACATTTTCACTATACAATTGTCATAAATTAAGGTGCGTTGGAGTAAGATCGGTGATGGGGCAAGATCGTAAGATAGAAATTTCCGACGAATTATGCTATATTTTTAAATGCTAGTAATATGGTTCACGACACCATTTCATTCTGCCCCGATCCCAAGTTCCCGCCGTTTGCTAGGAGATGTAGGACGCGTGCTGAGCGGCATTTTATAAAACAAGATAATTTTTGTATTTTTTGTCCATCCGGTCTTTCCCTATCACTTTTATTTTTGATTTTTGACGAGAATATAGCTTCTATTGTTATAATTTTTTCTGCATACTAAGTTTTATGAAGTTACAGCCATATAAAATTGATTCAAAGTAGGCTAAGATCGCTGTAGGCCGAGATCCGATGTTTCACCGTGCGAGTGAAGATCGGATGAATTTTATCCTATCTTTACCCGTTACAAATATGGCAGTGATTGTTAAACTTTCATTTGTCGTGTATATTCTTTCGAAGATTGCTCAAGTGTATACGGGACTCAGTGGCGCTATCAAATCTATTGTTCTTTAATGAACCTAATTGAGCTTAATTTTTTGAATGGTTTTATTACTTTTAAATACACATTAAAAACATTGATAATTCTTCACATTTCGCAACAATATGGTGGATGAATGACCTCAAAAATTAGAATTTTCGAAACTATTAATATCCTGCTAAATTACGTCTTACTGAAATATTTCGTTTTATTAAATGTTACCAGCATACTTAGCTATTCATTAACTCAATAGCTTACCACAACTGATAATTACAAAACTAATTTAGAGCTAATCTTCGGAACTTAGTTTTCTAATTTTGTGAGATGCCGATATATTTGCACTAGTTTATGCTGTGATGCGCTCAGAGCTGCGGCCGCATTATTTACAGTAACATTTTATCCTCAGATACTTTAAACAAGAAGCCCTAGAAATCGCTATTCAAAGAATGCAAAACATATGTTTTGTATTCTTTGAATAGCGATAAGGTTTATCTCATCTCATTAGATAAACTTAGAACTAATTCAGTTTCACGGGAAACTCGTCTCACGTTCCTTTTCCTGGTCTAGTCCACTTTGCTTTACTTTTTCCGACTTCATGCCCATATTCTGATTCTAATTAACTCTACAAATAGGCTCACGCCTGCTGATTGACACACAAATCTGCACACTAAATAATCTATCAATTAACCAACTACAACCTGCTTCTGCTTCAGGCTTACATCTTCCTCTACTCGTGTATTGCCCCAGGACATTTCGCCAGACTTTACTGTTACATTTTATTTAAAAATTGTAGATTTTTAAATAGAATTTTCTTACCCAGTAAAAAATCAAATATATCCGATCTTTCCCTTATATTGAATAATTACATCTTATGTCATAACAAAGTTTGAGAACCATAAAATTACAATTTCTTTATATCAGGGATAAGATCGGATGGCAAGTAACAAAAAAAGAGAAAACCGTTTGGAACATTTATGTTTCTAGTAATTTAAAGATCATATTGAAATATGTTTTGGAGCGTTAAAGTTACGACAAATCCCTTTTATTAACTTTGTTCTCTAAGCAGTAGAAGTGGCTTTAAATTTAGGTTCGGTCTTACCCCTTGATGGCAAATTCTTTAACATGCATATAAAAAAGTATGTCTTGTCTTCGCACATGTTTAAAGCAGAGACCGTTTAGTTTACTAGAGCAAAAGATTCTCATAGCTAAACTACATTTAACTATTAATGGTTTGCGCCATGTTCCAGAAATCTGACGTATACGGATGTCGAGAAAATAAAGTTTTTGCCAGACTCTTTCAACTAGTCAAAAATCTGTCCGGTATTACCCCAACGCACCCTACAATTTTTTCCATACATGATTTATTCCTACACTCATGTATCATACATTATTAAATAGGCAATTTAGTCCTTTATTATTATACCACAAAGGTTACTCAATATATTAATATTTAAAAAAGTTATTACACAAACTATCCCGAATGTTTATAATATTTAGGTACATTAATTCTTTAATTTTACTGTGAATAGGTAATAAATTTAATTACACTAAATATTCTTTTATTTCCTAAATCTGTTTACCTTAATCTAATCCAATGTCATATTCATAATTCTTCCAGAACATAAAATTATTTCCATCATTTTCGGGATCAACTATTACGCAGTTAATTAAAAATGTTTAGAAAGTTCTACAATACGTCGTGCTCTGATTGGTCGACTTTTCTTTATACAATACGAGTTATTTTCTTAACTATTATCACAATAGATGTTCTATACTAACGTATTAAGCTTATAAATATGTTGTTAATACACTTTTCACTTAGTTTTATCAGTAATTTCACTTTTAATATTGTTTTTAAACACTTTGTTTCTTAACATTATTATGCCGTCACGAACAATATGTATAATAATATTTGACTATCAAACTGACGCACACTAAAACCACAAAAACAACGTGCATATGCACCTATACAACAGGTAGGACGAACTCGCCATCGTGAGGTTAAAATAATAAAACAGCCTACTTAAATTCAAATTGGTTGTTTGGTGAACGCACTTAGAAAGATACGCGTCAAATATAGAATTTCGTTGATTGAATTCAGTTAAAAACTAATTTTATTGTCAGTCAATTCTATTTTTAAAATAGAATTATGAAAGCCCTAGGAAATGTACATAACAGCGCAAGAGTAAGGCTGCGTTTGCACCAAAGATATGCTAGGCTGCTGAGTGGGGCAAGGATGCCTATGCGACGCTTTGAAACGGTGTGCAGATGAGCGGTGCTAGGATTTGTAGCGGGCTCGTTTCATATGCGACCATGTCGCCCACTTACTATAATCACATGAGTAAAGAAACCGTACCAAAAGAAACCGTAACGTACAGAGGCAAAGCTTCATACAACCGCGCTATGATAGGTACACTACAACAAGCTTGAAGCTTGTGTGTGCGTGCGTACTGGCGGCTCGACACGTACAGTATATTTCCGTTTAGCTACTCATGAGAAGTTCCAAGAGAAACTGCTTTAGGCTGCGTTTCCACTAGAGGTGTGCGAGGTAGTTGGGTGGTACGAGGAATCGTACCGAGGCTGTGGAACCGTGTGAGCGTTTCCACCAGAGATGTGCCAGACCGCTGAGCGGTATGGGGATGCGTAGCGATCCTATGAAACGGTACGCAGATGAGCGGTGCGAGGATGTATAGCAGGCTCGTTTCAGATGACAGCGAGAAGAGGTGTGGTGGATGCGGAGTGCGCGCGCCACTGCCTGCTGATTCTTACGTCATTCCCTAGCACACATCCCTCGCAACACGTCCCTCGCACAGATCCCTCGCACACATTCCTCACAACACATCCCTCGCACACATTCTTCCCTTGTTTTGTGTATACAAAAACCTCGCTACGCTGAGCAGTTTCCAGTAGAACTGCGCTGAGCGAGACTAGGTAAATGAACTGATGCTAGTTGTTCTTAACAAACACATCCCTTGTTACGCATTCTCGCACATCTCTTGTGGAAACGCAGCATAAAGAAATCAAAGAGTCAAATCTTCTAAGGAGCTGTCAAAATTTTTACCTTTTTACGTGGGGTTAGCACGGAAGAATAAATTTAAATAAACAAAACATTTTTCAGGTTTTATTATACGCTTAAGACAGAAGAGGCAGTAGAGTCCAAGGAGGAGGCATTAGCCGTTAGTTTGGACGTAGCGAAGGCCTTTGATCGGGTCTGGCACAAAGCGCTTCTTTAGAAGCTTCCTGCGTATGGGCTTCCTGAGAAATTGTGCAAATGGATCACCAGTTTCCTTGCTGATCGGAGCATCAAGGTCGTAGTAAACGGTGCATGCTCTGATCTCAAGCCTATCAACGCTGGTGTTCCACAAGGCTGCGTGCTATCACCAACGCTGTTTCTCCTGCATATCAATGATATGTTGCTAACTGGTAGCATTCATTGCTATGCAGACGACAGCACTGGTGATGCCTTATATACCGGCCGTGCCAATATTTCTCGGGAAAACGTCGCCGAGTACCGGGACAAACTTGTGTCTGAAGTCGAGTCTTTGCTTAACAAAGTCTTGGCTTGGGGCCGACTAAATCTAGTCCAGTTCAATCCCCAGAAGACACAAGTTTGCGCGTTTACCGCTAAAAAGAACCCCTTTGTCGTATCTCCACAGTTTCAAGGCACTCCTCTTGCTGCCTCAGCTAGTATCGGAATCCTTGGCGTCGACATATCGAATAGTGTGCAGTTTCGTGGTCACTTGGAAGGGAAGGCCAAATTGGCCTCTAAAAAGCTTTGCGTGCTCAGCAGAGCGAGACAGTATTTCATGCCGGCACATCGCTTGCAACTTTACAAAGCGCAAGTTCGGCCCCACATGGAATACTGTTCTCATCTTTGGGCCGGGGCACCCCAGTGCCAGCTCCTTCCACTTGACCGCATCCAGCGCAGAGCGGTTCGAATCGTCGGCGACCGAGTTCTTTCTGATCGGCTCGATACACTGGCACTGCGTAGAGATGTTGCATCTCTTTGCGTATTTTATCGCATTTATCACGGGGAGTGCTCTGAGGAATTGTTCGGACTAATTCCAGTCGCTCAATTTCACCATCGCACATCACGACAAAACTCGCGTTACCATCCATACCATCTGGATGATTGGCGGTCCACCACTGTGCGATTTAGAAGAAGTTTTCTCCCTTGCACGACTTCCTTGTGGAATCAATTACCACCAGCGAATTTTCCGGACCGATACGACTTAGGAACCTTCAAGAAAAGAGCTTACACCTTTCTAAAAGGTCGGCAATGCATCTGCAATTCCCCTGGTGTTACGGTTGTTCATGGGCGGCGGTAGTCACTTACCATCAGGTGAGCCGCATGCTCGTTTGCCCCCGATTCCATAAAAAAAAGAATATTTTTTTACAAACTACTTATTCTTAATACTTTATTTTTATAATTTTCGTTCTTCAACAATTTGTCATCCCTTTTAATTAAATGGTAAATTTTAAATCTAATGTAAAGGTTTTTTTAATCATCTATTGAAAAGCACTGACATTGCATAACAAATATACAATCTTGCACACGTTTTATTATTTCATTACCAATATTTACAATGTTTCTATCGTAATCAAAAATAAAATATTCGCGATTTTTTTGCTCAATGCATTCTCACATTGGCTTGTACACGAACAAGTACCGGCATTTGTCCGCAAGTTGAGTGTTGTAAAAGCATTTCCAAACAAATATTTGCGATTTTTCGAAGAAATCCGCAGATATTCTATATTGTTGCCTTTTTTTAAGTGCAAAAAGTTTTTAAAGGAGATCTTCTCGACTCACAGCTTTTAACAATCTTGTCGTTTGAAATAATAATAATAAAATCATGGACTTACGTATTTAATTTATAAACGTAATTATTCAATTACAATCATTACAAAAATAAGTACTTCATCACTTATAAGTAGGTAGTTTCTACGTTTTATCCGTGGCGCAGTGGCTTGGCAGTGAGTTGCAACGCTGGGGCCGCGGGTTCGAATCCCGCACGGAATAAGTATTTGTATAACCTACAAATAATTGTTCCGGGTCTGGATGTTTGACCTTTTGCATCTTATGTTTGTAAACTGCCTCCACGATACAGGAGAAAATCCTAGTGTTGGGATAACGTTTTAAAAAAAAATGAAAATAGAAATAGATATATGTACCTTTTAATGTCATAGATAGCTATCTACCATATTAAAAGTAATTAATTATAGTCAAGTTATTACTTACCTAGTGGTCTTTGGGATAGTTAAAAATTAATCAACCAAGCAATATATTCTTTATTGTACACAAATACACATTAGAACGACACAAAATGAAATAAATATATACATACAAAGTATATAAGTAAAGTTGCAGCCTATTTACGTCCCACCGCTGGGCACAGGCCTCCTCTCATTTTTGAGAGGGTTTTAGGGCAAGGAAATGTCCGCCGCGCTGCCCCAATGCGTGTTGGCGAACTTCACATGTCTTCGAAATATTTTTTTTCTCAGACATGCAAGTTTCCTCACGATGTTTTCCTTCACCGCCAAGCACATATTACATCAGCACTTAAAATTGCAATTAACAATTTCATTGGTGCCGGCGGGGATCGAACCCGGGTTGCTCGAGTACTGTGAAGCTTACAGCGAGCGCTAACCATCTGAGCTACCACGGCTCTTTATACAAAGTATAATAGGCTGTTTTATCGCTCTGGAAGCGATTTCTTCAAGACAGCCCTTATTTACCAAATACCTGTTGTTTACAACGAATTGCAAATAGGAAAGGTGTAAATAAATTTGACAATCAAGCTTAAAAATTATAAGTAAAATTATATATTTTTATTTGTTCTAGTACCTGTATATACAAATACCGATAATTCTTTAACAAACACTTTTTTTTACATCACTCTGAATTTGAGCACTGGCCGAGCCGGTTTAAGGCTGCGTTTATACCATAAATGTACGAGAATGCATGGCGAGGGATGTGTTAGTTAAGAACAAACAGAATTACTTGATTTACCTAACCTCGCTCAGTGCAGCCCTGTGGAAACGGCTCAGCACTACAACTATACTATTAATATAACTGTAGCATGGCTCTACCACTTCAAAAAGTATATAAATACATAAAATTAATATATGTTTATACAGG
Source organism: Parnassius glacialis (assembly GCA_033319125.1). Lineage (NCBI taxonomy): Eukaryota > Metazoa > Arthropoda > Insecta > Lepidoptera > Papilionidae > Parnassius > Parnassius glacialis. Next base: position 15,909,171 of record JAVANC010000023.1, on the reverse strand, counting down.
TTACTTATTTATTTGGATAATTTATTTATATTCTTTGATTGTGATGGTTCTATCATGATGTAAGTACAATTGTAGAATAGTTCATTTAATTTAACTGGTTTCACGGAGTTGAATGGTATAAACGAAGGTAGTTTATGGATACAGATGGCTTAAATCTGATTTTAGAAGCAAAATATGATATGTCTTATGCAGTGAAGTTTTGGCTGTTATTATGATGATGACTATATTAGTTTGTTGACGATGACTTGACCTGGCAACATACAACGCACGCACCCTGACGACTGACGAGAAGATTGTGGAGCTGGAAGAAGAGATAGACAAGTTACGCTGGCATATTATAGGATTATCCGAAGTCCGAATAGAGGAGGAGGACACGGTAACCCTCGAATCCAGCAACTTGGTCTATAACTGGGAGGGCGACCATCTGTCTCAAGGAGGTGTCGGATTTATCGTCCAAAAGTCTCTCGATAACAACGTTGTAAAGATTGATAGTGTGTCGACGAGGGTGGCGTACGTTATACTGAGAATCACCAAACGGTATTCGCTGAAGGTCATACAGGTTTACGCACCAACCTCGGCACACCCCAATGAGGAGGTGGAGGAAATGTATGAGGATATCTATAGAGCCACGCATTCCTCCAAAATCCACTATACGGTGTTAATGGGAGACTTCAACGCCAAACTAGGCACAAGAGAGAAAGGTGAGCTGAAAGTAGGGAAATCCTGAATAGGGCAACGGAACCCAAGGGGCCAGCAGATGGCCGACTTTATGGAGAAAGAGAGACTCTTTATGATGAAATCTTTCTTCCAGAAGCGGCCCCACAAGACGTGGACCTGGTCGAGCCCCGACGGTTCAAAATAAAAAGTGATTGATTTTATTATGACGACCAGACGACAACTGTTCAGTGATGTCTAAGTGATCGCGAGGGTGAAAACCGGCAGCGATTACCGAATGGTTAGAGGCACACCTGAAACTAAACGTTAAGTTGGAGAGGTCTCGTCTAATGAAGTCAACGCTCCGTCCTCCTTGTGCTCTAATCCAAAGTCCCGAAACCTTTCAGCTCGAGTTATAAAACCGTTTTCAGTGCCTACAAGACTGTAATGAAGTGGACGATTTGAATGACAGGCTCGTGAAAACTGTCCATGCGGTCGGAGCTAAGTTCTGCAAGAACCACCGCAGAAGAACACAAAAACTCTCCGATCACACTCTTAATCTCATGACTGTTAGACGGGAGATGAAGCTACATTTTTCAACAGATTTGACGGCGTACAAGCAACTGAACAGACAGATCTCCAAATGCATGCGGCGGGACTTACGCAACTTCAATACAGCTCGTATTGAAGGTGCGATCGAGCGGAACCAAGGCTCCAAAGTCTTTGCCAGAGATCTGTCTGCCAGAGAGAGCCAACTGTCAAAGCTGAAGACCGAATGTGGCAGCATCGTTTCTGGGGCACCTGAGATTTTGAGTGAGATTGAGAGGTTCTATGGGCAGCTGTACACGTCATCGTTGGAGCCACACGCAAGTGTGAGTAACGATCCAAGAGCGAGTCTTACCCGACATTATTCCAATGATATCCCGGACGTCAGTCTGAGCGAGATTAGAACGGCTCTCCAGCAACTTAAAAACGGCAAGGCCCCAGGCGAGGATGGAATTACAGCAGAGTTTTTGAAAGCGGGTGGAAAACTGGTACTTGAAGTCCTTCAGAAGCTCTTTAATTCCGTCCTCCATGGTGGCATTACACCGGAGACGTGGAGCAGAAGTCCGGTAGTCATGTTCTTCAAGAAAGGCGACAACGCTCTCTTGAAGAACTACAGACCGATTTCACTTCTGAGCCGCGTCTACGTGCTGTTTTCGAGAGTCATTATGAATCGTCTCGCGCGCAGACTTGACGACTTCCAGCATCTCGAACAAGCCGGTTTCCGAAAGGGCTTTAGCACCATAGATCACATGCATACCCTTTTGCAAATTTTACAGAAGTCCGAGGAGTACAATTTGCCACTATGTCTGGCGTATGTGGACTATGAGAAAGCCTTTGATTCCGTCGAAATTTGGGCGGTGCTGCAGTCCCTTCAGCGGTGCCAAGTTGACTGTCGGTATATCGAAGTGCTGAAATATTTGTACAGTACAGCTACGATGGCTATCCGAGTACGGAACCACAGTACGATACATATCCAATTGCAGAGAGGTGTAAGACAGGGTGACGTCATATCCCCGAAACTCTTCACCGCAGCATTGGAAGACGTTTTTAAGCTTTTGGACTGGAAAGGATACGGTATCAAGATCAATGGCGAGTACATCACTCACCTTCGATTTGCCGACGATATAGTCCTTATGGCAGAATCGCTGGAGGGCCTAAGCACTATGTTCAATTACCTCAATAGTGTTTCCCAACGGATAGGTCTTAAGATGAACATGGACAAAACAAAGATCATGTTTAATGTCCATGTCACACCTATGCCGGTAGCTGTTGGGAACACTAAGCTCGAAGTTGTCCAACTTCGACCAAGAGGTCAATCGACGGATTCAACTCAGTTGGGCAGCGTTCGGGAAATTACGGCACATATTCTCGTCAGTTATACCTCAAAACTTGAAAACGAGACTGTACACCCAGTGCGTGTTGCCAGTGATGACATACGGAATTGAACGTGAAAGATATTTTGCCAAACTGCAACCAGAATATATTAAAATATGATCAAAATAATATACCAGCAAATGTAAATAATTGTAGTATGTACTTTAAGAAGGCAACGCCTTAGTGTATATAAATTAATTAATAAGTTAAGTACTGATAAAGCCCCAGGTTGTAAATTGCATTAGAATGAGAGATATCAAGAGCATTGCCAATATAATTTCAGAGCCCTTAGCTACATTTGTAAATACCTGTATCAAAACAGAGACATATCCAGATGAACTTAAGGTGGGATGTGTTAGACCAGTCCATAAAAAAGGTAAGTTTGATGACACAAATAATTATAGACCTATTACTTTAACATCATCAATAGATAAAATAGCGAAAAAATATATCTGTAATCAAATACACGAGTTTTAGCAAAAAAGTTATATTTTAAGCTCTAGCCAATTCGGTTTCAGGCCTGGTAAGAACACTGCAATGCTATTATCGGAATTCACAGATCAAGTTAATTCATGGATGAATCAGAAACTACATGTTCTAGCTCTATTTATTGATTGTTCTCGCGCCTTTGATACATTAGATTATAATAAGCTGATTAGGAAGTTAAAAGATACAGGTATTCGTGGACCTCTTTTAAATTGGTGTAAACACTACCTGACTAATAGAAGCTACCGTGTTAAAATTTGTGAAAGCTACAGCACATCAGTCAAAGTAACCGAAGGCACAGCTCAAGGTTCCGTACTTGGACCATTGCACTTTATAGCATATGTCAATGACATGAATAAGATCTTTAGATATTGTACTAACTATCAATACGCTGATGATACGTGTATGCTTGTAGCTGCTAAGGATGTCAATGACGCCCTGCTTTTGTTACAGGATGATTTTGATTCATTAAATAAATGGTGCCATGACAGCGGTTTTATATTAAATTCCCAAAAGACGAAATTAGTCCATATACACTCACCAAACTTAAAGTCTCATAGCATATTAAAACATAAAATCATTGCGCATAATCATAATTGCCTTCACCAACATCAACTTAATTGTAAGTGTTCCGCGATTGAATTAGTTACATCGCATATATATTTAAGCTTAGTAGTAGAACATAAGTTCAATTGGCACGAGCATATAAGGCATGTATGTGATAAGCTTAGAGCATTTTTGGCGAATATGTTTATAATTAGAAAGCGATTAAACTTTCGAGTCAAAATGATGCTTTATAACGCTCTTGCTGATTCAGTCATAACTTATGGGCTAAGTAGCTACGGACGAACAGACAAATCACACCTACAGTACATTTATCAACTACAACTTAGAATTTTAAAAGCGATTATACCTAAAAAAATTAACCTTCAGGCAAAAACTAATGCAAACTTTATATTTAAATACTGCAAGGTACTCAATATCCGTCCAATATCAATTGTTAAAAGAGCAATTCTTTAATTAAGGTATACAACACACAGTCTCAAATAAAATTCAGACCCGCAAAGTAACTCAAAAAAAAATTAATGACAATACCATCCAAAAATAAATATGGTGAACGCACTTGGGCATACATAATACCTCGCTTAATAAATGGTCTTGATAATAAATATAGAAGTGAACTTAATGAAGCTAACATAAAGTATAAATTAAAACGTTACTTCCTTAATAAATATTAGTTGTTATCCCCATTTTTTGTAAATGTAGACGGAACGGCACGCAACACAAACCTGCGTGGTTTTTCGCTGTGCCGCCTAGCAATATTGTAACAATTTTTATCTAATAATAAATTAAAAAAAATTGAGACGTAGTCCTTCACTGCTGGCCGGATGAGGAAGCTCAAGGTCGCTCAGCGAGCTATGGAGAGTGCTATGCTCGGAGTATTTCTGCGTAATAAACTAAGAAATGAGGATATCCGCAGTAGAACCAGAGTGACCGACATAGCCCAACGGATTAGTAAGCTTAAGTGGCAATGGGCCGACCAAATAGCTCGAAGAACCGACAACCGATGGGGAAAAAAGGTTCTCGAGTGGCAGCCTCGTACCGGTAGGCAAAGTGTTGGGCGTCCCTCCTCTAGATGGAGTGACGACCTGGTAAGATATGCAGGAAGTCGATGGATGCAGGTGGATCAGGACCGTGCTTTGTGGTATTCTTTGGGGGAGGCCTATGTTCAGCAGTGGACTTGTGAAGGGCTGTAATGATGATGATGATGATATTAGTTTGTTTTAAATATAAGCTGATCTGTTAATACGGGGGAGACCTTTCACGGTTATGTCAATATAATCTAAAAAGCCATTTGCTGATAAACTATTAATTCACGAAAATAGTAATAAGGATTTTAGATATACTATGATAGCAATACGTGGTAGAGCGTAGCTAATCCTCGCAATTTACTACTTACGTACTAACCGGAAATATGTGACAGGAACGGGCAATGAGCCAAAGCTGCCAACTGATATAATAATACTAATTTCTCACAACGCGATCAATTACTAAGTATTATCAATGTGGTGTCCGACGTAATCAATTGAGATAATAATATAATTAAGTAATTGTCAACAACTACGACGTTTATAGAAATAATTTTATATTATTTTACACCCAATAATTATAGAAGAAAAAATCAAATTTTTCATTTCACCGCATCTGTAGCAGAGTTTATTTTATGGTCTGTCATTACACAGTTATCATTATAAAATACAACTCAGGCTAAGAATAAATAAGGGCTCTTTCTACTGAATTGTGTAAAGTGGTAAACCAATTGGTAGACTTTTAAAGAATATCTAAAAGCCTTAGGTTTGCCCCTTTGTTTTATTCATTTCATTCATATTTCTTAAAGACTATGTAATGAAGCTACAAGTAAATTAATAAATAATTAATCAATTCATTAAATGTACATTATATACCTTTGTAGTATCTTGCAATTTCGAGGCACTCCGCTTGCTGCCTCAGCCAAAATTGGTTGATTAGAACCAATTTGGTGTTAAGTACCACGGAAAGGAAAGGGCTAAACTGGCATTAAAAATCTTGGTATGCTTAGTAGATGACATAGTATTTAATGCCGACTCACCCTGTAACAGCGTACCTGTTCCTCAACTTGAGATGGAATACCGCAGGATCAGCTTATCCCACTGACCGCAATCATCGTAAGTTTGTTTGCCTTCCCCATCCTATAAAAAATTTAAAGTGGCTTGAATCGTCGACAACCAAGTTCTTTCCATTTGGCTTATCATCTGGCCTTGCAAAGAAACGTTGTATCCTGTACATCTTCTATCTTATATGCTATGGGGTATGTCCAGAGGCATTGTATGGATTAATTCAGCTGTTTTTTGTCACCATCGTTATTACAATGAAACTCAAAATTCTATCCTCGATATCTCAAAAGTAGTCGGTCCACTACCGTACGATTTACGCGGTTTTTTTTACAAAATACGACCACAATGCAAAATTTAATGTCACCAGCAGTTTTCCAGATCGTAACTTAGGGGGCCTTCAAGAGAATAGCCTACACGTTTCCTAAAGGCCAGCAACGCAACCGCAATTCCCCATTTGTTGCAAATATTCATGGACCGACGGTTACCACTGATCACCAGGTGACCCGTCTGTTCATTTGCCGCCTCTTCCATAAAAAATTACAATCACTGATTAGAAACTCCATTTTCTGCATTATTCTGAAATAATAAAAATATTTATGAATACTTCTTCCACTCCATCATTTTATTATCGTATTGCGTTCGTTAAACCTGTAATTTTAAAACTATCCTCTAATAATAATCCACAATTGTATTGGTTCTTTTCAATGGACTATAGGGTGACGAGTGGTTGATCTGGCTCATTGACATATACATCTATTATCGTTTGGGAATCAAAATGGAGGTGCGTTGTCGTCACACGCGAGAACTAAGATGGAATGCCACTTTTCCAGCAAAAAGGGTCTCCGGTTCTCTTCACTCACCATACGAAACACAACAGTATTAAGCTGTTATTTTACGTTGGTACTCTGTGAGAGCGTGGTCTTTCCCCGGTTGAGCTGACCCATTCGTGCAACAACTATACTACTAATATAGCTGCAGCATGGCTCTACCACGTATAAATGTCAGATATTATCTAAAAATACCTGGAAACTTTTTAACCGGTCGAAAAGAGGCATTTCAACCATTTTTGTATTCAACTTTCAGGAGATTCTTAACGAGACTTTAATGTGAAAGTAATTTTATGATGTTATTTGAATTTATCTTTCACGGCCTGATCATAAAAAAGTGATTTTATATCAGCAATAATCATTTAACTGTGAAGTGGCGGTATAAGAATATCCACTAGACTATATCGTTACGTGGGTGTCGTAAAAGGCGTCAGAGGGAGATAAACAATAAGATGGGCAGTAGCATCTTCCCGTCTTAGGAAATAACAATAAAAAAAACAACGGTTGCTAATCCGCCTACCATCGTGTCCACTATGTCAAATATTCCCCTTTGCAACAGTCTAATGGGAGGTCTATGTTCTGCGGTAGTCTTTAATAGGTTGTAATGGAATGAATGCTATAAATGATTTTTATCCTGATAAGGTTCATCTTACAACGTATCTTTCGGGACAGGATTTTAAGAGAACCTCGGGTCGTCTTATGCTAAATTCTGTCATAATGACTTTCCGCAGGTGAGTGACGTTTTCGCCATTGGTGATTACGTCGTCCATTATTTTGAAAAAGTCTTCCAATGCAGACTTGAAGAGTTTACAGGTTATGGCGTCACCTTGTCTTACATATCTCTGTAGCTGCATAGGTTTTGTGCTCTTTGTTTGATTAGCCTCGCTGTACAAATACTTCAGCTTTTCGTTTAAACTATTGAAGGTACTTTGTACCGGACTTGATAGAGTGACCTGAAAGTTTATTTAAGTGCGTAATACTGGAACTTCTCGTAGAATTGAACTAGATGTGCCGATTTTGACCTCGTTTTGTTATTATGATGATATCTTACTTCCAGACTTGATAGAGTGACTTGAATGTATACTCAGATGTATGCTACTGGAACTCCTCCAAAAGTATAAATAGTGTGGAGTTTGGACCCGTTTTCTTAGTTATGATGAGACCTTACCTACGGACCTGATAAATCGACCTGAAGGTATACTTCGGTGAATGCTACTGGAACTCCTCGAAGAGTAGAGTTTGATTTGCGAGCTTGGCCTCGTTTTGTTAGTTATGAATAGGCCTTACCTCTGGATTAGATAGAGTGACTTGAAGGCGTACTTTGGTCACTGCTACTCTTTGCTAACGCTTTGATGAATATAACTACAATTAACAAAATTTTTTTTCACGATCATATGAGCATTATGAGTTTGGATTTTCCAAGTTATTTTTAATTAAATTTGACGTACAATTATCAGAAAATTGGAAGTATAGTAATATATATATAATATATATATATATATATATATATATATATATATATATATATATATATACATAACCTTATAATAATATATATAATTATAAGGTTTTTAATGAAAACTTGTGTGTAATTAAACTTCTTTTAAAACTTACGTACTCGTATAATGATGTTATACGTAATTTCCTTAATGCGCTTAAGGCATGCAAAATTGAATTTACCAAAAGTTTATTTAAATCTGGTAATACATTAGATTCCAGCAATTTTAGACAAATTTCTATACTGCCAACACTTCTAAAAATTTATTCTTGTTCAAATGTTAATTTTTTATGTAAATAATTTATTTCATAAAAATCAATTCGATTTCACAAAGGGTCGCTAGATAAATTGATGCTGGTGTTAAGCTGATTAAAGATATCTTAAATGTACGGAAGAATTCAGAGGATGCTTGGGTATATTCTGTGACCTATCCAAAGCCATCGATTGTGTACAGCATGAAACATTAATCAAGAAACTACAATACTACGATATAGGAAGTGTTAAATTTGATATTTCATATTTAAGTAACAGAATGTAAAAAGTTGTCATTAATAGTATGAGCTCTTCCGGGTCGATAATACAAGTAGGAGTGTCTCGAGGTTCAATTCTCGTCCCCTTTCTAGTTTTTCGTATATTTTAATGACTTTCTTTACATAGTAGTATAACCATCACATAGTGTTATTTGTTGATGACACTTCACTAATTTTCAAATTAAAACAACAATTATTAAATTGGTTAAATTAGTAAATTGGTTTCATGTTAATAATTTGCATTTAAATAGCACTAAAACGTAATGTATGAAATATATGACTCCAAATTTCAAACATTTAAATAATAATGTAATATTAAGTGAGGAGGAACTGAGTGTTGTCGATACCACCATATTCTTGGAATAACACAAGACGCGAATCGTCAATGGAGCCCCCATATATCAAAATTAGCAAGCAGGCTTATTTCTGCAGCATATGCTGTAAAAAATATTGGAAATCTTACCAGTGTTGAAACAGCTAGACTTGTTTACATTAGCTACTTCCATAGCAAAATATCGTATGGTATATTTATATTTTATTATATATTTTTTTTACAGACGAGGGCCATAAGAGCATTATTTAAAACCTAAAGAGTCGCTCCAACAAAAATTTAAAGAAATTAATATATTTACTTTGGCCTCTCAATATATTTATGGAGATATAATACACAAAAGTATGAGTATTTATTTAAAAATAAGTGATATTTATTATGTAAATAGTAACAGGCACAAGCTAGTAGTACCAGTTACTCGACTTTCTTGGGGCGATGTATATGCTTTTACAACAAAATCCCAGAAAACATATAAAATTTGACCTGCTCAAAGTTTAAAAACTATATTAAACCAATTTTGTATAAAAGGGTTATTAGACTATTAAGGAATTTATGGATGATAATAACGACTGGTAATGAGGTGATCGCTATCAAGATATTTATAATTTGTTTTGTGTGGTTATTAGTGTAACGTGCATACATAACGTGCAAAAAAATCCTGCTGGGTTCCCTGCTGGTTCTTCCCAAGACAGAGGTTTTTTTTCGAACCTGTGGTAATTATACAAAAGAGTGAATTTCGATAAATACTATGTATAATCTTAATTAAATAAAAAAGTTTCTGTTTCTGATTTTGTTTCTATTGTTTGCTGTTTTGACATCTTGAACAATGAATATTAATTTAACTATTGAATTGTTAAGTGTTGCTGTAGATAGGCAGCAGCATCATCCTGATAACAACTCCAAATAATAAAAAAATGCGTTGCATTTGCCAATCTGCCTGCTATGCCAACTGTGATAAATATTTCCAATGTAAGTAAATATATGATCCTCTATATACATCAGTAATTTTGATAGCCATGATTTGATAAATGAATAAATGTAAATGATAGTGAGGCATATAAATTTAAATCAACACAACCATAGCACCTGTATGGTGGTCCTGGAAGCATCTATGGTCATATATATTTAATTAGTGAAATTAACTGATATTTCCCAAATTCTTTTAATAAACAATTTGTATTTGCAATTTTTGAATACGTAGTATAACGCCCTTTACTTGTAACGGGCTATTCGTTTAAGCAATTAGTATTCAGGGGTAACGTTGTATTCCCATTTTCATCCTTAATAATATTTCCTCACCATCATGTGTACTGTAAGCTTGTTAGTCTCACTTATTCAGCATCATCGTCATCATCATTATAACCCTTCACATGTTCACTGATGAACATAGGCCTCCCGCAATAAATGCCAAAGTGGCGGTCCTGAACCACTTGCATCCATCGATTTCCTGCATGTCTTACCAGTCATCACTCAGAGTAGTGCCATTTCTGTTTAATAATCCGTTGGACTATTTTGGATACTCAGGATCTACTGCTTTTTTAATTTTGTCTCTCTTATTAGTTACTAAAATATAAGAGATTTTTTTTACATTTAAATGTGTGCTTTTAATAAAATTATTTGAAATATAATATTTCGGGTACGTAATAAGTTCGCCATCATGAATTCTAGTAGCACGTGGACTAATTCCTCCAGAAACTTATCAGAAATTAACAACTAGAATGCTACTTAAAACTAAAACATACATACATATAATCACGCCTCTTTCCCGTAGGGGTAGGCAGAGACCACTTCTGTCCACTTGCTACGATCCTTATATACTTGTTTCGCTTCGTCCACTTTCATTATTCCCTGGCTCATGCCGCAAAGGAGTAAGCCGATCTGTTGAGCTCTCTTTTTGCGTCCAACTCGACTCTAGACGACGGGGGGAACACACCGCCGACTATCCCGCGATGTGAGTGCTCCATGCGATTTACACAGCGCTCGGTCCGCAAAGCACTCTTCTCCCTGGACGTCAGCAAGTCGAGTGGGCCCGATGGAGTCTCTCCCATTGAGCTGAAGACGTGTGCTCCGGAGTTGGCACCGGTTTTAACGCGTCTTTTACGGTACTGCTACTCCCAAGGCGTAGTCCCGAACTCATGGAAGACAGCTTTGGTGCACCCGATCCCTAAAAAAGGCGACCGCTCAGACCCGTACAATAACAGGCCTATCGCCATCACCTCCTTGTTCTCCAAAATAATGGAAGCCGTTATAAACTGCCAGCTCATGAGGTACATTGAGGATCACCAGCTGATTAGTAACCGCCAGTACGGTTTTCGTCGGGGTCGATCAGCTGGTGATCTTCTAGTCTACTTAACTCATAGATGGGCGGAGGCAGTAGAGTCCAAGGGTGAGGCATTAGCCGTTAGTTTGGACGTAGCGACGGCCTTTGATCGGGTCTGTAACAAAGCGCGTCTTTCGAAGCTTCCTTCCTATGGGCTTCCCGAGAAATTGTGCAAATGGATCACCAGTTTCCTTGCTGATCGGAGCATCAAGGTCGTAGTAGACGGTGCATGCTCTGATTTCAAGCCTGATAGGCTTGGAACACTGGTGTTCCACAAGGCTGCGTGCTATCACCAACGCTGTTTCTCCTGCATAACAATGATATGTTGCTAACTGGTAGCATTCATTGCTATGCAGACGACAGCACTGGTAATGCTTTATATACCGGCCGTGCCAATATTTCTCAGGAAAACGTCGCCGAGTACCGGGACAAACTTGTGTCTGAAGTTGAGTCCTTTCTTAACAAAGTCTCGAATTGGGGCCGACTAAATCTAGTCCAGTTCAATCCCCAGAAGACACAAGTTTGCGCGTTTACCGCTAAAAAGAACCCCTTTGTCGTATCTCCTCAGTTTCAAGGCACTCCCCTTGCTCAGTATCGGAATTCTTGGCGTCGACATATCGAATAGTTTGCAGTTTCGTGGTCACTTGGAAGGGAAGGCCAAATTGGCCTCTAAAAAGCTTGGCGTGCTCAGCAGAGCGAAACAGTATTTCATGCCGGCACATCGCTTGCAACTTTACAAATCGCAAGTTCGGCCCCACATGGAATACTGTTCTCATCTCTGGGCCGGGGCAGCCCAGTGCCAGCTCCTTCCACTTGACCGCATCCAGCGCAGAGCGGTTCAAATCGTCGACGACCGAGTTCTTTCTGATCGGCTCGATACACTGGCACTGCGTAGAGATGTTGCATCTCTTTGCGTATTTTATCGCATCTATCAAGGGGAGTGCTCTGAGGAATTGTTTGGACTAATTCCAGGCGCTCAATTTCACCATCGCACATCGCGACAAAACTCGTGTTACCATCCATACCATCTGGATAATTGGCGGTCCACCACTGTGCGATTTAGAAGAAGTTTTCTCCCGCGCACGACTTCCTTGTGGAATCAATTACCACCAGCGAATTTTCCGGACCGATACGACTTAGGAACCTTCAAGAAAAGATCTTACACCTTTCTAAGAGGTCGGCAACGCATCTGCATTTCCCCTGGTGTTGCGGTTGTTCATGGGCGGCGGAAGTCACTTACCATCAGGTGAGCCGCATGCTCGTTTGCCCCAATTCCATAAAAAAATACATGCTCTTCGGTTTAGGGTACTCTTGACCAGGCCTTTTTTCAAGACGTCCCTGATTTGATCTATAAAGGTCTGCCTTGGTCTACCCCTTCCAACACTTTCATTCACACTCGCCATATACACCTTTTACGTCAATCGTTCTTCATTCATTCTCTCGACATGGCCACACCATCTCAGCATACCTTTCTCAATTTTCGTCACTACATCTTCTTTCAGACTTGTGTTATTTTTATTCATAAAATATATTCTATAAAAATTCAATAAAAAAAATTTCAAAACTGAAACATGGATGAATTTTTTTATAGGATAAGGGTGACAAAGAAACGAGCACACAGTCCACGTGATGGTAAGTGGTTGCTGCGGCCCATCACATCTACATCTATCCTCGTTTGCGAATGAAAATGCAGATGCGTTGTCACCCGTGAAGACTGAGATGGAATGCCTCATTTCCAGTAAAAAGGGCCTCCAGCCACCTACACTCACTAAACAAAACGCATAAGTAAACCTCTACTTCACGCTGGTATTCTGTGAGGTCGTGGTTGTGGACCACCCCGGTTCGAGCCGGTCCATCCGTGCGACAGCAAAAGCTGCCGCGTGGCTCTACCACTGTTAAAATAACTTATTAGATTTCGTTGTTTTGTACCTATTTTAAGCCAGTGTTGAACTAATCTTCCACCTGATGGCAAGCCAATGATAAACAAAAAGCACAGACTTAGCTTAAAAAAACCTATTAATTTATACCTTGAATCGGATAGAAAAACAAATTCTCGCAAATTCCTTTTCTGTATATTTTATTATGAACAACAAAGCATACAATTTTTGTTCGAATGCGTGATATGATGATAATCAAGGAAGATCAGCCGAGCGTTTGGTGGTAAAATGTTGCAAAGAAGAAGAAGGAATAAAGTTATGCTACTCCTGGGCACACTTCACGAAATGTATCCTGAAAACGTCGAAAAGTTAACTACGAAAAAAAAATTCGCGAGAGTCGCGAGATCAGCTAGTGAATTTTACAACAAATAACCTTAGAATATGTATTACCTACTTTTTCCACACCTTTTCTATTATGATGTTTAATAAAGAACTGATTTGTTTCATATAATATGCGTCACCTTCAGAATATCTACAGAGTACACAGAGTACAGAAGTGACCTTCCTTCTCAGATGTTTATACCAGTTTATAAGCTTCTAAAACTATTGTGTTTATTGTTCTTCTATAATATATCAACGAGATTTTTACGTGAAAACAATTTTACGATGTTATTTGACTTCTGCTTTTATGTCGATTCAGCAATCATTTATCAATAGGTAAAAAAATATATTTGTCTGTTATACAAGGTTTGAAGATAACATATTAAATATGTACAAGACTTCAATGGGGATTATATTATTGCCTTTTAAAGAAATTTATGAATAGTGTTTGATTATTTGAGAGGTTATGAGAAACGTTTTTTAATTTAATTATTACATGATAAATTATTTTTAGCAGTGTAAGACAATCCGTTACTTCATTCTTCCCATCAGTGTCATAAGAGGTGACTTTGGGATAGCTGATAGAGAACTTTAATTGCGATCGATGGTGAAATACCATCTCATATCAACATTATCATTATCTTAAAGGATGAAAATGATATGCGAGTACATTTACAAATATCATCTCGAACATCCTCACCATTTAATAATAAATACAGTTCATCACATGTTGCTAATCACAGGTCTATCCCAAGGGATAGACCTGTGATTAGCGATCCTGGGCCATATACATCCATCGACTTCCTACATCTCTTACCAGGTGGTCGCTTGCTGGTACGTGGCTGCCGTTCGAAAAACTTTTTTCGCCACCGTTGTTGATTCTACGAGCTTTATTGCTGACCCATTTCTCTTTTAGTTAACTGATCCGTTGGTTATGTGAAAATAGTTATGAAAGATCATAGTGAAAAAATTATATCTTTATTCGTTCTAGAGTACTTCCGTCCTTCCCAAAAATGAACTAAATTACGACATTTTTGTACCTGGCATTTAACTTTTAATCTTACCTAATATACTTACACATCTTTATCTTTTTAAGTTTTAAAAATAAAATATAATGAAATTTCATCTATCCTCCATTACTGTTGTAGTTGTAAACGTGAAAGGGACGCGTACAAACTGAATTTCACGAATGGGCACAAAAGAGTCAATCAGCGCGTGCGAACGATACACACGAAATAATCAGCGCGATTTATGAGCAATAAGCCAATCAGCGCTACTTATGCGGAATTACGTTCACCGCTAGACTTTCGTACCGCTACTTATATGCGAGTTAAATACTGCAGTTTTTTATTGTTTTGATTGGTTATAAGAAGCCCATCAACTGTTAAATTAAATTTTATATTTCCTTTTGATATAAGAATAAGACCGGTAAGATATGCAAAATGTATAATATATAAATACGATAGATAGATATACGAGTAGAATTGATTTTGTTTTATTTTTTATAATTTCAAATGACGTGAAAGATAGCTTTCTAGAGTCATTATTAATATCAGAAAATATATAATTAAGCTTAAAAATAATTTAAAATACTTGAAAAGAGCCAAACAAATTTTAACGTAATATAAAAATAGCGCCGATGCATTATGAAATCTTTTAATCTAAAATACGTTTCTTATTCTTTATTTTATTCTGTATTGTACGCAAAAAGAACAAAGTTTAATATTTAACTTCCACAATGCGTAAAACATAAAATTTCACGGGACAATTATTAGAAGTGCACTGAATTGTGTGGCAGTGGCAATAAACTTAAACTTAGATCATAAATTTGTCCAACGACAGCAATAAGTTAAAACAAATCGAAGTTTATAGTTCTCATTTATATGGAGACGGAGCTTTTAAATTTCAAATGGGCTGAAAGCCAAACTATATGATTATAACACGGTAACCTTCTTCATATATTTTTCTTATTCATCAGACCGTAAAATTCCATTGCTGAACGTAGGCCTCTACCATTAGAGGATTTGCCTTAAATGTCACGCTATTCATTCTAATTTCTTTGCATCGCCGTACCAGATGACTCGTGTTTAACTTATGACGTAAACGAGAATGTATACAAACATCTATTAGATCTGACTTTTCAGACATTTCCGATAGTTTCCTCTACTGGCACGAGAGGAAATGGGACGATAGATTTTTTACACCATCACCAAATGACAGACTTTTTTAAATATTCTTTAAGTTAATTCAAAGTAAGCTTAAAATACAGTATTTATTTAGAAAACAGCATCTAAATGTGAATGGTTAATTGATTAACCTAAGTTTTATTTATAATTTTTTTTGTTTAAAAAACGTTAACTCTAAACTAGGATTTTCTTCTGTATCATGGATGCAGTTTAACTTAATAAATTGCAAAATGAATAACATCCAGACTGGGGACAATTACTTGTAGGCCATACAAATACTTATTTCATGCGGGATCCGAACCTTTGGCTCTCAGCGCCGCACCTCAATGCTAAACCACTGCGCCACGAAGCCGAGAAGTAAAAACCGAAAGTGCAGTGAAGTGACAAACGAAATTACTTTTATTAGTCTACTGTAAGGTCAATATTAACTGGGCATCCATGGGCACCTTCAATCGACTGAAACTTAACTTGTTTGCGCTGTACAGCAGCTGTATTATGGCTACAGTAGAAATGTGACTGGACGCACAGGGACTGTGCTCAAACAGAATACCAGGGTAAAATAGGAGCACAATGCTGCTGTATTTCGTATAGTGAGTGTAGAGAATCAAAACAGACAAACGGAGCATTCGATATTTGGTCATCTGGTATGCCAACTCACTTACTTTTTGAATCTTGATCAGTGATGGATCTTGGAGTTTACTTACGATATACACTTACTAGCAGATAGCCCGTATGCTGTTTTGTAAAGCAGACTTGTATAAAAAGTGTGATTGTTATTCCGCCATCAAGGAAAAAAGAAATCCGGAGAAAGGAAAATCAAATGATGCATTGTGATAGAATATTATGGGTTAAGTTGCATACCACTGACTCTGAAGAAATGGAAGACTCAGGGAGCCGAAGTCTCGTCCGATACGTAGGTACTATAATACTTAATTTGAAATTACCTGCGTCGCGGGGTAAATACGGGTTATATCAGACTAACATAAACCGAAATACCACGGTGATCTCTTTCCACTTATGCCAAATAATAGGGCCAGACATCCGTTGGCGGTTCCTTATCGAAATTTACGAATTTACTAAAATATAGAATATTATCTATAGAAAAATATAGTTTATAGAAGTATAATATTTGTATCGGACAGTATATATGCGTGATAAAGCTATTCACCATAATTGTATTGCCATAATTGCATTGTCACGCTTGGCAGGTTGATTGGCAACCGCAGTTTTTATTGTTTTGAGTTGCTATCAGAAAGATGCTACTGCCCATCTCCTGATTCAATTTCCCTTTGTCGCCTCTTGCGACACCCACAGGATGATATGGTGTAGTGGATATTCTTACTACACCACTACACGGAACATTGCATTCACGATAATATTACTTATTCATTATATATATATATATATATATATATATATATATATATATATATATATATATATATATATATATATATATATATATATATATATATATATATATGCTACATAACTCTCAAATTATGTTTAGAAACTTGAATTGCGAGAGAGTTGCAAATAAATACAGATTGAAAAGAAAACGAAACATTTGCTTTATAATAGAATAGTTGCCCCCAGCAAAGAATTAGCAACTGTAACTGCAAATAAACGGCATTCGTATTTCATCTCACTTTTTCTTTTCTTAGAGCGGAAATTAAAACATCAAGCTATCTTCCTACATAATACATCCTTTTTATTCGATTTTATTATCTAAACTCACCACAAATCTTGGTTTAGATAACTGAAGTCCTGTCTCCAAGATACATATCTATATTCATCTTATTTTTTTCCTCGGTTTTAATACTTTTAGGTAGTATCTTTTCTACTTAGGAGTCCGTCTGGGTAGGTACCACCCTATTCCCTATTTCTGTTGCCAAATATTAGTACTTGCACTATTATGTTCCGGTGTAAGTAGCCTAGAGCGCCAGTAGGCTGTGATGCATTCCATATTAGTCCTCTACTGTGACAACGCATCTGTAGCCTTCTTTGTTTCAAGTTAGCTGCAGGTGTCCCTGGATTGCAGTAGCCTCTTACCATCGGGACTGTGAGTTCATTTGTCACTACAATACTACATAATAAATGTGTTTACTTTTTCTTTACATATCTTAAGCCAGATTTGTGACTACAATCCCATTTCTTGGAAAGTAATGAAGTAAATCAATCTATCTAAGCTAAACAAAAACTTAAGTATAAACACAATATAATATTTTGATTATATAATATTATGTAGAGTAGTATTTATTTAATTACTTTAAGTTTATTTAAGGTAACATCCTAAATCTATAACAGATCTAGTTCAGCTTGAAAGGCAAAAGTTAAAAGCTTCACAACAAAAAACTAGTTTCCTCTGATGTATGTCATGAGTGTAATTTTTTCTGGGAGTAAGCAATACAAACCGTACCGTATTACGAAGCTTATGGAAAACAGGATTTTATAGCACTGAAAACAGCTTATGGATAACACTAGCGACTGTTAAAAAGTAGTTGGAATAGAAGTTTTTAGTATTTCCTCACAGATTAGCGGCGTAAAGTAGCAGATAAATGCTAGTGTTTCGTGTGGTAAGAATAGAGGACCGGAAGCCCTTTTACTGAAAATGTGGCATTACATCTTAGATAACAACGCATTTGGATTTTGATTCCTAATCGAAGAAAAATGTGGATGCCTTTGGGCCGCAGCATCCACTTACGATCATTCTATAAAAAACCTAATACTATTAACAAATAATATAAAATGATATTTTTTATTAAAATAGTTACACCTACACTAGGGTTAGGGTCCGTCCACCTCGTGCTCTAATCCAAAGTCCCGAAACCTTTCAGCTCGAGTTACGAAACCGCTTTCAGTGCCTAGAAGACTGCAATGAAGTGGACGATTTGAATGATAAGCTCGTGGAAACTGTCCATGCGGTCGGAGCTAAGTTCTGCAAGACCCGCCGCAGAAGAACACAAAAACTCTCCGATCACACTCTTAATCTCATGGCTGTTAGACGGGAGATGAAGCTACATTCTTCAACGGATTTGACAGCATAAAGGCAACTGAACAGGCAGATCTACAAATGCATGCGGCGGGACTTACGCAACTTCAATACAGCTCGTATTGAAGGAGCGATCGAGCGGAACCAAGGCTCCAAAGTCTTTGCCAGAGGTCTGCCTGCCAGAAAGTGCCAACTATCAAAGCTGAAGACTGAGTGTGGCAGCATTATTTCCGGGGCACCTGAGATTTTGAGTGAGATTGAGAGGTTCTATGGGCAGAGTTCTATGTACACGTCATCGTTGGAGCCGCACGCAAGTGTGAGTAACGATCTAAGAGAGAGTCTTATCTGACACTATTCCGATGATATCCCGGACGTCAGTCTGAGCAAGATTAGAATGGCTCTCCAGCATCTTAAAAACGGCAAGGCCCAGGCAAGGATGGAATCGCAGCGGAGCATCTGAAAGCGGGTGGAAAACCGGTACTTGAAGTCCTTCAGAAGCTCTTTGATTCCGTCCTACATGGTGGCGTTACACCGAATCCGTGGAACAGAAGTGCGGTGGTCTTGTTCTTCAAGGAATACGACAACGCTCTCTTGAAGAACTACAGACCGATTTCCCTTCTGAGCCGCGTCTACGTGCTGTTTTCGAGAGTCATTACGAATCGTCTCGCGCACAGACTTGACGACTTCCAGCATCCCGAACAAGCCGGTTTCCGAAAAGGATTTAGCACCATAGACCACATACATACCCTTTGGCAAATTTTACAGAAGTTCGAGGAATACAATTTGCCACTATGTCTGGCGTATGTGGCTATGAGAAAGCCTTTGATTCCGTCGAAATTTGGGCGGTGCTGCAGTCCCTTCAGCGGTGCCAAGTTGACTGTCGGTATATCGAAGTGTTGAAGTGCTTGTACAGTAGGCCTACGATGGCTATCCGAGTACAGAACCAGAGAACGAAACCTATCCAATTGCAGAGAGGTGTAAGACAGGGTGACGTCATATCCCCGAACTCTTCACCGCTGCATTGGAAGACGTTTTCAAGCTTCTGGACTGGAAAGGATACGGTATCAACATCAATGGCGAGTACATCACTCACCTTCGATTTGCCGACGATATAGTCCTTATGGCAGAATCGCTGGAGGACCTAAGCACTATGCTCAATGATCTCAATAGTGTTTCCCAACGGATAGGTCTTACGGTGAACATGGACAAAACAAAGATCATGTTAATGTCCATGTCACACCTATGCCGGTAGCTGTTAGGAACACTAAGCTCGAGTTGTTGACGAGTATGTTTGCCTGGGACAAATAGTCCAACTAGGTAAGTCCAACTTCGACCGAGAGTTCAATCGACGGATTCAACTCGGTTGGGCAGCGTTCGGGAAATTACGGCACATCTTCTCGTCAGTATACCCAGTGCGTGTTGCCAGTGATGACATACGGAACTGAGACGTGGTACTTCACTGCTGGCCGGATGAGGAAGCTCAAGGTCACTCAGCAAGCTATGGAGAGGGCTATGCTGGGAGTTTCTCTGCGTGATAACTCAGAAATGAGGATATCCGCAGTAGAACCAGAGTGACCGACATAACCCAACGGATTAGTAAGCTGAAGTGGCAATGGGCTGGCCATATAGCTCGAAGAACCGACAACCGTTGGGGAAGAAAGGTTGACGAGTGGCAGCCTCGTACAGGCAGGCGAAGTGTAGGGCGTCCCCCCACTAGATGGAGTGACGACCTGGTAAGATATGCAGGAAGTCGATGGATGCAGGTGGGTCAGGACCGTGCTTTGTGGCATTCTTTGGGGGAGGCCTATGTTCAGCAGTGGACTTGTGAAGGGCTGTAATGATGATAATGATGACACTAGGGTTTTATGCTGTAACGTAGAAGTCGTTTACAAACATAAATTTTACAAGAACAAACATCCAGAACGGAAACAATTATTTATGTAGACATAATACAAATACATATTTGTTTCGTGCCGGATAAGAACTCGCAGCACTCAGCCCTGCAACTCGTTGATTAATTATTGCGCCACGAAGCCTTCAGAACATAAGCGAATACAAACTAAATATATACAAACACATATCATGACCTAAAGCCGAAGTTCCGTTACGCCTATTTTTAGGCGGCTACAAATAGGTGCAGCGGATTACTAATGTCAAACTTAGGTGTTTTCCATTAATTTATGGATTTATCTAGATGTGGCCAGTTGCTTTTGAGTAAAGCTAAATATACGAATATTGAACTCAGAATAATAATTAAAATAACCATGAATTCTATTAACTTTCAAAAAAAAAATACTCAACTGAAAGTTGTGGAATCTTTTCTCTTTCCTTGCTATCATCAAAATGTATATATTTCCTATAATGATATGGCTGGAGGCCAAACTTCAGGCACGGTGGCCTGTTTCAGCGGAGTCTAGCCATCTGCGAAAGGTGAGATTATAATGCACGAGTTTAATGATACTGCCTCGACCCGGGATTTGAAACTGCGACCTCATTATCATCAGCCGTGTTTAAGAACACTAGACAAACGGGGTTGTTGATTCCTATAAATGAAGGTGTCCACCGCACCTTAATTTAAGTGGTCAAACTTCATGTGTTTTCAAAATATTAATGATTTAAAAAAAATACTAGTTTCCTTCAAAACATTGTCCTTCACTTAACATCATCTTAATAAAATTTCAATTAACAATTTGATCGGTGCAGGTTGGACTCGGATTGCTCATGTATTAAGAAAATTAAGGCCAACACTTCTTATGATTTTATTTATTTGCTATGGCATTAAGTTTGTTGCAAGATTTAACTTAATTGAATTCTCTTTGAGGATAAGTTTACATACGAGGCCTGTGTCAATTACATACATAAATGTTTACTTGCATCAGACATAATTGTCTGTTCAGGTTTCAATCGATTAACGCTTGTTAACACAACACTTTGTAAGTGGAAAGAGAATTTCGGTTTCAATTAGGTCCAGTACTCTCCAGATGACAGGGTGTACATTCCGGTTCTTGTGTATACTGATGTGAAACTGATACTTATAATAATTGATACAAAATTTTATATAAATCTTATTTATTTTACGTGTTGAAAAAACTTAATTTATACGGTTACTGTTTTTATACAAGTTTAAAAAAATCATTGATTGATGAGTGGATGCAGTGGCCAATTAGCGCCTACATTTTATGTTCGGTATTAAGAATCAAAATATAGATGCGTTGAGAAACTTAAGGATTGATAATTAATGGATAAAAATAAATAGTGCTGCTATTTCATACTAGTTAGTAGTCTGAATGTTTTTCTACTAGGCTAATACAGCTCATATAGGGATTTAATACTTAAAATATCACACAATATACATTTTTAAACGACTCCAATGAATTCTCATTGGAGTATTTAAATTTGAGTGTATGTTTTTTTGTTTGTAGTTACATCTCATAAAAAGATAACTTTATTTTGGATTATAAATCGAGCGTGATGTCTACCGATTGATTGGAAAGCTATTTTCCACTGAATATTCAAGTTTTTCCATCAATCGGCATATTTTCGTTAAAGCAATGTTCAGTTCTTATCTTTCCCATAATAAATGAATTTTTAGTAAGTTTATCATTTCCGTGAAATTTAATACTAATCTAAACTTAGTTTCAAGTTTTTCAGGTGGCCGGAGGCCCTTTTTACTGGAAATGAGGCATTCCATCTTAGTCCTCACGGGTGACAACGCATCTACATTTGATTTCTAATAGAGGATAGATGTAGATGTCTATGGGCC
Source organism: Parnassius glacialis (assembly GCA_033319125.1). Classification (NCBI taxonomy): domain Eukaryota; kingdom Metazoa; phylum Arthropoda; class Insecta; order Lepidoptera; family Papilionidae; genus Parnassius; species Parnassius glacialis. Next base: position 15,886,752 of record JAVANC010000023.1, on the reverse strand, counting down.
GCAGCAAGCACTTACCATCAGGTGGACTGTGTGCTCGTTTGTCACCCTTATCCTATAAAAAAAGTACCACTTAGAGTGGTTAAACGTTTTCATTGTATTTAAGTGAACTTTACCTTTGTTATCTTTGTTAATTTACATTCAGTTATCGGTATCTTATGCAGACAAAAATCGTCGAGACTTTCGATACCCGCGACAGAAGAGCAATAAAGGCAAATAAAAAAAAACAAAATAAACAATTAAGCTCAGTGATATCCTCAGAATACGAGTTCAACTCGCTCTTGTCCATTTTCTTAAAGATATTAATAACTTTATACTTTAAATAATGCATTTGCGCAAAGTAACGCCTTATACTATGAATTTTTTTTTTATTTAATCAATGGTATTGCGTTGAAGGTTAGTAAACCACAATATAACTCTACCTATTGTTTCACAAGCCAACGCCTGCCACAACACTTATCTTCAGATGGGATAGTAATCATGTACTGGCTTATATTAGTTAAGAAAGAAAAGTTTCAAGTTAAAATCACAAAAGTAAGTAGTAATACTCGTACACGTACATCAGCTAACATTGGTAATCGTAGAAAAATATTGTTCACATTTTTCCTTATTGTAAATTTTCACTCCACGCAAGTGAAATGTAACGATGCCAATGATTTAAAACTATCCATATTTTCCTGGCTGAATAACATCAAGTTAGTGAAATCGTTAGAGTATCAGATGTTACTCAACTAATCAGTAATTGAACAGTGGTAGAGCCACGCGGCAGCTTTTGCTGTCGCACGATAGGCCAGCTCAAACCGGGGTGGTACCACGACCTCACAGAAAACCAGCGTGAAGTAGAGGTTCACCTCTGCGTTTCGCTTGGTGAGTGCAGGTGGCCAGAAGCCCTTTACTGGAAATTAGGCATTCCATCTTATTCCTCAGGGGTGACAACGCATCTACATTTTGATTTGTAATAGAGGATAGATGTGGATGTCTATGGGCTGCAGCAGCCACTTGCAATCGGGTGGACTGTGTGCTCGTTTGTCACCCTTATCCTATAAAAAAAATTGAACAAGTATTGACTATAATTGGAAATAACTTATGTTTTGTTATTTTATATTTTCTGCCGCCCTATAATGTGTAGGCATGATTTTAACTTCTCTAAATGTTTCAGTACTTTATTACATGTTATTTTAAAATACTTGGACTTATAACATGTGTAATAATCCAGCAAACACAAAAGTTACAACACATATAGTGTATTAAAAAATAAAAAAATACGATGCAAAAAATATATTGATAAACTTATTATATTATTAATCAACAACTACAAATAAATGAATTACTAGCGTCTATTAAAATGAAGCATGTTTAATGTCCATGTCACCTGTCCTCTTCCCCTCGGACCGCGTTTGCGTTTAGACGTGTGTTTTTGTGCAAGTTTATTTCAAAAACAAATTAATTTAACGAAATAATTTTTTTAACGAATTCCAACCGAGTACCAGGCACTCATAACGCGAGAGAAGTTGACGGTGCATCCGAAACTTAGAGAAACACAGAGCATCGCAACTGCGACAACTACAATTTGTCTTTGCTACTACGGGTGGGTACTTGTCTATCTTCTTCATCATAGCTGCAGACATCGCATGTACGTCACTAAATACTTCGTTTGCCATAATTCATAAGCGCTAGCGATTGTGGTTAAAATTTCAAGGCTTGGTTTAAGTAAAAAAAAAAATATAATTGTACTTCTATTAGATTGAGAGATTGAAAACGTTGCTATAAATTGATTCCATGATGGATAAATCTGTATCAGATACGGAAATTAACTTTTTGTCCACTAGCAACAAGACACCACCTAACTATGTATTTCAACGAACCAAGAGGACTAGGGAAGAAATGGCTGATTCTGTTACTAATCAGTTGGCTGATTTCAAAGAAGAAATTATAAAAATTATGACACTATTTACAACAAAACAAGAAAATGAATTTCAACGAATTAACTCAACACTGAAAGAAATTCAGCAGACAAATATTAATATAGAAAGCACGATTGCCTTTTTAGCTGCTCAAAATGAAGACTTTAAAAAGAAAATTGATCAGTTAGAGATTCAGGTGAAGGAAGATAAGAAGTATATCACAATTTTGGAAAATAAAATTGAGGAAATTCAAATAGGAAACCGGAAAAGTAATATTGAAATAAAAAATGTTCCAAAGAAAAATAATGAAACAAAAGAAGACCTAATTGATATGGTTGTGAGTCTATCACAAAACATTGGTTGTAAGGTTGATAAATTAGATATAAAGGATATTTATAGAGTACGTGGCAAAAAATCTGAAAAACTAAATACACCAATAGTTGTGGAAACTGGGTCTACGATCCTTAAAACTGAAATATTAAAAATGGCTAAAGCTTTTAACATAAAAAACAAAAGTAAGCTGTGTGCTAAGCATCTGGGTTTTAAAGTACAGGACGACACACCCATATTTTTATCAGAGCACCTTACTTTGAAAGGATCTCGCCTACACTTCCTTGCCAGAGACCTGGTTAAGTCTAAAGTATACAAGTTCTGTTGGACCGCATATGGCAAAGTATACGTAAGAAAAGACGAATTTTCTCCTATAATCACCATTAGAAGCGAGGTACAGGTACAACAACTTCTTTTAGATAAATGACTAGCCCTTTTGTTACATTTTTTCTTAACTTATCTAAAATTAATGTCTTTGTTATATCCCTTTAATTGTTCGTTAATGTTAAAATTCTGTTTAATTATGTTACTCTATCAGTTAATATTTTTGTCTAAATTAATAAATTATGCATATGTTACTCACACCTCTTGTATTTACACACACTTTAATAACACTATTATGTATACACTACACACATTAAATACACTATTAAGAATATACAATGTAAAAGAGAACTTAGTCCAGCGTAACGACATAAGTATCAATAAAACTATAAATATATTTGTGCACGACGTAAACAACGTGATACAAACGAAAGACATTGTAACCGGCACTAGTTGAACAACCTAGGAGCAGTGGGCATGACGACGGTGTAATTATCGGGCCACGCCTCCGGTTCGACAACTAGCTGGGGTTGTGCGGAAGAACTGGCGCAGCCTTATGCGGGATTTAAAATATAACTTTATGTAAATAACTGTAAACCTTATACTGAACGATAAAAAATAATGTTGTTTAATAACTATGTTTAAGGTTGAGTTGTAACTATGCAATAACTCTCCAAATAAAGGCACCATATGAACGGGGAGAGTTAGCATAGACTTATAATGTAAAATATAATTGTTAAATATAGTAAATATTACCTTTTTATATAATAAATATATTAAGCCATTAGGCACATAAAATAATATGACCAAAGAGCATTTTATCGCGACGCGGCCGCGGAGCAAATGAAGCCACGCGCTTTTTTTTTTTTTTTTTTGCGCCCGAAGCAATTGGAAAAGGGCTACCACAGAGGGAGGCGGAAAATGCATTACGCATACCACGACAGCCGGTCTGTCCTGGTTATGCGGGACTCACTGCCTACCGGGGGACCTAAGTGATACCCGCTAAAAACCGCCTTTGGGGAGTGGCAACTTAGCTGTTTAAAGCTTCTTATGCCGTATCGGAAGCGACCCCTTTTTTGGGAAAAGAGGGCGCAGGCGGCTACGAGCCGCTGAGGGAGTGCCTACGAAGGCAAATTAATTATGAATAATTTAATTAGAGTTGGCCTGAGCCGCCATGAGGCAGTTCAGGTCGTTTGACAGTTTATTAGGCGGGTCCGACAGAGAGTTTCTCGGCCTGCGGACTCGATAGCGAAAGGGGAGTGGGGCTGCATAAGTAGCTGCCTCACGAATAAGATGATTGGAGTGCGACTCTGAGGCTTTGAAGAAGTTCTCAGAGAGTTTTTTAAGAAATTGTTGAATTGTAGGGAGCTCTAGGTCCCGATGAAGGTCGGCATTACGGACGTACCAAGGTGCGTTCGCAGCTCGACGACAGAAAAGGTTTTGAACTACTTGGAGTTCATTAATAATTTTAGGGTTAGCGTGGGCAAAAATGGGGCCCGCGTAGGACATGACTGGTCGTATACAGACCTTATAAAGGGTACGCTTGTTTCTGAGGGACATTTTACTGTGTCGGCCCAACATACTGTTGAGCCTATTCAGGTAAAAACGTGCGTGACGGGTTACTCTTTTGACGTGGGGCCTGAAAGTTAGCCCTGTGTCTAGAGTGACACCTAAATATTTGGCAGACGTATGCCAGGGGACAGGGGTCCCTAGCATACGTATTGGTGGAGTGTTTTTGATACGGCGTCGTTTATAATCGAAGTGAACGGCGGAGCTCTTCTCCGGGTTCACATCGATGCGCCATTTTTTGAACCAAGCTCCTAGGTCATCAACTGACTTTTGGACCTTGTTCCGTATGAAAGGTAGCGAGATACCTTTACAGTAGAGAGCAGTGTCGTCTGCGAAGAGGGAGAGCTGAACACCTTTCGGCGGAATGGGAATATCGTTGGTGAACAGGATGTACAGCAGAGGAGCAAGTACTGAGCCCTGAGGGACACCAGCTTTGATGGGGCGCTGTGAAGATAGCGTGCCTTCGTGTCTAAAACGAAAGGTACGATGATTTAGATAAGAGGCCACGAGACGTACTAGACGATCGGGGAGACCTATTTTGTATAGTTTGTAGATAAGGCCTGTATGCCAGACTCTATCAAAGGCTTTGGCGATGTCGAAAAAGACCGCGATAGTCTTATGACGACGGGGATAAAAACCGCTGAGGATATATTCCACAATACGGTGAACTTGTTGGGGGCAGGAGTGTTTCGCTCGGAAACCGAATTGATGGGGAATGATAAGAGGGTCACCGTCTGCGGGAAACAGATGGCGCCTCATGCGATTTTGGATGACTCTTTCAAAGAGCTTGCCCATGGCCTTGAGGAGGCTAATGGGGCGATGACTGGAGGGGAGGTTGAGAGGCTTGCCTGGCTTGGGAATACCAATCACAGTTGCCTCTTTCCACGTAGTGGGAAAGTAACTAAGGTTGAAGCAGGCGTTGAAGATAATAGATAAAAAGGTTAACACCTGCTCAGGAAAGTGTTTAAGGGCTTGGTTAGAGATGCCATCCGCGCCCGGAGCCTTTTTGGGCTTAAGTCCTTTGATGAGGGATGAAATCTCATCATTGAACACAGAGATGGGTTCGGAGGCTGTAGGGGGTGAGTTCCGGCGGCGGACCTCATCTTTCACTGCCTGGACGTGTGAAGGGTCAACGGGTTGAGAGCTAGGAGAGCATTGAGCGGCAATGCTGTCTGCAAAGCACTCAGCCTTTTCCTCGTCCTCGAAGGCTACCGTACCGTCGGGACGGGAGAGAGGGGGAGTGTGGGTGATAGCGTCTATGCGGAGGGCTCTTGCCATCCGATAGTACGCTGTATGAGAGGGAGAGATATTCTCCATGAGTTTACTCTTTTCGAGGTCTCGAAATTCAGAGAGGCGGAAACGGAGTTCTCATTGAAGACGATTAGCCGTGTGCCTATATTCGGGCGTGGGGTATTTTGCTGCTCTCCGGAAAGCAGCTTTCTTGGCTTTTAATAGGTTGCTAATATGTAGGGGAAGCCCACTATTATTAGCAACCGGGACTATCCTTTCATTCTCCTTAAGGGAGGTTTTAATAAGGGTGGAGAGTGAATCGACCGCGGTGTCGATTTTTTCAGGACTGTCTAAGTCCGACGATAGGGAGATGGGAGAGTCCTGTGAGTCCAGAGCATTCGCTAGGGACTCCTTGAAGCCCTTCCAATTTGTGAAGGTTTTAGTCGAGGGTGTAGAGGGGGGTGGCTGATGGCCGAGAATGAGGGAGACCGGTCGGTGGTCGGATCCTAGATCGTCTAGTGTCTCGATTGCCCTGAGGTTGAGGGAAACACTTTTGAGTAGTGCAAAATCTAGCACGTCGGGAGCGTGGTCGGTGACATCGGGATAGTGAGTAGCACCTAGGGGACTGTGAACGGTGAGGTCAAGAGACTGCGTGATATCGAGCAGTAACTTGCCACTACGGGTGGTAGTACGGCATGTCCATTCAGTATGCTTGGAGTTGAAATCTCCAAACATAATGACTGGGTTACCTAAAGATAAAATAGCCTCAAAATCTCTTTTGTGGGGAAGGGTTCCCGCGGGGATGTAACAGGAGGCTATGAGAATAGACTGATGTCCAGTCATAGCTAGCCTGCATACCGTGGCTTCCATATTGGTAAGCTGCGGAGTAGAAATGGGAGAGCAATGGAGTGTCTTCTTGTAATAAATGGCCGTACGCCTTGGCGGTCGATCCTGTCATTACGAAGAAGAGAAAAGTCTTTAATAGAAAGGCCTTTAGTGTCCTTAGTTTTGAGGTTAGTTTCCTGTAGGAGGAGGAAATCGGCTTCACGACTTCGAAGAAAGAGCTTAAGTTCTGGGAGGTTATTTCGCAAACCGCGAATATTAAAGGATACAAGCGATAAACCCTTAGGTTTGATACGACCGTGAGACTTTGGTAGAGCAACCTGCTCTGTCATCGTAAGTTAAGTTAATTAAGTTAACTTAACTTACAACGAGCACAAAAGATTATGATGCTCTTCAAGAGCGAGGAGACGGTCCTGAGGGGACCTCGCAGCGCGCAATTTGCGTGCTAACACAGCGATTTCCCCAACGTCGATGTTCCTAATAGCGGAATACACCGTTTTTAGGTCATCAGCCATTGAGGGCTGTGATTGTTGTGGGGCGGAGGTAGTCCGCGGTGGGTCTGCCCTTTTGGGGCCCCAGGGAAAGACTGGAGGCTCCATAGGCTTAGAGAAGCCCGGAGGGGGCCGAATAATGCCCTGAGGGGGCCTAAGGGGACCCTGAGAGGGTCGAGAGAAGCCCTGGATGGGCTGTGAAAGGCCCTGACGGGGCAACCGTTGGTAGAGTGCCGGGAATGAGCGGTCATTGACCGGCGGTGGAGCTTGCCTACTGAGGCGAGGATGAGGTGCGCAAGGGCAGCCTCTGTAGTTAGCCGGGTGGCCTGTTTGCTTACACAGGACGCACGCGGGTGGGGATTCGGCGTCTTTGGGCCGAGGACAATCCTTAGTATTATGGGGTTCAAGGCACTTAACGCACCTGGGTGGGGCAGAGCAGTTGGCCGCCGCATGACCATATAGCTGGCAGCGGTGGCACTGCGCCGGGAACCCGCGCCTATGTGGGGGCTCAACCTTCACTCTCGACAGGCCACACACTGTGCGTACCTGCCGAAAGATGGCTTTTGCCTCCGGCACGTTGGTTAAGATGACTAGGACCAGGTTGAACCTCTGGCCCGTTCTACTGTGCATCTTGTGCACGGCTTCTACAGGGAAACCTTGGGACTTAAGGTCCGCAAGGATTTCCTCGTTGGAGAATTCAAATGGCACGCCGCGGATGACGGCCCTGATGTTACGCTCTTCCGGAAGAGCGTAAGTATGGTAAGAGGCTTGTTTGGCTGTGAATAGCCTGGTGATACTACGGAAGGCATCGATCGAGTTGGGAATGATTTTAATAGTCTCCCCGAGGTTAATCGCATGGTCATATTTAATGCCTGCGTCGTATAATGATTTCGACAATTTGGTGAATCTGGCCTTGTCTCTTAGGAAGACAGGGGGCGGGACTTGCTTCTTTGCAAGTACTGGGGCACAGCGGGAAGCTGGCTTGGATGGCGGGGCGATGTCCATTGACATTAGGGGAGCCGTAGCAGCAACGGGGGTTGCGGGGGCAGGGACGGCTGCGGGGGCAGGGACGGCAGCGGGGGCAGGGACGGCAGCGGGAGCTGCGGGGTTTGAGGCAGCAACGGGGGCTGCGGAGGTTGAAGGAGCGGCAGGGGCCGCTGAAACGGGAGGTGTGCGGTTTTTCGCGGTGCGTTTACCGCCGCGTTTTGAGGAGACGGTCGTGAAGGATGACTCGTCGGAGTCACAGGACTCCGAGGAATCGGTGCCAGAATAGGTCGCGGGCCTCTTCCGGGGGGCCGACGCAGTGGACTCAGACTCGGAGCATGCGTACTCCATATCTAAGGGGGCGAAAGAGTTCTTGGACTCTAGGTAGCCGCTATAACGGGCGGCGGTTGAGGTGCCTGAGGGGCATACGAGGCAATAGTTGCCACGATTGCGGCGAGAGCCGAATTATCCAGCCTATTAAGGCCTGAGACGATGGACCCTATAAGGTCTTGTTTCGACATGATGCTAGAAATGAATGGGGCTGGTGGGGGATGCTGTTCTGAAAAGAACAGAGACGTTCTGAACCTAACAGTAGGGGCGGGATCACCGTTCTCAGAAGAACGGGACGTTTTTTATTCAAGGAGAAATGCCCTTACTCTTAAAAGAGCAGGGCCTTGCTCTGAAAAGAGCAAGTAACTCCCAAGAAACAGTATACACGTACACGTTATACAAATAAATAACGAAAACAAAAATAGAAATAGTTAACAAAAAAAAGATAACAAAAAATATAACAGGTAACAAGCGGAGGTCAGTCAAACCTCCCCGCCCGAAGACAGGGGGGCAAGAACTGATAGCAGAAATGACTTACCAAGGCGACGACGCTGTACAGCGCGAGCAGGACAGCGGAGGCGCGAGAGCGAGAGAGCACTACCGTACGGGGACGGCTGCGCGGACTACCTGAACGACCGCACGAGAGCGGTGTCACAGGCGGAATGTTGTGTCACAGGCGGAATGTTGAAGCCACGCGCGCCGCGCCACGACGTTTTATATTTATAGTGCTGAGGCGGGGGGAAGAATCCTCCGCCTAAAGCAGCTAAAAATTATAATTTAACACTGTAAATAAATGAAAAGATTGTTATGTACACCTTAGTCTAATAAGTAGTTGTAAGAATATTATATAGTGAGTTATGTTTATTAGTTTGTAAGGTTATTAGAGAAATAAAAATAGGCGCGGGGGTGAGGCAAGGGTCCGCTGGCCAGCAGCGGCCAAATAATATAAAAGACGGGCCGGCCGCTAGGGTCGGCAGTCGCTCTCCAGCCACCGAAAAGGCACCAGCAAGAAAAGAAAGTACAAGTTCCTCCTCACCGCCGCTTGCCTCCAGTTAAAAGCAAGACCAGCGCGTTTTATTCCATTTTTCGCACGGCGTTACGGCGATCCGTAATATTAATGGTCCTTCGAGAAGCCGGATTACTAGAAGAAAAAGACAATATCGGTCTTGGTATTGCCGGAAGAAAGAAGCAAACCGCAAGAACGAAAAAATATTATTGTGAAGAAAAATGGTGATTACGCGTAGTAACAGCGGAGAATCATCGAAGCGTCGCAAGGATGAACAAACAACCCAGGGGGCCACAGAAGAGGCCTCCGGGGGCGACTCAGCCGCTAGTGGTTCAACAAACGCCACTAGCGAAACCACAACGGTCAGCGATACGACCGCTACCTCTGCAACCGATAGAACGACCGCAACGGAAGAAACCCAGCAAGAGGGTGATCAAAGATCGCAGTGTACATTGAAGCTGGGCGAGACTAGGTCACGCCGCTCCGTAGCCTCACGCAAGAGACTCCTCGCGGAGTTAGAGGCGAAAGAGCGGTTAGCCGAACTCAAGCTCGAGCAGGCTCAGTTGCAAGCAAGAACGGAATTGCAAGAAATACACGTGCAGCGACTACAAGCAAAAGCCGGATCAACCGATGATGAAGATGAAGAAATAGAAGACGATTTGGCATCAGTGCGCATTAGTACATGGTTGCAAGAAAAACCTACATCGCAACCCGCGCCTCAGCCCGCGCCACAACCCGCGCCGCAACCAGCACTGCAGATCGCACCACCCGTACTTCAACAGTGTGCGCCGCAATACGCTCCGCAACATACCGCGCCGCAGCCTGCGCCGCAACCCACGTCGTTCTTCGCGCCGCAACCAGCATTGCAGATCGCACCACCCGTACTTCAACAGTGTGCGCCGCAATACGCTCCGCAACATACCGCGCCGCAGAAAGAAGACTATGGACAGGCGCAGCAACAAATCGACGTCGCTACCTTAGCCGCTGCTCTATCACAAGCAGTACGAAGCACAAGGGAGCCGCCGAAATATATACAAGAGCTGCCCTCATTCAATGGTAGCAGCAAAGAATGGCTCAGCTTCAAGACAATGTACGAAGAATCTTCAAAGTACTTCACGGCGAACGAAAACATAGCGAGAATACGCCGAAGCTTAAAAGGGACAGCAAAAGAAGCCGCAGGTTGCCTACTTATAAGCCAACCAGATCCCAGAATTATAATAGAAGCTTTGGAAAGGAGATTCGGACGACCAGAAGCGTTAATTCACTTGGAAATAGAGAAGCTGAAGCTGCTGAACAAAGTTACGGACAATCCCAGGGAGCTATGCATATTTGCAAATCGCATAGCAAACGTAGTGGGCACCGTGGAATCACTCAAGAAAGCACACTATCTGCATAGTCCAGAAATGACGCGAGTTATCACAGACAAACTCACGCCCATATTGAAAAGCAAATGGTACGACTATGCAGCCAGAAAGAAAGAAGATATCCCAGAACTTAAGAAGATATCAATGTTCTTAAACGAAGAAGCGGATAAATGCAGCGCGTATGCCTTGCCGGAGTTCATCGCAGAGGACAGCGAAACAAGAGAGCGAAGACCGAGAAAAATAGAACGTGCCTTCGCCACAAGCAAGAAACCATATGAAGAACGCTGCCCTCAATGCAAACAAGAACACAAACTGCCCGATTGCAAGTCATACGCCGCTCTCTCCACAAATGACAGATGGGAAGTAGCAAAGAAGTACAATATCTGCTACCGCTGTCTGCGAGGCAAACATCGTCGATTGCTGTGCAAAGCTCCACCGTGCGGAAAAGGCGGATGCATGATGAAACACCATAAATTGTTGCATCACGACAGAACAGCAGTAATGGAAAAAGAACCCGCTATGGAAACCGCAACATCGGCAAAGGAGGTCAACACAGCGACTCGACCGTACAAGCACCGCCGCGCTTACCTAAAGATTGCGCCCGTAACAATAAGGGGGCCGCTGAGCTGCGTCGAAACATACGCATTATTGGATGAAGGAAGCACGGTCACCTTAGTCGATGCCTCAATCGCCGACGTCATCGGCGCCGACGGCCCAGCCCACACAATGTGGATACAAGGGGTCGGCTCGGAGGTGAAACACGAGAAGAGCAAGATCGTCAGCTTTAAAATAAGAGGAACGTACGCGCAAGAAGAACACAACATAGAAGCAGCGCGTACGGTAGAGCGGTTGGACTTCGCGCCAGAATCCGTGAATGAAAATCACTTGGAGAATTGCCCACATCTGTTGGATATCAAAGAGAATATCACCTACGAACGCGCCTCACCGAAAGTACTAATCGGGCAAGATAACTGGCACCTCATAGTGTCTAGAAAACTGCGCGTCGGCCGTCGAGACCAACCAGTCGCCTCATACACCAACCTGGGCTGGGTTCTGCATGGCTGTCATAGCTCATTGACGTCGACGGTCACCTTCTGCGGCAGACTACATCAGAGGGAAGATGCACCACCAATAGAAGAAGAAATAAAAAAATATTTCAAATTGGAGTCACTGTGCATCGAGCCGAGAAGACCGAGAGAAGATCCCGAGCAGCGAGCCATGCAAATATTGAACGAAACCAGCCAGAGGTCAGCGGACGGCAGATTCGAGACAGGGTTGTTGTGGAAACAAAAGGACTTCCAAATACCAAATAATTATAAAGAAGCGGAAAGGCGCCTGCACACATTAGAGAAGAGGCTCGACCGAGACAGCAATCTCAAGCTACAGTACGAAGAACGCATAGAGAACCTCTTCAACTCGGGTTACGCAGAGCACGCGCCAATGCCACCGCCGCAAGGAAGGACATGGTATCTGCCACACTTCCCAGTCACCAACCCTGCGAAACCGAACAAGCCGCCGAGATTGGTACACGACGCCGCAGCGAAGACAGCCGGAATATGTCTCAACGATATGCTTCACTCGGGGCCCGACTTATTACAATCATTGCCCGGAGTGATCATGAGGTTCCGACAGTATCCGTATGCAGTGAGCGCCGACATAAAAGAAATGTTCATGCAGATTAAAGTGCGCAAAGAAGATAGAGACGTTTTACGTTTCCTGTGGGTGCAAGCCAGTCAGCGGGAAAGCTTCACGAAGGAGCTCAAGAGGATCACCAGCGGAAGTGTTCCGGGAGGCAACGACAAACTAGGCCACCTGAGCACATACATTGATGAAGAGGGGACCCTACGCCTCAGAGGTCGAATAAAAGCGGCATCAGAAGTGGAGGACGACATGTACGACCCTCCCATATTAGACGGGAAGCACGCATACACTCGTCTGTACATAGCACAAGTACACGAGAGGCTGCATCACGGAGGCGTAGAAACAGTTGTGAACGAATTAAGACAGAGATTGTACGTAAGAAAAATACGTCCAGTAGTGAAAACTGTCATCAAAGGATGCCTACCGTGCCGTCTAAGAAAAGCCAAGCCTGCATCACCGTCCACAGGAAACCTGCCGTCCGCACGCCTCGCTCATCACGCACGTCCGTTCACATACACCGGACTAGACTACTTCGGGCCAATAGAAGTCACAGTGGGACGACATCGCGAAAAGCGCTATGGCGCGTTATTTACCTGCATGACGTCGCGAGCAATACACATAGAAGTAGCCCACTCGTTAAGCGCAGACTCAGCCGTGTCGGCGCTTAGGCGTTTTATGAGCAAAAGAGGATGCCCAAAAGAAATATGGAGTGACAACGCTACGTGCTTCAAGGCAGCAGACAAGGAGATGGCCGAAGCAGCACTCGCAGCCCTCGAGCACGAAACCACATGTCAACAGATTGTGTGGAAGTACATACCGCCATCAGCACCATTCATGGGCGGCGTATGGGAGCGAATGGTTCGCTCCGTGAAAGAAGCCCTACGCGTCACCCTCAACGAGCGCTATCCCAGTGACGAGACATTGGGCACCCTGCTCGCCGAGGTCGAAAACACTGTCAACTCCAGACCCCTCACACACGTCTCAGTCGATCCAGGAGACCCTGAAGCCATCACGCCGAATCACATCATCATCGGTCCCAACTCGCACGTACCTGCGCCGGGGCACTTCAGCGAGAGTGACGTGACGGCCCGCCAGCAGTGAAAACGAGCTCAAGCCCTAGCCGACGTGTTTTGGAGAAGATGGGTTAAAGAATACCTGCCCCTACTCCAACACCGGCGGGAGCCCGGCAGCATAGGAGTATCGCCGAAGATTGGAGACCTAGTCATCATTTGTGACTCCAATCTACCACGCAACACCTGGCCCAGAGGGAAAATAAGTAATGTATATCCTGGCGTCGACGGGGAGGTACGAGTAGTGGACGTAACCACCGGCAGTGGGCATGTACTAAGAAGACCAACGAAGAAGATCGTCGTGCTACCAGAGGAATCGCAGCGTGGCGACGGCGGGAGAATGTGCACGACGCAAACAACGTGATACAAACAAAAGACATTGTAACCGGCACTAGTTGAACAACCTAGGAGCAGTGGGCATGACGACGGTGTAATTATCGGGCCACGCCTCCGGTTCGACAACTAGCTGGGGTTGTGCGGAAGAACTGGCGCAGCCTTATGCGGGATTTAAAATATAACTTTATGTAAATAACTGTAAACCTTATACTGAACGATAAAAAATAATGTTGTTTAATAACTATGTTTAAGGTTGAGTTGTAACTATGCAATAACTCTCCAAATAAATGCACCATATGGACGGGGAGAGTTAGCATAGACTTATAATGTAAAATATAATTGTTAAATATAGTAAATATTACCTTTTTATATAATAAATATATTAAGCCATTAGGCACATAAAATAATATGACCAAAGAGCATTTTATCGCGACGCGGCCGCAGAGCAAATGAAGCCACGCGCGCCGCGCCACGACGTTTTATATTTATAGTGCTGAGGCGGGGGGAAGAATCCTCCGCCTAAAGCAGCTAAAAATTATAATTTAACACTGTAAATAAATGAAAAGATTGTTATGTACACCTTAGTCTAATAAGTAGTTGTAAGAATATTATATAGTGAGTTATGTTTATTAGTTTGTAAGGTTATTAGAGAAATAAAAATAGGCGCGGGGGTGAGGCAAGGGTCCGCTGGCCAGCAGCGGCCAAATAATATAAAAGACGGGCCGGCCGCTAGGGTCGGCAGTCGCTCTCCAGCCACCGAAAAGGCACCAGCAAGAAAAGAAAGTACAAGTTCCTCCTCACCGCCGCTTGCCTCCAGTTAAAAGCAAGACCAGCGCGTTTTATTCCATTTTTCGCACGGCGTTACGGCGATCCGTAATAATATTAGTAACTCAACCTCACATATTTTATTCAGTATCAGAAAAGACGTCTATATCAGGTAGATTATTTAATGAGTGAGACCTTACAAAATATAGAAGAAATAGACAACTTAAAAATAGCACGTAATATTGAATGTGATACTTTAGAGCTTGCTACCCATTTTCAAGTAAAACAAAATGACCTGACTATTATCTCACAAAATATAAGAAGTATCTATAGTAACTTCAATGACTTTCTGTTAAATTTATCTAGCTTCGATTTTAAATTAGATGTAATTATTTTAACTGAATGCAGACTAGACAGTAACAAGCCTATCCCACAATTAACTGACTACCACACCTACTCTACTACTTACCAGCTAAACCAGAATGATGGAGTTACTCTTTATGTAAATACTTTATTAAAAAATAAAGTAAAAGAGATAAAACTGGCACAGGCTTCTTGTATTCAAGTAGACATTTCAAATAATATACTTTTATGTATCTATCGCTCGCCATCAAATACAAATATAGATAATTTTTTAAATTCTCTTAAAGCACATCTTGAGACAATATCGATGCATAAAAATATAATAATAGCTGGGGACATAAATATCAATATTAGACCTAAATATACGGAGCAATCTCAAGAATACAAGAATAGAATGAGCTATCTTAACATGTTGGCAGAATTTGGAATACTTCCGGGACATATGCTACCCACAAGGAAACACAACTGTTTGGATCATTTTATGCTCAAAACTGACAGTAATAAAGATTCGGCCTTCATTGCAATTATACATACCACCATTACAGACCATTTTACTACGTTTTTATGCTTATCCAAAATTAAATATAATCAATTTTCAAATAAAACTAAATCTATGCTAGACTACAAAAAGCTCAAAAATATCTACAAGAAAATAATCTAGCTAAGTTATTAGAATGTTATGACCCTAATGTATTAACTGACCTTCTTTTGTAAAATATAACTAATTCTATAAAAAACAATATTATTACTATTAAAATTCCAAGGAGTAAACGTATTATAAAACCATGGATTACTACTGGTATTCTTAAGTGCATAAATAATAGAAATAAATTAAAAAAGAACTTAAAAAAAGACCCACACAATCTAATTTTAAAAATAACCTACTTAACTTAACTTACTTAATCTAATTAAAAAGCTGAAAAGAACTTATGAAAGAGAACAACTTGGTAAATCAGTTTCCAATAATAAGCTACTCTGGAAAAACATAAAAAATATAACAAATTCAAACCAATCGAAAAGCCAAAACACATAATTATTAAATATTAAACTCACCCCTACCAAAGCAGCAAATTTTGTTAATGAGTACTTTGTTAATATTGGTAAACAACTTGCTCAACAAATTCCACATATTGCCTTGCATGACTCATTTAACATTTCTGACACACTGCCTGCCCTGGGAAATTCTTTTACGCTCCTTGCACAGATCATGATGAAGTCGATAGAATCTTGATGAACCTAAAATCTAACAGTGCACCTGGTTGGGATATGATCTCAACAAAGTATTTAAAATTTGTAAGAAATGAAGTCGTGCCTATTATAACTCACCTTGCCAACCTTAGTTTTAACAAAGGGGTATTCCCTGCCCTGTTTAAAACAATCTATTATTATTCCAGTACACAAGGGTGGGGATAGGATGGAAGTGAATAATTATAGGCCTATATCCATTTTACCTAGCATATCAAAAATTTTGGAAAAGCTTATGAATACTCGATTAGTAAAATTTATAAATAAATATAATACTTTGTCTTCTTCCCATATGGATTTAGAACGGGTAAATCACAGAAGATGCTGTAACTTCCTAAGCTCGCTAATAATTGAAGAAATTGATAAAAAAAATAAATGTTTAACGGTGTTTCTTGATATAAAAAGCCTTTGACACCGTCTCTGTTCCTATCCTTGTGAATAAGCTAGAAAAGGTTGGTATAAGAGGAACGCCATTAAGTCTTTTTAAAAGCTACCTCTCTAATAGGAAACAAAGAGTCAAATTGAAACAGTTCTACAGTGAAGATGCAGAAGTAGCATACGGAGTCCCACAGGGAGTGTATTGGGCCCTACTTTATTTCTTGTATATATCAACCACCTTTGTAGCCTAAAAATGAATAACGCAAAAATCTTCTCGTATGCAGATGATACAGCAGTCGTCTTTACTGGAAACTCCTGGCAAGCTGTGAAAAATAGTGCTGAAAAAGGAATGGCCCAAATAGCTACATGGTTAAAATGCAACTTGCTCTCGCTAAACACAAATAAAACAAACTATATATGTTTCAGTGTCTACAATAAAAATCAGCCTACTGACAGATTTAGCATAAGGGTCCATGATTGTAGTAACACCGAGGATGAAAACTGCAACTGCCCGATCATTAATAAAGTTACCCATACTAAGTACCTGGGCGTCATTTTGGATCAGAGACTGTCCTGGTATCAACAGCTTGAGCAAGTTGCCGGAAGAGTTAGAAAGTTGATTTGGGTTTTTCGATCAATAAGACATGTGGTTCCAGGTATTAATAAAAAAAATTATGACCGAGAAACATCAAGAAATATATTGAATGAGATATACATCGCCCTGGTTCAATCTGTCTTGGGATATTGCATTCCTGTTTGGGGAGGTGCGGCGAAAACCAAGATTATAGAGGTTGAGAGAGCACAACGTGCGCTTATTAAAGTTATGTACTTTAAAAATATTAGATACCCTACGGAAAGGCTATATCTCGATAGTGGGTTACTTTCGGTAAGGAAGCTGTATATAAAACAGATCACACTACAAAAACATAAAAATATACCCTATGATCCAAGTAAAAAAGGAAATAGAAGAAAAAATAATGTAGCTACAGTGCCCCAAACTAAAACTAAATTTGCTAGTACACAATACAATAGTCGTTCGGCGCAAATTTATAATAAAATCAATAAAGAACTAGATATTTACTCGAAACAATATATCGAATGTAAAAAGGTGGTACATCATTGGTTAGAGTCACTCAATTATGAGAACACTGAGTTGCTTTTACATTCAGTAAAATAGTACACACACACAAACACACACTTACACAAACATACACACGTACACACACACATACACACACACACACACACACACACACACACACACACACACACACATATATATATATATATATATGCACGCACGAGCGCGCGCGCGCACAAGCACGCACACACGCACCAACGCACGCACGCACGCACACGCATGCCTGCACAAATATTATAAAGAGAGGAAAATACTGTAAATACTGTCTTTTAGCCTGTAAGTTATTCTTTGTAATACATATTTAATAAGTATATAATATAATATATAGATATAGATATGGAAGAGCGGAGTCACCTGCTACAGGCATTATTTGCTTAAAAGGAGACTCCGGCCACTAATGATTGTAAACTAAATCTTTTTACTGAAATAAATTTTATTATTATTATTATTATTATTATGTCACACCTATGCAGGTAGTTGTTGGGAACACTAAGCTCGAAGTTGTTGACGAGTATGTTTACCTGGGGCAAATAGTCCGACTAGGTAAGTCCAACTTCGACTGAGAGGTCAATCGACGGATTCAACTCGGTTGGGCAGCGTTCGGGAAATTACGGCACATCTTCTCGTCAGGTATACCTCAAAACTTGAAAACGAGACTGTACACCCAGTGCGTGTTGCCAGTGATGACACACGGAACTGAGACGTGGTCCTTCACTGCTGGCCGGATGAGGAAGCTCAAGGTCGATCAGCGAGCTATGGAGAGGGCTATGTTCGGAGTTTCTCTGCGTGATAAACTCAGAAATGAGTACATCCGCAGTACAACCAGAGTGACCGACATAGCCCAACAGATTAGTAAGCTGTAAGTGGCAATGGGCCGGCCATATAGCTCGAAGAACCGACAACCGATGGGGAAGAAAGGTTCTCGAGTGGCAGCCTCGTACCGGCAGGCGAAGTGTAGGGCGTCCCCCACTAGATGGAGTGACGACCTGGTAAGATATGCAGGTCGATGGATGCAGGTGGCTCAGGACCGTGCTTTGTGACATTCTTTGGGGAAGGCCTATGTTCAGCAGTGGACTTGTAATATTTATTTCATTGTAAGATGAGAAAAAGTGTAAAGGAGATACCAAGGCTGTCTACGCTACGTTATAAAGGGTCGTGACAGAATAATTTTACACATTTTGTCGCCTAGCCCCCATCAGCCAAATTCGTACCGTCCGATAAGGAACTTCGTTCCAATAATTAAATCTACCCAATAATTAAACCATGTGGTGATGGCGTTAAAGAATCCATCAATTCGTTTCATATCATGCGTATCATAAAAACGACTAAAGAATAATACCAGAAGGATTTCAAAACGATAGACTGCATTTTAACCATCTTACTTACGCTAGATGTGAAATAGACATATAGAAGTATTGCGATCGCCAATCCAGCCGTGAGCTGTTGCAGCCGAAAGGGGAAGAATTGTATTTGTTTATGACTACAATGTAATTTGAAGTAGAATATTATGCGACTAAGTAAATAGATACAGCAACACACCTTGTCGAGTATAATATTTTTAAAAGAAAGAGCGTATGTCTCCAAAACTGTATTATGATAATATTACGAGATTGTAGTATTTATTTCCTATCTAAAAGTCCTATTTCTTACTGTTTTCTACTTAATAACAGTGCTTTCATTGCAGTGTTCTGGTTTGTAGGGTTAGGAAGCTATAATAATTACAGACTGTGAGGTATTCCATATTATTCCTAGGTGTAGTGGGGGAGGGGGGGGGCTGAGAACAGCAGCTTAGCTGTTTAGATAGTGAAGTGATTATATTATATGTCCCAGCCACTTGTTAACTAAAAATACCACCATCGTACCATAGTAGCAAGCTACTAAGATGTCAGTAGCCAAAACTACACGTACCATAACGTTATTGCATTAAGACATGGACTTGAATATGCTTTCTGCACTTAAAAGTACTACCAAACACTCTCACCCTAATCCAAAAGATAGCCGCCCACAAACGGTAGGGGTGTGCGATGTCCGCAGGCAAGTCGTATTGCTACAAGATATCCGCTTACCACCGGCAATAAGATGATATGTCTAGGACACATCGGTTAACGAGTCGAAGTTTACCTCGGCCTTGGATTGAGTTGCTGTGAAGCAATGTAGATTGTCCCTATAATAATCCTTTTCTTGAAAAGACGAATGAAATGAAATGAATGAATGAATGAAATGAAATGAAATGAATGAAATGAAATGGACTTGTCTCAATTTTTCCAATATAATGCTTTTACATATTTGAGACTTTCCATATATTTGCTTTATTTTATAGAGCATACTATCATATTATATCTTATACACATGGGACTTCAAGTCATAACTCTGCTATCATAAGGCTTATTTATTTATTTAATTACAACGGTTTTACTCCAATAACAGTAATTAATAATTTTGAAAATCACATGAGGATAAACTATGCTATAACTAAAACTATACTAAGAAAAATACAAATTATATATCATTGCTTTCGCAAAATCGTAAGCAAGCTGACAACACCACATTCCAACTATCCGCAAATATATCAAAGTCGGGTGCAGCCCTCAGAAGATCGTTGATTGCGCTGTGCATTCGACATAGTGGGGAAGTCGCGAATAATCTAGGCCGGCGAGATGGCCTATGTCGCTAGTAGTGGTCAGGCACATAGATTTTGCATAATGTATTGTGAAGTTCAGGGGTATCTATTACGCCTCTTAGAATTTTGATTGCAATGATAATTATGTTGCTGGAACGACGAACTGCAAGATACTTATACCCTAAGGTACCCAACAAAAATTGTGTGGGATATAAAAATGGATAGTATCCGTATTTTTTTTTATAAAGGATACGTAAGAAGGCCTTTTGAACTTCTTCTATGGTCAAAACATACTTAGACTCATAAGGATTCCAAACACATGCCGCTGATTCAAATTTACTCATCACTAAGGTGTTAAATAATTGTTTGATTACTTCTGTATTTTGAAATTCGCGGGCATTGCGCAAAACGAATACGAGGCTTTCACAACAGTCAACAGCCAAGGCGGATATATGTGCATGAAAAGTTAAGCTACAATCAAAAGTGACGCCAAGATCTTTTATGTTTGTCATGCGCGTCAGATTAGTATCTCCTAAAGTGTAGGTAGCATGTAGAGGCTGTAATTTGCGACTAAAAGTCATAACATAACATTAACTCATGTTGAAAAACATTTTATTGTCAATACTCCACTGGTAGACCCGGTCGATATCACTATGGAGATGACTGTGATCGACATTTTCATTTATTTCAAGTGTTAGTTATAAGTCGTCTGCGTAAGGTAAGCATTTAGCATGTTTAACGACGCTAACAAGGCCCTTGATCATAATAAGAAATAGAAGTGGACCGATTACCGATCCCTGACTAACTCCGGAGCGAGTATGGTATGATTGGGATATGTAACAACCATGAGTAACATATTGGCGCCGGTTGCGAAGATAATTTGAAAAAAGGAATAGTAGTTTCAGCGTTAATCCTATAGCGCTTATGCATCATAGATACCATATATATTAATGCTTTATTTCCATAGACCTTACTATTACTATTACTTATTATATCATAAGTCCTTAATATAGGACTACACATTGTGCAACAAACTAGTAGCAGTCGGTCAGCCGACCACCCCATATATATTTATGTGTGTGTTTTCGGCAACGTCCTTCATATAAGCAATCATTACATGAACACACTCCAGTAATACAAGAACACCCTCATTAAAATAAAACTAATTTTACGGATTTTATTGCGTATATTAACTTATTTTATATTCCCGACGTTTCGAGCACTTTACAGCACCTATGGACACAGGGGGGGGGGGGGGTATTAAGGTGTATGACGTCCCAATGTCATAGTTAACCACGGCACAATCTGCAGGTAAGATTAAGAATTATTAATTTTTGCTCCGATCTACGCATTATGAACTTACATGTATTCTTAGTATGTATGTGTCGTGTGTGGCGGTTTAGAATATCCACTACCCCATATCTTCTCGTGGGTGTCGTAAAAGGCGACAAAGGGAAAATGGTAGGAGATGGGCAGCAGCATCTTCCTGATAACAGCAAAATTACAATAAAAAATTGCGGTTACCAACACGCTCACCAAACGTGGTAACTATGGCAAATACTCCCCAATGATGAGAGTAATAAAGAGACGGCCCCCAGTCCCCGGCGGCCCCGCTATTCCTGGCTACGGTGGCGACCATGGTAACGGCGGGGCAGCGGGTGCTAAGAATCTCCGGTGGAGGTTCGGTTGCCACCTAATATGACTCGACCTGGCAACATACCATGCACGCACCCTGAGTACTGACGAGAAGATCGTGGAGCTGGAAGAAGGGATAGACAAGTTAAGCTGGCATATTATAGGTTTATCCGAGGTCCGAAGAGAGGGGGAGGACGCGGTAATCCTCGAATCCGACATTTTACTCTATCACCGGGAGGGCAACCATCTGTCCCAAGGAGGTGTCAGATTTATCGTCCACAAGTCTCTCGTTAACAACGTTGTAAAGATTGAGAGTGTGTCGACGAGGGAGGTATACTCAGAATCATCAAACGGTATTCGCTGAAGGTCATAAAAGGTTTACGCACCAACCTGGGCTCATCCCGATGAGGAGGTGGAGGAAATGTATGAGGATATCTCTAGAGCCATGCATTTCTCCAAAACTCACAATACGGTGTTAATGGGAGACTTCAATGCAAAACTAGGCACAAATGATCCAAGAGTGAGTCTTATCTGACACTGTTCCGAAAATATCCCGAATGTCAGTCTGAGCAAGATTAGAATGGCACAAGCACTAGAGAAAACGGTGAGCTAAAAATAGGGAAATTTAGAATAGGGCAACGGAACCCAGCAACTGGCCGACTTCATGGAGAAAGAGGTCAAAAAGTCCCGAAACCTTTCAGCTCAAGTTACAAAACCGTTTTCAGTGCCTAGAAGAATGCAATGAAGTGGACGATATTAATGACAAGCTCGTGGAAACTGTCCATGCGGTCGGAGCTAACTCTTGCAAGACCCGCCGCGGAAGAACACAAAAACTTTCCGTTCACACTCTTAATCTCATGGCTGTTATACGAGAGATGAAACTACTTTTTTCAACAGATTTGACAGCATACAGGCAACTGAACAGACAGATCTCTAAATGCACGGCGGGACTTACGCAACATCAATGCAGCTTGTATTGAAGAAGCGATCGAGCGGAACCAAGGCTCCAAAGTCTTTGCCAGAGATCTTAAGATCCAGAAAGAAAGAGCAAACTGTCAAAGCTGAAGACCAAGTGTGGCAGCATCGTTTCTGGGACACCTGAGATTTTGAGTGAGATTGAGAGGTTCTATGGACAGCTGTACACGTCATCGTTGGAGCCACACGCAAGTGCGAGTAACGATTCAAGAGCGAGTCTTATGCGAAGATATTCCGATGATATCCCGGACGTCAGTCTGAGCGAGACTAGAATGGCTGTCCAGCACCTTAAAAACGACAAGGCCCAGGGCGAGGATGGAATTACAGCGGAGCTTTTGAAAGTAGGTAGAAAACCGGTACTTGAAGTCCTTCAGAAGCTCTTTAATTCCGTCCTCTATGGTGGCACTTCTCCGGAGGCGTTGAGCAGAAATACGGTGGTCTTATTCTTCAAAAAAGGCGACAACGCTCTCTTGAAGAACTACAGACCGATTTCCCTTCTGAGCCGCGTCTACGTGCTGTTTTCGAGCGTCATTGCTAATCGTCTCGTACGCAGATTTGACGACTTCCACCCTCCCGAACAAGCCGGTTCCCAAAAAGGCTTTAGTACCATGGACCACATACACACCCTTCGGCAAATTGTACAGAAGAACGCAGAATATAATCTGCACTTTGCCTTGCGTATGTGGACTATGAGAAAGCCTTTGATTCCGTCGAAATATGGGCAGTGCTGCAGTTCTTTCAGCGATTCCAAGTTGACTGTTGGTATATCGAAGTGCTGAAGTGTTTATACAATAGAGCTACGATGGCTATCCGAGTACAGAATCAGAGTACTAAACTAATCTAATTACAGAGATGTTTAATACATGGTGACGCTATATCCCCGCAACTTTTCACCGCTGCATTGGAAGTTATTTTCAAGCTACTGGACTGGAAAAGATACGGTATCAACATCAATGGCGAGTACATCACTCACCTTCGATTTGCCGACGATATATTCCTTATGGCAGAATCGCTGGAGCAGTAGGTACTAGGTAAGTCCAACTTCGACCGAGAGGTCAATCGACGGATTCAACTCGGCTGGGCAGCGTTCGGGAAACTACGACACATCTTCTCGTTAGACATACCTCAAAACCTAAAAACGAAATTGTACAACCAGTGCGTGTTGACAGTGATGACTTACGGATATGAGACGTGGTCTTTCACTGCTGGCCGTATGAGGAAGCTCAAAGTCGCTCAGCGAGCTATGTAGGGGGCTATGCTTGAGGTTTATATAAACTTAGAAATGTGGATATTCGCAGTAGAACCAGAGTAACCGACATAGCCCAACGAATTAGTAATCTGAAGTGGCAGTGGGCCGGCCATATAGCTCGAAGAACCGACAACCGATGGAGAAGAAAGGTTCTCGAATGGCAGCCTCGTGCCAGTAGGCGTAGTGTAGGGCGACCCCTCACTAGATGGTGTGACAACCAGGTAAGACATGCAGGAAGTCAATTGATGCAGGTGGCTCAGGACCGTGCTTTGTGGCATTCCTTGGGGGAGGCTTATGTTCAGCAGTGGACTTATGAAAGGCTGTAATGATGAGGATGATGATGAATAATAAAAATGATGAGCCGTCACAATACGTATATTTGTATGTATGCATTTAAATATTTGTATATATGAATGTACAGGTCATATAATACATATGCTATTAGTAAAAGGTATATGTAGTTAATTTTCATTTTTGTGTTGTGTTCTTTTATTCTATATTGCCACATCTACGTCAAATTCTTACCACTGGGTTGACTGCCAAAGAATGCCCCAAGGCATTAAGGCTGCCCTTTGTATTCTTTTGTAATAAATAAATGAATAAAATATTGATTATTTTTATATCTGTTTCTTACTATTGTCGTTTAGTAAAAAAAAAGAGACACAGAGAGAACATCTTTAAGCATTTCTGAAATTGATATCGATTACTATGAGTAACTTTAAATAGAATCGAACTATGAAATAAAGTTTTACATTATAGTCGTTTTGGAAAAAATACATACAATTTTAATAAAATTCAAAAATTTATGACATTATATTTGTACTTTTTATTTTTACTGTTTTTTATACCAACCCTTAGTCAAAATCGATGGTTACGATATTTATTTCGGGTCAAATTACTTTATCCCTTTGTAAAAAAACCATTTCACATTCCGTTTGAATATTATGATATTTATATGCAAATATAATTTATTTTTATATTTCGGCATTCGTTTCAGAAGATTAAATATTTTTGATCAAATAATATACCTACACATTTTTTATATAATTTTTTGTTACTTATCTAAGATATAATTGGCTCATTAAATATTATTTTTAGGCTTCAAGTTTTTCTTTTTAGAAATTGAAGATAAGAAATAATGCGAGAGATAAATCAGAAAAAATAATAATACCATCTTTTTATCCTATTGAACTAAATTAGCGAAATGACCTCGTTATTTCTAAATTTTAATTAAATATATTTCATATTCGTGTTGACCGGAGAAGAACCATGCTCTCAGCGAATACCCACGTAAAATAGCAGTATAATGACTTTCGTATGGTGAGTGTGAGAACCAGATACCCTTTTTACTGGAAACGAGACATTTCATCTTTTTCCTCGAGAGTGACAACGCGTCTGCATTTTGAAACTAAATCTATATAACTAAATAAAATTGAAGTGTCTGTTTGTATTGTCAAAATAACAGCTTTTCACTAAATACATATGAAAGTATATACGGACTTATAACAAAAACACAATTTTTAAAATTTTTGACTGTCTGTCTGTTTGTTTGTTAAGGCCAATTTCCAAAACGGCTGGACCGATTTCGACGTGACTTTCACTGGCAGATAGCTGAAGTTATAAGGAATAACTTAGGCTACTTATATTTTAGAAAAAGAAGTAGGGTTCCGCGCAACATAAATAAAACCCTAAATTACACGCGGGCGAAGTCGCGGGGAACAGTTAGTCGAGGATAATTGTAGATGTTTATGGGCCTTAGCATCCAATTACAATCAGGTGAACTGTGGGCTCATTTGTTACTTTTATTCCATTAAAAAAACACAGAGAAACTAACCAGGATATGGGCAGCAGCATCTTACTAATAATAACTAAAAAAAAAAATACACTGCGCTAGCTACTACAATTTTTGGAGGCAGCCTTTGTTCAGGAGTTGGAGGAAAGAATGGTTATTTTACATTCAATTAATATTTTGGTTGTTCTATGAACTTTGCTTCAAAACTCTATACATTAGGACAAGGAATTATATATATGTATATATTAGGACCGGAAAATCTTCATAATTGGTTATAAAACCGCCCCTTCAAATTGGTATGTGAATTTTTTTTTTTATTTTATTTAATTTTACATAAAACATATTACAATAGTGCATAGTTACTATACAGCACCATTAAACCGCAAAACGGTTTGTATTGGTGCTTGCAGACGTCTATACGCATAAATATATTATTTTTAATAACTACCATCTTATAATTGATAAATTTAAGCATAATAACAACTAACAACCTATTCATTGTATTAGTGACATGACGACAAACAGGTTTCGCTAGTTTACCGCGATGAGCGTGTATGGTATACTATACATATACAGGCTGATTTCTATAGCATTTTTTTTTTAAAATAATTATTTAATAAAATAATTTTATATATACCTATATACACATACATACACACACACACACACATATATATATATACACATACATATACATATATATACACATATATACATACATACACACACACACACATATATACATATCCACACATATATATATATATATAGATTTAATATCATTTGAGAATTTATTAAGGAAGACAATTCAGGTTTTCTAGAACATAATGCTTAATTTTATATTTTAAGTTTTTTTCTGTCAATTCGTTCTTAAGGTTTTCTGGAAGATCGTTTAGAATAGAAGCTAATATATTAACAGTTCTCCTGTCTCCATAAAAGTTATTTGATTTTATTTTTGCTACAGATTTTTTATTACTTTGTCGCGTTCTATCAGAATATTTTACCATTTTTAATGAAGGAATCATATTAAAATCTTCAATCATGATATGACATTCAAGTTTTTTATTTATAGGTATGACGTTACAGTATTTAAAAAGACCAATATAGTTATTTTCTTTATATTTTTGTTTTACCTTGTCATCTACAATGAGCTTTAAGAATTTTAGTTGTAAATTAAAGATCCTTCTTATGTATGTTTTGAATGTACGACCATAACTTGTTATTCCATATGATATTATCGAATCTACTAGCGCATGGTACATTGATAGTAGTACTGAATATGGTACTTAATTCTTGATAATATAGAATATTGCAAGCAATGACCTTAGCTTATTACAAATCATATCAATATGAGGACCCCAGTTCAATCTGTTGTCTATGATTAAGCCTAGGTATTTTTGATTTGTAACTTGTTCTATAGGTGTACATATGCATTTTTGATTAAGGCCATGCATACATTCATGTGTATGCACAGTTATTGATATTGGACTATATACTGTGTTATGACTTGACCTAATATGCATGACTTTAGTTTTTTCTGCGTTAATAACTAGTCCCATGTCATGAGACCATTGATTTAAGAGCGTTATATCATCTTGAAGTGTTTTTTGAGCGGCGGCGATGTCACGATCTGCTGATACGAGACAAGTATCGTCCGCAAATTGATATAGATTACACTTTGTTATAAGGTAGTTAAGGTCATTAACATAAGCAAGGTAATGCAAGGGACCCAATACTGATCCCTGTGCTGTTCCTTCTGTAATGTTTATTTTATCACTAAGTGTATTATCCACCTTAACAACATATTGTCGGTTACAGAGGTAGTTTTTACTCCAGTCTAATAAAGGTCCTCTGATACCTGTGTCTTGAAGCTTTTCAATTAGAGTTTCATGTCGTAAAGTATCGAAAGCCTTACTGTAGTCAATAAAGGCGACTAATACGTGTCTTTTCTCATCAAGGTAAGTATTAATATCATTTGTAAATTTTGACAGTAGCTGTGTAGTGCTTTTACTAGGTTGAAATCCGAATTGATTGTTAGATAGAATAGAGTTTGCAGTGTAAAATGTTTGTATTTGTTCACATATATATTTTTCTGCTATTTTGTCGATAATCGGAAGTATTGATATCGGTCTGTAGTTGGCATATTCTTTTTGGGAGTGTTTGCTTATAGATTGGCCTAATAATACTTGTTTTTAATCCGTCTGGATAAATACCCTTTCTTATACTTGTGTCTATAAGTTTTGTCAAAGCAAAGAAATCTTTTCACCTATGACTATATTTAAAGCCATATTTCGATTGAAGAATAAACCAAAGAATTAGAAAAACTCCAGTTTTAAAGTTAAAAAGCAACGAAAGCAGTACCCACTTACCATCAGGTAAACTAAGTTCAACTGACATAATATATACGATACAACCGCCACCTATTGCCACAAGGTTTGAGTGCGTTTCAAAATAGGATAACGCCTGCAACTTTACAAGGACAGGTTCGGCCTTACATGAAATACTGTTCCCATCTCTGGGTTGGGGCTCCCCAGTGCCAGCTCCTTCCACTTGACCACATCCAGCGCAGAGCGGCACGAACCGTCGACGACGGAGTCCTTACGATCGGCTCGATTCGCTGGCACTGAGAAGAGATGTTGCATCCCTTTGAATTTTCTTTCGCATTTACCACGGGGAGTGCTCTGGAAAATTGTTCGGATTAATCCCAGCCGCGAAATTTCACGAATGCACATCGTGGTAGAACTCCGATACCATCCACACCATCTGGATGCTTGGGGGCACACCACTGTACGTTTCAATGGGAGTATTCTTCCGCGTATGACCTTCTGTGGAATAATTTTACCATCGGCGATTTTTCCGTCTTATCGGTATACTACTTACGGACCTTCAAGAAAAGAGCTTACTCCTTTTAAAAGGCCGCAACGCACCTGCAAATCCTTTGGTGTTTCAGTTGTACATGAGCGGTGGAAGTCACTTACCATCAGGTGCGCCTACTTTAAGAATTATAGGAACAAAATCCCCTCTTCCTTCGGCAAATTAAACAAAAAACTGAACAGTACAATCTGCCACTATAGCTTGCGTATGTGAACTATGAGAAAGCCTTTGAATTCGTCGAAATTTGGGCGGTGCTGCAGTCCTTATCGGCGGTGCCAAGTTGACTGTCGGTATATCGAAGTACTGGAGTGTTTGGTATAGTAGGGCTACGATGGCTATCCGAGTACAGAACCAGAGTAAAGAAACCTATCCAACTGTAGAGGTGTAAGACAGGATGACGTTATATCCCCGACACTCTTTACTGCCGCATTCGAAGACGTTTTCAAGCTACTGGACTGGAAAGGATACGTTATCAACGTCAATGGCGAATTCATCACTCACCTTTGATTTGCTGACGATATAGTCCTTATGGCAGAATCGCTGGAGGACCTAAGCACTATCCTCAATGACCTCAATAGTGTCTCCCAACGGATATATCTTAAGATGAACATGGACAAAACAAAAATCATGTTGAACGTCCATGTTACACCTATGCCGGTAGTTGTTGGGAGTACTAAGCTCGAAGTTGTTGACGAATATGTTTACCTAGGACAAATAGTCCGACTAGGTAAGTCCAACTTCGACCGAAAGGTCAATTAACGGATTCAACTTGGCTGTGCAGCGTTCGGGAGATTACGACATATCTTCTCGTTAGACATACCTAAGAACCTCAAAACTAGATTGTTCAACTAGTGCGTGTTGCCATGATGACCAATGGATCTAAGACGTAGTCCTTCACTTCTGGCCGTATAAGGAAGCTCAAAGTCGCTCAGCGAGCTATGGAAAGGGAAATACTCAGCGTTTCTCTGCGTGATAGACTTAAAAACGAGGATATCCGCAGTAGAAACAGAGTAACCGACATAGCCTAGAGAATTAGTATGCTGAAGTGGCCAATTGGCCAGGCATATAGCTCGAAAAACCGACAACCGACGCACAGTGGGCGGAACGATCAAAACTATGCGTGAGGCAGTAAATCTAATCCAAATGAAATCATTTTTTTAAATACTTGTAATAGGGTATTTTACACCATGTAAAAAAAAGTCAAAGAATAAATATTTATGATAGATTTTGTGAAAAGTAAACGAGAAATATTGATTTCTATTTATAAAAATGCATTATAAATTTTATATTTCAATTTAAAGAATATTTTTTTTACCTGTGCCTTAAATCTGCAAAACAATGTCCGCCATATTAGATCGCGTCGTGACGTCACTAGGTCAAAGAACTAAGTTATGTGCTGTGTACTAACTAGCTAATTTCGAAATTTTTCAAGTTATTATTACGATTGTTGACTTTTATTCCGAATTTTATTCAAAGGAATCTTGGAAGACGGATTCGTAAAAACGAGTTTATTACTTCGCTTTTAGCACTAATTTTATAGATATTATAATATAAGATTAGGTGAGAAAAACTTTTGTTATATTTTTTGTACACTCAGACGAAATAAAAAGTCACTTTTTTATTTGGTCTGAGTACAAACCATGTTTTAGTCCCATATAATAGAAGAAAACAGGAATTAAGTAAAAGACTGCACTGCACTTGCAAGGGCTATCAAAATGGCCCACAAAGGGCGGGACAGACGAGTGATAAACCTAATCTATTACAAAACTTGATAATCTAATCTATTACAAAAATTTGACTTGCAATAGGTACCTATCATGTCATGATGTTTTGTTTTGTTTAATCGATAGTTAAATATAAGTTATAATGAAATCAAAGTGATCTTCACAGAAGTATAGTTTAGATTTTGTAGACAATGCATTCGGGTCTCTTCTTGCCAGTTTTAACCAAGTATTTCTCATATTTAATCAGTTGGCACTTTAATCCATAACTTCCCCGCGTTCTTGTGCTCGTATTTTTGCAATTAGGCATAACACAACAATGATATAAATGATAACTCATTATTAAACATTCAAAAATATATATTTCCTTTGCAAAATTGTCAAATATCTACGACAGTGACGTCACGAGTTGAACAGTATGTCGGCTAGCGTTTTCACGCGAAAATTGAAAATGATAGATTAAAAGTGATTTTTATGTCACTATTCGGTTTTAAAAAAATTAAATAAAAATTATAGTGGTTCATTATCACTCTAGGATTCATTTAAAACACTTTTGCGAAAATATGTGTAATACACTATTATGTCTACTTTCTTTAGCACTGCTTAAATTCACATTTTAGAGGCTGAAACCACCCCTTTCAACCCTAAGCACGCTAAACCACCAGATTCTGGGTAAAACGAGTTCAATCATACCCTTACAACCTCATAAACTACCCCTAACAACCCCCCAAGCAGGCTAACACACCTAGCTCTGGGTGGAGCGAATTTAATCAACTACTTGTCTGTAAATAAATTGAGATTTCAACTACAGATAGGCTAACCCACCTTAACCCTCACATACTTCGTTTCCACATACCCTTATAACCCTAATAATCTACCCCTAACAATCCCTAAGCATGCTTTATTTCCCCTGACCTTAAATTTATTATCTTAAAGCCAAAGACGACTCTGCTGCCTATAGCCCCAAGGGCCTCCGCCGATGGGTCGTCCAGAAAA
This sequence comes from Parnassius glacialis, assembly GCA_033319125.1. NCBI lineage: Eukaryota > Metazoa > Arthropoda > Insecta > Lepidoptera > Papilionidae > Parnassius > Parnassius glacialis. The sequence goes on along the minus strand of JAVANC010000023.1, from coordinate 15,855,579 downwards.
AAGGCTACAAGGGGACGTCTCCTCAGACCAACTGCGTTTCTTCGCCTTCGGAACTGGGGGAGGTTTGGGCAGAGGAATTTCGTCCGAGAACTTTTGGCAAAGAGAGAGGGCCTCTTCGGCTCCTATCTCAGCTACTATCAGCCTTCGGTACCTCTTACATGCTACCCCACTAAGTTTATAAGGCCTAGCGTAATTTTATTTTCCCCTCCCTGGTTCGTTTCTAACTGTCGTTCGGCTAAAGAAATGCCCTCCACTTCTCAGCTCGTCCAGGTTGGAGCGTAGATATGTAAGGTGTTGGTGAGGCTAAAAGAGCCTCTTCCAGACCTACAGATAGTTCCGTTAAAGGAGAGTTAATTTTTTTCCATTTTGGTATCGGCACGTACGCTTAACAACTTGGATTGGATTAAGATAGGAAAAAGGCGGTAGGATAACAAGAAAAGAGAGAGAGGATCGTTGCCCTGCGGATCAACATGACTGCACTCTCCCCCAGAGCCATTCGCCAAACTGCTCGCCGGACAAGAGAGCAGAATAGGTGTTAACCTAGTCCTACTGATAATGTAAAAAAAGTGAGAATTAGGATTTTATTAACACCCGCCCTCTTTAGAGCGTTAACACCTGCACAAAAGTGAACTGAAAAAAAATCCTGCAGTTGAACTTATAAAATTGTTTTAAAGAAATGCTTTTGTGATCACTAAATAGACAATATTTACATAAGGTCTACTGAAAAAGCAACTCTATACGTATTACTTGTGGTAAATGTAACCCACATCAAACTAAATAGCCTTTCCACGTGTCAGTCGATTGAAAGTTTGTTAACACAACACCTCGTGAATGGCTTGTAGGTGCTGAATTCAATAAGTACTCGCAAATAATTCGTAAATATCCTCATTATTTGTGAGTATAATTGGTATCTCGGAATCGCTCTAACAATTTGGATTTAATTTTGATTGTTAAGATTGTTATGATAATAATAATAATTAATAAAAAATATTTAAAAAATGTATATGTACTCGTATATAGTAACATCTCAAATCATAACTTAAAATTGCAATTAAAGACCGGTTTTTATCCTTTGAGATACTACGCAATTTAATAGCTCGACACACGGCAGTATTCCCACCATACCACCAATCATAAACATCGTATGTACTTAAAGAATTTGCGCCCTTTTCATATTAATGTTTTTGTAGGATTATAATAAATCGAAATCATTATAATAATTATCGCGATAAGTTAACAAAACTATTGCAAAGATAACTATCTTTGCAATAGTTTTGTACACAATAATAATAATCCTTGTTTTGAGAAATTCCAATTATAATATTTTTTAACTTTTTTAGAAGTGTATCACAATTTTACTTAGCGAATATGTAAGACTTTAAAAGTTTTCCATTACACAATAGAACAAAAAGAGCAGGCGTAAAGTAAGTTTTATAATTATATCCTTGACTTAGTTTAAAGTCTCGCTTTTTGAGTCCTTGTAATTGTTTAACTTTCATTTTGTCTTAATAAAATGTAGATTAAATCAGTGAATCTTTTAATATAATTCTGCTAGCAAATAGAATCCATTAACATACAGTTTACATAATGCTTAACTTATTTTAAGATATACATCTGTTGAAGTGCGATATTAGTTCAATCTGAACATAACCGACACAATGCCGAGTATGTAGACAAGCATAATTAACTTACAATTCTAAATGTAAATATGAATATAAAGAAGCGTATAAACCATAAAGTAATCATAAGTCGGATGGGCATAATAAATGTATAGATGTAACGATTTCCTTTATTTACCGGAACACTACAGATTTAAATAAAACACGTTTTTACGGAATATATCGCGTATATTAACTTATTTTATATTCCCGAAGTTTCAAGCACTTTATAATATCCACGGTTATGGGGGTTTTTTGTTTTCACCCTGGGAACTGAGATGTTTGCGTCCAATGCCATAGTTAACCACGGCTACCGCCAAATTAATATTATTAATCTTGGTTTCGATCTATGCAGCATGAGTATCTTGAAGTCTTGAAGTTGTATACTTGGGTTGGGATTTCATTTAATTTGATTAAATTATAGGATCCCAAGCAGATGCTAGCAGCCAGCCATCTTCTCTAATGAAATTAGGATTTTTTGATTTTAATAGCCTCGCGAATCATCCTTGGAAGGAACCGGTGTTCTTTATCGAGGATTTGTGACGGGGCAATCATGTACGTGTTCACAGACTACTGACTTCCCAGAGCTTCGATACTTCACATCAGCTATGTGTTCTTTAACGCGCGTTTTATTGATATTTTAGTTTATCCTATATAAGAGAGACCACATTCACAATCAAGCTTTTACACTCCTGCATCTTGCAGAGGGACATTACCCTTGACTGATGGAAAATATTGACTAATCTTCTTCGGTGGCTTGAAGTAAGTTTTAATGGAAGCACGCTTCAAGATGTAGCCAATCTTGTCAGTGTGAACTACTAATGGTAGGGGGAGGCCTCTGTCAGTTTTGCTACTTTTAAGGCCGGCAACGCATCTGCAATTCCTCTGGTGTTGCAGTTGTTCATGGGCGGTGGTAGTCACTTACCATCAGGTGAGCCGCATCGTTTGACCCCTCTTCTATAAAAAAAAACTTGCAGGCCAGTCTTACTCTAGGCATGAACATATACCTACGCTGCGCGGCTCCATACGAGGGGCTAATTTCGTGAGGTTGTAACACGCGCGCTCTATCTGACACGCGCTTTACGTTAAAAAAAAGTATTTTTCTCTTGTAAGTAGTTAGGCAGTTTTATACATATTTATTTTTGAGTTTTTATTCAAGTATGACGTCTCAAAAATCCAATAGGTACTGCATAGCATGCAGGTGCTTAAATAACAATAGGAATGTCGAATTTTCATTCTTTACTGTTCCTAAGGATACCGAAAGTTAAGACATAATGATTTATAGGTAGATCTAAATAAGTAGGTACCTAGTTACTGACGGCATGATCGGATCACAGCTTCCAAATTTTCGATTTTTTCGCGTATAATGCCAATAGCAATAAAATTTCAGTGTAAGTAGAGCTCCCACTACTAGTGCCTACTAATACAAGATCAGCTTTACTGGTTCCTAGTTTAATACTTGGTCGATTAAAGAAAGAGATTGAAAACAAAGGGCACTTCTCATTGTCACTCTTTCCTTAATAATGAAGTCGCGAGTCACATGTTTGTAAATTTTTCCGTAAGCGAAAATACATCGAAGCCTTTATCACGCTATCAAAGTTCCGAAGTAAAAGCAGCATATACAGAACAGCTCCGTACTACCACTCGGAGCGTTGGCTGCTGCCCGGGCCGATCACCTTGTCCGGAGGGAGATCTCCCCTTTTCCTTCCCCAGTGGTAACCCCGACGTGAACCAACAAGTAGAATCTTGGATTTACGAGAGAAGTAAACAGGGCTTTCTCCTCAGTCTTTCATGAATATATCGGCGATAACGGAAGATATAGGTGATCCCATTACCACACCATCGTGAATGTATAACTCTTTTCACCACTTGCTGGTAAAACTCTTTCTTTAGGTAGCCAGATGAAAGGCAATGTCTGAGTAATACTGCATATTCTACGGGCACCTTGTTTTTTCCAGCCTTCTAGTAACAATTGAAATGTAGTCTTTAACCAGTAAGCATGTGAACAATGACTGCACATCAAATCTGGTCATAGTTTAATTGTATGTCAGATGTAGGTCTTGAATCTCGCTGACATAATGGTAGGAATCCTTTCTGCGTGCTCTTGTATGTCCCCTGAGCGTTGAGAATATTTTCGTTTAGTGTTGATCTAATCTGTAAGTTGATAAATCGATTTGCCGTACTGTGGGTTTAATTTTGATAACCCATACAACTTCGGTGTTTTGGCACACGTAAGTAATATCGGTTTTAAGTCCAGATTAAATTTTTCGGATTGTTTTTTTTAAGGTAACTAGTTGTTTTAAGTGTGTTATTTGTTAGGTCGTTTGTTATCTTTTTATAAGTGTATACGTCTAAAAAAGTTATTGAATTTTATAATTATAATGTGACGTATTTATGACTACCGTCGAACCGAAACGTAGGGAATATAAAATTAGTTAACATATGCGATAAAATCCGTAAAAACTGGTTTTATTTAAATATATAAATGTACATAAAAATCATATGTCGACTTCAATATAAAATCTTTTGTTTAATTTCTAACCTTTTATGTCATACTATATTGTCTTAGACGTTTATTATTTAATATCAAACCAACAAACAATCCGGGAGTTAGGCAACAGCTTCTTTCTAATCACTTTTATTTTTTTTTTAATTTCATTATAGCCTATCAAAGAAAGTACACTTATATTTTGATCGCAGACACACGATTTTATCTGATTATAATGCTCAAAATTTAGCTATTCTCGAAATTTTGACTATGAACAGGAAAATTAATTTCCCGTTTTGCTATAATATAATCGTTGTTACATCTGTTAATAATCGTGTAACTTCTGAGTGACTTGACCGATTGAGATTATAAACAATATTCAGATAATATTTTTATCAACACGATGATTCATAGCTATGCTAGAATCCAATAAGTTAAGTTATCAAAATCTCTTTATTTATGGGTCAAAATGACTCGTGTTCACAATATATGATGGCTTAGTGTCAATATTGTATCAAATGCAATGTATAGTGGCGGTGTGATAGAATTAACTCCCTTATTTATAATATCATTCCGTAAATGGCGTAAGAAGTAACAGTGGAAAAATCAAACTAGAAATGGACAGTAGCATTTTCCTGATCAAACCTCAAAATAATTAAAAAACTGCGGTTGCAAACAGCAGACATACCCTATGAGGCAATTTATGGCAGAGGTCTATGTTTAGCAGTGGGCTTCTGGCAGGCTATAATGATTAATATATATTTCAGCTTGTAGCACATTCCATATTACATTTAATTTAAAATTTTATTGCGTTACGAAGTAAAAATTCATAACAATGTTTAACAATATAATATCGAATTCTTAGACCTAAAACTGTTATACAATTCTGTGAACCCTACGACTCATGTCGCTGTTTGTGTAATAATACATTTCATTTCATGAATTCATCCACTGTTGTGCATTTGAAACCATCGCGTAAAACATTTGACAATCCTTTCGATATTGTGTGAATAAAGATATTTGTATTATTTGCATATGAAAGTGGAGTTTATTATACAGTATTTGTAGCTTTGTATACCCTATTATTGAACTTCTAATCAGTTTTAGTATAATTTAAAACTATTGTTATAAAATGAATTTAGTTATTTAGAACGGAGTTTCTTTGTGTGATAAACTTTGAATTGATGATATCTGCAGTAGAACCGGATAAACCGACATGCACCAATATATCAGTAAGCTGAATTGGCGATGGGCTAACTATATAGCTCGAAGAACCAACAATCGATGGGGAATAAAGAATCTCAAGTGGCAGTCTCGCATCGGTAAGCTTCATGTAGGATGGCCGCTCACTAGATTTAGTGATCTGATATGAAATGCTATGAGGTTTAGGGCTTTAGAAAATTAATAAATGGCCAAATACTCAAACGATATTGAATATCAAGATGTCGTTAAATGTCTTAGTCATTTTGACTTAAAGTAATAGAGAGAGCACGAGACTTTACGGCATCTTAAAATTGGGTAGCGTTTGAGTGTTAACATTAGTTAGTTTAATATTAGTGTTACATTTACAATAATTTGTTTAAAGTGTTACGGAGCTAAAGCGACTAAATCAAAAGCCATCGCTGACATCAGTCTGTTCATTTGCCTTGCTGCCTTTAAAATAAAATTAAAGATCCGTGAGCATCATGTCAGGACAAAACTTATAAAATTTAATTTTCAACATTTTAGATTTAAAAGAATCAAATAGGCTTATTATATAAAAGTCCGATTTCCATTACAGCAGCGTTCCTTTCATTCACGAGTTATTCGTGTAGCAGAAAAGAGACCACGCTGTTTAATATTGAACACCAAATCCGTACTTTGAAGGAAATTCAAGCTATTTTTCTTCCTCACGGAATAAGTACAAAACACAAAACAGTGATTAAAACTTTCTGTGGTTCGTTTCAAAATCGATCTCGAATGTCAAGACTACTATAAAATTAAGACATTGTAGCTCTAAGTTAGTGTGAGAAATAAACTTATAGTTTTGTTTACAATATTACATCCTGGATCATGATAGAATTTATATTTGGTAGAGTCACGCTGATTTTACTACAAATTATGGTTTTACTTGGGTTGGCTCGACTGGGGAAAGCCCACGCTCTCTCAGAATGCTAATGTAAAATAGCAGCTTAATTCTGCTTTGTTTCGTATAGTGAATGTAGATATCCGGAGATATTACTGGAAATGAGACATTCCACCTTGTACTTCAAGGGTGGCAACGCATCTGCGTTTTTATTCTTAATTTGAGGATAGATGTAGATGTTAATGGACCACAGCTTCCACTTGACATCACGTGAGCTTTATGTTCGAACATGTTCTGTATAAAAGAATTGCCACCTGTACAATTAGAATGTCGACATGTTGTTAATAAATACAATGGAATTTGTAGTTTTAATTTCAAATATAAATATATAAAGAGCATATAAGGATAAAATTAAATTGTAAAGAATTTAATGTGAATTTTGATGGAAGAATATAATAAAATAATGGGTGAACTACATTTTTTAAAAGTTTTAATCCCGTTCTCATAATTATTATCCCATCCTATTATGATTATACCAAATTCAAGTTTTATTGTTTTTTTTAAAAAAACATTACCCTCACACTAGGATTTTCTCCTGTATCGTTGAGGCAGTTAACAAACACAAATTGCACAAGAACAAACATTCAGAGCCGGAACAATTATTTGTAGGCCATACCAATACTTGTTCCGTGCGGGATTCGAACCCGCGGCCTCCAGTGCAGCAACTCATTGCTAAGCCCCTGCGCTATGGAGCCGTTTTTTATTTCATTTTTCTTAAAATATATCACTTAGATTTCATTTCTATTTTAATTATATATTATTTAAATATAAAAAAGTACAGTGTCAAAATTGTGCTGACGGTAGGCTGTTTGATGGTAAAAGAGGATTAAATATACATATTAAACGATGCCACAGTAAAAGTATTTCGACTTCACAGCCTGCCGTAGAAATTCATAACTCTATTAGCAATTCCTCTAATGACACAAGTTTTTCCCTTTTTTCGGAGCAAATTTACAATAATTGTCGTAATGTACCAGTGGTTAAAAGAATTCCTAGAGGTGCGAGGATGCAGCTTGCTAAAGCATTGTCATGCACTATTCAAAATTGTTTCACTAATAGTGAAAATAGTTGGCAAAAATTATTTACTTTCGCGTATTCCCATTTTCATTTTGATAAAACAATAAATAAATCAATTACATCTCAACTAAAAGAGACATCTTTTTAAAATTTAAATTACCCAATTAATACTCTTTTATCTCGATCACGTCCAAAATTTGATTTAAAAAAAGTAGTTGAGTCAAAAGTAATGGATGGCGACTTACAAAATGCATCCCGTATTTTATTCTCAGACGACATCCTGGCTCCTCGTAATGTCGAAACTCTTGAAAGCCTTCGTCAAAAGCATCATTCGGTCAAACCTTCTCAGAGTTTACCGCTGCCTCCCAAGACTTCTATGCAACCTTTACAAATTTCGGAAAAAGACACTTTAAACGCAATTATGTCATTTTCGAATGGCTCTGCTGGCGGCATTGACGGAATTACGCCTCAACATCTTAAAGATCTTGTAAGCGCTTCTGCCGGTGACGCCGGCGGGGTACTTCTTAAAGAAATTACAAAATTATGTAACTTTATGCTTTCTGGTAATGTTAATCCAAATTTCATTTCATTCCTATATGGGGTAAGATTATGTGCCTTCAAAAAAAAAAAGGATAACGATATGCGTCCTATTGCCATTGGTTCCACATTTCGACGCTCTACTTCAAAATTAGCTTGCAGGCACATAATCTCTAACCTTAAGACCAAATTTCAGCCTACTCAACTAGGCTTTGGCACTTTAAGAGGTGGCTGTGAGGCGGCGGTACATTCAGTGCGTACTTTTTTAACAAACTCTGATGCAGATGTTCTTGTGAAGATTGACCTAAGGAATACTTTTAACTCTATCGATAGGGTAACCTTGCTGAAAGAAGTGGCTAACAATACCCCCGAAATTTATCATTACGTTTGGCAATGTTATAGTCAAAATACTAATTTGTTTTACCAAAACCATGTTATCGATTCTGCTGTCGGTGTTCAGCAAGGTGACCCACTGGGTCCAGCACTTTTCAGTTTGGGAATTCAACCCATTATTTCAAATTTGAAATCCAAGCTGAATGTCTGGTACCTAGACGACGGTACACTGTAAGGTAGAGCAGATGACGTCCTCAGTGATCTTACTCATATTTTTTAAAATTTTAAAAATATTGGTCTTGAACTAAATAGCAATAAAGGTGAAATATTTTTTTTCAATATTTTATCTACTTCTCATAGAAACACTTTAATTCAAAATTTTAATCATATTTGTCCAGGAATAAAAACTGTCAGTACGGTATCACTCACTATACCTGCTAGGTGCCCCGTTGTTTTCCGATAGTATTAAACCTGTTTTAAAAACAAAATTTGATCAGTTTTTAAACCACGTCGATAAATTGTATAAATTAAAACCCCACATAGCTCTTACTATTTTAAAATATTGTCTTTTTGTACCTAGATTTACATATTTACTCCGCTCGAGTCCAGTCTGGAAATATTCGGATATTTTACAAGATATTGATAATAATCTTAAAATAGCTATAGAAAAAATTCTAAATTTAACTTTATATACAACAGCCTGGACTCAAGCTACTTTACCTATAAAATTTGGTGGTATTGAGTTGAGAAATCTTTCTAGCGTTGCATTGCCTGCTTTCCTTGCTTCCGTACATAGTGTCAGTGATTTATGTTATATAATTTTAAATAATAAAGAAGACCTATGCTTTGCTACGGAGGCAGGGCAGACATGGCAAACGCTCTGTCCTGGTGAAAATGTTGGGATATTCCGTTGGTACAGGGTGTGCAGAAGGATTTGTTTCATAATTTCCATAGTGACCAAGATAAGGCACACCTTCTAGCTGTTTCGACTAAGGAATCTAGTCACTGGTTACACGCTTTATCATCAAGTAATCTCGGCACATTACTTGATGGAGAAAGCTTACACATTGCCGTAGGAATCCCACTAGGAGCGGCGATTTGTCAACCCCATCAGTGTCCCTGTGGTAGCAGCGTCGACAAGTTTGGGCTCCACGGACTTTCATGTAAGAAAAGCGCTGGGAGGTTTTCACGACACAGTTCTTTGAACGATGTCATCCGAAGGGCTCTTGTCTCTATAAATGTTCCCTCGGTTTTAGAGCCTTGTGGAATATTTAGAGATGATGGCAGGAGACCCGACGGTATGACATTGGTCCCTTGGGAGAGAGATAAAGCCTGTGGGATGCTACTTGCGGAGACACTCTGGTGGCCTCTCATCTCAGGGGTACCTCGTTTAGAGCCGGGGCGGCATCAGAGGTAGCTGAACTGAGTAAGTGGCGCAAATATGAGTCTCTGACTACATATTTGTGTCATTTGCTGTAGAGACTATCGGTCCGTGGGGTCCACGTGCGGTGAAGTTCCTAAAGGAACTCAATCCGCGGCTGGTCGTTGCTGCTGGTGATAAGAGGGCTGGTTCTTTCCGCGCTCAAAGGCTAAGTATAAGCATTCAGCGGGGAAACGCAGTCAGCGTTCTTGGCACGGTACCGCGGGGAGTAGGACTATATGATATTTAAGTTTCTAGTTTTAGTTTTTTTATTATTATTATAGTTTTTAATATTGGTTGAATTAAACGCGATAAAAAAAATAAAATATAAAATGTACTCATGTTTGAAAAAGTCCCCGATACATTGATTTTTTGTTTAAAGGAATTAATAAAAATCTTGCAAGTAATTTGCACACATTTTAGAATGATAAGTTATCTTCTCCTCCAAGTCCTGATCAATTCAATTGTCAGTCAATTGAAATTGGACATTTCTTTTAGGAAATAAAATAAGTTATACGGAAATGTCTCGGCTACCCCTTTTTTACACAACTCATATTTAAATATAGGCCTATGTTCAGCAGTGGATTTGTGATGGGCTGTAATGATGATGATAATATCTAGATGGCGCTATGAAAATTGCGAATAGCACATAACAGTTTTATGAATAAAATTTCTAAATTATTCAAAATAATATTTATGTATGATACGTTAAATATAATAAATAGTATAGAGCTTTAAAGGCTGTAGCTCGCAATTTAGATCAATTACATAAAATGCCACGATTGTATTAAAATATGCTAAAAGAGAGACTGTTCATACCACGTATTGCTGATAAGTCAACAACCAACCAACTAATTTTAAACGATAATAATAACTTCGTTACGTTTTACCCATGGACAACTTTGCGTAGCTTGCTCACGTGTTTCGTAGGTTGGAAAGTTTTGGTGAAGTGGGAGCCCCCAAACGAGGTTCTAAATTTAATTTTACTTTATTCGATAATCCCGTTTTAATTGTTTTATATAAGGTAATATTATAAAGTTTAAATGTTAAAGGAGTATACTTACTCGAGAATGTAATCGTTATGTTAAAATAATGTACTGTATTAAGTGACTGATATATTAATAACTGTACAGCTATGTCTAATGATTGATCGTAGGTCTTGCCATTGCAGTAACATCTTTGCAGCATAATGCTGAGTCGGCGGTTGCTGTAATTCAATGAATTATTTATTTTATTAAAAAGTCGTTTAATTTCTGTTTGCGTAAAGCTTAGTAGCGGTGAAAAAGTTTCTTACTTTTTCATAAAAAGGAATATAGTCGCAATATTATAATTAAAATTATTTCGTCTTCTTATATAAATAAAAACGTAACCTCCACAATTTTCATGATTGTTTAACATGTTGATGCGTTGTTTAACATGATTCAAGGCACCACAAAACAGAAAATTTTTATTCCCAGGAACCGCTAGATCGGAAATTTTTATTTCAATATCAATTCTGTATATTGAGACTCTATTATTATGAAGACGGTATTTGGAATAAGAAACTATACTCACCGAGAGACATTTTATTAAAATTTCTTTGTTTCTATTGGCAGAGAGCAGACAAAAGAAAGGCTAAAGCAACAGAAATAGCCGACAATGCGAGCACATTAAATGGAGCGCAAATCATTAATCAGTTTTGTTATTGTTATTGTACATCGCATTGCTAGGCGCCAATGTAAATATTCAGTACGTGCCAAAATGATATATTTCAACACTTATTATCCTAAAGCTAACTTGCTTAACTTATGCGGTGTCATAATTATATTACGTTTGAAAATATATGATGTTTTTGGCGAGGCACAAAGAACTTTCTCTGCGCCAACCTACAGGTACTTCATTTGCTCGGGTTAAAGGCTTCATGAAAGAAAATGTTAAATCCTTCTTCGATTGACTGGAAAAGGAATTTGATCTTTTTAAATTTCCACCAACTAGGATCTACAACGTTGACGAGACTGGGCTTGGCATTGTTCAATCGAATACACCCAAGGTTTTAGCTTGCAGGATTAATTTTATTATTTCCTTTTGATTAACGAGACGTGACCCTATTATGGAATACGCTATTCCATAATAGGATCACATTTTTGAGAGGCATATTTATTGTTGATTTATTTTAGTTAATAATATTACGGAAAGTGTTTATGACTTATTGATTTAATTATTATTTCTAGAGAGTGATAATGACTACATTTAACTGTAACCAATGAGACTGGTTAAAATAAAACTTTTGTACTGATTTTTTTTTAGAATTTGTTTAAGTATTCCATATTTGGTCCTTTTATTCTAATTATAATAATTAACGAAGAAAAAGTAAATAGAATTATATACAACATAGGTAGCGATTTCGGGATAGTAAAGTCAGGCGTGAAAGTATATGATTTATATTTTTAAGTGTTTTTTATTATTTTAAATATCTTGTAAAAATCAGAATATCTTTTTTTTTGTTATTATCTTAATTTGTTATCTTCCTAAGAATTAAAAGAAAAATATAGAGACTTAAAACGCTTTAAAGTATAGTCAGTAGTAAGTATGTATAGTCTACGGTAACAAAAAATATTTCGATTTTTCAAACTGATTGCAAACTCTTTTGATGTGTGTATATGTACTACGCACTACATATTACTCATTGGTTGGAACACGCAATAGAATAAGTTAAAAATGATAAAATATTGTAATAATATAAAACTAAAAAAGAAACAACTAAATTAATATATTAAAAAAAAAACAGAATTCAAATAAAGAAGCATGCTATTTCATAAATTATACTTGTGCATACGCTTCAACTTTCTTTTTAATAAAAATGTATTTTACGCCGAAAAGCTATTTATTTTTATACACTGATAATATATTTATTCATATACATTTTTAATATATTAAGAGTTGTAATTTTTTCGTACTTTTGCAATTTAGACGAAAATTCAATAATATGGTACCTACTAAGGAGCTGATATGATGATGTACTATGTACACTTGTACCTATAAAGCTTGTTTTTAATAACATTTTATCTTATTATTTGATTGCATCGCAGTGGAATTTAAATTTTGGAATGGATGGATGGATGGTCGTCAATCCGTCGGCCAATCGAGACAATTTTATCAAATTCTCCGTGCAACGGGATAAACCCATTTCCATAAGTCAACTTCTAAGTGCGGATAATGACAAAGAAGAAAGTTCTTTAGGTCCTTTCACATAGTGGAAGACTGACGACATCTCTGACTCGACGGCCGCGTTCTGACGACACGCACCCGCTACGCGCACGCCATGCACGTCAGCACCCGCGTCTAACTCGCTTTGAAATTTGTTGCATATAATTTGAGTCTTATGACAAATCAATAAATCAGAAATTGCATAAAAAGCGCGGGCGTAGGGCGTAGCGGGGCGGGTGCAGAGCGTTTGCGGGGCGAGCGCGGGGCCGGCGCGGAGTGGGAACGAGGCGGACGCGTGGCGTGTGCGAGGCGTGTGCGGTTGAACGTCGATAAATATGTCAGTGTCTACGAGCCATAATATCTAATCACCGTAAGGTGGTCTATGTGCTAGTTTGATATATTATCAGGTTTAAAATTGCATAAAAATATTATTATGGATGAAATCACAAATAACAGGTGCGTTTGCGATCGACACGTCTTGCTCATTTGACGTTATGACTCTTATGACTCAACGTTTATGTATTGCGTCTGGGACATACGATATGATATTATCGCGATTTATCGTAGTCTAAGATCATTTACTGGCATTACCTGTAATCGCCTCTTACGATAACCACGGGAGAGATTTTCTTCGTTGGGGCCTTGCGGCAACAATACTGCAATAATTGTCTAAGTAAACAAGTAACTAAAAAGAAGAACAGAATGGTCCATTACTCTTCTTTATAGTCTTTTGTTTCTAGTGAAATGAGCGCTTTTTTTCGTAAAGTAAAAGTACACAAAGAAACGCTTTAATCAACCTCTTAAGTACGATTGTTTTGGAATGATAGTCTAGTCCAAACCCTTTGTCAATATTTGAACAATCCGAAAGATAGGCTTTCATTGGTTTTGTGGCATTATTGTTGTACGAATAGAGTTTAACCTTAAATCTGCCGTGATAATATTGTTACAAAATATAATATGTCATTATTGTTTGGGATACACATACTATAATTTTTACTTTTCCTATCAAATTATTGTTATGTTTTATTCATAGTATATGTACTTATCACTTTCATACTAGTTACCAAATTCATCAAATATTGATTTGTCATTTTGTACAAGTTTTACCTATTATTACAAATTTCATTAATTAATTCAGACTAGATCTAAATTCGATAATATGTTGTCACACAACGAACTCTCAAAACTTATGTCACAGTGAAATTCCTTCATGACATCATTTTTTTGCTTGTATAATATTTTTTCTTCTAATCCTTTTATTTTATAATGTTATTAACAACAATAACCACGTATATCATTTAAACTGCAAAAGTACTAAAAATCCTATCCCTATGTCGTAAAGAGTTAAATAATAAGCTTAACTCAACGAGTCTGTTCCAACATTCTAAAAGAACTGTCATTTCTTTCTCTCCTCGTTCCATCCTTACAAAACTGCTGTTCGTTATTTAAGCATTCCTATATTTTAATTAAACGCTTTTCGCAAATTTCTGAGAAATTCATTACTCAATGCTGCTTTTCTTGAACAAATAGGATGCCAGGTACATTTCCCTGATAAAACAAATATAAACTCCTCCGAAGAATAATTAACGGTTAGAAACTTATATTAAGTACTCCGGGTATTTATTTCCTGAAAGATATTTTTGTTATAGGTCTTCATCTTTTTCATTGGACCATAAAGTCCATACCTGGACATGGACCTTCCCTTTTGTAGGAAGGATTTCACGTTTGGCAGGCAGTACTAGACGACTTGTACCTTTGATGCTGTTGCTCTTTGCTGGTCTGTGTATTATAAGTCTGACGTATACGTCCGTTCGTACGTCCAATCGAAGCCATTACATTTTTTTCGTAGCCGCCTCTTACGAAACCCATGAAATATTACGATGAGTACTTTAACTCTGTTATAGGCCGTGGGTATGAGTAGCAGCTATTAAATGTATCTGGTCTTCTTTAAGCTTCGTCTATTGTAAAAAGGAATTACCCATATAGTTTTAAAGTCAGTAAGTTAGTATAGAAACTGGGATCCTACACACCATGCATAAAGTATTGGGTGCACGTGATTTGATATTCGTTATTTTCAATACCTTTTTATTTTATTTTTTTTTCAATTTTAAAAAGTTACCTTAAACATTTTGAAGAATATCTATACATTTTGTTTATTTGAAATTTCTATAAAAAATATATTCCAGATCGTAGTTTAAAAGGTCTCATGATTAGCGTAGCGTGAAATTCTAGGTCTTTGCTAATGACATAAGGTCGATAATCATTATTCTTCACAGTTATATCGGTCATGGTATAGGTATATGGATGTGGAGGAAGCGAGAGAGGTCTGTCAGGATCGTGCCAAATGGAAGTCCATAGTCTCTGCCTACCCCTCTGGGTGACAGGCGTGAGTGTTTATGTATGTATGTATGTTATATCGGCCATTAATTATGTATTTCGGTGCACAAAAATATTGAGTATCTTACATTTAAATTTAAAGTTAAGTATTTAACTTTCTGGCACATATTCGGAGAACTCAGATAAAATTAAATTTCACAGCGTTCAACAGTAAATCACTCTCCGGGACGGGGGTTTCAAGTCATGTGATACGAGAATAAACTTTTTTGGAAGATTAGTTTACTTTGTGTTTAATGTTTCTACATAAAATTAAAGTATAGGAAAAATGTTAAGTAAATTTTGCTTTTAAATATTAAAAATGAAAAGATTGACTTTTTATTAAATTATTTAATAACTATAATTTTTTTTGACGTATGGCTAACACTGTTTTAGTGCGAATAGTTTTTGTTACATCTTTTTTTTTCTTTTTTCTACGGTAGGGTCAAACGGTATGCTTTTACGAATTTTTAGAGTAGTAAGTAAAATGTATAACTGTCTCACGGTTAGCACACCGCAAAACTTATATAATGCCATAGTGGAGTACCCACTTGGTTTGAGGTACATGACTTTAATGGCGGCTCTTCACGTTGGCCAACATAGTGGCGAATGTTATTGAAGATTAAAATCTTGACCAAGAATTCGTGATTGGGTCCACACGTTGGAAGGTCATTCAGTTTGCTTTGGTTCAGTCCAAATGTGCGGACGAATTTATTAAAATGATTATTGATGCGCAACGGCTGCTGCGGTTTATTTATTAACAGCATACCACTATAACGTGAATGTGTATAAGAAAGGAGTGATCGAAAAGAAATAAAAAAAAAGAAATTTTATTTCTTGACGACTCCATGGCGTAGTGGCTTAGCAATGAGTTGCGTTGGGGGCCGTGGGTTCGAATCCCGCACGGAACAAGTAGTTGTATGGCCTGCAAATAATTGCTCCGGGTCTGGATGTTTGTCCTTATGCAATTAATGTTTGTAAACTGCATCCACGATACAGGAGAAAATCCAAGTGTGGCGGTAACGTTTATTAAAAAAGACTTGAAAAACTTTTGTTTCACAAACAATTTCCGGCTCGGTAAGGCTCTATAAAGAGAAAAGTGTTTTCATTGGTCATTGTTACTGCCATGATGTAGACACTAGTTACGATACGTACATATATAATGGTGCGTGCGATCACTCTGGGAGCTCGTAGCAAACTGAACGTGAGCCCAAATTGTGGACGCAACGGCCAATACTCTGCCACAACTCTTTGATATTTTGCAAAAAACCGACACCACACGGATCTCGCGCCAACTTGTTGGCCATCGTTCCAATACATAAAAACGCAGCTTAAACACCCGCTCTACACGATGGTCATCGTTGTTGGACAACACATTCGACAGTATGTTGGCTAACGTTGTTCTCGAAAATAATGGAAGCCATTATAAACTGCCAGCTCATGAGGTACCTTGAGGATCACCAGCTGTGTAGTGACCACTAGTATGGTTTTCGTCGGGGTCGATCAGCTGGTGATCTTCTAGTCTACTTAACTCATAGATGGGCGGAGGCAGTAGAGTTCAAGGGGGAGGCATTGGCCGTTAGTTTGGACATAGCGAAGGCCTTCGATCGGGTCTGGCACAAAACGCTTCTTTCGAAGCTTCCTTCCTATGGGCTTCCCGAGAAATTGTGCAAATGGATCACCAGTTTCCTTGCTGATCTGAGCATCAAGGTCGTAGTAGACGGTGCAAGCTCTGATTTCAAGCCTATCAACGGTAGTTTTTTTTATAGGATAAGGGTGACAAACGAGCACACAGTCCACCTGATGGTAAGTGGTTTCTGCGGCCCATAGACATCTACATCCATCCTCTATTACAAATCAAAATGTAGATGCGTTGTCACCCGTGAGGACTAAGATGGAATGCCTCATTCCCAGTAAAAAGGGCCACCGGCCACCTGCACTCACCAAGCGAAACGCAGAGGTAGACCCCTACTTCACGCTGGTTTTCTGTGAGGTCGTGGTACCACCCCGGTTCGAGCCGGCCCATCCGTGCGACAGCAAAAGCCGCGTGGCTCTACCACTGTTAAAACTGCTGTGCTTCGTATGGTGAGTGTAGAGAACCAGAGACCCTTTTTACTGAAGAAGAGACAATCCATCTTAGTCCTCATGGGTGACAACCCATCTGCATTTAGATTGTTTTTGAGGATAGATGTAGATGTCTATGGGCTACAGCAACCACTTACCATCAGGTGGACTGTGTGCTCGTTTGTCACCCTATCCTATAAAAGAAAATACATGTGAGCAGGCTTCTCCTGGGTAAACTTGCTCCATCGTAGACCTCAATTTTGCCCTTAGGGCTAGATGGAGGACAAGAGTGAGCCCATTTCTTAATTAAAAAAAATACCCCGAACACCGAACTCTAAACCTTTCCCATTGTCAATATGTTGTTAATTTGTTTGCTATATTGTTGATAAACTGTATCTAAATATACATTTCTTTAGTACAATCTGTCTTAGGACATTGCATTCCTGTATGGAGTGGGGCAACTAAATCTAAATTCCTAGAGGTTGAAAGTGGTCAACGCTGCCATCTTACGGCGGCTCTAAACTTTTTTTTTTATAGAATAGGGGACAAACGAGCATGCGGCTCACCTGATGATAAGTGACTACCGCCGCCCATGAACAACTGTAACACCAGGGGAACCAGGGGAATTGCAGATGCGTTGCCGGCCTTTTAAAAAGGAGTAGGCTCTTTTCTTGAAGGTCCCTAATTCGTATCGGTCCGGAAAAATCGCTGATGGTAATTGTGACGGGTGGAAGGAAAAGAGGAGTTCTCCCGCCAGGCAAGGTGTTCTGCTCGGGGAGCTGCCAACGCTGCGATTGGTAGTTGGAGCTATTCTATATATGCTGCTTTAACTTCGGAACTTTGTAAGCGCGATTAAGGTTTCGATGTGTTTCGCTTGTGGAGCGACGTCAGCACCGCCACATTACCCCCCTCACCCTCACCCAGCTCAGACCGGAGGTCGATAGTGCAGTCTAGATGTCAACGAATTTGCAAATGCCAGGGAAATGCCTTGTAAATCTGCGGTGAATTGAGAAGAACGCAAGTAATCTGCGAGAGTGCCGTGAAGCAGAAGCGAGCAGTAAGGCTCAGAGCCGTGCCGAACACTGTAGCGCAGAGAGTAGCTTGAAGGAACAGGAAGCATTATTATTCCAGTGCTGCGATGAACCTATGTAAAGCTAGATGGCTTGCAGAATGTGAAGACTGCAGACAATATCTGCTCGGGAGCGAATTAATGGGGTACTTCAGGATAATGACGAAGGTTTGAAGTTGTAGTTTTCTGAAGGTTGTTGGTTGCGTGTTCATATCACGTCGGTTGGTCACCACGGTGGCGGTGGAAGGAAAAGGGTAGATCTCCCGCTGGGCCAGGTGTTCTGCCCGGGGAGCGGCCAACGCTCCGAATGGTAGTTCGGAGCTGGTCTATGTATACTGTTTTAACTTCGAAACTTTGTTAGCGAGATTCAGGCTTCGAAGTGTTTCGCTTGTGGCGCGACGACAACGCCGCCGCAGTAATCGATTCCACAAGGAAGTTGTGCGAGGAAAGAAACATATTCTAAATCGCTGTGGTGGACCGCCAATCATCCAGATGGTGTGGATGGTATCGGGAGGTCTGCCGCGATGTGATTTCGTGAAATTTGGCGGCTGGGATTAATCCGAACAATTCCTCAGAGCACTCCCTGTGGTAAATGCGAAAGAAAATGCAAAGGGATGCAACATCTCTTTGCAGTGCCAATGAATCGAGCCGATCGGAAAGGACTCGGTCGTCGACGATTCGAGACCCTCTGAGCCGGATGCGGTCAAGTGGAAGGAGCTGGCACTGGGGAGACCCTGACCAGAGATGGGAACAGTAATCCATGGATGCCGTACCTGCGCCTAAACATACATACTCACTTATGGCAATACTTCCTGGGGTGGTGCTTCTTATACAATATTGGTCCCACTAGAACTTGCTCAGAGAGCAATTCTACAGGTAGCCACTTTCTGTCCATTAATGTTTCCTACACATAAACTTTACTTGGCATGTAGTGTACTAACTGTCCGTCAGTTGTTTGTCCTGACCATCATATTAATACAGGATACCGAACTTCCATTTAACTTTAAATCCATAGAAAGGAGAAGAACGGACTTAGTTTGTGTAAACCATCAATCCAAGCACGCAGAACAGATTTTACATATTTTTAGGACGATTTTAATATAACAAGCTCAACAAGTCACCAAAGGTATATATAGTGTGAGTTATAAGAATTGTTATATAAGTGTAAGGGAATTTCTAAATAAATTAAATTACGATGACACAGAGAAGTTGTTAGAAATTCTAAAATAGTTTGTATTAATTGTAGGTAACAAATAATTGTTATTTAGTTATTTTGTTTGTTATATAATATAGTTTAATTATTTAAATGTCTAGTCTCCTACATAATTAATCCTATTGTGTAAATGAAGTCTAAAACACAGGTACTAAACCTAGTTCAAGCAGGTAGCTAATATTATAAACTTGACTTTTCTATTTTTCTTTTGTAGATTTTTCATTATTAAGCTATACATAGTTTTAATTTTAGCATATCATGTTATTTTTGTTAGACTTATTGTTACTTTATATAATTGTAATCGTATTTGTTCATGTTTTATTTGAACATCTGCTCATCATCTGCTCTAGTTCTTGGGTGACCATTCCATCACCGTCTGAATCAACTACAACTGCAAAATCCGCAGCGGGATCCACGTGTGCATATTGCTCTGCAATTCGTGGCGTCACATTACCAGCTGTAGCATTTTCATCCGATGAGGCAACAGCCTCACGTCGTAGTCGTTCGAGTTCGGCGTCACCAAATATGTTGGAGCGCAGGATGTACCGAACTCGGTCTGATAGGTTTTGCTCTGATACATGAACAGATGACCCCATCTCCGCAAAAAAGCGATGCATCCGAGCCCGATACGCTAACATTCCAGTTTCTTCCCCTTTTGTCCTAAAATACGCTCCCAATGCGTTTGCGTTCATCATTTTTGTCCAACTCATGCGAAGTGTTCCACCAGCAGCTAATGCCGCTTGCTGAGTCCGAGAAGACCCAGCCGACACCAAGCCCTCTGATGGAGATGATGGACGCGGGCGGCTACTAGGTGGTCTTGCAGCCCCAGCGCTTGGCTGGCGAGCCGCATGCTGTCCTGTCCAGCGCGAGCTCCAGACGCGCCCTGGCGACCTCCAGGCAGCGGCCCTTTGCGCACTCTTTTATTTTCCATCATCCATTGATAATTATATAATAACCCATTGATAATAATAATATTAATAATAATAATAAGGTGTAGATGAGACAGGTATAAAACAGTCAGTTTGCGATGTGTTTTATGCACGCTTGACCAAAGTGCTTAACAGCCTTTTGTCCGGTGTGAATAAGACGCACGCATATAACGGTTGGATCATGCCTGTTCTCATGTATACCTTTGGCATGCTCAGGTGGACTCAGACCGAACTGAATGCTCTGGCCAGAAAAGTCCGCACTATAATAACGTTCCACAGGATGCATCATCCGAGATCGTCAGTAATGAGGCTGTACTTGTCGCGGAAGCATGGTGGGCGCGGCTTTTTAAGCGCGCTTACCATGCATAATCGCGAAGTGTGCAGCCTCCGTAATTACTTTCTGACGAGAGCGGATGATCCATACTATAGGGACGTTATTTCTTGCGATAAAGGACTTACCCCTCTATCCTTAGCCAACGAGCAATGGCAAGACCCGGCAGTACAGAGCAATTCCGACCGGGAGACCGTATGGAAGGAGAAGGAGCTCCACGGGAGGTATTATAAGGCTCTACATTAGCCTTTCGTGAACACAGTCGCCTTCCTCCACTGGCTACGTTTCGGTGACCTCTTTGGGGAAACCGAGGGTTTTGTCTGTGCGATACAAGATTAGGTTATTAAGACCAACAATTATCGGAGATACATCCTAAAGGATGGCACCGTTGACGTCTGTCGAGCTTGACGCCATCCCGGTGAATCACTTAGGCATATCATCTCCGGTTGTTCGGCGCTTTCTAACTCTGAGTATTTGCACAGGCACAACTTAGTAGCCAGGATTCTACACCAGGAGCTCGCTCTGAAATGCGGTCTCGTGGATCAGAAACTGCCGTATTATAAGTACTTGCCGGAAGCCGTGCTCAAAAATGACCGCTACTGGGACCGGGCCATCATCACAGACAGGACTATTCTTGCGAATAAGCCTGATATTGTGCTGATGAACCTGGCACAGTCAAGGATGTTTTTGGTCGACATTACCATTCCTTATGACGAGAACCTCGTGAAAGCCGAAACAGATAACCTGACTAAATATGGACCTGGCTCACGAGGTGACCGACATGTGGGGTGGATTGCCGGCCGAAATTATTCCTGTGGTCGTTTCTGCTAACGGGTTAATCCCAGTCAGCCTCTCGGGTCATCTGAGGCGACTGGAACTCCGTGACGGACCGCTCCAAGCTCAAATACAGAAGGCAGTGCTTCTCGATACCGCCCGCATAGTCCGCCGGTTTCTTTCCCTTTTCCCCTAACCCTCGGCCGTTTGGTCTCCCCTGCCGAGGGCTTCCATCTGGTTGGGTTTTTATTTATTTATGTATTTTTTATGCATTTATTTTATTTTATTGTTATTTATGTACGTTTATCATGTTTATTTACAATTATATATTTATTTTGCCCAACCAGATGACAAAACTTTATAGATAACCCCAATAATAGTAATTATTATTATATACCTTGAAAAGTAGGAGCCAGATAAAACGGATTTCGTTTTGCGGAGAATAGACAGAGCTGCATTTTAGTGTTGTTGAAAGTGTCTAAGTTGTGGTAAGTAGAAAATTTAATCAGCAGCAGACTTGTGTGCCAAACTTTGTCAAAAGCCTTAGAGATATCAAGTGGAACTGCTAGAACTTCACTGTTATTCTCGTTAGCCTCGCCCCAGAAGTGCTTGACACACATGGGAATATCTACACTGCACCGTCCCAGGCGGAAACCTTATTGATGGTCACTGTGGAGGTAATTTGTTTCAAGGTATGTCAGCAGCTTACTGTTCATAATTTACAGAGTATGGAGGTGATGGTGATTGGTCTATAATTACAGCGATCGGAACGACTACCCTTCGTGGATGGTGGTTGCACTTTTTTTTAATTTTTTTATTGTCACCTCGTTTCGGATGCCAGCTGCCACACTGCTTCTTATAAATTTATAGTTATTGCTTCATAATTCTTGTTTTTCTTACTTGCATCATGAAAACATCAGGTGCGTTAAAATAAAACATGGCGGAATTCGTTTAACATAAAATAACTTTGCTTTTTAACTAAGAATTAAAGTCTTTTGTTGGAAACGTAGCGTTGACATTTCGAGCTTATTTTAAATCGGCGCACAAAGCAAAGTCACGCAAAGTACAATTGAATTTTACTGTAGTTAATCAAGTTTAAACTGAAAATAATCTTAGAATAATTCGTTTTCATTCTTAATGCTCTGATTTCACAAATACATATACCTAAGAATTATATATTCTGGATATTTAAAAAAAGACACACAAAATACCTTTATTTTTCGACTCGCGTTGAGTTCAGGTGACAAAATTTGATATACTGCATATTATGGGATATTTAAGTAAAATAATATAGGTGAATAATTTATTTTTATTTCGCGAGAGACTAGACGTCATCTATCTCAGTCGTACTCAAATATGTAGAACATTTAGCATGCATGCATTTGTTTTGTCCTGTATTGCTCATCACTGAATGCTGATTGGCAATTAGTTACAATCGCTCCGTTGAGACAAAGGCTTTGTAAACGCTCTTACATTAAAAGGACGCATGTAAAAAAAATAATAATGTATAAATAATCAAGAAAAGACGAACAGGTAACAGAATTTGCTCCTGAACACTAGCAATCTAAATTTCAAAATATAGTAGAAATACTCATAACTGTTATACCTTTGTTCTGATAATCTGAAGTTGGTAACGCATGTTCATTATACTGGGTATATGTCCAACTCTTTCACTTTTACGGCTTCAAGAGTCTGGAACAAAATACCTGAAACATATGTAATAAACCATAATATCATTTATATATATCCGTTACTCTTGTTTTCTGATTTTATCTCCATTGCTCGCTAAGTGACTAAACTTCTTCATCAGTGATGCAGGACCAGGTTTTGGTTCCTTAAGCCATTATTGGCAAAATATACGATTAGGAATTTATGCGTGGTAGAGCCATGCTGCAGCTATATTATGGTTGTAGCACGAATGGGTCAGTCAGATTGACCGGGAAAGGACCACGCTCTCACAAAATACCGGCGTAAAATAGCAGCTTAACGCTACTGTGTTTCGTATGGTGAGTGTAGAGAACCGGAGACCCTTTTTACTGGAAAATATGCATTTCATCTTAGTCCTTACGGTTGACAACGCATCTGCATTTTGATTCGTAATCGAGAATAGATGTAGATGTCTATGGGCCGCAGCAAACACTTACCATCAGGTGGGCTGTGTGCTCGTTTGTCACCCTTCTCCTATAAGGCATGGCTGACGTCGACCAAGAGGTCAACCGACTAAGACGAGACGAGACGAATCTATCTTGGCTGGACTGTGTTAAGTAAATTTCGAAGAATCTTCTTATCAGTCATTCCTCAGAACCCTAAGACAAAATAAAGTGGGACCAAACAAAATAAAATATATGACTTCACTCGAATTCTTTACATACTTTTTAGAGTTTAAATATCAAGTTTATTAATAGCTCGATCGTGATACCGGTCGGGTCCGAATTTTGTGATCTTTTTGCCACTTTACTGACATAGTTACATTGTAGATATAAATAATTTTGAATTTAATATAAAAGACTATTGGTAAATTCAATTGTGCATAACTTAAACGCATTGAAAATTACGTATAACATGATTATCCTTAGATTGTTGAAGTAGTTGAAATACACAAAGGTTTTTCCTAATAACCTTATAGCCATACTTCCAATTATCTGATATCTTTATGTCAACTTTAATTAAAAATATGTTTTGAAAATCCAAAAGTGCACGAATTACAATGCCCAATGATAGTGAAAAAATTAAAAAAAATTGTAAATTGTAGTTCTATTCGTTACTGAGTTCCAGTAGAAGTCAACGAAGTAAACCTTGAAGTCTTTAAATTTTGTTAAGTGCTACAATTACATACATACAATTTTAACAGTGGTAGAGCCACGCGGCAGATTTTGCTGTCGCACGGATGGGCCGGCTCGAACCGGGGTGGTACCACGACCTCACAGAATACCAGCGTGAAGTAGAGGTTTACCTCTGCGTTTCGCTTGGTGAGTGCAGGTGGCCGGAGGCCCTTTTTACTGGAAATGAGGCATTCCATCCTAGTCCTCACGGGTGAAAACGCATCTACATTTTGAATTGTAATAGAGGATAGATGTAGATGTCTATGGGCCGCAGCAACCACTTACCATCAGGTGGACTGTGTGCTCGTTTGTTAACCTTATCCTATAAAAAAAACTGTCTTTAGAGGACACACCTATTCAAAACAGTAAAAACGCACACCACCAAAGTTTTCGTCCAACCCAAATTTATCTGCATCGGCGGAGATAGATGATATTTTTGTCAATTTACGTAAGCGTAAGCAACCTGAAGATGATGACATTACTTACCGAATTAATATATTGGAAGATTAACTCGATAAATTTGATGAAAATATATCTGAGGCTATAACCAAGTCCTTACACTTAATTTAAGCAAGTGAATTGTCCAAGATAACAGTGTCATTGGCCACTCTAAATGACACTGTCCATGGCCTGCGCTCCGACAATCCAAGCTTCGAGAAATCCCTCAAGGATATAAATAGCCGCCTATCGGAGATGGAAAAATCGATCAATTATGGTAATTCACGCCAGGAAACCTTTAATGAACAATAACAAACCTTAAAAATGAAATGCAGCCAGTCAGTGACCTACCTTGCCATATTAAAAAACTTGAAAGCAAGTTAGCAGCTATGGAACAGCAAGCTCGAGATTGCAATATTGAAATCATTAACTTGCCCGACAGATGTAATGACAATCTCACAAATATTGTAATGGGCATTGGTACAGTTATCAAACAACAAATACTTGCGTCCGATATTGTAGCAGTTCATCGTGTACCTCACGCAGACCAAAAAGATACCCGACCTAAAAACGTTATTGTTAAACTTACCACCCGTACTCTCCGCGACACTATCATAGCTGCTAGTCGATCTAGTAAGGATCTTAAAGCTGGGAATATCCGGAGCACCTCAAAAAATATTCATCAACGAGCATCTAACTATCCAAAACAAACACTTGTTTCGTTAATGTCGTAACAGAGCCAAATCACAGAATTACAAGTTTGTTTGGGTCAAACATGGTGTTATTCTTACACGTAAGACCGAAAATTCTCCATTGCTGGCAATACGCTCGGAATAAGACCTCATTAAGTTAAGTGACTACTCTTTGGACAGGCTTTTCATTTTTGGTAGGTCAATTGATTGTAAACTACCTATGTTACTAATTATAACAGTACATACATGCTATGTTAATACAATAAACTGGCAGGCATATGAACGTGTACCTACAATTTTAATAAATAATGGCTTTATTTCGGTAACATCAAAATTAAATAATAAGTTGTTTATAAACAAGCACCCCCTTTATAATAATATTAAAATATATCACTCTCTAAACATAACATTGCTACTATCTTAACTTGACTATTACAATTCTGTACATTTATTATGGATCCATAATGGGATGGCATTATTGTTTTATCGTATTAAACTCTCATAACCTTGAAATATCAAATTATACTTCTGGCACTCCGTTTTACATACCACCATCCATGCGTAACAATAAAATCATTGTTATTTCATACACACGTATTAAATATGCACTCACTATTTTAAATAACGATTTCTTAGTAATATTATTAATAGTCTACATAGTAATAGTTACAACTTAAATAATAACGAACTATCCTTTTATTATCAAAATTGCCACGGACTGAGAACCAAACTTAATACGATATATATGAATATTTTGATGCATTCCTACGACGTTATTATATTAACCGAGACGTGGTTGCATGCTGACATAGAAAACAACGAATTCATTGATTACCGCTATGTTGTGTATCGCTGCGATCGTAACCGAACAGCGACTGGCCGCCGAGATGGCGGAGGGTTGTTGGTGGCTGTGTTGCGCTATCTTTGTTCCGTGCCTTGCTCGATGCCCCTCTCTGCTTCTCACCGCAAGCTCCCACAAATAATTGAACAAACACTGGTACAATTATCTGTAGGTAATAGACACTACATTATTGGAGTTGTATATATTCCCCCGAGAGTTGACAGTGACGTATATCTTACCTATTTCGATGCTAAAAGGGACTACAATATACAGTTTGTAGGCGTCGATTCCTTTTACATATACGGAGATTTTAATTTACCATATCTCGAATGGCAAATCAACGGCAATCCATCAGACCCCTAAAAGCGAGTGATCAAGGACCGCCAAGCTCATGCTTGTAAATTTTATGTCCTTGTTAAATTGTTTACAAATTAATATTTTCAAAAATAATAAGGACCGCTTGCTAGACTTGTGTATTACTAATATACATAATAGCAAATCTTTTTCAACGATGGTTACTTTAGTACCAATAGATATACAGCACCCTCCGTTTTATGTTCTCATGTCACTTCATAATATAGTAAATAAACAATTAAAATGTAAATCACACATTATACATTGCTTTAAAATGCTGACTATAAGAAAATAAATCAAGATATTCTAGAAATTAATTGGGAAGACCTATTTCAGAACAAACAAGCAAACTACTGTGTGGATATATTTTATGAAAAAATTTACAACATTGTCCGTAAACACATTCCTTCCAGAACTGTTTCTTATTCACATTTACCGGTTTGGTTTAGCTCATCTCTTAAACATATTTTTAAAAACAAAAACTCTGCTTGGGAAAAATAGAAAAAGTATAAAAATCAAGCCGATTACTCAGTATTATCAATGTACCGTGAAAGATTTAAGAAAGAGGCAAATAAATGTTATAATAAAGATATAAACAAAGTTGAAGATGGCATTAAATATAACATAAAATATTTCGAGATACGAGTAAATAACCGCAAAAAATATTGTAATATACCTAGTAGCGTAAAATTTGAAAATTCAAAAGCCGACAACCCTGATGACTATATCATAAGAGAACTCCAATCATTAGACGTTACAAAAGGACCCGGTACAGATAACGTCCCGCCGATTTTTCTTAAAATAACGGCTAAAATTATTTACAAACCAATTCGGATTTTGCTCAATAAATGCTTGGGAGAGGGTGTCTGTCCAAACATATGGAAAATGGCTATAATTGTTCCAATACACGAGGGGGGAACGAAAGAGGACTTGACCAACTATCGTCCTATTTTAAAATTGCCTACTATAGTAAAGCTTCTTGAAAGACTCATACACAGCAACCTGTACTTTTATATCCACAAAAATATTCTCCCACAACAACATGGATTTGTTTTAAAGCGTTGAACAATCACTAACCTCATGGTTTATGCAACCCAATTATTTTGAAAACATGGATTCTGATGCTGTGTATACGGACTTTAAGAAAGCCTTTGATCGTGTTGACCATAAAATCTTACTAGAAAAAATTGCCTTCAATGGTATTCGAGGCAACCTTTGGAGATGGTTCAAGTCCTATATAACGAATAGGACCAAAAGAGTGGTAATTAATGGTCATGAATCTGATATCGTCACAGTAACATCAGGTATTCCGCAAGGCTCAATTATTGGATCATTGTTGTTTGTTTTCTACATATCCACTAGTCTGTCGCCGCCATTTTGGCCAATATGGCGCCTCTGTCGAGCACTTCTTGAAGTACTTCCAGACTACTTCCTGCTGTTCATTAAAATGACTATTTCCAAAACATCTTGTATGAAAAGTATATTAAAATCATAGCTCAATAGAAACTTTATGGAATATGCTATTAGATTATGTATAACTTGAATATAGGTTTACTTGCAAAGTGATACTAATTCGAAAGTGAAAG
This sequence comes from Parnassius glacialis, assembly GCA_033319125.1. NCBI lineage: Eukaryota > Metazoa > Arthropoda > Insecta > Lepidoptera > Papilionidae > Parnassius > Parnassius glacialis. Next base: position 15,827,329 of record JAVANC010000023.1, on the reverse strand, counting down.
TAAAAAAAGTGTTTTCCCCAATTTTCTGAATTAAAGGTGTAATAATTATAAGTAAAAGCCTTTATTCCAAGTACTATTTGTTTTACTTGTACGTCAAAAGCATATTTAACAATAAATAATTAAAACAAAGAAACTTCATACATTTTTGTTCACGACAAGGTCGAGAACAATTGGACTTACTTAGTTCTGCTCGAAATCGGGACACAAAATTGAGATGTTTACAGTTCAATCCCGTATCGTTACCTTTAGACTGGACTTTTATTACATCCTTGTTCTATTCTCTTGAAAACAATAAAGTTAGAGAGAGATAGGATTAGTAGAACCGGTATTCATTGATCTCTAAAGTTTGCGGTAAATGGACGCCAGATTATGGAGTTTGACGGATGCGCATATTATTTGGCACGCCAGTATATGGCGTTTGGACAGACGAGCGAATAAATGATATAAGTGAATTTTTCAAAAATTGCAATTTCCTTCTGTATGACTTCAAAATATACCATACGATTGAAAATATTGGTGACCATTTAAATTTCCAAGAAGATCTGCATCGATTGACAGCTTACTGTGACCGTAATAAATTGAAACTTAGCATAGATAAATGTAAGTATATAAATTTTAGCAAGAAAAAAAGTATAACTTATTTCAATTTTTCTCTGTGGGGAGCAAATCCCGATAGGGTGCATAAAATTAGAGATCTAGGAGTTAGATTATACCTTAAACTAAAACTAGAAACTCAGATTAAAAATATTTGTAATAGAGCATATAAGATGTATGGGTTTATTATCCACTCTAGTAACGATTTTAAACAGCCAAGTACATTTATGTATTTATATAAATCTTTAATACGCTCTCAAATTGAATATGCCATTTCAGTGTGGGATCCGTTTTACAAAAAAAACTCAGACTTCCTTGAAAGAGTGCAAAAGAACTTTCTACGATGCATGCATTTTAAATGTTCTCATAGTAAATTGTCATACTCAAAATTGTTACAACAATATGAAATATTTAATCTAAAAACTAGAAGGTTACAATAACAAGTTAAGCTATTGTACGACTTTTGTAATAATAAGTACGATTTTATTGATATAGTGGATAAGTTATGTTTTAATGTACCAGTCAAATAATACACTAGAGCATGCCATACATATAAACTATTTGCTACACCTAAGTCTAGAACGAATGCTGGGAAACGTTCTTCATGGACTCGAATGTCTGAAGCTTTAACAGCTACTTCACTACTCTAGACATAACTTGCAAAGAATGTTACTTCATTTACAAAATCGGTTTTCTTTAATCTGTTGCGTGAATTCCAGTAGCCAGCTTACTTAAAAGAAATACTAACTTTTAGCAAAAACACGCAATTTTTTTTATAATAACTTGTGGTTAACGGTGTTGGTTTTCCAATTATTTCATTATGATGTGTATGTATATGTAGAAAGGGTAATTGAGTATAGTACAGAGACTAATTTTGTAGTTAGGAATAATAATTAATTCGTTTACACGAATTAATTATCCAACGAGTCGAGGATAAACTAGTAACGGAATACGACAAGCGTACCGTTCCACGTCAGAGCCAAGACTATCCTAACGGCGGCCGCGCCGTCCGTTTTATACAAGCAAAACGAGCGCCACTGCAGGTGCAATTGTGCAGGTGTGCGGAACACGTGTTATTTACAAGAATTCTGTCTAAATGCACCGACGGCTACCGCGCCGCACGTGCAATGGTGCTGGTCCCGTCATATATTATTTGTAAAATTGTTATTGTGAAACTGTTTGTTGACACAAATAAATGAAAAAAAAAGTCAGTCCGTCAAGTCCGGAGGTAATGTCTATTCTACATATCTATTATATTTTATAAGTAACAAAAGGAAGCTAAACTCGGCACATCTAGTTCTACTTGTCGAGGAGTTCCAGAAGCAGTCATCAAAGTACACTTTCAAGTCACTATCATGTCCGGAAGTAAGGTCTCATCATAACTAACAAAACGAGGCCAAACTCGGAACAACAAGTTCTTCTTGTAGAGGAGTTGCAATAGCAGTCATCAAAGTGCACTTTCAGAAGTTCCATTAGCAGTCTTCAAAGTAAACTTTCAAGCCACTCTATCAAGTCCGGAGGTAAGGTTTCATTATTACTACGAAAACGAAGCCAAACTCGGCACATCTAGTTCTCATCGTCAAAGAGTTTCAGTACCAGTCATCAAAGTACACATTCAAGACACTCTATCAAATCCGGAGGTAATTTGTCATTATAACTTACAAAACGAGCCCAAACTTGGCACATCTAGTTCTTTTCGTCAAGGACTTCCAGTAGCAGTCATAAAAGTACACTTTCAAGACATTCTATCAAATCCGGAGGTATGTTCTCTTTGTAACTAACAAAACGAGCCCGAACTCAGCATATCTAGTCCTTCTCGTCAAGGAGTTCCAGTAGTAGTCATCAAAGTACACTTTCAAGTTACTCTATCAAGTCCGGAGATATGGTCTCATAATAACTAAAAAAACGAGCCGGAACTCGGTACATCTAGTTCTTCTTGTCGAGGAGTTCCTGTAGCAGCTACCGACTTACCTACAGGTCCATAAAGTCCAAGACGTATAAGTGTATAAGTATATTTATATACAAATCCTGCGTGGTTTTGTCGAAACAAAATATTGTAATAAAAATCTGTGATTATAAAAATAATAATAATATCTTACCTTGGTCAAGTATGTATCAAATTTGGTTGTTAGAATATTTAGTATTTCTACGGCGATCGATATTTTTCAGCACGAAACGCTGTAAACAAACGACCACTCACGATGACGGATGAGCTCGGAGTAAAAAAGTTATTTTTATTTTTTATTTTCGGCATTTATCAGCCGAAAATAAAAAATAAAAATAATAATTATAACTAAGCAAAACAAAATGAAACTGCCATTTACATTCTTTGGCTTCCCACATGATAGATGAAGAGTTTTAAAAATATATTAAGTTGAAAAATTGATATTTTCAAAAGTTATAGAGTTTACACCGCCAGGTGGTCTTAAGAAATCCACACCATTAGCCACTCAAACCCCTTTTTTATGTAAAAATTGTAATTAATCGATTTAACAAAAATATTAATAAGTTAAACAATCATTTATCTTTCTGACAATGTGCTTCATATATCATTTATATGATGGATGCTGATAAGCAATAATGTGCCAATCCACAAAAATTCAAATTCAGTATTCTAATAAAGGTGCGTACAGATTAAGAAACATGTTGTGTAACTTTTATTTTATAACACGTTTACATTATGTAACATTGTTTTTCAACAATACAACATATAACAATACTGTAGACATTAGAATAACAATTCAATATAACAATGTTATATTATGACATTGTCGTATGACATTGTCATTTGTCGTTGCCCCGCGCGACGCCTCATTTGAATCTTAGGTTATATAACATTTGTGTCACGTTATGTAACACGCTTCATAACATTCAGCCTCCACATTACTGAAACATGTTATATAATGTGTACGCACCGTAACATGTCACGTATTAAACATTATGCAAAAGAGTTTTAATTTACTTAAATCAAATTATTACGAAAAAAGTAAATAATATCATTAAACAAATTGGAAATCACATATACAACATTTATGAAAACGCCGTTAAGTTCCTTTACACGGTCGAGATTCAAAGTAACTCCATCTGTCGTCACTATAAAGATGTTATGGGACTTGATAGTGTTGCAAAATGTCATTCAGTTCTTCGGCCAGTGCGAAACAAAGAAGCTCAGGTAAAAATTGAAAAAATAACTGATATTCCCATTGTAATTACTTGATTAGTTCTACAAATCGATGTTTTAGTGAATATTATGTAATCCATGCTGGGTTCATCAAGGTAAGTCAGTAATTATTCTGTTATATTATAAATTTTAAAAATAATTTCTTAATAGGTTGCCGATATAAATTAGGAAACGAATAAATTAAATATGTGTATGGTTACATTTCAAAGGTACAGCTTTATCTTATACTGAAATGATGTTACTTAAACCAATTACATCGATATATTGTAACTTTTGTAATAAAACGGTATGATAACCCACTTAATTTATTATTGCTAAATACAAAACTATACTGTGCATCGTATCATAACACATTATTGCTAAACAGCTAAGGACATTTGAGTAAAACTTATAGTGCAGTTTACGGTGCTTAACATATTATTGTGTATTGTAAGTTAGTTTTTACAAAAGATATTTTTATATTTTAAGTACCTTGAAGTTATATTGAAAAAACCCCTTTTTGAAAAATCACATGATTTATATCGACTTATTTAGATATTATTTTTATAGACCTCCACCGCAGCTATTAACTTTTCCTTATTTTCTAGGAGAATGATGTCACTGCCAAAATAAAGGGTCAATTACTAGTCAATCTTACGAACAGCAATACAAAATATTTGAATAAAATTTCTGAACTGAACAGGGATATCATGAGATTTATTTGTGTTGGCATACACAAATATACCTCAAAATATCCTTGTACCTAATGTTAAAATTATATTATTCCATAGAATTACAAAACTCTAGATTCGGTGATCTGTTTACTTATAAGCTACCAGATAATATTTCATTAATAATTTAGTAAGTCGACCATTCAGAAATAAATATTGTACCAGAGCCTAATGATGTAAAGATAATTTCCTCACGCTCTTTTGATAAAAATACCTTTTGTTTCTGTCAATTAAAGAAAAGAAATTGAAGTTTGTAAATGACGAACCAAATAGAAAGGACCAACATGCGGAGATATTTACTAATTTTAATAGAGAAAGTGGTGTCGACGCTAAATGCCAAACAATAAAAACATTAACTAACGGAAATGACAAAAATAGTTCAAACACATTTGATAAAACGAAGCATTCGAAAGAGAAAATTTCTAGTCCTGTTTAAAAAAAACGACCCTCGTCCTATTATTGATGTAAGACATGTACAAGCTTTTGTTAATATTTTAAATTCCGTTGATCGGAATCGTAAAAATATTGAAGACCCTAGTTTTATACCTAAGAATACAATAGCAGACCTAATAAAGGACGTAAGAGAAATAAGATACATCAGAACAGCAGCAGAAGAAAGAAAAAAAAAAACGAATATCAATTAGGATTACTTCAGTGCAAATTTGAAAAAAGTTTGAGCGAAGGAATTAAACAGCAGCGATTGTAGATGTCTTTTAAAATCTACAGAAAAATTGTCTGGTGATCAGCGTATAAAAGAATTTGAAAAAATTTGGAGTCTGGTTTTTATGAAACAAGGTGCGCGATTTTACAGGGTAGCCATAAATTTCAAGCAAGTTTTTAGTTGAAAATATAAATTGTGTAATACTCCAGTCTGTAAAAACGCTTATACCTGAACAGGCGTGAACTATCAGCTGCGAAAATTCAAGATACGATTTCATGCGACAAAACGTTGGAATCTTTATTTTCAGGCCCTAGCAAAACCATTGAAGTATGATGTACTTAAGTACTAGAACAGCTATTTCAAACAAAAACTGTGCGCTACTCTATGTCGTTGTAACAGTCTTGCCGCGCATGCGCGGTTTTTTTTATCATTATAGATTATGCGTAGGTAGAATGATCAGTAGGTATTGAATTATTGCTTATCTAGTACATATATTGTTAATTAATTTACTAAACGAGTTCAATTTTTAATAACTTGTCATTTATTTTGCATGATATGAGGTAAGTTAATATGATAATATGTAATATTATCACAATATCATTTTAATTACATTTTTATATAAATATTTTTAAGATAACTTTATAAATTGGAAGGAATCGAATCTAATGAAATATAATTATTTAAATCTAGAACTGGGTCCCCAAAAGCCCTAACCTAAGTTCGCGTGAGGCATGGACAGAGAGCTGATACTTTTTATATTATGCTTTATGAATTACTGTGAGAAAACATAGTAAAACTTTAAAAACATTTACCATTTCTGTTTACACATGAATTATATGTATATACACTTATTTGTTTTTTATTGCTGAAAGTTAATTTCAGTTAATAAAATGTATAAATATTATTGTAAAATATGTATTAGAAATTTAATTAAGTGCCTTTAAACAATATTTTTTATTAATTTTTGCCTTCTTCGTACTATATTTATCCTCTTCCGTAAATGCAAGGAACAAAAATGTATGTATGATTTGGTGGTAACCACATCTCTTCTCTACGATTATTTTGGACTAATTTAATCCACTTTTCTCGGTTTTCGTGGTTTGACGTGGAAACCTAAAAATAAAATAAAAGAATAATCAGAAGATATAAACGTAAGAAATTTAGCCTAATTATAAATACTTCTATTTCTTCTACAAAAAAAATTGTGCATAATATAATCGTCTTACACTTGCTCACAGAAATGTCATATCTGAACAAATTAATTTCATAATCTATATTCCATAACACAAGTTGGCGCCAATCAAATAACTTTTTAATTATTAATCTATAATTTTTTTTATTATTTAAGTATCTTACTTACCGATGATAAGTGATTCCTTGGTTTTTACTAACATTTCGTGAATTTTTTGTGCAATATCTAAGAACATACCCCGGCATATTTTATCAAGATATTTTTTTTTAATCAACACGACACGTGACAACTCTACAAGCGCCTAGCGAGTGACTGATTAAAGTGCGGTGACATTGCCGCAGTTGAATGGAACAGCGTTACTTAGTGCAGTGTTGCCTCTATAGTATGTGCCATATCGATTGAGAAAAACGGACAATGACCTCAGATATGAGCCGAGTGTCAAAAGGCGTAACTTACAAAATCTCAATTTAGATGTGATAACAATATTTAAATATTGATATTATTCCCACTTCTAGGTCAGCACATATGTTTTGTTTTTTTGTTTCTTAAATAATATTGTCTGTGGTTCCTATAAACATAGTAAAATCTTACGGTACATCGCGAAAAATGTGTTATATTTTATATTTCAATTTATGGTAAGTAACGCAGCAATTCATTTAATAACAGTTTCATATTAAAAAAATATTTGAAGCAATATAATCACCATATTGAGCTTTTGCAAATTCATCCCTTTAAAATAAACAAAACGCGCGTTACGTCAGTTCGTTCTAAAAGAAACGTGACAATGGCAGCCAGAGATGCGTCACCTTTTTTGGGCCGGTCCGCCATTTTGTTTTCATTCGTGTTCGGATAGCGCTTGCGTGTGTACGTCTCGGGTAATTCATAGCATTCATTGCATTGTTTTAGTTAAGTTTTTACTGTTAAATTTGTTATATCGTTAAGTTTTTGTTTTTTGAATCTGTTATATTAGTTTTACTGTGACGGTCGTTACTAAATCGACATGAGTTCAGGAGAATTTGGTGAAGGACCCGGTCCTTCAACATCAAGTGGAAAGAGACGTCGCCGACCCATAATAAACGTAGCAGGTACGTACAAATAGGTACAAATGCGACGACGTAGCCTTTCTATTTCTTAAAGCGCTCTTTTTATGTGACCATGTGGTATTTATTTTCTAAAACAATATGTATTTATGTGATGTAGTACTATGGTAGTATATTTTTGTCATTTATTTACAGGCCCATCTTCTGGAGCACCTTTAACGTCACCAGTAAAAAAGAGAAAACCTACCACTTTGTCGGTCGGGGAACAAGAGATTATCATTAATGTATACAAATATGTCAAAAACACCTGGCCCGAAGACGTGTATCCTTCAAACGTTAATATGGTAGAAAAGGTTTCGGAGATCTCAGGAGTCAGCAAGAGCACTATATATCGCGTATTAAGCGTGTATAGAGATTCCCATAAAATACCAGAAAAGGGAATAATTAATAAAAGAAAAAAGTCTGTAATTGACAAGTTGGACGATTTTGATAAATCGGCTATAAGAGCGAAAGTGCATCAGTTCTTTCTTGCAGGAGAATTACCGACTTTAGACAAAATTTTGCTCAGTATAAATCAAGATGACCAGTTGCCAAACTTGAGCAAAACTTCCCTGCGACGTGTGTTGCGCCATTTAAAATTCAAATATATAAAGAGAAACAGAAAAAGTGGTCTAATAGATCGCCCAGAGATAGTTCTGTGGCGTACCAGATATTTGAGAGAAATACAAATATTAAGAAACGAGGGACGTAACATTTTTTACCTTGACGAAACATGGATTAACGCAGGTCATACTATGGGAAAGGTATGGGAAGACACCACAATTGAATCTTCTCGTCAATCACGGTTAGAAGGCTACTCTACTGGCGCGAAAGCCCCTTCGGGTAAAGGAAAGCGATTAATAGTTGTACACGTTGGCAATGAAAATGGCTTTTTGGAGGGATGTGATTGGGTATTTGAATCATCATCTACTGGTGACTACCATGAGAGTATGGACGCTCTCCATTTCGAGGACTGGGTTTAGAAAAGTAATAGAAAAACTGCAAAGCGGCGATGTCATAGTTATGGATAACGCTAGTTACCACTCCAGACGTTTAGAAAAAACCCAACAATGTCTTGGCGGAAACAAAATATGCAGGAATGGCTAGAATCTAAACAGATCGCATACGTGCCCTCGGACACAAAGACCCACTTAATGGAAAAAATAAAGGCAGTTAAAGATAACTATCGAAGTTACGTCACCGACGAGATGGCAAAGAAAAAAGCATCACAGTGGTAAGGTTACCTCCTTATCACTGTGAGCTTAACCCAGTGAACTTGTGTGGGCAGATGTGAAAGGGTACGTTGCACGAAAAAAATACAACCTTTCAAGTTAAAAGATGTTAAAAATTTACTTAAAGATGGTTTTAACTCAAATCACGCCAGATAAATGGAAAAACTGTGTTCAGCATGTCCTTAAGGTTGAACAAAAAATGCGTGGCATGGATGATAGAATTGACCAAACTGCAGATCGCTTTATAATTAATGTTACAGATAGTTCATCAAGTGAAGATACGAGTGATGATTGCACCGAATAAAAATAAAGGTTCTTATATAATATTAAAAATAAAGTTTTATCTTTTGCATAAGTACGTACTTATTCGGTGTCGTTTATCACTCGATCTTTTATATGTGTTATAAATTAATGTTTTTTGTTGTTAAATGAATAAAGTACTTTATAACAATAGATGATTTTTCTTCTACAGCGATCTTTCACATAACTTTTTAATATAGTTAATAAATATATATTATATCAATCATTATAAAAAAATCATTATAAATAAGAAAGTACTACATATAAAATGTGCCTATATATTGAAGGTTTGTAACCCCTGGTTAAACGACCGAAAGGTCATTGTCCGTTTTTCTCAATCGATTTGGCACATACTATAGTACGTAGTACATAATAACTCAATGAGCAAAACATACCCGCGCGCTTCTCTCTTAAGGCATGGCAAAATTAATTTTAAATATAGAAGTTTACAGTCTTTAACAATGTTTTAAAAGTGTGAAGTAATTAAAATATAAAGCAACTCTTACTAACGGTGTAAGCTGATATTGCGCAGTAGAATCTCATCAAAGAGCTAAACACAAAATCTAAGTAAATGTTTATAAAATAATTATCATCATGATACCAGAATGATGGTTCCATGGTATTGTGTCGTCATTATTTAAATTTTTTTTCTGACTCTACTCAATTTTAAGATGCCGTTAACTTTCGTGCTGTCTCTATCACTTTATGTCAAAGTGACTGTGACAACACGAATATAACCACATCTAAGTAAGAAAGCTAATTAATATACATGTAATCACGGTCAAAGTGGCATTCTATTTTTGAGTTTGTTGCGGCTGATGGGCGGAAGTTATGATTATTTATACATGAATTGCCATCAGGTAACTCGTTTGTCATTATAATAACGTGCCATTATAATAACATGTGTTGTTTTTACATTTTTACCTTCGCTGTTTTATAAATATCCAATGCCATTTATTTGTATACAAATCGTCCATTTGGATATTAATTCAGATAATTAGACAGTTTATTTATAATGAAATAAAATGATCGTTCCTAATCTTTTATAAAAATTAAAAGTAAAAAACACTAGACTACAAAAAAAACTATATCTTAGTAGTGCTTAGAAGAATTAAAGCCACCGACTTCAGAATTTACGAGGTAATTATTTCATTTGTTTTAGTTTTTTTGAATTTTGCTTTAACATCTTATTTCAAGTTATTGATTTCCATTTTAATACACTGAAGAATATCACAAGTTCAAGGTAACAAATAGAACGTAGTATTTTTAAAGAATAAGGGTGTCAAAACGAGCACACAGTTTCAACTGATGGTAAGTAAATGTTATGTCCCATAGACATCTACATTAAGACACAGCAGCAATATGCTGCTATTTTACGCTGGTATTCTGTGAGAGGGTAATTCTACCCCGGTCAAGCACACTCATTCATGCTACAAACAATAATATAGCTGCAGCATGGCTCTGACACGTAGAATTCATAAAAATGTCATCTAAATGGTTACATTAATTACGTCATACCCATACTTAGGGTGGGAAAATTGCTTATGAAGCTATTAGTTCTCACCCTTGCAACATAAACAAGGACGAACATCCAGACCTAGAACAATTATTGGTAGTATATACACGTATTGTGTGCGGCATCCAAATTCGCTCTCAACGCCGTAAGTCAATTCTAGCCACTGCTCTACGATACCGTCAATATTCAAGGCATTTTAGTTGTATAACAAAAATAGTATTCAAATTATAAGGTTTAACAATAAATAATAGTACTACGTACAGAAGTTGCACTCTTTTGATGTGACTGCTTGCCGACGTTTTAATAGCCTATATAGTTATTATTAATCAGATAAATCACGCACGCAAGTTAAATAAAACTTCATCGCTGCGTGCGAGTGTCTGTATTATTTTGCTTCTTTTCTTCTTACATATCACAACGGACATTCCGTGGCTGCTAAGGGCTGTTAATGAAGAGTAAAAAATACATTTTGAAGTTACTTAGGTAAAGTACCTATGACTATAATCAAATATATTTCTGCTACTAAGTGAGTTCTATGATGCCCAACGCATGAAACTGGCAAGGCCATTCGTCGGAAATTGCGATGCTTGGTTCGTATAGGTACGATATACGAAATACGATTCCTAACAGAAATATAATCGTAATCTACTTAGTTGAAAATCTTGTTATTCAAAGTTTTATTTTCAGCATTTTTTAGATACGTGGGTAGTGAAGTAAATTTTGACTAAGTTTTGTAATAAAGTACTTAGGTATTACTTCTATAGTAAAATTATTAATTAATAATTTTTTCGCTATAAGTACTATCTAACATAAAAATGAAATAAATTTACCTTTCATTATCCTTCGGTTTTATTAAAAAAATTATATATCTGAATCCCCCATTCCATCCCCGCAACAATTACATAGGAAACGACGTTTTGCCATTTTAATTTATCAAATAGGTAATCTGTATATATAAAAATTACGTGTTATATGTTTGTCCGCGATGAACTCCTAAGTTACTGAACTGATTTCAATGAATTTTGCACACTCTCTGTGCAGTTTGGTCCAACTTGAGAGATAGGATAGTTTTTATCCCGATAAGTGACCCTCAATATTTTTATTGCTAATTTCAGGAGTTTTTTTTAGAAAAGCAAATGGTCCGTCGGAAGGGCAGAACAACGTCTGCCTGGTCAGCTAGTATACATATATATTATCTTAAATTACATTGAAACTTTTTCAAATATATTACCTACAATTAAATATACTAAACATTAACAAAAACTATTTCGACGAGTATTTTAACACGTATTTACAAAAAATTATTACGTAAACAGCGTTAAAAAAACTTTAATATTCAATCGCGTAGAGCGCGTTAGCCACGACTGTGATCTACCCCTGGGCAGTCTCACTAACTAGCAACACAGCTAGCTAACTATAGCAGGCCTGCTATAGTTAGCTACTTAAAGTGAAAATACGATACGTTTTATATAAAGATCTACTCGAGTATCTACTATATTTGCTTCATTTTAATTGTCAATTATGATCAAGACATTTCAAGAGATAATTACAAATAAGATTAGTCGAATTTGCATGCGTATCCCATTTAGGTTAGCATTGGTTTACTGTTTTGACAGTTCAAACAATGAACAGCACTTTAACTATTGAATTGTTAATTGTTGTTTGTAGATAGGCAGCAGCATCTTCCTGATAATAACATCAGATAATAAAAAACTACGTCGCGTGTGCTAATCCGCCTGCCATGACCAACTATGATAAATATTTCCAAGGTATGTCAATATATGGTCCTCTATGTTCATCAGTGAGTTTGATAGGCCATAATAAATGAAGTAAGCATACAAATTTACATCAACACAACAATAGCAACTTCATAGTGTTACGGAAGCATCTATGGGGATCTATATTTGATTTAGTACATCAACTAATATTGTCTACATTTATTCGTTAAACAATTTTAATTTGCAATTTTTCATTACGTAATTTAATGTGTGTGACACATGAACTGGAGACATACTTTAGATGTAACGGGATATTCGATCAAGCAGTTTGTACTCAGGGGTAAAGTCGTATTCACATTTTTATTCTTAATCGCATCTCACCATCAGGTGTACTTGTTTGTCTCCCATATCATCATCATCATCAGTACAGCCTTTTACATGTTTACTGCTGAACATAGGCCACTCTAACGAATGCTACAAAAGGGGTCTTGTAATATCTGTGTCCACCGACCTCCTGCATGTTTTACCAGGTCGTCACTCCATATAGTGCGGGGCTGCCCTACACTTCACCTACCGGTACAAGGCTGCCACTTAAGAAACTTTCTTCCCGATCAGTTGTTGATTTTTCGAGCTATATTATGGGCCCATTGCCACTTCAGCTTTTTAATTCGTTAGACTTATTCATTTACTCTGGTTTTACTGCTTTTCTTATTTTGTCTCTCTTATTAAGTGGCGAAGCTTGCGAAGACACTTATTGATTTCACGATCTCTGTCCGTCTGTTCCACGATTATCTCGAGAACGGCTTTGAATTTTCAAATTCTGTTTTCAACAAACGATTACTGCTCACCCAGGCATCTAAACCTCCTATTTTGAAACTGATTGCTCAAAAAAAAAGCTGACTGCTTTGCCACTTTGCTATGCTGTTAGCTTGCTAGGTTTATTACTTACTAAAATATGCGAGATTGAAAACTTTTGTACACTTGAATATGTGACTAAAATTATAGTATATGAAATATAATATTTCGGGGACGTAAGATGTCCGCCATCATGAATTCGTTCAGCACGGTGGACTAATTCCTCCAGATACTTCTCAATAATAAAGGTATGTCTAGCATGCCGTGCATAAATAAAACATGGACGAATGAAACTAATTTAATGGATGTCATTGCTTTTTACCTATTTTAACCAGTGCTTGACTAATGTTCAACTAGATGGTAAGTGGTGATGCAATTGAAGGTGATACTGTACGCACTGATTTAGCTTAAAAATGCTTATTCACTCTTACCTTGAATCGGGTGGAGTGACAGGTGATG